>CM052800.1:80494049-80535754 GCA_028533885.1 Nasua narica | reverse complement strand
CAGGCAATGTGATGCCACCAGTTTTGTTTTTCTTTTTCAACATTTCCTCAGCAATTCGGGGTCTTTTCTGGTTCCATACAAATTTTAGGATTGTTTGTTCCAGCTCTTTGAGAAAAACTGGTGGAATTTTGATCGGGATGGCATTGAAAGTATAGATTGCTCTGGGCAGTATAGACAAAAAAAGCCTCATTCTTAATCCAGAACCCTGAAATCACCACTGTTAAATTTTGGGTGTGTATCTTTCTCAATTTTTTACTTAAAAAAAAAAATAAAGCCAATATAATTTCAGCCCCTAAAAGATGAGAAGAAGGAACTTAAAGTAACCCTAAATGATTTATTAAAAATTATTTAAAATGACATCCTGGAAAACGATATTTTTCATAGATATCCATAAACATTAAACATTTATCATCATTAATGTCCTGAGAAACTAAATAGCATAAGAAGGTTGTTTAAGAAAATAAAACTGGATGACAAAACCAACTCAGTTCAAAAACTGGAAAGACCTGTGACACCGGATTAATATCTCAGATTAGATCAATCCAATTGGTTAGAATCTATAACAGTTACTCCTATAGGGAATCATATCCAGCTTCAAATTAAACTGAAGTTTGGGGACAGTGTTACCATTTTATGACAATGCAGTGTCTAAGAGAGCATCTGTCAAGTTTTCTTTCTTTACCTTCTTCAGGGGCATTGGCCTGTTTATTGGAATTGACTTGGTGAAGGACCGTCAGAAAAGGACCCCTGCAACTGATGAAGCTCAACATGTCATCTACAAGTAAGTGAACCCTCACACCTGCCTGGAGTCCCTCTTTGAACCGTGCCCCTCCTCCCCACTCGAAACCCCACTTGGAACCATGCCCCTCCCCGCCCCGTACTTCCTCCCACCTCTTCAAATAAGGAAAGTTGGAGATGCATACAATTCATAACTGTGGGTTGCTTGCATGAGGATAATGAACTGCTCAATGTTCACACCATTCTTTTTTTTTTTTTTTAAGATTTTATTTATTTATTTGAGAGAGAAAGAGAGCACAAGTGGGAGGAAGGGCAGAGGGAGAGGGAGAAGCAGGCTCCCTGCTGAGCAGGGAGCCCAACAGCCCCAGGACCCGGGGACCATGACCTGAGCCTAAGGCAGATGCCTAACCAACTGAGCCACCCAGCCGTCCCTGTTCCCATCATTCTTAAATGACTTTAGTTACCAGTTATATGCACTCATGCATATTTCCCGCCCTAATTAGGATGAAAGAAAAGCGAGTCCTTCTCAGTGCTGACGGACCTCACCGAAATGTGCTTAAAATAAAGCCACCTATGTGCTTCACGGAAGAAGATGCAAAGTTTATGGTGGACCAACTTGATGAGATTCTAACAGGTCTGTTCCCGGACGTTTCAGATGCCTCCCCATCCCTCACCGGTCATATGTGACGGTGGGTGTTGTTCTTCCTGACAGAAGGGAAGGCACTTGGAAATGGATGTGTAACATTGTATGTAGCACCAGAAAAAGATAACTGAAAACTAGTAACTATGCAGACTCTCAGTTAACTCTAAAGTTTCTATTTATACTCCCACGACTCTAGATCTGGGTTTTTAAGGAACGGACACAGCCTTGTTTTTTCCCTATTCTCACTTTAAAAAAAAAACTGCATGTCTGCCTTGCCCCATGCACCACAGATGCCGCGACGTATAGAGTTTTAGCATTCTTCCCCGGGAAATAGGAGAAACATTATTAATAAAAATTACAGGTTACAGGTTAACAATTTTTGCTATATGATGAATTGTTCAACTTGCATGTGTATTTCACTTATTACATTTTGAGGCTTTTTGTCACTCAGAACTACCCCGTCATAGGAATTTATCTTTTGCTTACCTATATCATATAATTAGGTTCATTTGGTTTTTTGTTAGGAGCATAAATCGAGCTTAAAGAGTAAACTAGCGACATAAAACCCTGTTGGGAAACATAACGTACTGTCAAATGTTAGAATGACTTTCCTTTGAATAAAGTGATTGAGGCATACCCAGCCCAAGTTCAGCACCCCTTGTAAATGATAATGATGAAATGTGGCAATAAAAGTCTAACAGCAGCAATTCTAACAGGGACACGTTTTAAACACATTACATTTACTTCTCAATTCTTCATTAAAGGTATTTCTATAGATATCAAAAAGGTCTTTTTTTTTTTTTAAGATTTTTATGTTATTCTGTCTTCTCCATTGTATCTTCCTTGATGTAGTTTTAGAAGAAGCCATCGGACCCCAAAGTGAGAGTGTGATCTCCAAGAATGCTCCGTTCAGAGCAAAGGTAAGAAAGAGTCTGCTGTTCTCTTTTGGGGGGGAAAAGTTTAAAACTTTGGAAAATCAACTAAAAGGAAGGCAAATTTTAAAAAGCTGTACAATATAACCTTTAGAATAAAATCCACCTTTTCTGGGGTTGGCTTAGTGTTGCGGATTTGAGTGCATGATTACATCTCAAAGCTAGTGTCATACCGTTTGAAAGAAATAACGCCAAAGAGCCATTCTTACAGGATCATTCCCACAGCCCCCAAGAAAACTCTCAGGCCAGCAAAGGGAACGGGCAAAATATAGAGAGAAATGCTAACAAAATGTCCTAAGCTCATTTCTATTTGTGAGAGGGCCACCTGACACTGGCTCGGATTCCCACACATAACCCTTTAAAATCAACAGAGGCATTAACAGTGTGGCTCCGAAAGGCCAGGGTTCCGTCTCGGATGGCGGCTGAGGCCTGGGAAGCCTCTGGGACCAAGTGGCCTAGTTTCTGCATTTGATGTGCTTCCAGCAGACGGCCTTTCCATTCTCTCCCTGAGCTGCCCAGGGTGTGAGAAAGCACTCCCCGGAAACAGAAAGGCAAACCCTTGAGAGGCTTTGTTGCATAATTTGTTATTTGTTTATGACTTCGATGCATAAAGGAACACTCAGTGCCTCGAGCCCGCCTGCGCGTACGGAGCAGTCAGCAAAGCCATTTTCCTGGTGCAGAAACATTAGGCTCTTTGAATGAGAGCAAATGATTTGCTAACAGGATTCCTTCTGTCTCTTGGTGGAATGCGGACCAATTCAAGAAATCAGTGCTTGTCTGCAGTTTGAGCCTTGCTTATCAAGTCCAGGACAGAATCGTAGCTGAGAACTGAGCATGCATTGACAAGGAGCTTGCAGAAGAAGGGAGTTCATGAGAAATCGCACCTCGGAGTTGGCCCCGGTGTTCCTGAAATTTTGGCTCAGGCTCCCGGATTGTGTGCCGACATTGCATTTCAGATGTCTAGGGAAGAGTCTAGGCAGGGTTCGGGAGGACGGCGCAGCACCGTGGTGTTGTGTGGGGTGCAGTCAGCCTTGCAGAGGCCACAGGATAGAGCAGGCTGCCCGCTGAAGTCTGCGCACTCGTCTTGCAGATGCAGAACGAAGCAGACTCGGACCCACTCGATGACGGCACGTCGGACCCCAGGGGAAATCCCAGCCGAAAGAGAAACGGATTGTGCACTGATAAACATTCCCTGCTCAGTAAGAGGCTCAAGACATGAGAGATTAACACCGTAAAGCAGCATAAATGTCCAGGGTTCTAGAGAATCATTGGAAGTGTCTCTTCTCCTCGAAGCTCTGTCATACCCTCCTCCGGTAGAATTTGCATTCCATTTCGATGTGTAAATGAAAAGGTAGCGGAGTGAAAAGGATAAGCCAAGTGATAATCAAACCATGTCAAGATGATTAGTTCCACTCTAGTGTGTTAATTCCTTACATGAGATTTCTGAAAGGGCTTTATTTATTCTACCAAATTTATGCTTCAAATTGAACATGAAGTTGGCAGCTTTCCTTCACGTGCTTCAGTGTTCGAAATGAGAAAGCAGAGCACTATAGGTTCCTTAACTTTGCAGACTTATGCCTTAAAATATGAAGGAATCATTCTTTGTTGATTTAATTTATATATATTTTGGGGGCTATAATAAAAGATGATGTAAACCAAAACATTTTTACTAGAAAAGTGTCCCCTTCTTTTGCAGAGAATTTTAGGGCTGGTGAGATCAAAGCCATTTGGGAAAAAATCACAGACAGCCAATGTTAAGAAGTAGGTGGCTAAGTCAGACCTCTGGCTGAGGACCAGGTTAGTCAAGGTCCTGTGGAGTCGTGGTGGGCTCCTGGCGTCAGCAAGAAGGATGACGAGTAAACTCAGCAACACTCACACAGACATAGCTGGAACCTCAGCAGTAGCCAAAGGGCCATGTTCAGTCAGGAGACCTCAGCTCTGTGTATGTCAGGTTGTGTCCCCTTGGCAAGTCACTTACCTGTCAGGTAGGAAGTTTCCTTTCAACCAGCCATCTTCCTTTCTCACCAATTTTATAGGTACCAGGCACAGCCCCCCACACACAATTTGTAACCAGACACTGGCCAAGGGAAGTGAGGAAATCTGGAACCTCAAGGGTCTCTTTGTAACATGCTGGTACCGTGAGACATTCACTTGGAGGCCAATGTACTGAACTGGAAGAAATCTGAATTTTACTATTCACTTCCCATTCTCTCTCTGTGGTCTTCCGAAGACTTATTAAACTTTTTACTTTGGTTTTCGTTCTGTGCAGGAGAGAGAACAATTTTGCTACGGCTATTTCGTGAAAACTGAGAGGGATGTTGAGAGGGAAATTAACTGTAAAATCTTCCTTTCTTAGTTTGTCATTAAAATGCTATTTTAAAAAGCAAGTTCTCGTTATTAAATTATTTTTCCTCCTAAAAGTATCACTGACTCTGTGCTTCTGGCTGGATAATATGGAGGTTGGTTCCCAGGAGTTGACGAAAAGGAGGGAGTATGGAGGCCTCTGTGGCTGGCTTCTAAGGAAGAGCTCATGAGATCTTTCACCACACAGATCCACGCCCCCGTGAGCGCCCCTCATGGGCAAGCCCAGACAGTACTTGTCCTCTTTTCTTTTTGGAGCGGGTATGTATGTTCAAGAGAGAAAGGAGAAAACAACCCATACTTGTGTTATAAGTCTTGCAAGTATAAAATAATAGAAAATTAAGACTTTCTTCTTTGATATACTCCACTCCTCTTTGTTGCCTCTAAGTTAGGCATCCATAATGAGGAGGAGACATCTAGAAACAAGTGACTCCTTCCTGAAGGCGACAGAGACTACCTGTGTATGAGGTTCCTGGTCACTGCCTCCTTTCTGTGGTGTCCCAATTGAGGTTGTGTCAGTTCGGGTCCCCTGGGTCTCTAGATCGAGGAGTTGTCAGGAAAAGCTTTTGGGTCTGACACATAGGATAAGAGAAGAGCCAGAGAGGAGGTCTGAGTGGGAAGAGCCTCAGACTGAGATGCAGCTCTGTGGAAAGTCTCTGCCAGTGCGCTGGGGACTTGGGCTCATGGGTTGCTCATACAGAACTGCAGGCAGAGATGATGCGCCCCTGGATGGCCCTACTGACTTCCCTCACTGACTGGGAACCCCCAGGGAGCACTTACCCAGCTCGAACACTGCTGAGGGTCTTGAAGATGCTGTAGCTGGAGGCTGTCAGTGCACTGCCTCCTTACCACAGGCTCCCTCTTGGAGGAGAGCTGAGCAGCACACCCCCATGGCCGCCATAGTTGGCCCCTTGTGCCTCACAGATCCACTTCCCTCTTCAATGGCTCCTGTGCCTCTCTCTTCCTCAGGGAAGACTTAGAAGAGTGAGCTTAGCAGAGCCAACTACAACTCCTGTCACTGCAAATAGTCTGAGGGCCACAAATGGTGCTCATTGCCTCCCTTCTCCATGACTGAAATCCCAGTCGCCCTCGGCCATCACTTCTGGATGTCCCAGTAGTGGTGTATCTCAAGCCTTCATTCCTAAGACACGTGAACCTCTAGAAACCATGTTTTTCTCAGACCAGGGCTGAGGCACTGTCCATTCACAGTTACAATTAGGCAAAGAGTACCAAGAGATATCAAATCGTACCATCTGAGCTTCACACGTATCCTGCCCCCCCATGGTGTAACAGCAGCCCTACCTCCTCCTGCAGATCAAAGTCAATGAACCCTTCTAGATGCAAGGAGTCCAAGGTGCTTAGCTTATATGTTAGCAGGACTCTTGCTTTGTCCCTTAGCAAAAGTACACCCCTCTAGGGACCAGAGCCTCCAGCCCTACAGGTCCCAAAGTTGTAGGGATAGGAAGAACAAAATTCTCCACTGAGTCATTGATGGCAAGTGGGGCCATTCAAGCTTTCACCTCTTGTATCCAGGACCCTCCTGGGGACACAGTGCTTTATGGAGGTCCCTGATTGGGTGCAGATACTATCATCTGAAGGACACCCCATCCTTGCAGAATATTACCTCTGAGTCGGTTCTAATACCCTAGCAGAGTGATGGCTTCTGGGTAATGTAACACAACCGGTTGATTCCACGGTCACGGGCCTACCACACACATCTTTGCTGTGAAGTGGGTTCCCCATTGGATGATGTTTTGTGGGAGTCCATGCTGGTGGATCAGGCATTCCATAAGCTCCTAGACTGTGGTTCTAGCTCAGGCTCTGTAAGTAAACCTACACCCTAAATAGATGTCTATTCCTGTGCAAATAAACCACAAGCTCTTCCAGGACAGAAGGGGCCCAATGTAGTCAACATGTCACCATGTGGCCAGTCGATTTCAAGGGATAGTGTCCTGTCAGGGACTCACTGTTGGTCTCTGTTGCGGGCAGATTAGGTATTCAGAAGGGGCAAGAGCTAGATCTGCCTTGGGAATTGGGGGTCCATGCTGTGGGCGATCACATGGCCTCCATCACACTGACATTTTTGAAGGATCCAAGCCAATTGGATGTATGTCTTTCGGCTTGAATTTGTGTAATTTTGCTCATGATTAAATTCAGGGTAAACATTTTGGCAGAAAAATTACATAGGTTATATACCCAGATTCATTTTCAAATGTAAAACCGATCTGAAATAAACTCAGTTTCATCAGGATGCATTGTTTTATATATAAAGGCTATATGTAGAATTATATATATATATTATATTTTGTATTTTATTTTATATTTATATATATTCTATATATAGGCATTTATAGAATTTGAGAGTGATATATATTTCAAATATATATATGTTCGAAACTCCTAAACTAAATTCTGGCAAACCAAACCTGTACTTATTAAAATCCAACAATGAGGGACACCTGGGTGGCTCAGTCAGTTAAGTATATGCCTTCAGCTCAGGTCATGATTCCAGGGTCCTGGGATCGAGTCCCACATGGGGTTACTTGTTCAGTGGGGGGCCTGCTTCTCCCTCTCCCTCTGCCCCTTGCTCTGCTTGTGCTCTGTCTCTGACAAATAAATAAATAAATAAAATCTTAAAAAAAAAATCCCACAATGCAGTAATGACTAGAATTTTTATCCCCTTTATGTTCAATGCAGAGACTTTAGAATATTTTCATTTTGTTTATCTCTCTGAATGTTACTGTTTAATATTTTAAGTCTGTAATTTTAGACATATATGTATATATATAATTAACATTGTTTTATATGTATACTTTTTGTTGTTCTTCACTTCTTCCTTCCCTCTGCAATTATTTTCCTTTTTTCTTGTAGAACACCCTCCTAGTATTTCCTTCGGAGTAGGTCCTTGGTTCAGCTCTTGTTAGATCAATGGATTAACTGAAGGTCATAGATGTTAAGGGACTTAATGAAGTACAGTCTTTCGAGGCCAAGCTGGAACTGGCACACAGATCCCTCTGACTCCTAGGCCAAGGCTTTTCCTCTACGTAGTTTTTAAATGTTGGGATCAGGGGCCCCTGGGTGACCTAGTCGGTTAAGCCTCTGCCTTTGGCTCAGATCATGATCTCAGGGTCCTGGGATGGAGCCCAATATCCCCTACTCAGCGGGGAGTCTGTTTCTCCCTCTCCCCTCTATCCTCCCCCCTGCTCATGCTCTCTTTCTCTCTCTCTGTCAAATAAATAAATAAAATCCTTTTTTTTTAAAGATTTTATTTATTTATTTGACAGAGAGAGAGAGAGAGAGAGAAAGACAGCAAGAGAGGGAACACAAGCAAGGAGAGTGGGAGAGGGAGAAGCAGGCTTCCCACTGAGCAGGGAGCCTGATGTGGGGCTCAATCCCAGGACCCTGGGATCATGAGCTGAGCCAAAGGCAGACGTTCGACGACTGAGTCACCCAGGCGCCCCATAAATAAATAAAATCCTTAAAAAAATAAAAATAATAAAATGTTGGGATCAGAGGCATAAAACTGACAATTTTGACAGAGACAGCCATATCTCCTAATGAAATATAAAACCAGTTATTTGGATGAATTGTCTTTGAAGTACTAGAAGCAAAAGGAAAACACAGTTTATCAGTCAGTGACAGAGGCAAAAAATATGAATTAGGGGTACTTGCTCAAGTGAAACAGTAACAAATACACAATAATTTTACTAGATAATATGGACCTGAACATAACATTGGCCACTAAATGCCGTCTTATGCACCCTTGCTAATTTTTATACAAATAATAATATCATCTGTGAGTGCAAATAAACAGCTACCCCCAAGGAAAGTAGAAATCCAGGATGCATTTTCCATCCCTACCCTCACCCCACCCCCAAGAGAGGAAAATTGCAGTCATAACATAGGATTTGAACGAGACTCTGGGAGCAGAAAATGCAGATTTAGAAAGCAAGAATGATTTGCAAGGAGCCAGGATCCCCTAACATCTGCTCCTTCAGAACGCGCTGAGGACTCTCTGAATGTAACAATACCCCCCACCCCCCCACTCCCCTTCACACGTAGTTTCTGGTCTTCTTGGTGTAAGAATTACACAGGAAGAACAAGAGAAGATGAAGAGAGAAAAATAATCACCCATTCCTTTCAAATATTCAATAATTTGCTTTTCTTCTTCACTGATGATATTGCCATGTGATATTCCTGAGATTACTAATCTAGGGTGTCTATCTAGATCATAAGTCTGTTTCTTTTCTTTTTTTCTTCAAGAACTGCTTCTTTATTCAATCCCTCTTTTCTCAAGGGTTTCAATCATACAGATTGGTTTTATAGAAACACCAGTTTCCTCGTGATGGTCTGATTCGGTCACTCCTGTCATTGCTCAACAGGGTCACGAAGAAACCCGGCCATGGCCGCAGGGATAAGGGTTACGCATGGACTCTGCAACATGGACTTCTGTTTATCAGGGTCATTCTGGAGACAGCTGCTCCTGATTGCCCAATCTGCCAACAGCAGAAGTCAACGCTGAACCTCCACGATGGCACCATTCCCCCAGAGAATCCGCCAAATACCTAGTGGCAGGTTGATTAAATTATCCTGCTTCAACCACGGAAAGAGGAGGGCTTTATTTTTCCAGGAGGAGATAATTAGCTCTGGATGTGGATTTTCCTTCCCTGCCGGCAATGCTCCTACTGAAACTATCATTTATAGGCTTCCAGAGTAAGTCCATGTTCATGGTACTACACGCTGAATGACTTCTGACACTGAAATTCATTTCGCAGAAAATAAAACGTGGAAAAGGGTCTGTGATAATAGAGTTCACTGATCTTCCCATGTTTTCCATCATCCTGAAACAATTAGCTACAAGAATGGGGGAATGGCCTTTTTATGACCCAATTATGGTGCCAATACATTGAGAGGCTGGAGAAAGCCCTTAAGTAAAGAGTAAATGGTCTGTATCACTGACTGATGTATGGTGTTCTTTCTCCTAAAGCCAGGAGTCATGGGACTAGGAATCACAGGATGGAAATGAAAGGGAATCCTCTCACTATAACCGCAGGGATTCACTAGAACAATTTTTGCTTCCTATCCCCGCAACTTTAGGCTTTGCTGGTCTAGAAGTCTTGGTTCCAAAGGAAATAATCCTTCACTAGAGGACACAACGATTCCTCCTAAAAACTGAGACTGCCACCTGGCTGCTCTGAGTTCGTCATGCCATTGACTCAACAGGCAAAGAGGATGGTTGTTTAATTCATTGGGCTGATTGATACGGATCATTAAGGGGAACTCGTATTGCTAGGATGTATTAGGGGTAAGAGAGAGTATTTCTGGAATGCAAGAGAATAATAAAAACCACCCAAAGACTTTTTTTTGAGGGGGTAGGTGCAGATGGGAGGGAAAGAGAGAATATTAAGCAGACTCCATGTGCATGGCGGAGTCTGATGTGGGGCTCGACCTCACAACCTTGAGATCATGACTTGAGCGGAACTCAAGAGTCACTCAACCAACTGAGCCCCCAGGTGCCCCTCACCCAAGGATTTTTAAAGGTGTGTGTTGGAGTGGATTTTGTATCCTTCTCTGGGGAACAGGATGTGTATTTGGGGTTGCACCATGTTATAGGAGTGTCACGGCCGCTGGAAACATGAAGTTGCTATTGTTTTTATTTGGAGATGAAATACAGTTAAAGGAGATGTGCACAGGTTCCAAGCCGAGGAAGGAAGGACCGTGGTGGCTTTGTAATTTGTCAACTTGCCTAGAATGAACTGTATTTCCAAGAATTCCTTTTCTTTTGTGTTTTTGGTGAGAATAGGCCGTAAGATAGATTCGGGTTTGAGACTTCGAAGATGGCGGCAAAGTAGAAGTCGCTTTATAGCTAAGACTGGTTGTCACCGGTGTGCTGACTCACCTCCTCAACGTGAGGCAGGGAGTGGGCTACAACTGCCCCCCTTCCCCTGGGTCCCCCTTAGTTCCTCCAACTCCTGGACTTGAGGTACGTGTTGAGTTCCATGATTAAGGACCCAGCTAATTCATGACACTCACACCGCTAGGGTCAGAGGCAACAAAAACCACCATGGATTTCAGCCTGTCCACAGGGGCTTATGCTTTGGATTCCAGGTTTTGCTCTTCCCATATTACATCCGCCTTCCCTTTCCAAATAAATGCTTGTCCTGCCTTACAGAGATTGTTCCACAATTGCATAAGGTCAAATCCCTGTAACAAATCCTTATAAATATAAATGCAATATAAGCATAAACATATGTGTATGTATATGAAAATCAGATTCACTAGGATATATATGTGTGTGAATATATATTCACACTATATATATATGTGTGTGAATATATATGAATATACATGAATATACATGAATATATATGAATATACATATATTCACTATATATATATGTGTGTGTATATATATACACACACTATACTATATATACTATATAGATATATATCCTCGTGGTTCTGCTTTTATCATTGGACCAGGACTAATACGTGATACAAAGTATGTTCTCTTATCATAATGGAATTAATCTAAAAATCCTTAAAGGAATGATTACAAGAAAATCTCCTAACACTAGGAAATTAAACAACACAATTTTATTTACTTATTTTTAGAGAGAGTGATAAAGACAGCACAGGTAGGGGCAGAGAAGGGCAGAGGGAGAGGGAGAGAAAATTCTTAAGGAGGCTCCGTGGTCAATGTGGAGCTGGACATGGGGCTCAATCTCACGATCCTGAGATCATGATCTGAACCGAAATCGAGTTGGACGTTTCACCAACTGAGCCACCCAGGTGTCCCCAAACAACACTCTTCTAAATCATGGGTCAAAGAAGTGAAGAAGTCTCAAATGAAATTAGAAATGGTAAACGCTGAATCAAATATACCAAGTTTTTAATGCTACTCTATAGCATCTACACTGCATTAATACTTTCTCTATTAATTGAAGGGTATTTTAGATGGGATTCCCCAGAAGCAGAGCGTGAGACAGGGATTCGTGTACAGGTGATGTATTGGAGGTGCTCTCAGGAGGAAGGGATTAAGGAAATGAGGGGAGAGGAGAAGTCAAGGAAAGAGGCAGCCAAGCTATCTTTAGCAGGAACACTAGCGACACCATATAGCTAACCCCCCTTCAGACAAGGGCCTGTGGCTCTTTCAGTATCAGGGAGTCATTAACTGCAACCAGAGGAGGGGGCTGTTTCTAGACATCTCTGGGAGAGCTAGCTCCCTTGGGCAGAGGTCAGTTCTCCAGAGAAAAGGAAGCCCAGAGTCATCAGCAGTCATCACTTAAGAGTAGTTGGGGGCTCCGTGTGCTAGCCTGATAAAAGGGTCTGACTGGGCAGGGCATTCAGCATCCATTAAAAAGGGTTTCAGAAGAGATTTATTTGTCCTGAGACCTGGAACCCATTTTCTTTTATTTTGAGACACGGGGAAATAATCCTTCACTATGATGTCTGAGCATGTAAACAGCATTTTAAAACATGGCTTCCTTCTCCTGTCACAAAAAAACACATCTTTTTTTATTTAATTTAATTTATTTATTTGACAGAGAGGGTGAGAGAGGGAACACAAGCAGCGGGGGTGGGAGAGGGAGAAGCGGGCTTCCCGCAGAGCGGGGACGCACGCGGGGCTCCATCCCAGGACCCTGGGATTAGGATCAGATCCGCAGGCAGAAGCTTAGGGGACTGAGCCACCCAGGTGCCCCACAAAATACAAGTCTGGAAAGAAAAAAAAAAAATCTAACAAGAGAGCAGCGGGGGACTGGCAACCGCAAGAAAGCTGTCTTTACAATCGGACACACGGCTGTGAGGTGCGCTCAGCGGCCATGCGCGGCCTGCTCAGGGGAGGTGAGTGGGGGAGGCAGCAGCCCCGCGGGGCTCAGGCTCCCGGCTCCCAACGGCCCCAGCAGCGCTCCCGCAGCCACATGGGGGCCAGAGCGCCCCGGTCCAGCTGAATCTGGGTCTCTGTAAAGTCAGATTAATCACACCAGTGTCCGCTACCGCCTCAGGCGGTGTGAAAAGGCCAGGAGCACGAATACACGTGTGTGTGTGTGTGTGTGTGTGTGTGTGTGTGTGTGTGTGTGTGTGTGTGTGTGCAAGGCCCAGGTTTTAACCGCTGTCCGCTCCAAGGACCCAGTCTGCAAACACCCACACGGTCGGCCGGGGTTGCCGAGCCGTGGTTGATCCTTCCCCCAGACACCAGGGTTGAAGGAACCTCTAGAGGAAACTGAAGCTTGCGTGGAGCAGGATGCTTTGACCTTGGCGTCTGAAAGTGGGGGCAGGGCGCTGGAGGAAGGAGGCCCGCCTGTTCAGCTCCTGGAGAAAAGAGGAAGCAGGAGGGGAGATCCTTGGGCTCTGCCGGGCTCACCCTTGACCGTTGCCTTGGGTCGCCAGGTTAGTGCCTTCAGACCTCAGTTGGGGGGGGGGAGGAGTCTCTGGCATGAGGGTCAGAATTTGGAAGATCACTAGGAGAACTGAAAACAGTAGGTGGGGACTCAGTGACCTCAGGGTGTTGTTTTTCCACCCCTCTTCCTCTTCAAACCCTCGGGCTAGGAATTAACAATGTAAGGAATTACACTGTAGGAATTAACAATGTAATGTTTCTCCCTTTCAGATCTGCTCCTCCCTGCAAACAAAGCCTGGGGGAATCCTAGTGAGGGGTGGCAGTGGGGGCCTGGATTTCTGACCCACCCTGCGCCACCACCTCCCACTCCCCACCCCCTCACTGCCCCGCCCCCCCACCCCCGCTGCGCTAGACCTCAGGCTCTTCCACCCCCAACCCCACCCCAGCCCCATTCCCTGAGCTTGCGGCTTCCGAACTTGTCCCAAATACACTGCTCCGCTGCCCTGACTATTCCTCTATCCATCTGTGGTTGCACCTTGCCATACTGTCTGTGGAGTGTGTGCTTGGAGGTGGATTCACTGAGTCCCTGCGGTAGGTGAATGCTCAGCTGGGGTAGATGATGCCTAACTATTCCACACGAGGTCATTACCTCCATTTCCATTCTCGCTGGCAACTTGTCGCTAGTGCTATTCACAACAGCACAAACCTGGAAACACACAAATGCCCCCTGGGGGGGGGGGGTTGAGTGAATTAATCAACTATGAAATATGTACACAATGAAATAGAATACAGCATTCAAAAATGATCCGCTGCGATGCCACACAACATAGATAAAACTCAAGAATGTAATCATGGTGAAAATATGTCTGAAAAATTCCGTACAACATGAGACCCCTTCCTAAGAACACTATACACACATGCAATGTAGTCTTTAATAATACATTTAGATACCAAACAGAAGTATAGAGAAATCAAAGCAGGTCGTGATGAGCACAGGAGGGCTCGGAGGGTTGACAAAGGGTAGTGTGACATAGGTGTCATGTGGTTTAACTGTAAGTTATTGTCCAAGGTCGTAGCTTTCAATTTAGGTGTTATGTTCTCTGGTATTTATTGCATTATTTAAAATATCTAATTAAATAACTGACTAAAAAAAAAAAAAAAACCTGACTAAAGACCATGTATGAACCAATGATGAGCCTATTTACAAACCAAGAATTATGTTTATTCAGTTCTACGCACATATATATATAAATTTTGTTATTGGAAGAAAGGAAGGAAGAACGGACAGACGGAGAGAAGGAAGAAACCACTAACCTTAGAGAACCAATCAGAAGTCATTCAAGGAGATGCCTTAGCCAAAACGCCCTCCACACGTGGGTTGGTTGGGTGTGAGTACCCCGTCTCTTTGCCTCCCTTTATGCTTGGGCCCCTTTGTGTCATTTTACAAAGATGAGCATCCACCTCCATCGGGAATCTTTAGAATACACAAAGTGCTCGATTTTGCAAGTCATTCCTAGGACCACACAATCTCCCAAAGAAAACAGTGGCAGGGAGTTTGATCTTGTTTTGAATCCAGTAGAAAGAGAAAAAAATTCATAATTAATCCTGTCCAAAAAGCAGTTAAAATGAGTGTTCTCAAGTGTTGGTGGTATAATGATCACGGGGGACTTTTCTTTTTTAAGAGAAGGAAAGGGGAGGGGCCGAAGGAGAGGGAAGGAGAGAGGATCTTAAGCAGGCTCCATGCCCGGCACAGAGCCCAATCTCCCAACACTTAACCCACTGAGCCATCCAGACGCTCCCGGGGATGTTTTAATATATAGATTCCTTAGACATTCACTCTCAGGTATCCATTTTTAGCCATCATTCCTGATAATTCTGATGCAGGTAATCTGAGGACCATATTTTGAGAAACACCTGGTTCAAGAATTGAAACAAGCGGAGTTTATACAGCTAAGAAAGTTACCATTAAGGGGTCAGTAATGGAGCAATTAAGACCAATTCTCTGGTGAACATACAAAGCCTTGTACGTTATGAGTCAATTACAGAAATGACTGCCTTTTTATGTGTTTAGTACACATTATTTCTGAGAATGTGTATTGGTCCTTGAGGGTGTGTGTGTGTGTGTGTGTGTGTGTATTTATTTCCCAACGGGTACCTCAAGGACACTGAAAAATATACCAGCATATCTGCAAACCTTGTCCTGGCAACAAGTCCTTCAAAAGGATTAGATTTAAAGGGATCAGGGTGCCTGGGTGGCTCAGTCATTAAGCGGCTGCCTTCAGCTCAGGTCATGATCCCAGGGTCCTGGGACTGAGACCCAAACGAGGCTGCTTGCTCAGCGGGAAGCCTGCTTCTCCCTCTCCCACTCCCCCTGCTTCTGTTCTCTCTCTCGATGTCTCTCTTTCTCTGTATCAAATAAATAAATAAAAATAAAAATAAAAAAGGGATAACAGCTCCCCATGAGGGTTTTCTGGAATGGCAGGCCAAGCCCACTGCACACCATCTAAACCAATAAACTAGTCATGGCTGAATATAATTTTCCAAACATGTTTTACCAAACATGTTTGGTTAACCAAACTAGTCATGTTTGGTTTACCAAACATGTTTGGTAGCCATGACTACCAAACTAGTCATGGCTGAATATAATTTTCCAAATTATGTTTTACCAAACATAATGGTGCACAATGACCTTTAAAGTGCATGGGAAAACTGGCATTTGGATTTCCAATACTATTAAAATGCTCCCAAATTTATCTTTTTTTAAGTTAAATAAGCCCAGTTAGTCCAGGCTTTTCTCATAGAAACCTCTTCCTTCTGGTCTGTGGTCAGGGTGTGTTTGATTCCAGGAGCCACGGTTGTCAGGATAACTCTATGTTTTATGAAAAGTCTCGAAGAGAGAGGTAAGAGTTTTTTAGTTCTCTCCAATATCTCAGTGGTGCTTCTGGAGTTTATATTCAATATTATCCGGCTCAGGCTGACACAACCAAATACCATAGGCTAGATGGCTTCAACAAAAATTTATTTTTTTCAGGCACTTGGGTAGCAAAGACAGTTGGGTGACTGCCTTCAGCTCAGGTCATGATCTCAGGGTCCTAGGATCAAGCCCCGCATCGGGCTCTCTACTCAGCGGAGAGTCTGCTTCCCCCTCTCCTTCTACCCTTCATGCTGAGTCTCTTTTCCCCCACCCCCTGCTCTCTCTCTCAAATAAATAGATGAAATCTTAAAAAAAAAAAAAGAGTTTGAAAAAATTTACTTTCTCAGAGTTTTGGAAGCTGGAAGTCCAAGATCAGGGTAGAAGCAGGATTGGTTTCCAGTGAGACCCTCCTCCTGTCTTACAGATAGCTGCTTTTTCACTGTCTTCACATGACAGTGAGAGAGAGACAGCAAGCTCACTGGTACCTCTTCTTATAAGAGCACCAGTCCTACCAGGAAGGCCCCACTGTCATGATCTTCTCCAAACTTAATTATCTCCCAAAGACCCCATCTCCAGATACCATTACACTGAGAGTTAGGACTTTCACACAGGAATTTGTTGGGGGTGGGGAGAATTCAGTTCGGTCTATGGCAAAGCCACGGAGTGTATTTCTGGCTCAAATCTTCAGACCTAGACCGAGTTTTGGGAGGGGAGGAGTAAAGAACTTTCTACTTCGACAGAAGCGCTCAGAGACACTGTCTATGATCAAGTCTTAATGGGGATGTGTGAGAATCAGCTCTTTCTGTGGGCAACACAAGAGCTGGGTGTTTTCTGACCCCCTTCCAGGTCAAAACGCGTCACGTTGAGACTTCACACAACTCCTCAGTGTCATTCCTTGAGTCAAGAGTCAAAGTTCTGTCCTTCAGAAAGTCAGGACCTTCCCTGCCCTTGGTGTCCACAGTCAGGTGCCCAACAACCTGACATTAATTTTAGCATCTTTCTCATAATCACTGAGTTCTTGATGCATCTGCTTTAAAAGGATCAGTGTGGTGGTGCCTGGGTGGCTCAGTGGGTGGAGGCCTCTGCCTTCAGCTCAGGTCAAGATCTCAGGGTCCTGGGATCAAGCCCCGCATCGGGCTCTCTGCTCAGCAGGGAGCCTGCTTCCCCCCCCCCTCTGCCTGCCTCTCTGCCTACTTGTGATCGATTTCTCTCTGTCAAATAAATAAATAAAATCTTTAAAAAAAATAAAAGGAGCAGTGTGATGAGCTCTTTTCTGATAGTCTAAGTTATAAAAGTAAAACTCAGGAAAATCAAGATGACTCTGAGGTCTTAGAATATAGAATAAAGCCTCGATAGCTGGTACTTTACAGGTAGTTGGCCTTTCCACGAAAATGTGAAAAGCTGTCACTGTTCCCAAGAACTGCTTTCGGTTCCTCAGACAAAATTGTCCACTTACATATTCAATAAGAACCATCTCCAGTGAATCAGACAAAATTCCAACTGAATCCTCGAACCAGGGCACTTTACCTCTACCAAATAATAATAATAATAAATTATTAAATAAGAAATCTGTAGCTCTGAAAAGAAAACGTAAGAGTTTCTCTAAACGCTTCTAATGTGATGGGATCCAAATATAAAGATAATTTGAATAAATAAGCTTTGCTCCAAAAATGCATGAAATCCTTTCATTGTGATTGTTTCCATGTGTCTTTCTGAAAGCTTCACAGGTCAAGTCCAAGAATGATAGAAAACAGTCTTTTTTTTTTTTTTTCTTTTAATGGCTTGTTTGCATTAGATAGTCCTACATTAGTTTTATATCTGATCTGGCTTGATTCTGGGTGTTATAACTTGGGAGTGCGGACTGACAGGGCCCCGAGAGGGGGAGTTGCTGCCAGTTAGAGGGAAGAGAAGCAGAGCATTGTCTAACTTACCAGATGCTTAAGATAGGCAGTGAAACTTCAAAATGAAAGAGCAGCAACATTTTCTTATCTCCATCCCCTAATTAAGTCATAAAAGTCTTGACTTTCCCTAATGGGTAGCCATGTGGTTTTAAACAGTGCCTTAGTTTGGGTTTTCCTAAAAAGCAGACACTGAGACCAGGACCTGGGGACTGAGAGTCTGCTTTGGAGATCATCCCAAGAAGCCGAAGTGGGGAAGAGGGGAATATACACCTGGGAAGTGAGAAAAACCAATAGTGAAGGAATCACCACACCCGAGTGGGTTGTTGTTTTTTTTTTTCCAAAGTACTTTCAAATCACTAGTTAAA
The DNA here is from genome assembly GCA_028533885.1 of Nasua narica. Classification (NCBI taxonomy): domain Eukaryota; kingdom Metazoa; phylum Chordata; class Mammalia; order Carnivora; family Procyonidae; genus Nasua; species Nasua narica. The sequence goes on along the minus strand of CM052800.1, from coordinate 80,517,559 downwards.
GGCCAAATATTAGCTCTAACCAACTTCCCCTGATTTGTAACTTTTGTCTGTCTTCTCTTCTAAAAATACTTCCACACTGGGCCTGCTATCGCTGTTTGTGTCCATATGCATGATGGCTGTGTTCCAACTGAGAGGACTCATTGGTCTGTCTCCTACCCCGGCCTCTCCTGGAGCATTTTCTCCGGCTTGCAAGCCTGTGACTGAGACGTGCGTCTGTTCGGTAAATGCCAACCCCGACGAGCCATTTTAATGTCCATCTGCAGCGTGCTAGAGGGGGAAAGGAGAGGCGGTCTGGCTCCCCGAGACCTGGAGGTGGGCGAGGGTGATCCAGGCGTGAGCATCAATGCCTTTGGCAAGTGTTTCTTGGATTCTTCCCATCCTCCTGCGTAGGTTCAGTCCCTGCCAGGAGACGGAAACGGCACCGTGACAACACAGGGTGCTATGAGCTACTTCTCATCAAGATACACAGAGAGTGTGCTGGGCTCCCTGAAAAGGGAGCAGTCGACTCTGTCCAGGGCAGTCCAGAAGCCTGCCTAGTCTGAGATGTGGAAAGAAAGGTATCTCCCAGGCGGGAGGGTAGACATCCCCCTTCCAAATGGAGACATGGCACGTGCAAAAGCCCAGGGGTCTTCACTGAGTGAGAACCAGTGAAAGAGCAAGGAAAAAGGAAGACCAGAGGACGAAGAGAACAGAAGGGGGAGAAGGCGAGGAAGGAACTGTAAAGGAATTTGGACATTATCTCTTAAACTGTGAGGGGCCTTTGAAGAGCGTTAGCAGACAGATTTGCCTTCTGCAAAGATCTCTGAGGCAGCCTCAGGGTAGAGCACGAAGAGGTAAGTCTGGAAATGGGGAAGAGACCCCCTGCACTGCCTGGCTCTGCTCCACTTCCTCCACCTTCCCAGTGCATCACCCCAACTTACGGATCTCATCCCGTCTCCTCCTCCTTTGACCTGCTGGCTGTCCTTGGCTGAGGAGCCTTGTGATTATGTCAGATTCAGCTGGAAAATCTAGATTGATCTCCCCCATTACAAAATCCCTAATTTAGTCACATCTGCAAAGTCCCTTTGGATAGAAGGACCTATTCGCAGTTTCAGGCATTGGAACAGGCATTGGAACAGGTCCCCCTGGGGGACCATCACTCAGTCGCCCACAATGATAGCGCTTTCAAATGAGAGGCAAGTTCGACGAACCCATAGGATACATGGGAACATCTTAAAGTAAGGGGGCTCTAGGGAGGAAGAATATCATGTTTTATTTTCTTTTTACTGACGCAGAATGTGTGTGTGTGTGTGTGTGTTTGTGTGCGCGCATGGGAGTGTGTTCATTATGTAAGCTCAAGGATTCCGGGGTGATAGTGCCTATGAATCATGCAAAATAAAAGAATATTCTCTCTCATGAGACTTTGATAACAGCATTCAAGTTTGGTCGTGTGAGGAAAGCACAGAGATGTGTAGGTACTCGGGGAGTATATCTTATGGCCACTATTTCCCTTTGAGGTCCTTGAGAGCACTAGTTGCTCTGATTCATTTTTCTCTCCCACAGAGTGGAGCACGCATTCTATACTAGATACCTGCTGTCTGCTGACCCAGTGTGCCTTCCTCCTTCCTTTGTTTTAGCAATGCTTGATTTTCACATGGATATCTAACACACACACACACACACACGTTTGCATAGCCAGTTTTCTGTTCCCCGGCCCACAGTCCACAGACCATTGGCCTAAGCTGTTCCCACCAGAGTGCACGCTGGAACAGAAGAGCTCTCGTGATAGAAAGTTATGAATCTGGAACTTCTACAGACACTTAACCAGCAAGAGGCTAAAAGTAATATCTCTATGGAGAGAAGCACGTTGCCGAACCACTGAAAAAAAGCAACCCTAAACCTGCTCTTCCTCTAAATAGGCCAATAAATCCTTTTTGTCAGTCAGCTAGTTTGAACTGGGTTTTCTACTTTGCACACGAACATTACCTAACAGGTACATGTGTATTCCTTGTTGAATGAATGTGAATGTATAAATGAATAAGTAGCAAGAAAAACCACCTCATTACAACATTCTCTTTAATGCTACTCAGAACATTTTTCATGTTGATATCATCAAAATACTTGGGGGTTTTTTCTGGGCTTGTCCTAACTACAAAAGTAGGGGTACAGAATTTTAGAACTATGTGTCTCCAATCAAGATCTATAGGCATGGTTTTCTAGACGGAGGCTTTGAGGGGCAGCAATCCCAATTAGATTGCTAAGAATTTGGGTCCTGGTCTTAGGGGAGCTTTTGCAAGGTAAGCACCTTGTTTTCCCTAAGCTGAACTGAGTTTGGAGGTTGTCTTGGGGGGGCTGGTGGAGATGATGAGGGTGTCAAGGTCACTCTTTGATGCCTTTGGGGGCTCAAAGATTGCCCCTCACTCCTTTCCAAACATCATTTAGTGTAAGGTAATACTACATAAGGAAATAGTAAAATCAATTGTGGAACTGAAAAGGAATCCTGTCCCTTGGTTACTTATAATTATGTTGAAAGGCAGCAAAGGGAAAATATCTGAAAGAAGGGAGATTAAAGAGGGTAGAGTCCCAACTTTTCACCCCAAGTCCTTCTCCCTTCACCAAATCAATGTCATTCTGTCCGTTTCTATGAACAGCCATATGGGACAGGGAACTGAGCATTTTTGGTTCCTCTAAAATAACAAAATTGGCCTAAGCCACCTATATGGTGATCTGAGAAAGCACTCCAACATTTTGACTTTTTCTCCAGACTCTTATCTGTCCCTCTACTCTGTCTGATTTGTCACTTGGGCTCACTCTACGGACTGTCAGAAGAAAGAGCAAAACATAGTCCGGTCCACCCAGCGCTGATCTTGGGCTCTTCTTGTTTCTGTATACATCGTAAGATCGGCCTATCAACGTAATTGTTGGAATTTTTATTGGGATTGCTGAATCTATACATCACTTTGGGGACAATTGACATAAATATAGTATGCTTCCATTTATACAAAATTGAAAGCTAAGAAAAACTAATCTATTGGGTTTAGATACTGATAAGTTTAAAATACTGCAAGGAATTAATTACCGCAAAAGTCAGTGGAGTGGTTACCTCTAAGAGGGAAATAAGGAGGGATGGTTTCAAAGGGATACATCAGGAGCCTTTGTTTTGTTTCTTGACCTGACTGTAGTTATATGGGTCTCTGCCTTATAATTACTTATTAGGAAATGTATTTCTGATTTACCTAATTTTTGTATGCATATGTCATAATAAAGTATTTTAACAGTTCTAATTCTGCCTTTTGCTAGTTGTTGCATTTGTCTTAGTTCCGTTAGTCTCTCTTCTCTCTCTCTCTCTCTTTCTCTCTCTCTCTCCCTCCCCAGCCTGGCCCGTTTTTCTCATTTGTACAATAGAGTTCATACATGCATCACAGATTTGTCTCTTCTTACAACATAGCAAACAGTACAGTACTCGGCACGTGCTAGAGAGTCAAAACATGCTTTCCTTCCCCCTCCGCAGCAAGCTCGAATAGAATCAGCCAGAGAGGAGAGGACAACCTCTATAAGGGGTACATATTCAGGAGTCCCCGGCACGCAGCCTTGGACTTACACCCTGTCCCAAACTGGACGGTGACGTTTTCTCCTGCTCTTTCTGGAAATCATGACGTCTGTCCATTTCATCACCTTAGGTGTAGGGCAAAGTGAAACTCGTTCAATAATGCTTATCTCTAAACAAGTTTTCTGCCAGAGTTACCCACTGGCAATGGGCTTTCTCCCCACCCCTTTCACCGTGTCCTTGGCTCTAGAGAAAGCGGACCAGTAGCCTCTGACCACCGCCTCCCCCCGCCCCCGTAAGTCATGCCAAATTGCATCAAACAGTGGTAGAGCTTTTCAGTTCATTCTGAACTGAACTGAAATCACGCTTTAAAATGATGCTATGAAGCACCTGTATGTCCTTCATAGCTTCTAGGAGTTAGGCACCAAAGTTAGTCTCTTAAGAATAAAAATTTAAAAATAAGAATATCTAAGATATTTGGAGTGATTGCTATATATGCTAAGCCTTTTGCTCAGGACTTCAGGTGTATTGCCATTTTATTTATTTATGTATGTATGTATTTATTTATTTATACTCCTCACAGGATAGTTAAGTATTATTTTTATCCCCCGTTTTACAGATCGGTAAGCCAGATCTTAGAGAAGCGAGGACTTACCCAATGTCTCATAATTAGCGAATTGTGGCGATCTTTACTGTATATCTAAATTTGTGTACCGACAAGTTTCAGACTGAAATAGTGGAGATACATACACATGCATGCCTACAAGCCGGCTCACATCATATCTTCTATTTCTGCCATGAATGACGGTCACCATGGTGACATGTTCTCCAGCCTGTGTGATTTTTATGACTAATGACCACATATCAGAGCACTAATGGACCCGCCATGGGGGGTGGATGCCCTGCTCAGCCTGGCTCAATGAATATTAACTTCTCCTGGTAGAAATGAGATGAAAGAAGAAGAGCACACATCTTACAACCCTAGTTATCACAGGTGCATTTTATAGCCAAATTGTTCCACAACCGAAAGAAATGAAATTACCAACTGCACACAAAAGTGCTGGTCACAAGTTAAAGAAATTAATAGTCTGTGGTCACTAGAAATACCTCCCCAGAAACCCATCAGACCCTCTGCTGCAAAATTTGGAATTGGAACAAAGAGTGATTTGAGTCTTTGTTTAGCCACAAATGTTTTTTAAAATTTTTATTTATTTATTCGAGAGAGAGAGAGAGAGAGTGTGTGAGCACAAATGGGGAAAGGGGCAAAAGGGGAGGGACAGAGAATCCCAAGCTGACTCTGTGGAGTCCCCTACTGTGGGCTCGATCTCCCGATCCTGAGATCCTAATCTGAACCGAAATCAAGAGTCTGGTGCTTAACTGACTGAGCCACCCAGGTAGCCCTGTGTGGCCAGAAACTTAAAACATAAGCTCGGGAGCTGTGAGGGAGTGATGTACCCTGTGCCCAGAGAAACCTGCTCACCAGAGAAAGAGCAGTCAAACCGTGGTGCAAAGAGAAGGAGAACGAGGGTAAGGAGCACCTGGGTGGTTCCGTTGGCTGAGCATCGGACTCCTGATTTCAGCTCAGGCCATGGTCTCAGGGTCATGAGATTGAGTTTCCTGTGGGGCTCCAAGCTCAGAGTGGAGTCTGCTTGGGATTCTCTCTCCCTCTCCCTCTGCTCCTGCCTCCCCCGCTACCTCTTGCACGCTTGCTCGAGCATGCTTTCTGTCTGAGAAAAACAAAAACCCAAACCAAAAAAAACAAGGTTAAGAGAGAGAACTCTGAGGGCTTGGTAGTTCCTCATTCCAGCCTCTCCTGGAAGTCACCACACAGAGGTTCTGGGTCCGCCAACCATCCCGTTATCCTTTTCATCCATATCCGTAGTTGCTGGCTCAAAGTGGTTTAAGTGTGGAAGAGGGGTTTAAGAGGAAAAGTCCCCCTTTTTCTACTATAAAGCTTAGAGACTTTTCATTTGTCAATCCTCCCAGCAGAGCCTCTGAGCTTCCCTCAGCGTCTGTCCCTATTACCAGTCCTTGCGCTCTACTCATAGCCTCCCCTTCTGGTTCTGTCTATACTCTTCAGAGGTTGCTCATAACATTTCTCACCAGCACTGTCCTGTGACCCTAATCCCAGATTTACCATCTGGTTCCCATCTTACCCCTCACAGTAACAGGATAGGTTCCAGAACCTGCCCCTTAAAAACAACCAAAAAGTGCTTTCCCCTAGATCAGTGCAAGTGGCATGACACAGCCATGGGCTATTTTCCCAAAAAGAGCTTGAGGTCTCGAGTGTATGATTAGACACGGACGAAGGGAACGGGACAGAACGAAAGAAATGTGGACCAGATGCACACTGGAATCACCTGGGGAATTTTCAAAATCATGAAGCATGGTCCCACCCCCAGGGACTCTGATGGAATCGGTAGGGGGGCCTGGCATCGGGATTTTAAAAGTTGTCTGGCCCGCCACGTGATTCTAATGAGCAGCCCCAGCGGAGAACCATGGATGTACAGGAGAAACAACAATTTTAGGAAAAGGTAAAGGTGATGAGAATCACGCTGACTAAATATTTTTTATCCTCCAGAGCATGTAGTTTTAAGTACCAAGAACTACTAAGCACTTGCTGTGGGCCAGAAACGGTGTTTTGCCTTTATGATCTCCATCCCTCACAGTGACCCTGGGGTTTCTCTCGCTGAGGAAGTGAAAACTCAGGAGCTGATGTCATTTCACTAAGGATAAAGACTCCTGGGTTGCAGAATTTGTGTCTTCCCTGACACACCATCAAAGTAAGTGGGGGGGGGGATGTTCTCTCACAAGGCATTCTTGGCCCTCTCCAACGGGGATTAAGTTCAATAGGTCTGGACAGGTTCAAGTCTTTCCCCAGAAGCACTCCAGCTTAGTTTGAGACACCCAGTTCACAGACAGCTTTGGAGAAAGTTTCCCAATTATACTGTTTCCTCAAGCACGGGCCCCCACTCCTGGGGCTCCCGATATAGTAGATGCTCAAGAAAAAAATTACCAGAGGGAGAGAAGAGAGAGAAGGAGGAAGGAAGGATAAATTTGGGGCTGTAGTAATATAGTAGTATATAATATAGTATATAATAATATGGTATAGTATATAGTAATATAGTTGAGTACTAATTATTTATTGAGTAACTGAGTACTAACTGAGGTGACTGTGGCAAATTGGTTAAAAATGTTAAGGGATACTTCACATATCTGTGGGGCTTGTTTGTCAGCTTTCTTCCTTGTTGATGTCAAAGAGCTAAAATGAGAAACCCTGAAGGTTGGGGGGATGGTGGCAGAGGGGGTGCAGGGCCAGCGTGGAAAGCTGGCAGGGGGCTGGGACAGGGGGACATTCTCCTGTAGAGGCACCAGCGTGGCCCAGACAGCAGCAGCAGAGGCGTCCAGGCCCAGAGACAGTGCCCTTGAGCACAGAAGTGCTTTCTTTCCACCCACCTACTCTGCTGAACTTGACTTTGACACCCTTGAGTAAAAACATCCGTGAACACCCACAAAATTGCAGTGGGTCAAGCCTACCATTTCAGCTTGGGATTTCAGCTCTGGGGATTTCAGCTCTGCTTAATAAATAGTACGGTCCAGCAAGAAGGATTCCATACTTAAACCAAAGGTCGTAGGCAAAGTGCAAGAACAAAATAGATTTGGAGACTGTATGACCCTTCCTGCACAAGTGGAACAGAATCCCTCTACGTTACATACCACTGCCCCCCAAATCTCTGTAGTGAAAAAGTAATAATCACCGAGCCCTAGTGGGACATTGTATTTTATGCAACCACATTTGTGGCCAATAAAGGAATCCCGACAGCCCCTTGGAGTCTGTTACTGCCAAGGGCATGACTCTATTGTCATTCTGACAAAGAGCCAAGCCACATGGCTTCCTGCTCCTCCCTTCTCTGTGGTCCTGCACCTCACCAGAAACTGCCTGTCCAGCCCAATGAACACAGCTGAAATAAACACACCCAGAGATAAAACTTCAGTGAACGTTTCCTCTTTCATCCGCACCTATCTTGACACCACTGGCCTCGGATGCACTAGCAACATATGTTTGTTCAATGAATGAACAAGTGAAAGGATTCGTTAACCTAAAGGCAGCCTAGGAATCGACGTAAACAATGTCACATAATGGGAAAAACACAAATGCTTGGTACTGACTCAGAAATTCTGTAGTAGTTGCTCAATAAATGAGTGTGAGATGACTGTGAAAAAAAGTACGCTTTGAGACACCCACCAGGTGAAGGATATTTATTCAAAACCCCGGGGCCGTGTTTCAAAAACGTGCCTGATACTAAGAAGCATCTGGTGTTTTTATTAAAAATACAAATTCCCCAGGCTCCTGCCCTGTAGATTCTATTTCTGCAGATCTACTGCAAGGTCTGGAAATCTTTATTTGTAAAATTCCTAAATACCCTAGGGCCAAAGTGTTAAGGTAGTTTGCTATTTTTCTTCCATTTAGTAGAGTTTGACTTTCTCATTCATTCAGCAAACATTTATTGAGTTTCTACTGTATACCAGGCACAGAGTTAGGCGCAGGGCATATGCAGCATGACCAATGAGGACAAAATCCCTGTCCTCAGGGGGCTTATGCTAACGGGAATTTGAAGCGCATTGGATGAAATAAGGGAACACCTGAGACCAACATAGACACACAAAAATGGTCTGGCAAAAGAGAAAGGGAGGGAGAGTAACAGAAAACTATCTAAAAAGGATTGAGATTCAAAATTGAGGAAGACGCTGGAATTTGCGTGAATGCAAATGTGTGAATGCACTGTCACCAGCACCCAGGGTGGTAAGGCTGAGGAAAGCAGCATTCCAGTGGTTTGCTCGGGGTCACTTCAGTGACAAGAAGTAACAATGTGGCCAGGGTTAACACTCTTGTCTGACGACCAGAACAGGAATGTGCCTCTCCCTGGGGTCTGTGGGATTTGACTTAGAAGAGTTTTCAGAAAATAAATGTAGTAATTACGGCGCACCAGATGAGTGAAGCTTTCGTTGCTTTCCGAAGAGCATTTGCTTCGAAGTTCTCCTCAGGGAGCCTGCGGAGAGCCTGGGGCCATGCTTGTCTCCATCTCCGATCACTGGTAGAGAGCACATGGGTGTTAGGGATGAAGGACCAAGAAGCACCTGTTTTGGAGTTAGGGAGAATGAACGGGAACTCTGGTGTTCCACGTGTTTATTGTGTTAGCCAAGGTCCCTACTAGCCTGTAGTCTTGTCCCACAGGATCCTTGTGAACGTAATATCACAAAATACATAAGAAGTGATTAACCGGGTTGCCGGGCCATTGCTCTTATTATTCTCATAGAGGTCCAAAAAGGATAGCAAAGACCTATATCTTTATGGATGTCAGTGTTTGTGGCTTTTATCTTGACAAGTTCTCTACCTATGGAAGCTGGGAGTTTCCACATTCCTCTTCCAGACTTTCTATATAGAAGATATTTATTACAATAAATATAAATTTATTTTTTATTAAATAAATTAATACTTATTTTATTTAATAAATTAATAAATTAAATTTATTAAATTTATTAATAAATTTCCTCATTTAGGGGCTGTGAGTATGATGACCTAAGGGCTTCTACACCATCAAAGGAGGACCCCCAGGAAGACCTAGCTGAAGACATCTTTCCAGAGACTCCACTTTTGCCTCTCAACCCTCCCAAGTGCGAACAGTTTCCGGTGGGCACATTTTGACTGCAGGTGTTAAGGATTTAAGTGTCAACAGTATTGACTTTTTTTTTATTAACGTATACTGTATTATTTGCCCCAGGGTACATGTCTGTGACTTTCAGCCAACATGAGAATAGAAAGAGGGTTGAGGGTATGCGTGGATCGTTGAATTTAAACTTTGAGAGAAAGATGGTTTCAGTGGGTGAGGGAAACCCCTAAGTTGCTGGGGTCAGGTGAAAGCAGTGGGAACTGGGGTGAAGAGGATTCCAAAAAAAAAAGAAAAGGTGATCAAGAGACGCAAGAATACTTCAGTTGGGACCTTGGGTCTTGTGAGCATTAACTGGTATTACCCTGGCATTGAACCCTGCCAGATCATTTATTCACCGGTTTGTTTGTTCGTTCATTCATTCATTCATTCCTTCCTTCAAATGGTGTTTATTATAGACCTAATATGTAGCTGCTTATCATAGCAAGTACATAACAAATTCCTGAACAGGATTCATAGGCTACTCCATATAATGACTGACCTTGAGCCAATTACTTTACCTCCATGCCTTAATTTACCAATCAGAGAAATGAGTATGATAGTAGTACTTACCTCATAGATATGTGGGAAGGATTGAATTAATACATGTAATGTGCTAAGAAGAGTACCTGGAAAATGGTAAAATCTCAATAAATATTAGCTGCTACATGGTATTAACAGAAGGCCACTTGGGTGTCAAATTAGGATATTATTTTTAGGATATTATCAATTTTTTCCATCACCCCACTACCTCCCGTGGGGCCCACCTCACGCACGTGTGCGTGCGTGCACACACACACACACACACACTCCAGTCAGTTCAAGATTGTAGGATTTATAGTCCGCTCAGCTTTCCCAGACCTCAAAATTTCAGAGCCTTTTCCTTTCCTTCCTTACACATCTCACATAGGATTCTTCTGTTTCACCTCATTCACATTCCTTTCTCTCATTTTGGCAACTCTAGAATTTCTGTTTCTGTTCAGTCTTCATTTTCTTCTCATACTTGTTGCTCTCATTAATGAGCACTTGCTTCTCAAACACGTATGACTGGAGACAGTTTAAAAGATCCAAATAGAGAGTGCTGGATACAATTCTTTCTTCTACCTTTACTCCCGCCATGTTTTCTAATGAGACTTTCTGTTCTTGAGATCTATGGTGTAAGTTAAACATGACTGGATCATCTTACGGTGATTAATAGACTTTAATTCATTCTTATGCCCCTAAACTGATGACTCTCACAGGACTCAACACAAGATTTACTTGTATTTGAGCTATGTCTACAATTTTCTTCAAATCTCCCTGTCTCCATTTGCCCACTCTAGAGAATGGAAATCTCATCAAATTCCTGCCGACCCCACAAGGGTATTATAAAGGTTAATGAGGCAATTTCCCAGCAGTGCTTTGAGTGCTGAGAGTGTACGACTATTATTATTGCAAGATTATTGAGGACTTCTAGTGCTTATAAAAGAGCACACATTCCCTTCAGGCTATTAGATAAGAATTCTTCATTTTAATTTTTCAGATTTTAATAAATTCAGAGTTTTTTCATCTTTCAAGTTTTGCTAAGCATGTGACTGATATCTTGATGAGATTGCTTTCCAGAAGTCTTTTTGTCTTTATACATATGCATAAAGACTCATATTTCTATACCACATCAGTGATTTTATATGTAATAAAAAAAATCCTTCCAGACATAAGTTTCTATAAGAGTCAGTATTAAAGACTCAAAGAGGGAGCATTGAGCCCTTACTACATCCTCAATCTGATACTTGAATTCCCTCCAAGTCATCACTGGTAAATGTTCTGTCTATGCTTAAATCTCTCCATTGACAATTTGTTGGGTTTTATAAACTTCCTAACACATAGAACATTCCCCCTTTCACCAGGAAAGGGCTGTTTCATGTTGTCCTTTCTCCCCTGAAATCTCCAGCTCTTCCCCCTTTCTCATCCACAAGCCGGCTTCCCACTTTGCTGACACCCTCGGGAGAGAACGTGTGCACACCCTCATTGCCGGGCCTTCTGCCTCCTCTCCGAGTTCAGTGGGGGGACAGACTGTCTGTGCTCCTAGCTGAGCCCATCCCCTCTCCCTCCTCCTTTGGCACATTGCACCACCTTTCTCCTCTCTGTCATTGGCATCACCCACTTTTCTCTACTGAATTATTCCCATCAGCAGGCAAGTAGATTGCTAACGTGCCCTACTTAACAGGCCCTTTTAAACCCCACTCGACCGTTCAGCTAAGACTCATGTTTCCCCAGCCCTTTTTGGCCAAAGTCCTTGCAAGTGTTACGTGTACGGGTCCAATCTCTCTTCTCCCGTTCCATTACAAACATCCCACCACGTCTCTGACGCTGCTCTTCTCAACGTCACCGGTGGCGTCCACACTGTTAAGCACTCTGGTCATCTCTCGGCGCTCGCCTCACTTCACCCACCAGGGGCATCTGACCCGGGGGATCACTCCTCCTTGAAATACTTTCTTCACTTGGGTCGCAGGATGCCTTGTATTCCTCTCCCTCTTCTGCCTGCTCATTCTCAGTCTCCCTGTTGGTTCTGCCTTTGACATATATCGCTTCCAACCCCCGCGGGCCACCCTTCATATAAGCCGCCATCACTTCTCACCTGCATTATTGCAACGTGCCTCCTAAGTGATCTCCCTGCAATGGCTCTTGCAGGGATATTCTCACCACAGCAGCCAAACTCGTCCTGTTCAAGTAGGTCAAGGTGAATCATTCTTCGGCTCAAAACACTCCAGTGGCCTCCCATCCCAGTCAAGGTAAAGGCAAAGTCCTTGCTACATCCAACCAGGCCCAACATGATATGATCTTATGTTATTTTTCTAACCGCCCCTCTCGCACTGCCTCCCCCCGACCCCGAGTTCACTCAGCTCCAACCACGGGGGCTTCTCACTGATCCCCTGAACTCCCAAGGCCCACGGTGACCGAAGAGCCCCCAGATTGCCTCAGGGCTCCTTCATTTCCTCACTTCCTTCGTTTCCTCACCCGAGTGTTACCTTTACTGGAAGGCCTTCCTTGGCCATCCTGTCAAACATTGCAAGGACCCTCTGCTCCCAACTCATATCTTTCTTTTCTGTCTTTCTTCTTCCTTAGCATTTCTCCTATGTACCCTTATTGAAGGCACTTCTTTATCCTGTTTCCCATATGAGAATGTAAGTTCCACAAGGATAGGGATTTTTTTGTCTATCTTGTTTACTGTTTTATCCCATGCCTAGAGCAATGTCTAGGAAATAATAAGCCTTCAATATAAGTATTTGCTGAATAAGCTATGCGTGAAGCAAATTGATAAATCAGTTCATTATAATTGGTAAATTGTGAGGAAAATAAAAATGAACGATTGGCATCCAAGCACCTCTTTGCTGTGGACTAGGCCATCTGTGTGCCCCTGTGATCCTGGTGTCGATGAGGCTCACCTCACCTCAACCCCACGGTATGAGGGGCTGATGACAGGCTCCCCGGAAGCTTACTTCAGGCTCAGAGAGGACTGGCTATTTACCAGAAGAGGACTGTGAAGCTCATGGTTGTTAATTCATCAGCTGAAGCAAATAGGATTTCGTCCTTTCTCAATATGCTGCGAGATTCTCAAGCCTCAATCTTCTCGGCTTTGGCCTCTTAGTTTTGTTCCCAAATGCAACTGGTGAAGATTCCATTCCGACTTAATTAAACTCAGTGAGCTGGCTGTATTACGATTTTCTGCGCCTACAGTCTGTCTCTGAGTGGCAGCCTGAGCATAAACATTTAAGTAAGACAGCATTCATCTTTTCACAAACATCTAGAGACCTTCAAGGTTCCAAGTACAGTATAATGGATGCAAAAATAAATAGGACCTGGTCCTTGCCTTTGAGGAGATCAAGGTCTAAAGGGGGAGGGAGAATTTTAGACTAATTCAACACAATGTAATAATCCCAGTGACGGACAAAGGGCAATGGGAATAAAAACAAGGAAGTCTGTGGGGACAACGTGGCTTTGAAGGATGAGAAGGTGCTTGCTGAAAAGGGAAAGTATATTATATTAGAATAACTACAAGAGATTTTCCCCATCTCCACAACGATCTCTGTTTCTCCCACGATGACACAAAACAAGTCACCTTGCTCTTGTCTCGAGGCTTGGCAACACTCCAGTTAAAAATGACTTGATTTGGGGCACCTGGGTGGCTCAGTGGATGAAGCATCTACCTTCGGCTCAGGTCACGTCCCCAGGGTCCTGGGGTGGAGTCCCTCATTGGGCTCCCTGCTCTGTGGAGACTCTGCTTCTCCCTCTCCCACTCCCCCTGCCTGCTTGTGTTCTCTCTCTCGCTGTTTCTCTCTGTCAAATAAATAAATAAAATCTTTTTTAAAAAGTGATTTGATTTCTTACAAAATTTCATCTGTTTCAAATTGACATCATTCAATTTATCTCTAGGAATCTGCTGTGGCGATCATCAGGCTGAGTCAAGTGTCATCGAATAAAGTAATCCCAGGTTCCTATTTGGTGGGCTTTCCACCCTCGGCTCACAGATTATTTGAGCTGTGACTTTAGAGACTCGCTGTGCCCAAGCTTGACCCTTTCCACTGCTGGGGAAGCCAAGCCCTGAGACAGTGCCTGTTTGTCCCATGTGAGCACGGTGAGTTAGGTCACCCTTTCTCTCAACAGGACCAAATTTGAGCACATATCAGGTAAAGGAGTCAATTCCCGCAGCTTACTTCCTGCATTTCCCAAGCTGGCCTTATTTCTCTCCGCACCTAAAATAAGCAATCTCTCTCTGACCTATTCCCCTCTCCACTCTTCATGTAGGATGCAAAGGGCCTAGGTAGCCAGGAGAAGCCAGTGCCAAGAGGTCCGACCTGACCACTGTCCCACATCTAAAGGGAGTTCTTATTTAGCTCAATTTAGGGGATTCCTCAAAAAATAAAAAATAGAGCTACCCTATTACCCTGCGGTTTCACTACTGGGTATTTATCCCAAAGATACAGATGTAGTGAAAAGAAGGGCCACATGTACCCCAATGTTCATAGCAGCAATGGCCACAATTGCCAAACTGTGGAAAGAGCCAAGATGCCCTTCAACAGACGAATAGATAAAGAAGATATGGCCTATACATACAATGGAATATTACGCAGCCATCAGAAAGGATGAATACCCAACTTTTGTACCAACATGGATGGGACTGGAGGAGATTATGGTGAGTGAAATAAGTCAAGCAGAGAAAGTCAATTTTCATATGGTTTCACTTACTTGTGGAGCATAAAGAATAACATGGAGGACATTAGGAGAAGGAAAGGAAAAGTGAATTGGGGGAAATCGGAGGGGGAAATGAACCATGAGAGACTGTGGACTCTGAGAAACAAACTGAGGGTTTTGGAGGGGAGGAGTGAGGAGATGGGTGAGCTTGGTGGTGAGTATTAAGGAGAGCACGTATTGCATGGAGTACTGGGTGTGGCGCATGAAAAATGAATCTTGGAACACTGAAAAAAATAAAATAAAAAAAATTTTTTTTAAAGATTTTTTATTTATTTATTAGAGAGAGAGAGAGAGAGACTGAGAATGAGAGGGGAGAAGGTCAGAGGGAGAAGCAGACTTCCCGCAGAGCCGGGAGTCCGATACGGGACTCGATCCCGGGACTCCGGGATCATGACCTGAGCTGAAGGCAGTCGCTCAACCAACTGAGCCACCCAGGTGCCCAAAATAAAAATTTTTTAAAAATTTTTAAAAAATCCCTACTAAAAATTAAAAATAAATTAAAAAATAAAAAATAAAGATAAAAGCAGTCCTTGCATGGCGCCATGCTTTGCCTTTAAAGAGGCTTGAATGGCTTTCATAGGCTGTGAATCAAGCTCTGAATCTAGGTCTTCGTTGGGGTGTTAAAACCCATCAATCACATTTTGGCATTGAAGATTTTTTTCCGATTCCCCAGCAGCTTCTCCGGAGTTTGTCCTGATCTAGAATAACAAAAAAGATGGCAAGAGTGACGTGTTCTCGGCTCAGTACTTTGTCTTCCCTCCCTGGCCATGGCTCCATTGAGTAAATATTCATAGCCATGTGAATGAGCATTATCCAGGGGACGTGGCTCTTTCAACTTCAGTTAGGAGGGAGCTATTTTTTTTAAAGTATCAGAGAGAAGTGAGAGCCAGAAGCCTTCTTAGCAGTAAAATAATTGGCCTTGTCCAGCCTCTCAGGACAGCGGGGTGGACGAGTGGCTCACCAGGCATCGCTCCTCTGTTCCCTCAGCTACTCCCCTCCCTTCCACCTGCTTCGGTAGTTTTTATTAAGGCTCTAGCTGCCTCTCCTGCTGCCACCAACCACCATTAAAAAACATTTGATTGCATCACTTTTCACAATCTGATTTCATCTCCGCTCATCTCCATATAGGCCACTAGTCAGTCTCTCTACAGCTGCCGTGGGCTTGGGAAGCATCTTCGGATCAGTTGAAACCAGGGCAACCGAACTATGGGATTCAGAACATGGACGCCTGGACGTCAAGAACTCCCTGTAATCGGGGCACCTGGGTGGCTCAGTCAGTTAAGCATCAGCCTTCGGCTCGGGTCATGATCTCAGGGTCCTGGGATCGAGTCCCACACCGGGCTCTCTGCTCAATGGAGAGCCTGCTTCTCCCTCTGCCCCTCCACCTGCTCATCATGCTCTCTCTCTCTTTCTCTCTCTCTCTCTCTCAAATAAATAAATAAATAAAACCTTTAAAAAAAAAAAAGAAAAAAGAACTCCCTGTAATCAATTACCTCAGGCGGGGGGAGGAGGGAGCGGCATAAATGGCAGGCCAAATGGCCTGCCCGGTACACATAATTTCAAGCTCTTTGGCCTGTTTGGACCATGGCACGAAAAAGAGCATCCTTGATAAGTATCACATAGAAGAAACTACAAGAGCTCTGAACAGGCATGAAGTCGGCAAGGAACTTCGTTGTATTTTTCAGTTTCGTCTTCGTAAAATCTGGCTTTAAAATACCCAACTTACGGAACTGTTTGAAGGAGTTAAAAGTGTTGAACACAAAGCCAAGTCCATGGCTTGTGTCCATGGCAAGTCCAAATTTGTCAGGAGTTTGTCATCAATTTTCCTCTTCCTCTGAAGCATACAGGCACGCACGTAAGTCTTTAAGGTCGGTCCCTCCTTAGCTAAGCCTGGCCCTTCCCCTCCTTTGAGCCTAGATTAACAGAAGCAGTAACACCTAGTGTTTGTTGAGAACTTTTCCTCTATTAACTCCTTTCATCTCCATACCCTTACTCGGATTCATTTTCCTTCCTAACACTTGTCTACCTGATACTATGTATTTATTTCTTTCAATATGTCTCCCCCTCTAGAATATAATCTCCACAGGATATTTTGTTTACTGTTATATCACCTGCATCAGAAAGAATTCTTGACCATCAGTAGCATTCTTTGAATATGTGTTGAATAAATAAATGTAATCCCCTCACATGCTATGATATAGGTAAAATGAGTAGCTCCTCTTTCAGGTAAGAAAACAGGCACCGAGGGATCAAGAATATTGGCCAAGATCACACAGTTAAGTAGATGGTGGAGGCCAGATTAAAAGCCAGACAGCCCCCAGCCTTTCCAGGCTCTGCCCTGCGCCCGATTGCCTCTGGGCACCCTGCCTGTGTGCTCTGGGAAGAAAGCCTTCTTTTCAGCCTCTACCTATAGGAAGCAGACCCAGCCCAGGTTAAAATTAAAATTAAAATTAAAATTAAAAAATAAAATAAAATAGTAAAATAAAACAAAATAATTGTTCCCTTTGGAACTGCTGCTTTTTACGATAAGCAACAGCACAACTTCTAGAACGGGGCCTAGCATGACAATCACTGCAGCCAGAAACGTATCTGCTCAGGGGCCACTGGCAGAGGCAGAGAGGCAAGCTACCAGGGCAGCCCTGGAAGGCTGATGGAACGGATACCGCACCAGCATCTCAGAAAACGAAGGCGGGTGACCCCACACGGTGGTGGCTCAGCAGACCGTAATCCCAACTATTGTACAAAGAGGACCTTTTAATAGCTGATTGCTGTTTTGCCAAAAGATGAACCCTCAGCTCTTCAGAAACACTAAGGAAAATCACACCCCACGTGGACGCCAGAGTGAGGACTGTCAGGCTGACCTCATTCGCAGTCCAGTTTCATGATCCAAGCCGCAGCCGCAGCCGCAGCCGGTGGGAACTGTCACGTGCCAGGACTGTCTCCCAGGACGAAAGCCCAGGTGTGGCTGGGTCAGCATGAAACCTGTAAAGAACCGAAGGGACTGGAATTGCAGGGGTGATGGTTGGGCAGGAATGCCTGTGTCATAAGGGAACACGTCAAGAGAAGCGTGACAGGGGTTCCTGGGTGGCTCCGTGGGTTAAAACCTCTGCTTTCGGCTCAGGTCGTGATCTCAGGGTCCTGGGATCGAGCCCCACATCCCGCTCTCTGCTCGGTGGGGAGCCTGCCTCCTCCTCTCTCTCTCTTTGCCTGCCTTTCTACCTACTTGTGGTCTCTCTCTCTCTCTGTCAAATAAATAAATAAAATCTTAAAAAAAAAAAAAAGAAGAGTGACAGAAGTCAAATAGGATCCAAATTAATAGTATTCAAGCCAGACTTATATAATATAATACAACTTTTCTTTCATAGCAGTTTGTGAAATGTGACTGGTATTTACAGAATCTGAAGTGAAGTCTGTGGTTCTGGTCTAACAGCTAGTTTCGAATGTATTTCTATGTTTTTAAGAATTTCTTTACAGAAAAATGTTTATCTCATTCTCTGGAACTCACTGCACATTAACCTGGGATGGAAGCTGGGGACGGGGGCTGGGCCCTGATGGACAAGACCGCGACGAGTTCGTAATAGGTGAAGCTAAGGGACAGCTGAGGGGAGGCTTCGGTTTACTCTGAGCTATTCTTTTGCCTGTGTTTAATGTTTCCATGATAAAAATGAAAAGATAAGCAAATAATGAAAAGAGCACTTACACAAGATACATTGACCCCTCCGATGTGCACAGCGCTACACCACGTGCCCTAGGGTGTGCAAAACCAGGCTCTGTCTCAAGGAACTCAAAGTCCTGGCAAGGGAAAGGAATCCTGCGCTCCATGAGCCCAAATCCCGAACGGGTGTTGGTACCTGAGAGAGGGTGATGGAAAATCCAAGAGGGTTCAGGTTCCTTCTGCCTGGCTAGTACTGTGCTAATTGAAAGGGCCCTGTCATTAAGGTCTGAAGTCCTATTCCAACCTAACTTACAGTGCCCACAGGGTTAGTCACCTAGGACCTACCTCTGTCATCTTACGCATCATGGGATATGTCAGAAAAGTAGAGAAACCAATTTCCTTCCTTGGACAGGACATAGCTGTGTCCCAGCATGCTATTTTATTTATTTATTTTTTAAAAGAGATCATATTGCCTTTTTTTAAGATTTATTTATTTGAGAGAGAGAGAGAGAAAGAGAACATGAGAGGGGAGAAGGCAAGAAGGAGAAGCAGACTCCCCGTGGACCTGGGAGCCTGATGTGGGACTCGATCCCAGGACTCGGAGATCAGGACCTGAGTCAAAGGCAGAGGCTTAACCAGCTGAGCCGCCCAGGCGCCCATCAGCATCCTGTTTTAAAGGAATTGCAAATATTTGGCTAGGAAAGAAGCTGGGGATTTTAAGGATAGACGTAATAGGCAGAGTCACAATGGTGTCGGAAGGAGAAGGTTTTCCAGCGATAAAGTGATCCTAACAATGTCTCTCAAAGAAGAGCTTGAGGCACTTTTTTCCTTCATTGAAATCATCTTGCCAAACAGGTAGCTATTCAAGCCTGGCGCACAGAAGTTTCTTCTATCCTGCACAGTGTAGGAGAACTTTTACTGACTGGTGTGGGGGATTTTCTTTCTTGTGGTCCAGGGTGATCTTCCCCTATTTTATCCCTTCACCACCTGCCAACCAACCACAGCCCAGACGGACAAGTCTCCTGGGACTACATTTTGACCACCTTGATTGAACTTGGTGTCTCCAGCCTTCAGTTCTACAGTTAGTTTCCAGTTTCATGATCCAAGATGACAGACTACCTCTATCCAGGGAATCATCTTCCAGCTTACTCTCATTTTCCATTTTCCTAGGGTCGTAATAGCTCACCTCATTGCTGATGCCACGAACCACCTAACTGAGCAAATTCCTTGATGTATTCTGTTCAAATGCCCGAACTTAGTAACACGAAATGCAGAAGCTATGTTATGAAAAGGAAGTTAGGGACGTACATATAATCTGGTACATAGAATTTATGTAGGACTTAACTAACATGCTTTCAAAGGAAAACTGTTTAAAAACTATACTTTTTTTCTTTTTTTTTTAAAGATTTTATTCATTTGACACAGAGAGAGGCAGCAAGAGAGGGAACACAAGCAGGCAGGGGGAGTGGGAGAGGGGGAAGCAGGCTTCCCGTTGAGTAGGGAACACGATGCGGGGCTCGATCCCAGGACCCTGGGATCATGACCTGAGCCGAAGGCAGACACTTAATGACTGAGCCACCCAGGTGCCCCCAAAAACTATACTTTTCTAAATTCCAGCGAAATGGTCCGTCAAATATCTATAAGTAGTGACGAGTGGAACAATGTACTACATTTTGTGAAATTTAAAGCATTCTCCAATAGCTGTTTCTACTTAAGTCCCCTAATAGGAATCAAGCTCCTGTTACAAGCTAAGTTCTAAGCACATTTCTCAGATGCAAATGAGTGAGACTAAACTGACAAAATATAGTATGTGCTACAGCAGGTGGAAATGAACACAGACAGAGCTAGATCTGTGGTGCAGACATTTGTGTAAAGAAGGAAACAAGAAACAGAATCAGATCCTGAACTCAAGCAATTTCTAAGCTAGTTGACTCAATCATTTTAAAAGTTTCCTAATCCTTTGAGGCTAAATAAGGACAATATTGCTGGGGAACATTCCCTCATGGGTCAGAGCAGAGGCTCCGGAGGTAGTCTGCAGGTCCCCCACTGAGTATCTGTGCAGACTACCCCAAGCGACTTGACCTGTCTGACCCTCAGTTTCCTCATCTACAAAATGGACGTAATCGGTTTACCTCATCCACTGTGCGGATGCAGAGCTCATACACGCAGAGTCCTTGGAACGATACCTGGAGCCCAGCATGCGCTCCATAAATACCTGCTATTTTTCATAACCGTCCTTCCTTTTCTTTTTCCCCCTCAAATACGTTTATTTTATTTTTTCAGCGTTACAAGATTAATTGTTCATGCACCACACCCAGGGCTCCATGCAACACGTGTCCTTCTCAATACCCACCACCAGGCTCGCCCAACCCCCCACCCCCTCCCCTCCAAACCCCTCAGTTTGTTGCTCAGAATCCACAATCTCTCAAGGTGCATCGTCCCCTCCGATTTCCCCCCATTCTTCCTTGAACAATGAAGCTTTTGACCGTTAAAAAAATCCCCTCAAGGACAAGAATAAGGCATTTAAAGGGTTAACTGTGGGAGAGAATCTAGGACTAGAGAATCAGCACTTTCCACTCCCTCCTTTAGACCTTGTTTGTTCAGAAACACTGATTAACTCGCCCAGGGGAAGAGATCCAAGATGAATTTGAATGACAAGGAAAACAACAAACCTTGACATGGGCAATTTCCTTGTCAAGGCTTTACTATAGTAACAACCAGGCTCTGTGACTTTTAGGGGGCTGGAGGGGGGAAGGGGAGAGAGAAAAAGCAGATCTGTATGCACTAGACCCAGAAGACCCAGAGGCTCAGGTCAGTATTCAGTCTTTTCGGACCCATCTGTCTGCTCTTCTCAAAGTGCTGACCGGCATGGCCCAGGGCCCCCGAGGACACCCGGCCACATGGCCCCCGGCCACGTGGCCCGGATGGGTGACCAGCTTGTTGTGAAAGACCTGCCCCGATTACTCAGCCTCTGGGTCCCTCAAGGAAGTTGCCGTTACAGGAAGGGGGATCACGACTTTTCATGAGGAGACACATGGCCAAGCTTAGTAAGTGGAAGAACTAGGAGTAATTTTGTCCTGGCCTCCCTTCAAGAGTTTATTCAAATATTTGACAAATCTTTTATTTGATTTTTGACAACAGTTTTAAGTGGTGTTGCGAGCTTCGGTGCAGGTCTTGTCTTGAGAAATCTCTTACTTGGAAATGTTGAAGTACAGTATGGTATAACCATCCCGCCCTCAAGTGAATGTGGCTGCTCATAAAACAGTACATCACTGATACTAGAAAATTGTTAAGAGAGCTTTGAGAGAAACAGAGAAAACAAAGTTTCACAGAAACATTTAGATTTTTTTTTTAAGATTTTATTTTATTTTATTATTATTTTTTAAAGATTTTATTTATTTATTTGACAGAGAGAGGGAGATCATAAGCAGGCAGAGAGGCAGGCAGAGAGAAGAGGGGTAAGCAGGCTCCCTGCCTAGCAGAGAACCCGATGCAGGGCTCAATCCCAGGACCCTGAGATCATGACCTTAGCTAAAGGCAGAGGCTTTAACCCACTGAGCCACAGAGCGCCCCGATTTTATTTATTCATTTGAGAGAGAGAGGGAACGAGAGAGAGCACAAGTAAGGGGGGAGGGGCAGATGGAGAGGGAGGAGCAGGGAGCCCAAGCGGGATAGGACCCTGGGATCATGACCTGAGCTGAGGGCAGATGCTTCGCAACTAAGCAGGTGCCCAACATTTGGATTTTTACACTACCTGTTTTGAAACGTCACTTAGTTGATACCTTAAAAAAAAAAAGATGATATTAGTATCAACGTATAGGTAAAAGCTATTCAGTGTTGAAAATGTATATATAAATTGAGAACATTCTTGAACTCTCTTTGGCTTCTGTATACCACTCATGATCACAACAGCTTTAAGAAGATGCGGTTTCCAGCTCCTGAGATCCTAGGAGGCATTTGACATGTCAGTTCTCTCACAAAGGAGTCATGGACCCCCAGGGTCACTTAACTACCTGGGCTTCAAATCAGCCACTGAAGCATTGGGAGAGATCTCACGACTGTCTTCCACAGGGAGCTTTTTTTCTTGGTGAAATAGTGTGTGTTTTGTTAAACCTTCACCATATGTAAAAACAATACTTTGAGATAGGCCTGCTAGAGATCGAACACGATTATATAAGTCGAAGGCAGCCTCAGGATTGTGCTTAGTCCTGGACCTGGCCTCCTACACTAGCCGCGCAATAAATGCTTCTTCTATTCAATTATCAAGAGCTCCCTCTGCTGGTCCTTTGTAGCCCCGCAGAACATCTCTGCACATAGCCTCTCCCAGTGCTTCAGTGGCTGATTTGAAGCCCAGGTAGTTAAGTGACCCTGGGGGTCCATGACTCCCTTGTGACAGGTCTGATATGTCAAATGCCTCCTAGGATCTGAGGAGCTGGAAACCGCAAAAGATAAGATAAAAAAAAATCTTATCTTTTCTAATTTTCTGACACAATTACCCACGTGTCGGAAAATTAGAAAAGACGAAGAGAGTATTCATGGTGGAAGAAGCTTTCCAGGTCACCTGATCCAAACCCTTTACAAAGGAAGATGTTTATTATACTACTGGTATATTCCTCACTAGAAGAAATGGAGAAAGTAAAATAATTTGTTGAAATTATGATTGACATATAGGTAGTCTAAAAAATACTGCGAGAGACAGCAAGTATGGAATTTGATTGATAAGGTGAAAGTAATCT
The DNA here is from genome assembly GCA_028533885.1 of Nasua narica. Classification (NCBI taxonomy): domain Eukaryota; kingdom Metazoa; phylum Chordata; class Mammalia; order Carnivora; family Procyonidae; genus Nasua; species Nasua narica. The sequence goes on along the minus strand of CM052800.1, from coordinate 80,494,702 downwards.
GCACTGCAGATGCTTTTTGGTTTTAGACTGCTCCCTGGTCTTCTCAGAGAAGAAGGTAAAGGAGGACTTTGTACTTGGAGTCAAACTAATGTTCGAATCGAGTTACCACCTCTACTAGCTGTTTCTTGGTGGAGATATTCAGCTCTCTGGCTTCATAGCCTTCATCCTTAAATCATGAGTCATACTACGCGTCCGCTAGGTGGAGGAGAGATCTCCTGTGTAAAGCAGATCAGTGGGCACACAGCAGGAGCCCCAAAATTGGAGGAGGAGGAAGAAGGATGGATGTGAGTTTTGCTCATTTCAACATTGTAGAGTAACGGCAGTTTCCTACATGCCCAACAGCTTTGTACCTTGAAAATGTGTCATACAACTAAGAGTGATGAAGGAGAGACACAGTGTACAAGATACTACACTTTAACCATCAGTTTAACAAAAAATCCTTTTTTTCCCCCAAAATGTTTATTTTAATTTTTCAGTGTTACAAGATTGATTGTTCATGTACCACACCCAGTGCTCCATGCAGTACGTGCCCTTCTCGATACCCACCACCAGGCTCACCCACCCCCCACCCCTTCCCCTCCAAAACCCTCAGTTTGTTGCTCAGAGTCCACAGTCTCTCCTGGTTCATCACCCCCTCTGATTTCCCCCCATTT
>CM052800.1:80396052-80493949 GCA_028533885.1 Nasua narica | reverse complement strand
GTGAGACCATAAGATAATTGACTCTCTCCGCTTGACTTATTTCACTCCGCATAATCTCTTCTAGTCCTGTCCATGTTGATACAAAAGTTGGATATTCATCCTTTCTGATGGAGGCATAATATTCCATTGTATAGATGTACCACATCTTCCTTATCCATTCGTCTGTTGAAGGGCATTTTGGTTCTTTCCACAGTTTGGCGATTGTGGCCATGGCGGCTATGAACATTGGGGTACATGTGGCCCTTCTTTGTACTACATCTGCTTCTTTGGGGTAAACACCAAGTAGTGCAATTGCAGGGTCATAGGGTAGCTGTATATTTAATTTCCTGAGGAATCTCCATACTGTTTTCCAAAGTGGCTGCACCAACTTGCATCCCCACCAACAGCGGAGGAGGGTTCCCCTTTCTCCACATCCTCTCCAGCATTAACAAAAAATCTTTTTTTTTTTTTTAACAAAAAATCTTTTAAAGAGGATACATGAGGAACATTTCTTGGACGAACTGTGTTTTAAAAACACAAGCTTTTGGGGCACCTGAGTGGCTCAGTTGGTTAAGCATTCGACTCTTGATTTCGGCTCAGGTTGTGATTTCAGGGTTGTGGGAGGGAGCCCCATGTCGGGCTGTGTGCTGGACATGGAGCCTCCTTGGGATTCTCCCTCTCCCTCTCTCTGCCCTTCCCCTCCCTCTCTCTCACCGTCTCTAAAAAATAAATATATAAAACCACAAGCTTTTATTTGCTAGCTGGAAAGACTCTTCTGGGCTCACTATTGCTCTAAACTGAGCTCAAAAAGAGAACAACTCCTCTGGTTTCTCTCTTCTCACATGTCATTATATTGACACTTGACACTTGGTACTTTCTGCCTGGAAATCTCCCCATAGGATTCATGAGTGCCTTAGGTGCCTTTTCTATTTTCCACATTAGTAAACTTTACGTAGCACGCATCCCTTTATCTTCACCCACCGAGGTCCCCGTCCTCACTGTCTTCAGGGCCCGCCAGCACTTCCCTGCAGACCTGTCAACTGTGATGGATGGTATTCTCAAAATCCTCCTAGCTTGCTTTCTCCATCTCCTCAAGATCACTTTCCACCCATTTCCACCTATCACTTTCCACCAATCAGTCCCAAAGCCAAGGTCACATTTCCCATCCCAGTTATCTAATGCTAAATAAAAAGCCACCCCAAATCTTCATGCCTAAAAGCAACAGTTTATTAACATGTTCCAAGGTTTTCCAGTCCAACTGGGCTCAATGGGTATGTCTTCCTGGATGTGTCCCATACAGACGATCTGCCAGATGGCAGCTGGGGCTGGATGGCCACCAGAGCTCACTCACAGGACTGACAGTTGATGGTGGCCACAGGCTTGGGGCTCAGCTGGTGTAAGACAGAGCAGCCACACATGGTTTTACTGTGGCCTTGGGCTTCTCATGATCTTGCAGCTGGGTTCCAAGAGGGCATACCCCAAGAGTGGGCATGCTAAGAGGGGGAAAACAGAAGCTGCCAAGCCAATTATAAAGCATTTCTGGCACCAGCACGGTCACTTCTGCCATGTTCTGTTGGCCAAAGCGGTCACGGGGCCAGCAAATTTGCAAGCACTGGAGACATCATCATCTCTAACATTTGCGGGGGGGAGTGGCAAGGTCACTCTGTATAAAACAAGTGAGACAAGAGTATCGTCACAGCCATCGTTGGAAACTACCATCTGCCATTTAAGGATTTAAAAAAAAATTCCATCAACTCAAGAAAGGTAAGAGAGGAGGAAAAAGGAGACTTGAAAAAATGAAACAAATAGGACAAGTGAAGAGATATAGTAAAGTCCAAACACGTAATCGTCACCATTCCTGAAAATAATAGTCACTCATTAAAAGAAAATGGTTGTCAGAGTAAAACATAAATACATGAGGTTTCATGATACACATAGAAGATACACCTAAAACATATGTAAGGACAGAGAAAGGGTGAAAGAAAATGATTTAAAAAGATATATGGCAAATTCTAACCTGCAGAGAGCTGAGTTAGCTACATTAACAGGAGACTATATAGATTTTGAGACAAAAAAATCACTATCAAACACAAAGAGAGTCATTATATAATGATGAAAACTTCAATTCACTGGAAAGATCTGACAATCAAACTTTATAAAACTGAAAATATTTTTTAAATTATGAACATAGTGAAAATTATCTATGTGGTAAGCAGTAACCCAATAGCAAGCAAAACTGTATGCTATATTACTTAAATAGTTATACAAATGTGGTATTTTTTAAAAAGCAAGGAAGCGATAAGCACCAATTTCATAGCAATGGATGCCTCTAGAGGGAAGGCACGGGATTGGATAAGATGGAATACAAAGATAGGCCCGGTGTTATTGGTAATATTTTCATGCTTGTGTTGGGTTATGGGTTCTCAAGACTTTGTTCATTTTATTACGCTTCTCAATTTACATGTCTGTTTCATATATTCCTTTGACTATATTACATATTATATAGTAAAATGTTAATATGGAAAATGACATGAATCGAGCTTTATGGGGGAAACCGAAAAATGTTAAGATAATCAAAACCACAACCTCATCGCATAAATGATCTGAGTGTTTTTCCATGGTCTAGTCCTTTGTGAAAAGTTTCTTCTGTCCTATTTTTCAACCTGAACGTTTTCTTACATTGGTTCTTACTCTGTCTATGGATGATCTACTTCAGGGTTTTGAGTTTCCTGAAATAACAGGCAGCAGTGTGTGTGTGTGTGTGTGTGTGTGTGCGTACGTGTGTGTGCGTGTGTGTGTGTGTATGGGAGGGGGTGGGAGAGAGGGAAGAGTCCATTCTTTCAGCAAGAGTATCTAGAGGTAAGCAGTGTACAGTAGGTAAGGGAATGGATTTGGGAGGCAGGAAAACTTGGGTTTGAATCTTGGATTAAAAATTCCTTCATCTGTGTGATCTTGTGTGATGACTCTGAGATTTGATTCCCATATCTATAAAATGAGAATTATACTGCCCACCTCACAGTGTGTGGTGCAGGTAAAAGAAAACCATATAAAGAGCTTGGCCCAGTGCCTGATATAGAAGGTATATGCTGTGATTGTTGCTTTTTATTCTAATTCTAATGCAATTCTCAACTGGTCTATGACCCAAAAGATTGAGCAGCACTCTTAGAAGCAATAATTTCCCTTGATTCTGTGTATTTAGCACTCACTTATCCACAATAAATGAGCAAAATGTCCATGAGCTAAATTCGTGCACCATAACAAACAAGCACACTGTTAGATTCCGGGGATAAGTAAAGAGCTCGCTTTCAAAAGAAAAACGGGATGTAAAAAACCTTTCTATTGAAATATAATGTTCATAAAGTACACATATCCTAGGCGTACAGCTCAATTCATTTTCCCAAAGTGTATACTCCCTATGACATGGGGCCCAGATCGGGAAGTAACATTAGCAGCAACCCAGGCAGTGCCCCCCATTCCCTCTGGTCACCACCCCACTTCTCAAGGCAAACCACCATGCTGACCTCCACCATCGGGGGAGACACTGTCTTTTCAAATGATGAATTAGAATATAGGATGAGATGTATATGATGTCCTAGCAGAAAGTACATGAGATTTAGGGCGAGGCACACTTTAGTTCTAGCCCAGCTGATTCCCGTGAAATGAAGACACACTCTTTACTAGACCAAACTGTCCTAAGGATTGGAAATACTATGGCTCAAATACCCAGCACAGTACCTCCCTTTGCTGACTCAGCCTATTTCTTCTTAACGACACTAAGAGACCCAAAAGATAGCTGGGATTCCTCGTTACAACCCAAATGAGATAACAGATGTGAGGGCACCGTGAAAAGTTGAAATATGTTATCCTAATATAAAGTGTTATGTGAAAAGATACAGTACAGCGTGAGCTCTCTGGGCTTAAAATTGTTAGATAATTTCCTGTCATCTCTGTTAAAATAGTACAACAGTCCAGGGGACTCTGAGTTCTAGTCATTCCAACCTCCGAAGCGGGTCAGACTTTGAGGGTTCTGTGTTTAGACTGAGGCCCACACTCTGCTGTCAAGAGAAAACCCTTTTTCTGAGGTGGAGCGATTGCCAACATAAGCACTTAATAGGGTATGTGACGGTTCATCCTTGTCAGGCCATGTCTGAAGAAATGGACTTCATGAGGAGGCAACACCATCTATTAACCAAAGGCAGCTCCTTGGCCTTCAGAAGATGGCGGCGTCATGGTGCCCGCCGTGCGGAACTGTTTCCGCCCCACGACAGATACGACCTAAGTCATAAGAATGCTTTTTTAAATGGACAGAAAAAGAAGACATTCCATGTTTCAATTATATTGAGCAGACATGCCTATGCGTGCTCATTTCCACCACTCCTATCCCCAGGGAAGAGAAAGTATAATCATGCATTAAATAAAACCTCAGGGCGTGAAGGGAAAATAACTAAAGGGAAGTACAGACCTAACATTTCCGGAGCACCTGTGAGGTTCCAGACACTGTGCATTATCTCATTTAATTCTCGAAACATTCCTATAAGGTGGGTATTGCTATCCTTATTTTACTAAGAAGATGAGGCTCAGAGACTCTAGATAACTTGGTCATGGTGACATAGCTGGTAATCGGCAGAGCTGAATTATGAATCCAATGCTGACTTGATATCCAGCTGAGCTCCTAATAACTCATGGTATTCCATCAAGGTCCATAGTAACCACTGTGGAAACCCTGATAATTAATAAAGCGTATGAGATGCAGCCACCAAAATGACTATATCCATCTAAGAACCCCCAAAGCAGTACATAATCTTTCAGGGAACATATTTTTTTTAATTTTTTTTAAAGATTTATTCTATTTAATTGAGACAGAGAGAGAGAGAGAGAGAATGAAAGGGGAGAGGTCAGAGGGAGAAGCAGGCTCCTCTCAGAGCGGGGAGCCCGATGTGGGACTCGATCCCGGGACTCCAGGATTATGACCTGAGCCGAAGGCAGTCGCTCAACCAGCTGAGCCACCCAGGCGCCCCAGGGAACATATTTTTAAAGGAATATAAACAACCTAGAGTGCAGTGAGAGAAGAGTGATCCTAATGGAACCAGACCCCACCTTTCTGAGCCTGAAAAGCTAGTAAGGGTAGACTGAAAAAATGGAGGCTTCTAAGAGTTTCAGCATTTGAACTGGGGGCTGTCATTACAGTATAGTTAGATATTCCTAAATACAGATAGGAGCAGTTGACCTGAAACCAATGAACTAAAGCAAACCAGAAGCTAACTTCCTAAAAGACAAAGAGATCTGACAGTGGCTCAGTCAGTTAACCGTCCAACTCTTGATTCAGCTCAGGTCATGATCTCAGGGTTGGGCATCGAGTCCCACCACAGGCGCATGCTCTGGGTGTGGAGCCTGCTTAAGGGTCTCTCTCTCTCCCTCTGCCCCTCCCCAACCCCTCTTCTCTCTCTCTCCCCCCTTCAGTAAAAGAGAGAGAGAGAGAGAGAGAGAGAGAGATCTGATAATGGAATGGGCTGACTTGAGAGGTAAAAAGATTTCCATCACTGGCAGGTTCAACAGAAGCTAGAGGACATCTCATCATGGAGAATGAAATTAGGACTTGAATTGTCTCACATAATTTATAACAATTATATAAACTCAACTCCATTCATTTAATAACAACGGGACCTTGGATAACCTTACAAAGAGGCAGCCAGTCAACTGGGAGCGGCAGGGCTGGGGCAGGAAGGGGTGGTCAAAGATGAGGGAAAATGTAGGGTTTCCATTGAAAGAGGCACACGTAAAATCACTGGATCAAGTCAAGGTCCTCTAGAGTGGCTGAAGCTGTCAAGTGTAATGATCAAGCTAGGCTGACGGGCGATTCCCACCACTCTGAACTAGAGGAATAGAAGTGACCAGTTTTGTATAGAAAAGCATGGAGCAGATAGATCACAGAATATGTCAGAATTAGACACAAGTCCTTAGAGTCGTAGATCCTCAATTCTGGCATTCCTAATGCCCGGCAGCATCCCTGTCTTGAATGTCATGATACTCTAGTATCCTGATAAATTACCCTTTGTTTCAGACAGCCTGGTTTTCTCTCACTGGCAGTTAAGAGTCTTAGTATGTAAGTAGTATATTGTACATTGAGCAAAACAAGGAAAAACAAAAAGTTTTGGGAAAAGTGTATTTGCACTTCAAACTTTTAGGCCCACTGTTCCAACAACAAATTAAGCCTTTCCTCACCCCAAATCGGGTTTAGGTTCTCCTCCCATGTGCTCCTATTAGCGGAGAATTGACTAATTTGATTATAAATTCCACATTAACAAGTGTTTGTATTTTTTTTAAAGATTTTATTTATTTATTTGGCAGAAAGAGATCACAAGTAGGCAGAGAGGCAGGCAGAGAGAGAGGGGGAATCAGGCTCCCTGCTGAGCAGAGAGCCCGATGCTGGGCTCGATCCCAGGACCCTGAGACCATGACCTGAGCCGAAGGCAGAGGCTTTAACCCACTGAGCCACCCAGGCACCCCAAAGGTTTATTTTTTATATAACCCCTCATTTTTGATATAACCTCCCATTGATGTAACCCAGCACCTGGCATTATGTCTTTTATAAACAAATGTAGACTTATTACTATGTTCAAACTCTGACCTTCTATAGCAGAAAATAGCAGCTCATAATACAAACAAGTGCTGTAGCAAATGAACCTCAATTTACTTACTAGCAAAATGGGAAAACACCTTTATTCCAACTTTACACTCCAGGTATGTACCATTTACTAAGAATCTAAGTCACCTCACATTTCCCAATTCAGGTCATGACAATCAGAGTACAATTTCTTTCACTATCCAGATACATAGGGTTTCTTCTCATTTTAATCCTGCAAGGTTTTCTTTATGAATCTGTCACAGAGGTGTGCCACTCAGATCCCTTTGACCAACTCACCGCTTAACAGCAAGGCAAGGGGCGAGGTTGACAGCCTCCAGTTGTTGGCCTTGTCAGAGTTCATAATCTGTGGCCACAGCCATGATCCTGCTAATCTCCAGGTGGCCTGGGGCAGAAGACAATGATACCGGGCGGGCGGGGGGTGGGGGCCAGGGGAAGTGGGCTAAGCCATTCCCACCCAACTGCTCTGACGGGCAGTCTCTTCTCTGGAGCTCCCCATGGGACTGACAGCTACTTTGTCAGCTCCTCGTCACCGAATGGCAGCGTTCCCTGGTTAGTCTCACATGCTTGTTTTACCCCTCACTGGACCACTCTGCACTTTGCACTCCCATGTTAGTTAGGATCGACTCCTGGAGAGTCCCGGGGTAAAATCAGACTAGTGTGTTTCCAATCTAGCCTATCAGTTTGGTCTCTTTCTCATTTACTTAACCTCTCCTGATGTTAATAATGATATTACTTGAAAGGCTTTTTCCTTCAGCCTATGTCATTTTAGCTTTAGTGTCCCCAAAAGCATTTTAAGTCCAGTACAAGATACAGTGATTTTTTTCTTCACATAAAACCTTGCAATTTTACCAGCAGATAGTTAAATCTATTTCACTGTACTTGGTAAAGATATATTTATTTTACGATAAAAACAAAAACAGAACCTTAAAAGCAGAGACAAAAACACACCAAACCTTAGTAGCGCCATCTTGTGGTGCCTGACGGGAACTGTTCACTACTCCGTTGTTTAGGAAAAGGACTTTTCAAGTCCTAACACCTGTCCTCTCTCTTGCTAGTTTAACCAAGGTTTTAAAATATGGCCAAATAACAAAAAATACAATTAAAGTTAAATCAAGCCTTTATAAAGTTGGTGAGTACATACAGGTCTCGTTTTCCTTTTTCTGAGCCTTGAGGTAGAACAACCTCCTTTCCCCACCTCTCTCATCAGTACAGACTAGTAACTTACTTTTTGTTTGTGGTGTTTATCAGTACCTGACATTTCATAAACATTTTCTATTTTTTTTTAAAGATTTTTATTTATTTATTAGAGAGCGAGAGACTGAGAATGAGAGGGGAGAAAGTCAGAGGGAGAAGCAGACTTCCCGCAGAGCCGGGAGTCCGATATGGGACTCGATCCTGGGACCCCGGGATCATGACCTGAGCCAAAGGCAGTTGCTCAACCAACTGAGCCACCCAGGTGCCCAACATTTTCTATTTTTTGTTTATCTGGCTTCCCTACCAGAATATGAAAACAGAGCCTTTATCTGTCTTATTCACAATTAAGAGTCCTCAGGTCCACCTATATAGTAAGTACTTAAAACTTTTTGAATAAATGAGTATTTTAACTTAATGAATGGCTACATATAAATAGCCTTGGAATTAGAAAAAAAATCACCCGAGAGAGAATTTTCCTGTAAACTTAGAAGATCTTGGGGTGAGAAGTAACAGAGCCACCGGAGAAGTGACATTCACAGCCAGTCAGGGAGAACCAAAAGGCCTGGCTAGAAGAAATTAGGGCTGGGCCAGACCAGTGCAGAGATGTTTTTAGATGTGCTCAAAATTGTGTTAATTACTGAGAATGAATGCCTGAAGGGAGTTTTCACCTCATACAACCACATTTACAACAACTCTGACATATCTATGCAGCCCGTGCTTGAATATTTATAGGGATACAGAATTGCGACCCCACAAGACAACCTGTCAACTACATTTTGAGACCTTAGACCTACTAACAGTAGCTTCGGAGAGTCACAAGAATGAATAATTATGGACCAAAAAGTTAATACCATCAGTTAATTACATCACATACATAAGTGGCCTTCTTGACGCAGTGGGCGGCATGTCAGTCTCATAAAAACACGAGTACAAAAGGTATTAATTAGAAAAATTATTTATTTCTGCTCCTCTCATACATCTTATTGTGCACAAAACAGTCCTGCATACATATCTGAGTGATGTACTGTCACACACTCTGTTTAAAGGCAAAGCACCATAGTAAAGCTGATCATCTGTCCAGAGTTCTCAGCTCACAGGATCTTGCTTCCTGATTTTACATTAATTTTTGAAAGTCAGAAATATCATCTCCAAAAAATGTTAAGGGGGCTGTAAAAAATAATCACTTTATTCAATATTATAGCTGTAGAAACGGAATATATTTTCTTTAAGAAATGAAAAACTAAGAAGAAAATGCCACTTAACATCGTTGGTACGTCAGCAAAGGCCAGCAGGAAAAAATACTGTGATGAGCTCGTCTCTTTGATATCAAGCAGATATTCTAGTTCAAGCTTAAATATGCTTCCTATTTTTCACTAGATGCTTCTTTTCTGCTGCTTCACTCTTTTTCTGTATTTCACATCAGAGGATTGGTACAGCCTTTAAAACTTCATTAACAGGAGCAAATCCAATATCCACTGATTTCTTCTCAAAAGGCCTTTTTTTTAACCCATCAGATAGCCCCTGTAGGAATAAAATTTATAAACACAAAAAGTGAAAAGGAAGCAATATTTCAAAGCACGCAAATTTTATGGTGAATCAAATTACAATCTGAAAATGTAATTGTGTGATTTCTCCTTATGGTTTTTACTTCATATCTTGCCTCCCCAATAAATGGTTGCATTACTGAGCTTCATTTCCATTACCCCTTCCCCTCAAAGGGTAAAGTTACAAACCAAATGCTCCAAGCCTGCAAGCAAATGAAAAGCCACTCACACACCTGCAGGGCAGGTAAAAAAAAGTCAGGCCATGAAGCTCTCCTTCATGGAGACTGATTTAAAATGCAAGCACAGCAGCTAGGTTATCAATTTCCTCAAATCACAGAATTAATAACAAAATCAAGACCACGAAGGAGAGGAAAATGACAATAGGTATACAATGATAACAAGAAAAAATGGCAGCTTACACTAAGGAAATCAACAAAAAACTGGTAAGTGCTGCTGTGTCTGATTAAGTCTAAACCTAAAAGGACCCAGAGTCAAGAAGGCAAAACTATGCTTCATATTCAGTGTCCAGCAAGTAATAGTTCACAAATAATAAATATTTGCTAAATACAAATGTGAATGCTACAGAGGCAATAAAACAAACACTTTAGAAAAGTGGACTGTCAAAAAGGAGTAAAATAATTTTTTTTAATACATGCAGGATTAAATTTCAATTACATGGAAAAATCATATATATGCATTCTCCTAGTCCCTAAATAACATTAACTGAGTAAAGTATTATTATTTTCTTACTTTTATTTTTCATTCCCCCTTCCTTTAGATTTTATTCTCTGAACTGATCCTGTGATCTTAGGACTTATGCAGGAGCGCCCTAGCTTTTCTCATCATGTTTAATAAACACTAGCTCAAACTGCTAAAAAGGCAATTTTTGCTACTCTGACCAAAACAGGCCTTTTGGGGGCGGCTGGGTGGTTCTGTTGGCTAAGCGTCCAGCTATTGGTCTCCACTCAGGTCATGATCTCAGGGTCTTGGCATTGCCAGCGCCGGGAGTCAGGCTCAAGGTCAGCATGGAGTCTGCTTGAGAATCTCTTTCCCTTGCTCTCTGCCCCTCCCCCCACTCTCTCTCTTTCAAAAGAATAAATCTTTAAAAATAAATAACTAGAAAAAAAAACAAGGTTTTTTGTCCTGAATTGGATAGTATCCATTCAATAGACTATTTTATCCAGCTTTATGAGACTTGCCTAAAAGTGGAAACCTACCCCTCTACTCCCAAACACTTTGCCTAATTTTAGGACATCACAGCATGACACAGCAAGTCATCTTTTATTTTTTTTAATTTTTTCAATTCTTCTAGGTCAAAAAACAACCTTAATAGTAAAGACTTCAAAGAATCTAACGACCATTACTTTTTACAAGAACCAAGCACAAATTTGTATCAAAGTCTCCCATCCAGTATCCAAACATCGTTTCTTTAAACCTGTGTACATTTAAAAGGTACCTAACGCACACGATCCCACATACATTATCTTATGAAGTATGAGAAAAATTTTATTTTCAAAATGAAAACTGTTTTTCTGTACCTATGTACTAGTACCATAAAAATATTAGGCACCAAAATTTGATTTTTCACTTTAAATGTATTGTCATATATGCAAATAGTCAAGAAACAGTCATTCATTTTATTAGTGCCCATGTTTCTATAAAAGATATGGCATCAGATAAAGTCATGCTTTGATTTGTAAAATTTTATCTGCAGGGGAAAAAAAATTTATCTGCAGAGAAGACATCGGGTCTCTAAAAAAGCATAAATCACACAATATAAGACAGTACCAATTCATGGCTATTGTTTTTTCCTTTTTAAGGGTTCCTCTTAGGGTGCCTGGGTGGTTCGGTTAGTTAAGCAACTGCCTTTGGCTTGGGTCATGGTCCCAGGGTCCTGAGATCAAGTTCCACATCGGACTCCCTGCTCAGCAGGGAGCCTGCTTCTCCCTCTCCCTCTGCCTGCTACTCTGCCTGCTTGTACTATGTCAAATAAATAAAGTCGTTTTTAAAAAAATAAATAAAGGCTCCTCTCACTAAAGATATTGAACTCTTTGTAACTTCAATACTTCAGCCTTGGAGGTTATCGTGACTCTTACATAGCATAGCCATCTGTTATCTCGGATGCTAGCAACTTATTTGATCTGAAACCGCCTTTGGTTGCTGGTGATTTTTAATGTCTTTTTGCTGTTGCTGTTCCACTTATTATGCATCAAACATATATATTTGTATATGTTGGAACTTCAAAGATCATGTGTATGTAAAAAGACAGACATATCCCCTCCTCGCTGGTGGTACCAACCGTGGCCCTGTTGGGTGCAACCTCTAGGCCCACAGGCACGGCTCATCATCTTGTTTGGGCCTATAAACATTCCAGAAAATGCAATACTGTTGCTTCCCTTTTTCTTCTAAAATTGTCCATTGTTTCCTCCTGCTCTGCACCCAAGGAACCAGGCTTTAGGAGGTGCCGATGAGAAAGAAGGAACCATAAATTTCCTTCGTCTTAAAAATTTAAATCCTAGATTTAGCTGCATGACAATTTATAGGAAGAACCAATTATCTTTTAGATCACTGTTCTGCTTGGATTAAATCTAAATATAATTTATACCTGGGAGATTATATATAAAGGGAATATGCCCTATTTCCTATTGTTCACTTAGCAATCTTGGATTCTGGCTTACAAATGGGGACAAGAAGACAAATATTTACATAAATAATTAAAATAGTAAGATGGAGGCAATCCAGAGAATCAAGTACTTTCCACAGCTTCTTTTTTTAAGCAGTAGACAGCTCTATTATCCTACAAGTCAAATGCCTGAGTTAAAAAGAAAAGCACTCACATCTGAAAGAGGACCTAAAACCATAAGGAAGAATGAGCGGCTTAGGTAGAATAAAAATAAATCTCATTCTATGGGCAAACCCGACCCACTTCTGATCTGCTATAGGCCTCCAAAAGTTCCATCTGTTTTGGTTAATTTGTAGTGGCCTCTTGATCTCTCTGGAAGCCTTCTCTTTTCTTGTTTTGCTATGGAATACATCAGCCTCTTCCCTACCAATATACCTTTTCTAACAGGTCGGAAAATAAAAAGGAACAAAAAGAAGATGCCGAAGTACGTAATTCTTCATACAATTTAGCCAAAGGCCAAAACCATTTTTTTAAAGATTTTATTTACTTATTAGAAAGAGAGCACAAGCAAAGGGGAGGGGTAGATGGAGAGGGAGAAGACTCCCCACTGAGCAGGGAGCCCAATTCAGAGCTCGATCCCAGGAATCAGGACCTGAGCCAAAGGCAGAAGCTTAACCAACTGAGCCACCCAGGCGCCCCAAAACTATTTTCTCCAAACAAAAATAAGAGCCACCAGCAGAGGAGTCTGAGGGAACTGTATGAACACACAGATATTTATTCAGCTGACAAAGAACACTGCTCTCTTTTCCCACCCCCCTAAGATGCGAACATGACTGCAGGATTAATTACTACTGACTTCCTAGGGGAAATCTGCCCATTCTGCTCCAGATGCGTTACAGACAATGGAGAGGTGAAGCCACAGAACAAATGAACTTGTGAAGCTCACACACCTTCCTGTATTTCTTTTTAATATCTCTTATAATAAGGGAGTATCAGTTCTAAGAAATCAGTATCACAGACACTTACTGTTTAACCTACTCCCTAAAAAATGAATTTACTAAGAGCTAATCTTTGTATGGTATGTTTGCCCAAAGTTCCTGCAATTACTAATACATCCATAGGTGAAATCAGAATATAGGGAAATGTGATCAGACTTGTCCACATTTCAAACTAACAATCTCAAATGGAAATATAAAAGTTGCCATAAAACCAATTTGTTTTTGTTCTAAAGATATTGTACGTTTTCTGAAACAAAATGTTCTTATCAGGACTATAAACATAAATTCCTTCCTCTTAAAAATTTAAGTCCTAGATTTAGTTCCATCTCCCTCCCCCCCCCCCTCTCACACACACACACACACATACACACACACACACACACACACACACGTATAAAATCCTTTCCCCAACTCTTTAGAGAGGCAGTAACCCCCTTCCTGTCCAAAGTTTAATGGGTTTTCCTCATATCATTATTCAGAGAGCAGCAATAATTAATGCCTTGAAAATATTCCCTATCACTATTACTACTGGAATCCCATATTTTATAGATTAACCAAAAACCAATTTAAAGAAACAGTATCTCCACTCAGTGGTCAGTGATGTTACAGCAAAATAACAGTATGGCGATAATACTCAGAAAGACCTACTACTGATTTCAATTTTATTACTGACCATAGCTATAGCCTCGAGCAAGTCACAAACTTCTTTGGTTCTCAGAAATTTGACCTATTTAAATGAAGGTCAAATTAAATCTCCCACGATTTTATGTGATCCAAGTAATTATTTTACCAACTTGCAATAGAAGTTAAATTGCTGATTATACAAAGTACATAATAACTTACGGCAGTTTCATTCTCATGAATACTCTAGCCATGAAAAAACTCAATAGGACACAGACGAATCCAATGAATAGAAGAAGAAATCTATTGAGTTTTGGAATATTTGGTGCATTCGATCGGTCCAAGATTATGAAACCTAAACCTCCCATTGTAAACAGGAAGCTGGATGCAAGTCCTTCCATAATATATTGTCCATTTACTCTGAAAAACACCACAGCAAAACAGTAAGTGAAAATTCCCAGAAAAATAAAATACTTGTCTCTAGACTGAAATACCTATTTCTGATAAAATATTTTTGTGCTAATTTTTGATTCTTACCGTTAAAACTATTTTACTACATTTCTGTATATTCTTGTCAACAAAATTTTTTTTCTTTTTGGCCTATTATGTATCAAACACCATTCTAGGTTCTGGGGATACAACAACAAAAATCTGTGTCTTCATGGAGCTTTTATTCATAAAGCTTTAAAACCCCAACTAACACAACTGTCTATGTAAAATCAATGCTGAGATTTTATTAGCTTAAAAAGCCAATTAGTGTATGAATATGAACGCTTTACCCAAAACTTTTGTTTAGCTTCTAAGAACTATGGCATTTAAATTTCTATTATCAATTTCAAATTCTGAATTGGTTAGAAATGTTTCTAGAAGTTTTATGAGAATTAATAAACCACTTGGGGCACCTGGGTGGCTCAGATGGCTAAGCATCTGTTTGGTTAAGCGTCTTGGTTTTGGCTCAGGTCATGATCTCATGGGTCATGGAATCAAGCCCTGCGTGGAGCTCCACACTCAGTGGGGAATCTACATGAAGAGTCTTTCCCCCTGCGCCTCCCTCAACTTGTGTGTGTGCATGCACGTGCTCTCTCTCTAAAATAAACAAATAAATCATTTTTTAAAAAATCAATCAATAAATAAATGTCTTGTTTCAAAGGGAAAATTTTAAAGCAAGCATTATTACCCAGGGCTCCATGAACCCAAGAATTTCTGGCAATCTTATAAACCTTAGAATTATATGTAAATTTTTATATATACGTCTATCTGATTTTTCTGGGAATACAGAGATTTCAGAATTCTGAGTTCATGGATCCCCCAAAAAGCAAATTCCTCTGTTAAAGGGATAATTTATACATAGGTATCTGTAATGGAGGTATGTATTTTTTGTTAGCAAATTGCTTTAACTGAAAAGACAATACATGTACTAGGCTTAAAATTCAAACAGTGCCAACAATGACATTATGAAGGGTTCCCCTACCATCAAGATTGCCTATCATCTAGATTTCCCCCACTCCCGGAGAACCACAGTAATCTTTTCCGGAATATTCTATGCAGGAATACCATTAAAGTAAGTGTAAATGCATATATATGGCTATATTTGGTAGACAGTTATCAAGTGGATTTTAGAAAGCAATACAATGAGCACTGCTCAGATGAACCATCCCACACTGGAATGGTGTTTCGTTACTGAAATGGAGTGCCCAAGTCTCCAAAATTATTATTTTTTTTTATTTGATAGTATAATCCAGGGGTCCATAGATTTTTTCCTTAAATGGCCAGACAGTACATGTCTTAGGCTCGCAGGCCACATAGTTTGTGTCCCACTTACCACTATAGTTTGAAAGCAGCCACGGCAGTATGTAAACAAATGGGCATGCCTAGTTCCGATAGAACATGACTTACAAATAAACAGGTACCTGCGGTTTGTTGCTCCCCAGAATAGTCTATTGTATTCTAAACCAATACCTTCCCTTAAATAAGCGATCACGTCAATCACTGTGAAATATTTTATTTCCTATAAATAAGTAACATACATCTATTCTTGCCCACTTCCTGCCATCTCTGAATTTAGCATTTTAGCTACTATCTAAATGCAGATGGACCCACAGGTTTCACCATATTTTTAAAAAAACATCCATATCCCAGGAACTGTCCTTCCCACCAAATCATTCAAAAAGTTAAGTGTTACCTGTAGGCCAAAAAAGCTACTGGTCTCTGATGTCCGTGTTCATCGGTCATAGAACCAACACTTGGAGGCTCAACAATAACATCATAAATTATTCCTATATGAAAGACAACAGTATAGATTAGAATGGATTCCTAATTTTTGCAAAGGATTAGAGTTTTCATGTCTCTAAAGGTTTGTTTGTATTTCAACAGGCCTGCTGTGATGTATTATGATAATCAAGTAAAGCCCAGCTAATAGCCTAAACTTTAGATAAACTATTCAAAAATTCAACTCAGTATTTTAGAATATTATCTCTAAAACAGGTGTTTGATAAAAGAAGTTCATTCAGTTACTGTAATACTCAAGAATTACTCCACAATAAAGGAGATTTAATATTAAAGGCTGTATCTTAGTTCAAGAAAATGTTCCACATATGTTTGGATATATTTCTATCAATTGAGAGTTAACTAGAGAAATGTTTTCGCTTAAACATAAAATAAGGAGACGTTTTTACATCATACCAACAGGCGGACGAGCAATACTAGAGATTTGTGATCATTAATGTTAATGTCCATCATTCGGGTCATGATGTCACTGTGATCATTAATACTAATGTCCATCAACATTGTTTTCCCAATCTCCTGTTGCCAACATCTACTCTTTACCTTTTCTATTCTCCAACATCCTTACTTCCAGCTTTTCTTAAGCATGGTAAGACTGTGTCTCCGTCACCCCTGACTGACAAAGCAATCACATAGGAATTCCCTAATCTCTCCACCACCACCAAATCTATAAACTAGAATCTGCATCCATCCTTACCTCCTTCCTTCCTTCCGGCTATAAGAAAGAAAGCCTCCTAACAATGTGAGATTCCTCCTGCAATTATCAGGACTCCACCCCTCTCTGCCTTCTCACAGACTTGGATCCTTTGGATATCTCTCCTCCTTCCTATATTTTCAACCTCTCCTTCCCTCCATCAACTTTCCCTTGACTCCAGACCCTCCTAGTTAACATCCTATTTCTATGCTTCCTTTCTGAAAAAAAAGTCAGACTTCCTTCTGGGGGGGAAAAAAAAGGAAAACTTTTCTCTCCTTCCTCATTTACCCTTCATTCTTCAACTCACCCCAACCTGGCATCTGCATCCTCTGGTCTTACTCTTGCTAAAATTGCCAATGATCTCCGTGCTGCCAAATTCAATGGACATTTTTCAGTTATCTCAGGAGGCTTCCCAGCGGTACTCAATCCAGCTTACTAAATCCATTTTCTTTGGAGGAAAATTGGCTTTTGTGACACTCCTGTCCCCATTTTCTTGTTACATCTCTAGCAGAGCCTCCTCTTCTATAAACCACTAAATGTGGGGAGTTCCTTAGAGCTCGATGCACTGTTCTCTCTTCCTACATTCTCTCCTGAACTGAACTCATCCGTTCCCAGGGTTTTAATTCATGTGCTAATGATTAATGATGGCTAATGTGCCAATACCTATCAAATGCTTAGCACCAGCAGAATTAGATGCAAGGTCCCTAAGAACAGGGACTTTCTCTGTTTTTCAGTATCTGGCTTATGAGAGGATTTTAAAAAAACATCTATTATTAACCAATTTCAACAGAGAGCTCTTTTCTCAATTCTAGACTCGTAGCTGCAAACTTGACATAGCCAACTAACTGTAGTTGTCCAACTATTACATATCCTGAAGTCACCTCTGGTTCACCATTCCCCACCAAAAAACCTTCAACTCTTCAATCTCAGAAAATGACCCTTCCATCTACTCAGATGCTCAAAGATTCCTTCACACTTTCTTCTCTCCAATCAATCCACAGATCCAATCAATCCATCAAGACCTACTGAATCTACTTCCAAACTATCTTTCATTATACTTTCTTCTATCTCTACTATCACCAACCTAGTTAGTCTCAATCAACTACAAACCTACCTAATTGGCCTCTTGATTCCATATTTGTCCATTCTTTACCCTCTGCCTAGTATTTTTTCCCCCTAATTCATCAGATTTTGCTTAACATGTCATTTCCCTAAGAACCACACTCCAATATAAATGATGTTCCCAACTCCCATTATTCTCTCATAACTTCTTGTTCTATCCCTTCAGTGAATCTCTGGTAATATATAATGGAAAAAAATAATGCAGTGGAAAAAGATTTCTGTGTTATTTAACCTGTCTCAACCACGAAATTACAAGCTTCAGGAGGGCAGCATCCTTATGTTTCCTTGACTGTTGTTCTCAGTACCTAGGGCCTGGAATTTAATACGGGCTCAATGCATTGCTGAGTATTTCTCAGCAATAAATATTATTTACCTATAGAAGTACACTCACAGTTTTTAGAAGAGACTCTTTTCCAGGGGCAAAACCGAGATGTATGAGATACCTCTGGCCTTGGCCACTAGAAGGTGTTCTTTGCAATCTGCCCCTGGGGTTGGAGCGGAGAATCTCCCCCATTACACAATCAACAGGGAATAAGTGGACAGAAGGAAAACTGTGAGGCTTCTAACAAAGGCTTGAGCTCCAAGGGGTAACGGTTAGGAGAAAGAGACTAGTAGCTCAAAGCAGATGATGACTCTATTTAATTTTTGTTTAATCACATGCACTTTAAACTTCATTTATTCAATACAGTACCGATGAATGTGCTGGGCAAATGTTAATGCTAATGCAGTGCTAGGATAGTATCTTACCAATATAAAAAATATTCAAAATTTTTTTACTTAAATAAATACAAGTTAACTATCATGATTGTGGACTGGGAGTGGGAGGTAGATTCAAAGGCAAGTTCTAGTACCAATCCCTCATAGTTTCAGATTCATCCCTCTGAATGATCTGATGATCATTCTGATGATCTCTCATCATTCAACTGTAAGATTCAATTTTATAATTTCCAAATTAAGTACTCCACTTCCCAAAGTTTGCAAGTACAATAGAACAGTCTTGAGTAAATTGTGAATCTGTGGCTTGAAAGGGTGGTGGCTCCAAGGTTGTAGCCCGATTGCCAACTCATCACTATACAAAACAACGCCCCTTTTGCAACTTTTTATTTGGGAAAAAAAACCAAAAGCAAAACAAAACAAAACAAAAAACAGGGTAAGGCATTCTGTAGTGTTTAATAGTACTGCTATTTTCCTACTCTTTAAATTCAAAACTTCTGCTTTTTGAAATACAATACCTTCTGCGACTCTAACTCCAATATTGTGATAAATCGTGGATTCGGAAAATTCCATTGACATTTATTCTTGATCGGAGCAAAAAGCAACAACGGACACTTGGGTGTGAGCTAACAAACCTAAGGACTGTCAAGTCTCTTCCGAGGTTCCAGGGACTGTAGACAAAGGTAAGGGAGAAGTCCCAAGCCCTCTTGACGAACCACGGGAGTACAATGGGTAAGACCAGACTCCTCCAAGATCTCTGTCAAAAAACTTACGGCAGGCAATAAAGAAAGCAACAATACGGGCTGGAAAAATATAGTGGATTCCGATTCCTAGGCTAAGAGGCTAGAGGTGCGGAAAGGCAAAGGGCGTGAGAACAATGAGTAACCTCTCAGAAAACAGAACGGGGCGTGAGGGCAAACAAACTTTTGGGCCGTTAATCCTTGAGACCCCAGGAATTCCCTCCACCCTCCGAAGAGAACGAGAGCACAGAGATGCTGTCCCCGGGGGCCGAGAGCCAGCGGAACGGACGCGCCCCAGGGCCTCTGGGGCCGAGCCAGCCCGAGTTACCTCCGGTGATAAGGAAGTAAGACACCACCACCAGAGCGTACACCGTCATGGCCGACGGCATGTGCACCCAGGGCGGCTTCTTCAGCTTCAGGTTGGGGCATTCGAGCACTAAGAACGGGACGCGGTACAAAGTCTCCATGCCGGCAGCTGCACAGGCTTCTCTCGACCTCCAGCCCCACGCGCCACCCGGAAACAGGCCCGCCCCTCCCGCTCGCCCGCGCGTGCGCCGGGAGGAGACTTGCAGGTCCGCTGCTCTGGAAGGCAGCTTGTCAACCCAGAGGAAAAAGAGGAAACTATGAAGAGCGGATGAACACCAAGATTTTAAGCTATGTATTTTTAAGCTTTGTGAATCCTAGAGTTGAATGAGAAACTCATTTATTGCCAATGAAGAGGCAATGATTTATGTACCTTCCAGGACCTGCAGGGCGTCAGACGTGGCCAAGCCGGAGCAGCGGTGGACACCGAATCCATCGGAGCCCCTCCCACTCGCCTGCGCTGAGGATTTGGAAGCTGATTGGACGCGGGCGCTCTACGGTCCCAGAGCTGGAGGATGAATGGGAACGTTTGCAAACGTCTGCCTCTTCTACTAGCGGTTTTTTCAAGAGCCTGAGAAAGCCCTATTTGCAGAACTTTTACTTCCCGATGTAGTTGCGTAGACAGTAATAACTACTGTTATTAATAATTGCTTAACTAATGTATTATCAACAATTTTAAAATATCCAAGTCCTCATGTATCAAAAATATCAAGAGGACGTCTCCACAGGATGCCTAAAGCTGATACCTTGACGCGACCAAAATACTCTTTTAAATAACCCGTGTCCTCCATTCCACTTTTCTTCTCCCACAACCATCCCTATCTTCATAAATGCTAAAATCTTTCTGGCCGAAAATCTTGAAATCATCCTGGTTTCTCTATTAAAACTCCATCTCCAAAATGTCAGCAATAATGAAGTGGGTATATAGCGGAACCAGTATTTATACATAGGAAGTTTTTCTGGGTATCATAAACCAGAACGTTTCTGAAGTTCTCATAGTTTTATAAATAAGCAGAACTTTGGAACAATTAAAATTATGTTGCCTTAAAAAAATAAGGAAAAACAGAAATTAGAAGTTTTTTTTTAATTTGAGAGGTACTTGTTATTAAATTCAATAAATTAACATATAATGTATTATTAGTTTCAGAGGTAGAGGTCAATGATTCATGTTTTATATAACACCCAGTGCTCATGACCTCACGTGCCCTCCTTAATGTCCATCACCCAGTTATCCCATTCTCTCACACCGCCTTGGCTCCAGCAACCCTCAGTTTGTTTCCTATGATTAAGAGTCTCTTATGGTTTGTCTCCCTCTCTGATTCATCTTGTTTTATTTTTTTCCTTTCTTCCCCTATAATCCTCCTATTTTGTTTCTTAATTTCCATGTATGAGTGAGATCATATGATAATTGTCTTTGACTTATTTCGCTTAGCATAATACCCTCTAGTTCCATTCACTTCATTGCAAATGGCAAGATTTCATTTTTTTTTAAAGATTTTATTTATTTATTTGACAGAGAGAGAGAGATCACAAGTAGGCAGAGAGGCAGGCAAAGAGAGAGGGAGAAGCAGGCTCCCCGCCGAGCAGAGAGCCTGATGTGGGGCTCGATCCCAGGACTCCGAGATCACGACCTGAGCCGAAGGCAGAGGCTTTAACCCACTGAGCCATCCAGGTGCCCCTCATTTTTTTTTTTTTTATGGCTGAGCAGTATCCCTTTGTTTATATACACATCCTCTTTATCCATTTTTCTATCAATGGACATCTGGGCTCTTTCCATAGTTTGGCTATTGTGGACTTTGCTGCTATAAACATTGGGGTACAGATGCCCCTTCAGATCACTACATTTGTGTTTTGAGGGTAAATACCCAGTAGTGCAATTGATGGTTGTAGGGTAGCTCTATTTTCAACTTTTTGAGGAACCTCCATACTGTTTTCCAGAGTGGCTGCACCAGCTTGCATTCCCGCCAACAGTGTAAGAGGGTTCCCCTTTCTCCACATCCTCATCAACATCTGTTGTTTCCCGTGTTGCTACTTTTAGCCATTCTGACAGGTCTGAGATGGTATCCCATTGTGGTTTTGATTTGTAAGTAATTAAAAGTTTTTAAGCTTCCCTTATAGCTTCAGGGGGAAAACTAATATTAATTAACCACTGCTTGACAGATACCATGTTAAATGATTTACATTGGTTCTTATTTAATCTTCATGACATCGCTATTAGGGAAATACTATCAGCACTTTACATATGACAAGACTGAAGCTTGAGAAGTGAAACTTAAGAAGTGTAGTATAGTCTGTGATTAGATGAGACCTAAAGGCAATTGCTCCAAATGGAAACAAGATTTGAGATGTTTAAGATGGGTACTCTACACATTCAGAGAAACTTCTCTAGTAACAAACTACAGAAATGATCCCTGAAAGTATAATCTTGAGATGTTTAAGATGGGACAAGTTTATCCTTCTTCCTATATATTTTAGGACCAAATAATTCTATATCCATTGTGGAAAAAACCTAGAAGCTTTAAATTAAAAACATACATTTTGAAGTAGGAAATAAAACCACCTACTCAGAACTTCATATTCATCTATGTATTATTACTGTCACTTTTTTACTCTGTTCCAAAATGTAAGTTTGTTCCAGAAATAATTCATTATTATTTTTAACATTTTAAAATTTGAAATATTTTCCAACTTGACTTTGTAATATTTTATAAGCCGAGTATTTAAAAAAAAAACTTTTATGAATAAAAACGTACATCTCTTACCATCTGTGTCCTAACCAAAAATATTTCTGCAGAAAATGTTTTGGTTAAACACAACATAAAATCTGTAACCAAAAACCAAGGAAATAATGAATATAACCATGGACATTAGAGCGTGTCCTTAAGTAAACATATAGTCAAATCATTCAGTGGGTAGATATTTTATACAGATGAAGAAAGGCAAATGTTGGAAGAAATACAGATTTAAAACATTATATACAATAGAGCCTATCATTTTAAACTACTTATACATAAAAGCAAAAATGATTAATTCTTACTATACACAAGCAAATATACTCTCAAGGAAGAAAAGAGCATAAAACTGATATCTGCAAAGATTTTCATGTTTAATGTAGGAAATATTAATTAAAAGCCTTGAAGTCAGGCTCTGCTGGTCAAAGGAAGGAAAATCCCACAAATAAGTTTTCAACTGACTTTTAAACAAACTAGAGCTATCAAGACTATTAATTCTATTGACTTTAGCTTTTTTGCATATGCATTAGTGAGGAAATTAGTAGCTTTTTTTTGTCAGATAATAATATACAATTTTAGCCCAGATTAATTTACAAAGACGTTTTGCAGCTATGTTGATGGTCTCGTAAACTATGCTCTGGGTTCCCTCTGGGTTCTGTATAAGCATGAGCATGTTTGTTTCTTCAGCTCAGCAAGTATTGAGTGGCAATTCTGTGCCGGACTCTGGGTGAGGCACTATTATGTCTCATGTTCTATCAGACTCTTCCTAATGCAATATTAGATTGTGAATTTTGTTGTTATCATTGTCACTATTTAAAATTTTGGAAATGAAAATTCACAAGCAAAACATAATTACTTGCCCATCGTAACAACAGAGATAAATGGAACAAGTTTCCTTTCATCACTGCTTTCACTTTACTTCTCTTTCCAGAGGTGATGAGAATACTGGGATTAATTCTAAGAAGTACAATTGGAATAAACATATTCAGATACGGAAGAATCCCCGTCTTGGTTTCCTGACCTATAGAGTGAGGGTTCTTATGGCAGGAAAGACAAAGTAGTACCAATAAAATTGCTTTTACCTGCCGAAGCAAAAAACCAGATGACTGCAGAGATTGATGCCGCCATCAAAGATTGGAAGATAGAGAGTGGCAATTCCTACCACGTTCTGTTGAGTTAGCTGATTCAGCCCTTCTACGACAAAAATGGATCTTGGTGAACAACAGCATATTAAAGTACATTCAGTCATGTAGTGACTTCATCTGGTCATGCTATTCCAATCTATTTAATGAGTGATGCAATAAACTGCTGGTTTTGAGAGGGACCCAGAGTAAGCAAAGCCTCTGCAACAGGTCCAGCGTGCTGAGCAAACTGCTCTGTCACCTGGGCCGAATGACTAAAAGCAGGTCCAGCAGCACTTGCCATGTCTGGGGCAGATAGGGATGCTCTATGGAGCTTTACAAGCCCCTTTAGGTGAATCATAGCACAAAGCCATAGATTTTTGCAGCAAACCTCTGTCATCCAGATAAATAATATAGATAAATATTAGATAAATATCTCCACTGAGAAGTAGCTTCTGGCTTGCCATTGGACCTTACAAGAGACTATGCTATTGCCCGTGGGCAACAAGTTACCATGAGACCTGAGCCCTCCATCACCAACTTGGCATTGTCAACCCTATCAACCCATAAACACAGGTGCCCACATCAGCATTCCATCATAAAATGAAAGAGTTATACAGGAGAGCAGGCTCATGGAGATCTTAAAAATACATTTAAATTGCATGAGAAATAACCCAGATGCCCATGACCCACATCCCTGCCATACTGACTCTTCTCTCCCAACCTACACCTGTGGCATTATGGAAAGTGCCTATGACCAGTTAACAGAAGGAGAAAAAGTGTGGGAGTGACTGTTTTACAGGTAGTTCTGCACAATGTGCTTGCAGCACGTGAAAGTAAATGACTTTGCACAACAGCCTCACTTAGAGGTAGTCTCACTTGAAGGAAGTGATGAGGGAAAATCCTTCCAGTGGGCAGAATGTTAGAGTCTACCTGGTTGCTCATTTTGCCCAGAAGGAGTGATGGCCAGGGTTGCAGGTCTATGGTGATTCATAGGCAGTGACTAATTATTTGGCTGGTTGGATGGCCAGGGAATTAGAAGGAACACAACTGGAAAATTGTTGAGGAGGTCTGTAGATAGACCTAGGTTTAAATTTCAAAGTATGAAGATATTTGCGCCCCATGTACATACTCACCAAAGAACAACATATGTAGAGAAGGATATTCATAATCTGGTGGATAAGATGATCCACCCTGTGGACATCAGTCATCCTCTTTCCCCCATCACTCCTGTCTTTGCCCAGTGAGCCCACAAAGAAAGTGGTCAT
The DNA here is from genome assembly GCA_028533885.1 of Nasua narica. Lineage (NCBI taxonomy): Eukaryota > Metazoa > Chordata > Mammalia > Carnivora > Procyonidae > Nasua > Nasua narica. The sequence goes on along the minus strand of CM052800.1, from coordinate 80,469,307 downwards.
GGCAGCAGGGATGGAGGTCATACGTGGACTTTCACTCATCAAGACTGATCTGGGTAGAGCTACTGTTGAGTACCCAAACTGCCAATAGTAGATATCAACAATGAACCCGCAAAATGGCACCATTCTCCAGGAAGATGAGCTGCCCACTTGGTGTAGGTTAATTACAAAGGCCCACTTCCATAAGCACTTGGTTCTTATTAAAATAGGCACTTACAGTGGATATAAATTTTTCTCCCTTGCCCACAGTGCTGCTCCAAAAATCACCATTGTGTGAACTTAAAGAATGCCTTACAGATCATCAAGGGATACCACACAGCATTCCTTTGGTCAAGGAACTTGTTTGACAACAAATGAATTGTGGCTCATGTCCATGGAATTCACCGGTCTTCGCATGCCCCATCACCTTGGAGCAGCTGTGTGGAATGGTGGAATGGTCTTTTGAAAACTCAGCTATGATGCCAGCTGAATGTCAACACCTCTTGGAGCTCAAACAATGTCTGCCAAGATGCAACATGTGCTGTAAATCAGTGATCGATACATGTGCCTGTTTCTTTAGAACCAGGATTCGCAAGTCCAGGAATCAAGGATAGAAAATGGGAGCAGCTCTTCTCACTGTTACTTCTAGTGATGCACTAATGAGATTTTTGTTTCCCATTCCCCACAACTTTGGGCTCTGCTGGTCTAGAAGCTTGAGTCCCAGGAAAGGAATACTTCCACCAAAGGACACCTCAATGGTTCCACTAAACAGAGATGAAACCATCACCTCACCTCTTCTGTGCGCTCATGCCAGTGAATCCAAAAACAAGGAAGAGGTGCTATACTGACTAGGGGGTTTGAGCCTGACATTCATGGGAAAATTTGATTGCCACTACAAAATGTCAGCAAGGGGGAGTGTTTTTAGGATGCAGGAGATTCCCAGAGGTGCCTCTTAGCACCCCCATATTCAATGATTAAAATCCATGGAAAACAACAACTCAGTAGAGGCAGGTCCTGTAATGGCTCAGACCCTTCAGAAATTAAGTTGTAGGTACTCTGGCAGACAAAGAACTAAATCCAGCTGTAGTTTTTGCTGAGGGCAAAAGGAGTATGGAATCAGTTGTGGAAAACTCTAAGTACCAGCTGTGACCATGTGAGCGGTTGTAGAAGTCAGCACTGTGACAGTTATGAGTCTTTCTTCCATTTCTTCCTTGTTTTGATATGAATATATTTATATGTATGCTAACCAATATTTTTTTCCATTCTCCCACCGCGTAGAGTATAATATTTGTTGATAATATTTGACCTCTCAGTATTTAAGTTACTGGATATCGAAAAAGGAAGATGACTTATATAGAAGAGGGGTGATTCTCACCCAAAAATAAACAAAAGGACTTTGCTTTCTCTTCGGAAAGAGCAGGTTACAGTTGTATGAGGGATAGTTGTGTTATGTTAGGAGAAAGCATATTGTTGCTACTGCCCTTATTTGAAAATTAAGTTAAATACAGTTGAAAAAGTTGTACATGGATACCATGCTGATAAGGGATAGACTGTGGTAGATTTCTATTGTGTGAGTTTAGCTAAGCTGCAACTGTATTCCCCAGAATCTCTCACTATGAAGTTCTGAATTAGCGTGGGCCTCAAGAGATACTTGATACTTAAGGATACTTTATTTATTTATTTTTTAAAGACATTATTTTTAAGCTAGTGAAATAAATTTCTACCTGATCATCGATTACTTCCGAAGCATTGAAATTAGCAGATTAAGTGAATTATGAATAAGTGAGTAGTAGAATACTTATGCAACCATGAAAAATGATACTGTAGTAGTTTCTTTTTTGAACCGGAAGATGTTCACAATAGGTTTAAAGTAATGAACATCAGTGTACAAAATTGTACATAGAAATTGGCCCATTTGTTACTGTATGCATTTTCTGGGCAGTGTACACTGAAAAAGTCTGAGGAACATAAAGATGATTAATATCCATATGATGAGATTACAGATTTTTCCCTCTTTGAAACTGCATGTGTTTCCTAATTTTTCTACAATGTGTATTACTTTTGTAATTAAAATAAAGCTTTAAAAATAGTATTGTGGGAGGGGCCTGGGTGGCTCAGTCAGTTGGGTGTCAGACTCTTGATTTTGGCTCAGGTCATGATCTCAGGGTCAGGAGATCCAGTTCCTGGGACTATGCCCAAGGGAGTCTGCTTCTCTCCTTCTCCCTCTCTCTTTCCCTCTGCTCCTCCCCCCACCTTCTAAAATAAATAAATACATAAATCTTTTTTTTAAGCTTTAAAATAAATAAAAATAGTATTATGCTGGAACATAGCAGACATCTTTCATGAGCATGTCGGTCTCTCTATCCAGGTATTGTTCACAGCTCTATTCTGTCAGGGAGGAATAATAATGGTTCCCAAATTTGTTTCCATTCTAAGTAAGAGTATTGGGATGTCCATTACCAGTAGAGAGTCATGCCATCTATAGTATCAAAAACCCTGTCTTGAAGTCAGGGACGGTATTTTCGCCACAGAATTCCCTGTACCTCTCCAGAGCTGGCACACAGTAGGACTCCTTGAACATTAGTTGAATGAATCGATGAATGAATGAACTCTTGATGGCTTTTCCATCTCTTCATGCTTCAGTGTATCACCTTAACAATTGTACTTCTTTAGTGTTTTTTAAGTTTGTTCCCTCCTTTCCATGTCCGCCACCACTTGTTAGTCCAGACCCAACCGTTTCCTGCCCCAGTTCCCTCCACATCGCAGCCCCCCTCCTTTTTTTTAAAAAAAAAGATTTATTTATCTGAGAGAGAGAGCGAGAGAGCACAAGCATGAGGGGCAGAGGGAGAAGGAGAGAGAACCTCACACTCTGTGCTGAATGCAACAACTGACATGGGTGTCGATGTCACGACCCTGAGATCAGGACCTGAGCGGAAACCAAGAGTTGGACACTTAACCAACTGAGCTGCCCAGGTACCCCGCCAAGGTGCTCTTTCTAAGAGACTGAGCAAATCTCAGTATGCCAATCAAAATGCCATCCTTACTGCTAACTAGATAGTAGTAAGTAGCTGGGTAAAAAGAAAATTTGCTTTGTTTTTGTTCATTACTATCTTTTTCTATCTCAAAGCTCCTTTCCACATTTTAATACCTGTTTTGTGGAAATTATGGGTTCACTCTGAAAGCATCTGCCTAATCTCACACACTTCTTCCCTTTCCTCAAAAAAGATGGGGACCAGTGAGGGCAGACAGTGCTCGTGATGATAATGTTCACCATTCATTTCTTCCTTCATTCATGAAGCATTTATAGAGAATGTGGCAGAGAACAAGCTCTGTTCTAAGTGCTGGGGTAGGGTTAGAGGGGGGACAAGATAACCAATGCCAGCTTTCTGCCTTGAGAAACTGTCATTCTGATCAGGGGAGAAACACACACAAACACACAATCGATGGCAGAGCTGGCTGAGAAGCACATGCTTGTTGGAGTTTTGGGTCAATAGCTTAGTAAGTGCTGAGGCAGGGGTTACTCATTCTTGCAGGTAGGAAACTGCAGGCTCACAGAAGAACTCACATTTGAGCTGAGCACTGAAGGAGGAGATACATTCCTTAAGGATCAGGCTTTCCAGCCATGAGGATGAGTCTGAAGAGAGGTGGAAAAGTCCAAAGGAAGTTGAGTGGTTGTGTATGACAGAAGACAAATGGAAGTATGGCTGGAGCTATGATTCCAAAAGGGAGCACAACACCTGGGAGTGGAAGGTCTTTCAATGCCATGACGCACTTTGATTTTAATCTAAATTGATAGATTAATAACCCTGAAGGATTTTTTGAAATTGAGATAATCAATTGTCTGTTTGGAAGATGGTGGGGACAGCAGAAAGGCAAGAGGTGGAGAGACCTTTCAGGACCTCATTGTAAAAGACCACATGAGAGATGATGAGGGCTTGGGATAGACTGTGGGAATAAACAGAGCAGGGATGTCGTTGGTGATGGAAAGACTATAAAAGATCTGTTGCAGGTAGAGTCAGGTGAATTTGATCAACAAATGGATATGAGACTCGGGTATTCTGGAAAGAAAGGGCTCTGATGAAAGTGAGCCGTTTAATTATGGCCCCGGGCAATTCTGTAGCCAAATCCAGGAGCTGAACAGAAGAAGGCTTCTCCTGGAGCTGGAGGAGGAGACTGGGGAAATGGCCAATGTCAAGCAGTACTTTCATGGATGGCAAGAGCCAGCGTGGAGCTGCTTCCTCCCAGGGACTCTGATTATATGTGCATGACCCCATTACCCCCAGCCCACTTAGTGCCTCCCATGGAGCTAGAGGCTGAGGTCCTGCCATCTATCTGATGAGAATGATTGTTCTAGAAGGACTCTCTGGAGGGAACCTTGGTGGGTGATGAAAGAGGCCAAGGTTAGAGATCCAGTAGTCAGCAGTACCTGGGTGATAGTGGGGGTCTTATTAGTGGATGAACATGCCTAAACATGAGATAGGGTAGGCAGGGGTTTTGTTTAGAGGTATCATCCTCCAAAAGATCTCCTTGCAGAGCTGATAAAAGCTATGAGCTTTCTTCTCAGAAAAATGCCCACACATACCCACCAAATGTAGCTAAATTATAGGAGGTTCAGAGACTAAATTGAAAGAGAGAGGGAAGAGAGCTGAGGACAATGCCTAGGGAATCACCCACATGATTAAGAGGATACCACACAATAGATACAGCTAGATCAAAGGAACAGAAGAGTCGTGGTTTGAAAGCAATAGCAGAGAAGGTTCAGAAGGGCGAGTTTCCAGCAAGTCAGATGGAGTGAAATTGAACAGAAGCCCCTGAGTTTGACAATTGGTCATTGGTGATCATTGGCCAGGGAATATATTGTTAAGTAAAGGATACTAGAATGACTTGAGAGCGGATCTGACTCCACAACAAGGCACAGTCCTAAGGCATAGTATCATGATCAATGTTCATAAATGTTTGGTGAGTTCATCCATTCATTTCAGTAGCATGGTGGCAGAAGAAGCCAGACCGCAGAGGGGAAAAGCGACTAGGAATCTAAAAAAATAAAGAGTAGTGAAGGAATATGGGATTTATCCCTCCAGACACAGTTGGGTATGAAAGGGAGAGGAGAGCCGAGGGGTAGCAGAGAAGAGTTTTTAAGGAGGGTGGTACTTGGGCACGTTTGCATAAGATAATGGAAGAAAATTGTGAAGCAAGCAGGACAGAAGGGGGCAGAAGGAGGGGAGGGTGTTAAGGAGCCGAGCAAAGTCAGGGCCATGGCACAAGTGTGTGGATGGAGCCCAGCGGAGGTAAAGGTGACCTTGGAAAAGATTTGAACCTTCTTCTAAAGAAAAAGAGCAGAAGATTAGAAGCATAAAGCAACCAACACTTAGTATGTACTATACACAGGAGTTGTATTCGGTTACCATATTTAATCCATCCAATAGGTGTTGTCGACTCCATTTTTTCGATGAGGAAACTGAGGCTTACAGAGTTTGGGCAAAATGCTCAAGTTAACACAGTCAGAAATTGGCAGACCCCTCGCCTGCTGGTTGCAAAGCCCACACATTCACATACATTAAAGCTTTGTGCCAAAGGATGATTTCTATTATTAGGCCACTTGGAGTGAGGGCTGGCTTGGGGACAGAAGTAAATACTTTCAGAGGCACCTGGGTGGCTCAGTCAGTTGAGTGTCGGACTCTTAGTTTCGGCTCAGGTTGTGATCTCAGGGTCGTGGGATCCAGCTCCGTGGAGTCTGCTCGTCCCTGTCCCTTTGCTCCTCCCTGCGGCACCCCACTAAAATAAATAAAACCTTTAAAAAAAACGAAGCAGCAAATACTTTCCGCCACTTTGAAGAACGCAGTAGTATGCAGCCTTAGGGGTTCACATTTTTTAAAAATTATTTGCATATATATATTTAAAATTATGTATATTTTAAATTATATCTTTCCATGTAATATATATGTAATGCTATGTAATATATATATATTTACATTAAATTTTTTAAAGAAGAATGACTGTAAATCTGGGCACTTTTTACCTTTCCTTCAAAGCTATTGCAATTCAACAAAATAACAGTATGTTTTTCTGACAGCTGCTCACATGTAATTTCTTTCTGTGACCACAGCAGGGCAGGAGTTCTCTTCAGGAGTCACAGTACTTTGCCAAAATGTATCTTCAATGCCTTGAAATTTACAAACCGTATTTGCAAGCATAATAAAAAGGCGAACTTATTTAAAAAAAGAAAAAAAAAACTTGCCTCAGTGTTGTGATCAAATAGACTCAAGGAAACATTACACAAAATGGAAAAGGCTGCTTCCCACAGCAGTCAAGCATATCTTTAAAATGCAAATCGTTTACTCTTTTAATGATGAAAGAAAAATCTTGGGAAAGCAACACTTTCAGATGAATAAAATATCAAACCCGGGATATTTTCTTTTACATCTAGTTGCCTTGCAAATCATATAGACTTATAAAAGCGAAAAAAGAAATGCGTATTTGGCAAGTTTGAGTTATTAAATCTTAAGAAAAAAAGAATTACTTCTAGTTAAGCTTTTTAAAGTAAACCTCGTAGATTACATTTTTCAATGCAGAGATTTATAAAAAAAATAAATAGGAAAAGAGGACTGAACCACCACCAGACAGATGGTCCCTGTTTTTTAAGAAAAATAAGATTACATGTTCAGTTATAAAATTCAGAAGGTACAAAGATAAAAATATGAAAATTGAATGCTATCTTCCCCCTTCCAGGTTCCCTGCTTCCTTATTTCTTCTCCCTGAAAGTAACCACTGTTAATAGATTCTTATGTGAAGATTACTTTACAAGGAATGTTACACCCCAAGATGAGGAACAGCATTTAAAACAGAAGACTTCTGGGGCTCCTGGGTGGCTCAATCGGTTAAGCGTCAGACTCCTGGTTTTGGCTCGGGTAATGATCTTAAGGTGGTGGGATTGAGCCCCACGTGGGGGTTTTGTGCTTAGTGCAGAGTCTTCTTCAGATTCTCTCTCCCTCTCCCTCCTGCTCTCTCTCTCTCTCTCAAATAAATAAATAAATAAATAAATCCTTAAAAAAACAAAAGACTTTAATCTTTTCTTGAACCGAAACTCAGATTGCAATTTTTGTTGCACTTGAGAAATGCAGCAGTGGCCTTAGAAGCAAAGGCTCATGTAAATGGCCAACCACACCGCTGCCATCCGGGCGGCCATCTTTCAGAGTGAGTGAGAAATCAAAGTGTCTTCTCACCTCCAGAAATGATCTTCCCAGAGGTAAGGTATTTGCAGTACGTTGAACCGCAGCTGTCCCTGCTGTCTGCCAGAAGCCCAGAGAAAAGACCTCGGTCTCCAGGGCTGTCAGTGAGGCCCTTTCATACTCACTGAAGTCGATTGAACAAAACAAAACAAAACAATTCTATCTTAGAAATGACAAGGGACTCTTTGAGACATCGATTCATCCATATTTGCCCACATTGAAGAGAAAAGTATGTTTTATATATGCACTGAATACAATATCTAACTTTTTAAGAATGTTGCAAAATATTTCCATATGTACATTATATCAAAGTACTTTCCCCCCAAGTTGGGTTGAAAGGAAATACCCAGAGCATTAGACCCATCAGAATAGATGTCTCCAGTTGTGGTTTTCAGATGCCCTAACGTGCTTCTGCCCAGAACTAATCAAATACAGCTTTGGATTTTCAGACTGTGCATGTGCGTGTGTGTGTGTGTGTGTGTATGTGTGTGTAATTCCCTACAAAGAGAAAAAAATCATTGGGGATAAAACATGATAGAGAAGGATGAGATATCAGTTGACTTTTTGGTTTATTGCCAACATTATCACTTGTTTTTAATCATTCAGATGAGAAGACTCCATCATGACCACCTTGATGAGCTTTGTTGGTTTCTCTATAAATACTTAAGAAGGCAGTTCCATACTAGAAGCAGGAAAGGATCATGCATTCTGTGGTGTGGATGACACAAGATATTTAATTGAACATTCAAAACAGCTCCAGTTATATTATCTTCATTTTATAGGTTGGTGACTGAGATTCAGAGAGGGCAAGACACTTGCTCAAAGTCACTGAACTGGTCACGAAGAGAGGACCCTACGATTTAAACCCCTATTTGTCTAACACCAAATCATATATACTTTCTGCCCTATCTTGTGAAAAGGCAGTTCAAGACCCATCTCTGTGAGAATCAGCCAGAAGATCTTGTTAAAATGCAGGTTGTTGGCAGAACGTTCAGAGATTCTGACTGAGAAAGTCTTAAATGGGCCTCAGGAATCTGACCATCAAATTCTTCAGTAAATCTCAAGTATGAGAACCTTTGTCCATATCATAATGCTCAGGTTTTTTTTTTTTAATTTTCTTTATTTGACAGAGAGACAGTGAGAGAGGAAACAGAAGCAGGGGGAGAAGCAGGCTTCCTGCAGAGCACGGAGCCTGACATGGGGCTCGATCCCAGGAACCTGGGATCACGACCTGAGCCGAACGCAGATGCTTAACAATTGAGCCACCCTGGTGCCCCTAATGCTCACTTTTTTAAAACAGAAAGGGATATTTCATATGACAAACCTAATTTGCATCCCTGACAGGTAGTTGTAAGGAGGTGGCATTCCCAGTGTACTCTTCGCCATTGACCATGTCCTTGGTATTACCTGTAAGCTTTGTATTTATATTTAACAGAATGACCCTTGACCCCCAGCAGATTGAATCACCAGCTTCACCTGCTCGAAATTCCTTTGACAGAAGTCAGTCAGGCCTAAGGGAACACACTGACTCATGTTCACATTATGGATGATGGCAGATGTGTTCTGAGATTGGGTTTTGAGGAGAGATGGAAAGGGACCCGGAACTAAGATTGGTTACCTACTAGGTGCCAGGCACACTTAATCTTCATAACAATCTTGGAAGATAGGTATTCTTTTTTTCTTTTTAAGATTTTATTTATTTATTTGACAGAGAGAGAGAGAGATCACAAGTAGGCAGACAGGCAGGCAGAGAGAGAGGGGGAAGCAGACGCCCTTCTGAGCAGAGAGCCTGATGTGGGGCTTGATCCTAGGACACCGAGATCATGACCTGAGCCGAAGGCAGAGGCTTTAACCCATTGAGCTACTAGGCGTCCCTGAAGATAGGTATTCTTATAACCATGTTTGGGGTTCATAAAACAGAGACTTGGAGCATTTAAGTAATTTCTCAAGGTAATATAACTAATTAGTGGAACCTATGCTTCGTCCACTATACCAAGCCACACGCCTGTGTGTATGGAAGGAGGAGGCTAAGAAGAGAGATTGGAGACTGTATACTCCAGAAATTCTCCCTGGGGCAGTACCAGCCTGGGGCCTGGTATACACCCAGTGCACAGTTAATGTCTGTTGAATGGACTGATGTGAATGCCATCAAAATATTTGAAACACTCATGTACTTGAAACCCTGTGGTAGCTCCCAGCTGCCCATAGTAGTAATTCTTTAACTTGTTCAGAAAGCAAAGCTCTTAGAAATTATGGTGCTCTTTTCAGAGCATGATAGATTTATATATTATACCACGGATTAAGTTATTGTTAATCAGATCTTGGGCAGACAATATCCAGCACCAACAATTTAAGAAAAAAATGTAAATCAACACATTCATCCCTACATTTATGTTTTTTTTTCCCCCCTAAAAACTGGATTACCTTGCAGAAGACCCAAATTTTATGGTTTGCTATTTCTTTTTTCCAAAATATTGAATTTCTCCTGATAATGCTCAGAAGAAAAATATAATCTCCCTTGGTTTTACATAGCACGCTCCTGGAAAATTCAGTATTTATTAAAATCACGCAAAAGTACTTTTTGTTTATATTTAAGTGGAGCTTACCAAGGCTTAGGTAATAATAAATACGTTTCCCACGTACAAAAAATCTGATTGTATCTTGGAAGGTCATGTAGGACTCAGGACAATTTGTTGAACAGGACTGTCCCATACATTACAGAACGCATAGCATGAGTGCCCCAGTGCATTTCCAACATGTCTCATAGCTGCTGCCTGAGCTTGAACCATTGATTTAAATGAATCTACCAAGAGCCACGAGCACCTGAACTAAACTAGACTGTGAGGTCTTGGAGGGCACTGCTGATACCATGTTCATCCTCAGAGGCCCATCCAGGGTCTGAAGCATGGGTGTCCAATTCATTCCCAAGGTGATGAAACGAATTTATACATCCACGAATGGGAGACTTTGGAGATTCCTAATCCAGTTTTCTAGAGCAGGGAAGTGACTTGGCCCCATCACAGAAGTCGCTAATTGCAGAGCCAGTGCCATAGTCGAGGCCTCTTTGCTTCTAGAATCATCCTCTTTCTACGATGTCGGCCATCTTCAAATTGTGGTACTTTGCACCTTTAATCTCCAGAGTTACCTGAAAACATCCCAAGGGGAGCTGGGGTTTCACCAGTTTTAAGGAAAACAATTTCTAGACTATTGATTTCCCTATGTACTCTTTCCTAAAACTGATCCCCCCAGGGAGGTATGACAGCAATTCTCCCTCTCATCCCCTCTTGTACAATCATTTATCTCCCATTTTACCAAAGAAGGGGTGGTATTCCACGGTGCCTTGATTGGAGGCCTGTAAAATTTGGGGCAGTAAATGGACAATTCTAAATATTGGGATTGGCACAGTCTCCCTCAAACAAAGAAACTCCAATTGCTTCCCCTCTACTCAAGAGTCAGAGCGACCACACGTTTTGTAGGATTTGGTGCAGGAGTACAAATAACTGTGTGCTATCACATTGGATATCATGTCTCAACACTGGGAAAGTATAAACTGAGCCAACAAATGATTCGACAAGTTAAGTTCTAGCCTCTCCTTTGACAAACGTACCTTCCAAAGGTCTTAGAGGCCAGGCTCAACATTATGATCCTAGGACTTGTCAGGGGCTCTCTGTCTAAGCGTGGTGGCACACGAGTAGCCTGTTCCCTGCACAGCCCCCTTTTTTCCAGACCTCTGGCCCTCCCTACCTCGATGGGCCTCATGTGCAGCTGTGTGGACAGCTCAGCTCATGCACATCCGAGCTGCTGGCACAGCCCCTGCAAATGCCCTCGGGCTTCCAGGGAGCACCTCGGGGCACAGGTCTCCCTGAGAGACGGGCCAGAGAGAATTCAGGCAGGGCAAGGGGGATTGGGATGCCTTAGGCACGGCTATCTGAGGCCATATGTACCCTCAGGGGGCAGCATAGGCTGAGGGACAGCATACCCTTGTAGTCCCCTGGGCTCTTTGCTATTGGGGTGGGGTACTGGCAAAGGGAAGCCAGAGCAGAGGCCCCTCTTGCCCAGCTCTTGAGAGCTGTTGTGGTCAGAACAGTAAGCCACAAGAACAGATACAACCTGGCACTCTGTGAACTTCCTACCCTCATCTCTCCTGCTCTCTCCCCCCCTCTGGCCATATGGCACCCTCTGGCTTCCAGACTGTCCTCTACTTGGAATGCTCTTTCCCAGATATCCTGTTCTCAGCCTTCTCAGAGTAGCCTTCCCTCACATCACTGTTTAAATCATAAGGCCCTGCTTCCCCCTGCATTCTGTCCTTTTTCCCTGCTTCACTTCTCTCCATAGAGCAATCATACTGTATATTCCACATATTTGCTCCCTCCCTCATTGGTTCATTCATTCATTGTCTCCCCTTATTAAAATGTAATTTCCATTAAGACAGGGATTTTTGTCTATTTTGTTTATCCTCTTGTCCAGAATGCTGCCTTATAAATAGTAAACGAACTATAAAGAATGCTTACTTGATTGATGTCCAAGTAATAAAAAAATCAGTGGCAGGACTTTGAGTCTACCCCTATCTTACACGTAAGGGAAATGCTAGACATTAGAGCAGGATATCCTGGCCAGCACTGGGATAACCTGACCTCAGAGGAAATGCAGAATGAGGAGGAAGGACAATTTTCGTTTACAGTCCTCCCCTCAGTCATCTCCCTTAAACTGTCAAAGAATAGGTAATTCCTGAGAGAGAATCCCATGAAAGTGAAGCGAAAACATAGTTGAAAGGGTGGTCCCTCCTTATTTTACTCAGAGGGCAAATGGGCGGCAAGACTCCATGCCCCTCTCTTTTGCTTTTCTTTTTTAGAATAGAATTGTGGAAATCACCAATCAGGAATAGAGTTTCAACATAAAAAGTTTAAAATCCCATGGAGGAAATGGAATGACATGAGTCAAGAAGAAAAATAAAGAATATAAAACACCCAAATGTTAAAACAATGTATTCCTGCCTTTTTTTTTTTAAGGTTGCTATGTAACTTCACCTTGATATATTTAAAAGGTGATTTCCCCCCCAAATTATTCACATTTTATTATGCTGGCAATTACATCCTTTGCAATGATTTAAGTTTATAATGAAAAGTTTTAGATGATCTAAAAATGGGAAAGGTCTACAAAGTTTTTCAAATTTTTTTTTTTAAGATTTTATGTATTTATTTGAGAGAGATAGAGAGAGTGAGCATGAGAGGAGAGAAGGTCAGAGGGAGAAGCAGACTCCCCGTAGAGCTGGGAGCCTGATATGGGACTTGATCCCGGGACTCTGGTATCATGACCGGAGCTGAAGGCAGTCGCTTAACCAGCTAAGCCACCCAGGCGCCCCCAAAATTTTTAAGGGATATGAAAGCAAAATCTTATTTTTTTAAAAGATTATCTATTTTAGAGAAAGAGAGAGAGCGCATGAGCAAGCACACAAGCAGGAAGGACAGAGGGAGGGGGAGAGCGAATCTCAAGCAGACTCCGTGCAGGGTGCGGAGCCTGGCTAGGTTTGATCTCAGGACTCTGAGATCACAACCTGAGCTGAAACCAGGAATCTAATGCTCACCCAGCTCTGCCACCTGGGTGCCCCAAGCAAAATCATATTTAAAAACCACTGCACTGTACCACTCTTTTAGTGGTATATTGCTATGTAATAGACTACCCCAAAATTTAATGGGGTAAAACAACCATTTTATTTTTTCTCATCACCCTTTGGGTTAATTAGACTCAACAAGGCAGTTTTCTACTGGTTTTGAAGTTTCTCACGCAGTTGCAAGCAGACGGTAGCTGTAGCTGGAAGCAGGGGTCATCTAGAGCGGGGAGGGTCCACAAACTACAACCTGTGGGCCCAATCTGTCCCCACACCAGTTTTTGTAAGTAAAGCTCTACTGGAGCACGGCCACGAGCATTCACTCAGGTGCCGTCTAGGGCTGCTTCTGCACTATCAGCAGAGTTGAATAGCTTCATCACAGACCATATAGCTAACAAAGTCTTGGACAAATTATATTAAGATGCAGTAAACATTTGAATTTTCTTTAAGGCTATTTGTTCCTTAGGAATATCAAGCTGTAAGCCTACTCCCAACTCAAGAGAGAGAAAAAGAGAGAGAAGCATGCACGTGAGCAAGTGAAGCCCTCAGGCTATTTGCACAGGCCAAGGAATACAGAAGCTGAATGACTATTAGGGGAATTCAGTCAATAATTTTGATCCCTTTCCTCCTTAATAGTAGGTTGATGCCTAAATTATCTAGGGGATTGCATAATTTAAATACCCTCTAATGCAGAGGAGAGTGGCTTTGCTCCTAACAGTTTAGGAAAGCTCTTCTTTCATTGGTCTCCCTTAGGAAGGAGAGGAGGCACACATCTTTCGGTTCTGGGGCCACTAGGTGGACTAAAGGCTATACAGTAGCAGGGATGTTCCCTCTTAGTGATTAACAATTTGTTCATATGTATCAGATTCATTCAGCTACAAATATTGAGTGAATTGGGTTACACGAATTGCTTTTATTTTTTATACAATCTCTTTCTTAAGGCATTTGCACGTGTTGGTTCTTATGTTTGGAATGTTCTCCCAACTTGTCACCCAGCTAAAATCTACTCGTCCTTGCCACAATATTAAACATCACTTCCTCAAAAAAGCCTTCTTTAACATCCTGTGAGGGTTCTTTCTTGCCCTGTTTCACAACACTGTAGTTTCTCTTTATGATTCTTATCCCAAAGTGTGCAATTAAAAATGTATTTGTTTCCTCATTTAACATGGTCTCCCCTCCATGCCATGAGAGCAGGGGAGAGTCTGCTTTGTTGACTACTGTATTACTATTTACCCAAGAGCACAATTTCTGGAACACAGTTGTTTCTAATAAATATTTGCTTAGTGAATGAATGAAAGCTAAAGCAAATGGTTAAGACTATAAACGTAGTGGCAAAAATATTTATATAATCCTTCGAATTAATCAGAAATATTTACTCAAAACTACTGAACAGCTAATATTTTGGAAACCAGAAAGCATCTTTTGACCCAGAATTATTGTGAGTCTTATCCTTTAGAAATTCATGAAGACTGTGTTAACTTTTCTACTCCTGGTTTAGAATACAGTGTTTATCACATCTACTCATTGTTTAAAGAGAAGAAACTTGCACCTTTGCAAGGTTTTTAATTATTTTCCTCTACATTCATACACCCAGATTCAATAAACGCTGTTTTGTATTTTATAAAATCAAATCCCAGAATGTTCACAGAATCAAAGCCTCAATAAGCATTTATTACAATTTTAAAGTGCAAATCATTATCAAATATGTATGAGATATATGTAGAGCTCCTGAAACCAACGGTATCATTATTTAAGCTGTGATGATAGACTGTGACTTGAGTGGTAGCCAGTGGCTTGCTGGAAATATATATTTTTAAAGATTTTATTGATTTATTTGACAGACAAGAGAGAGAGTGCGTGCACACACAAGCAGGCATAATGGCAGGCAGAGGAAGAGGGAGGAGCAGGCTCCCCACTGAGCAGAGCCCTATGTGGGGCTGGATCCCAGGACCCCAAGATCATGACCTGAGCCGAAGGCAAATGCTTAACTAACTGAGCCACCCAGGTGCCCCGGTTTGCTGGTAATATCTAACCTCCAGCTCCCAAGGAGGGAAAAGAATTTTTGTAGCATTTGCTGATTTCCCGGGTTGTAGATACTCCCGCCATGATAATTTCAAGGTACCAACCTGACATCAATGAACACAGAGCTGGGAAGAGATGCACACGACTGGCTCTCACAGGCAGAATGAGCTGGCTCCGTACATCACCGGCTCTATCGGTGATACCTAACAATTATAAATTCTAAGTAATCCACCTCAGAGAAAAACCTTAATATGCCACCCTGCTTCACAGTCTTACTCCATAAGAATTGTATATGATTTTAATTGGTGTGATAAGAGATACAGTTTAAAGCTGGACATAGTCCTGATTATCAAAATTCTGGGAATCCAAGCTCCAAATCATAAGGGTAAAATTTTTAAGTATGTTAGTACACTGCTGAAAATAAACTTAATTTGCTTATTTAAACATACAGGGATTTTTCTGCTTTTAAAGGTGGAAGACCCCCTCTCCCGTCCTTCTAACAGAATTTACAAGCAATTCGATGGAAGGAGAAATACTAGACTTTAAAAAGAAACCACTGACTACATTCACATGTCTTTTTAGGAAACGTCAAGAATACTTAAGTCACACACACAGAACTGGATTCAATAAAAGCTTCATTTTGCTTTTTACAAAATCAAAACGAACAGTGCAGAACATTTTGGTCACTTGGGCAGATTTGGTACTATATTCACACCCATCTATGTCCTCCTCCATGTACACACTACAGGACGAATTCGGCACTGTGAGTGCTAGGGTGGGAGAAGGAAGCTGGACTGCAGTGTGAGGGGAAGAGGTGAGGAGAGGCATAAGCAAGGGCCGCTGAAGAAGCGTGGCCTGTGGTCAAGAACTTCAGTGGCTCAACTAACACAGGTGAAGAAATAGGTCAACAATTAGGAACATCTCATACCATTAATGTTATGGACATGGGCATGTCTGCGACCTCCTCGAAATTCCCAAGTGGAAACCCTAATCCCCAATGTGATGGTAGAAGTAGCGGGGGGCCTTTGGGAGGTAATTAAATCTTGAGGGTGAAGCCTTCATAATGGCATCGGCACCCTTGTAAGAAGAGTCACAACAGGGCTTGCTTCTTTCTCCATCGTGCGAGGATACAAGGAGACAGCCCTCTGCTAGCCCGTAAGAGCGCCCTTACTCAGAACGCAATCTGCCAGCGCCCTGATCTTAGCCCTACCGGTCTCTGGCACTACAGATGTTTGTAGTTTAAGTCCCTCAGTCCGTGGTAATTAGTTACAGCAGCCCGAGCAGACTAAGACACTTAGAAAGCAATACTGTAACCCTAGGAACGAAACTATTTACCTACCATACTTCAGTGACAGTTTATGAATTTAAAAACAGTAAACATGAATGAAATGGTCAAATATATAAGAATGCTCACAAGTACTAAAAAAGAGAAAAATTGGAAATAACCTAAATGTTCAAAAGAAAGGGAGTCAATTATGGCACGTAGATTTGATGGTAGATGCAGCCATTGAAATATTTTTCTGTTAAGTGGGTTGAAAATTTATATAGTATGCCTGCAACTTTGATTTAAAAATCTCTCCTATGCCTGGAAAAAAAACCATCACAAACTGTTAAATGATAACCTGTATTCTGAAATGAAAGGGGATTTTTTCATTTGATTTTTCCATACTTTTCAAATTGTCTGCAAAGACATTTTATAAGCGAGGATGTTCCGAATTTTAATAAGGTTAAACCGTTTAACAAATACATTCTCTGAAAAGTATGGAACTTTAATGCTTTAGCTTTCTTAAATTTCTGTTAACCACTCATCTTGCTGAAGCTTAGTCGTACTCACCAGGTAGTTTGTGTTTAGCCAAGCTGTCCTACGCACCTTCGTGGTAGGGGGAAGTGCCGGGATGCCGGGCTGGCCAACAGAGGCTGTCCCCTCCACAGCCAGTATTAAACAGTTACATCTCAAGCCTTTCCAAAACTAGTCTACAAAGCAAGCAAATAACTGAATTGACTGGTAAGGCATTGTTTTTGAATGCTATTTTAAATGTAATCACTTTCACATTCTTAGAACACACCACAGGATCACCGAACTCATCCAGGCACTGTAGGCTGACCACACAGTGAAACGAGCCTCATCTACCTCAGAATTCCATGTTTTCGCTATATCTTCACTAGAAACCTTATTTTATATTGTGATTAAACATTACAGATAACTCTGTTACCTGGTGGATCTCCATTGAGACTACGCTGACTACAGGGTCCTTAACTATCATTTGTGTTTATGGGAACTGAGTCATTTGATTTCAACCCTTAGGTGTAACACTTGCGAAAATCTTAAAAACAAATGGCTCTGGGTATTACACAACCTGTGTGCTGCAGTTTCCTTACTTGTAAACTAGGGATAACATAGGCATCACGGGATTGTTAAAGGGACTCGAAGAAGATGTAAAATACTTTTTAAGTGTCAGGCACATGGCAAACCCAGGGTTAGAAATTCTTTACTGCCGGAGTTCCTGTGCCAGCTTAGCCATTTAGTAAGTGGCTCCAGGCCACCTTTCCTCTTCTGCAAAGATGTTTAAAAATTGTGTCCATCAGGAAGTTAGCTTTTTCCTTCTTAAAAGGGCAGTCATTTGTAAGAGGAAACACTGCCTGAGACATCTAAGTTGCATCACACCAGGAACAGGAACATCTAGATTGAGGAAAAGGGTCTAAATATCTAGAATTCTTTTGATGTCTAGGTTTCTTGGCTTGTGCAAATTGCTGGCTCTGCTCTCTACCCTCGAGATTAAAACTGAGCCTGACATGATTGGAAGGCAATTCAAATAAACTAATGTATGTAGAATATTAGAAAATGCTTGGTACTGTCTAAGCACTGTAAGAATGAGCTACTATCTTTACATATTTTTGTATTAAGAGTTGTTAGAAACAATATTA
This sequence comes from Nasua narica, assembly GCA_028533885.1. Lineage (NCBI taxonomy): Eukaryota > Metazoa > Chordata > Mammalia > Carnivora > Procyonidae > Nasua > Nasua narica. The sequence continues at coordinate 80,451,547 of CM052800.1, read as the reverse complement.
CATAGCTCTCAAGAATAAATATAACTAAGGTCTGTCATTTTAATTTCTGAACCGATTACAAATTCAAAGTCAATCGGAGTTTGAATTTCATTAGATCCATGACATGAAGTTTTGTATACAAGAGCTCATTATTTGCTGAATATCAAGTTCTGAGGTCTCCAAAATAGACGATTTTGAACTGAACTAAAGAAATGGAAGATTTACGTAAGATGGTGTAAAAAAGATTCTATTCCAAATAACTTACTCAACACTGTAATTTGTCTTAACATAGCTGCTGAAGGAGATTCTATGGAAATGATTCAGTGTAATTAAAATGAACATTGAGGGGCCCCTGGGTGGTGCAGTTGGTTGAGCGACTGCCTTTGGCTCAGGTCGTGATCCTGGAGTCCCGGGATCGAGTCCCACATCGGGCTCCCAGCTCCATGGGGAGTCTGCTTCTCACTCTGACCTGCTCTCTTACTCTCTCTCTTTCCTAATAAATAAATAAATAAAATCTTAAAAAAAAAAAAAAAATGAACATTGAGATTATTTTAAGGGCCATTTTTCTCAAAACATCCAAGTCTTCCAGAGCTGCCATCAAAAAATTCTACCTATCATTGACCTCCAATTCCTGTGTTTTGGAAAAAGCAATCAACCCCAAACACCATAGAAACACGTATATTAACAAAATACAACAGCAGTAACAGATCAAGCGTTTTGATTTTATTACTCAAAAAAGCTTCATTTTTTCATTTAGCTTTCTGACTCTGTGCTTGTGCCTTCAACACTTTCACAACGATTTTTTGCTCCTCGATAAGGAAAGCACGCTTGATCCTAGAAAGAAAAATATTAAATACTTATAAGTAAATGAAACCTACAAGTACAGACTAAACACTCATGAGCTGAAATTAGATGGCCAGACCCGTTTAGCTGAAGGTTTCCTTCCCATGCTGGCATTTAAAGCAAGATAATCCCTCAATTCTATGCTAATTGCACCTGCCCTATTCTTCTGAGTCATGAAGGAATTATGTGTGTGGAACCAAAATGGTGGGTTAAAAGATATTAGCAAGAGGCATTTTCTCAAGTGTAAAGATTCTACAGTTTGACTCTCTGGGGTAAACTCTGCTACTTACTAGCTATGTGATCTTGGGCAAGTTACCTTCTCTGTCATTAAGGAACAGCAGTAAGTTCACAGCCATTTCACAAGACTTTATGAAGATTAAACTTGAAAGGAGATGCAATTTCTGTACTCTGAACCTCCATTTAGGGAGATGAAGTACATTTTATGAATCACTATTATTACAATGCACAGGACCTGACAAACGGGGGGTACTCACTACCATTTGTTAAAAGCAAAGTTATCTCTAGAGAGAAAGCAAATTCCCACAAAGACCTGTCCCACCTATGCTCTTTATTGGTACCCCTGTTTATCTAATAACCCAGCCTAAAATCCCTGGGATTTTGGACTCCTTCCCTAAACTTACTCAAAGACCAGACTCCTCTCAGAGTCACAGCTAATACTAACCTATAGACTACCAGTAGACCTACACCCAAATCTCGAAGAGCTGGAGCCTGTAAATTCTATTTTTAATAATGTGCCCATGATTATGTTTAGCAAAGTCTGGGAACCAAACACTGGTAAAAAGCCAAACCCCTTTTGCTTAAAACTAACTTATTACCCTCTCATCTCCAACATACCTTTCCAAGCTCATTTCTCATTCCTTTACATCCCTTGCCTACAATGCCCTTTCAACCTCTTGGTGAACATTTACCTATCATTCAAAGGCCATTCCCAGAGTCCCAGCTACTTGAATGTAATTTCTCCTGAAAACTTCAATCATAGTTCAGCTTTCCTATATTTCATGCAAATTACATTAATCTTATTTGTTTTACTTTAACATGCCTTACCATTCCCTTACAAATTAAATCCTGAGAGGCAGAGTGTACTTGCCAAATTTGGTGTTAGATTTGGTTTAGAAACTTAGCTCAACCACTTTATAGAACTATCTGAGTAAACTGGAGGCAACCCACTTAATGAACCAGGTCCTTAACTTGTGAAGACCAACCACCTCACAAATTCTTCCACTTAAGTGTTTGGAGGCAACTCATGTTTGTAAAATTAATGAGGTTAAAAAGCAAGGGTCTCAATAAAAACTAGAATGAATCCCAGTGCCGTCCCTTAGTGGCTAGGTGAATTTAAACAAGCCCTGGTTTCTTCACAAAAAGTAGAAAAGAAACTCGTCCCCGATGGACTTGTGACAATGTTTATCATCAAAACATCCAGTAAATGTTACCTTCATACACTCCACTGTTTCCACTCCTACCTAGGCCACTACCAATTCTTTCACGGAGCCAAGTCCCATCCTCTACCTGGAACATTCTCATCCCCTATAACCCTCGCCACCCAGCCTTTAGGTCTTAATGCAGGTACCAGCGCCTCAGCCTTCATGAAGAAGAGAAACTGTTCCAAGCACTCACCTTTTGTTGAAAGAATATGATTAGTATCCCTCCTGCTGTAGGTTTAGTTTCTGGTCCACCAAAAGTCTCCCTGCCCTGCTCAAAAGCTCCACTTTTAAGGAGCAAGCTAAAAATCTTTTTTTTTTTTTTTTTAAGATTTTATTTATTTATTTGACAGAGGGAAAGAGACCACAAGTAGGCAGAGAGGCAGGCAGAGAGAGAGAGAGAAAGAGAAAGAGAGAGAGAGAAGCAGGCTCTCTGTTGAGCAGAGAGCCCGATGTGGGGCTGATCCCAGGACCCTGAGATCATGACCTGAGCCGAAGGCAGAGACTTTAATCCACTGAGCCACCCAGGCGCCCCTAAAAATATGTCTTTTAAGTGCCTTCCTTATCTGTGACTTCTGCCTCTCTTGTCTATCATCTCCTACAACACTCTGCTCCAGCCTCACTAGAACTACATGTAGTTATTTTGTTCCTACACTTTTAAGACCTTCCACTCTCCATCTACCCGAGTCACCCACAACTTACTAGTTTCTTACCTGCCTCCCCCACAAAACCAAGGTCAATTTAATTTCTACATCTAGCATAAAAATGCCCTGAAATCCCAAGTGAATTAGTTTGAACCAGCATTATTTATTAGTTTGCAGAGCACCAATTATCCCCAGTCTAGGAAGGATCCCAAAACATACAACTTTTGTTTCAATTTCAACAATCTTCTATGATTAGCATGCAATGGACCAGACACATGCGCACACAAGTTTAAGAAAGTCCACTGGATTTAAGAGTTACATTTACCTGTCACGAACACACTTAGCACACATGGAACCACCGTAGGCCCTGCTGACATGTTTTTTCGTTTTAGACAACCTCATAAGCACTTTAGGTCTCACAGCACGAACCTGCAAAGTCAATGTTGAGATTATTTTGATGGTTTAACAGTAACCGTCCTGGATTTGACACGTGGGCAGGCTAGGTCAGAACATTAAATGGTATACTGATTTATCTGAAAGGCATTTCACTATATCTGTCATTTAGGCTTTAAAAGTCCACGTTCTTGACAGACTTGGATCATGGATGCTTAGTATTTCTCAACCTTCCCAGTGGTGACCTTTTCTTCACTCATTCCCTTACCAAAGTATTAATGCTCACTAGTTCTTGTTATTCAGAGCAGAAGGATCACTTACTCCTCGAAGTCGGCCTGGGCACACGCCACATGCAGATTTTGGTGCTTTCCCAACCTTCTTGGTATAAAGGTAAACAATTCTATTACCAGGGGTTCGGGACCTAGGAAGTGAAAGAATAGAGAAAAGTTCAGCATTCTGCAGAGCAAACAATAATATGTATTTTAAATTTCAGAAATACTTACAGCCTAGTTTTGTTAGAGGCTGTATTGTAGGACAGCCTACGACGGTAGGTCAAACGCTGGACCATTCTGAATGCCTGAATTAAGAATGGAAATAAAACTGCATTATAGAAATAATTCAATCCTTACAACAAAACAGCATCGCATAATTTATACATTCCATGTACATATTCTTGTACACAATAATCCTTAAAGTACCTTATGAAAAGAATCCCATACTTTAAAACCAGTTATATTTAAAAGTGATTGGTAAGAATGCTAGGAGGCCCATGTTTGTTTTCCTGATAATAATCAATGATGTCACTTGATTAAAATTTGCCAGACTTACTTAAGTCTGATTCTGTTTGGAGTGGTGTCCAGAAAAGTGCTACTAACAGGCAAGTTTATAACAGCTTTTAAAGGAAAACCGCACCTGAACATTTAAGTTGAATCCTCACTTATGCCTCTACTGGAATATTGCACCAACTAGCCTCCTTGTCTCTAAAATAGATTTTTACTGAGTTCACACGGCTGGCTGTCATTAAGATTAAATGACAGAAGCTAACCTGCTCAACCTACTGGAGGGCCCGTCCTTTAAAAGATGCTCCGTGCCAAGTGTCGCCCCAAAGTAGCATATGGGACGAGTCAAGTGCCAAATAATACTTATTTTGGTATCAAAGTGTCTTTGAATTATGGCATCTGTTTTTTTTTTCCTTTCTCATTTACCAACGGAAAATAATACCGAATGAGGTCACTTGGCAAATCGGATATGCAAGTACGCACAGGAACCATTTTTCAGTTAACCACTCAAAGTAACATAAAACGTAAACAAGACTTGAATCCTCATTTTTTAATCCCAAACTTCGTAATCACTTCATCGCATGCGATGTAAAAGAAAATAGCTTGCATTTGTTGGTATAAGCTCCTAACATTACACTAAAACATAACTGTCGACACCAAAAGCGACACCGAAGGCCAATGCGCGAGATCCAAACAGCCACCATTCCGTTCACAACTCCAAAACCAAGACAGAATACTCCCTATTAACATTTTTTATCTCCCTTGGTATTGGCCTTGGAAATGAAAACATCTTGAAATACGGAAATGCTGGTCGTCCGTCTCCCAAAGCCTCAACACATTTACAGGCCCAATGATAAAACGTGGGCAAAAAATATGAAAATGCTCTGCGATTTCGCAGTCTCAACCAGACGGCTCACAACTCGTAGGGCTCCAAACGCGGCTTCTAAGCCGGCAAAACCCCGAGCGGTGAGTCCGGCTACTCCCGACTCGGGAGGGGTGATCCGGGGGGATGAATATCTGAAGCTAAAAAGCAGAGGACTTGCTCACCACCAGCTTTCCTCCTGAACCTTTACAACCACGCCAGTTCAAAAGGCTAGCCTAAGAAATCCTGGCTCCCCCAACTCCCCGGATGGCAGCGGATTGTACAGGGAGCAGCGATAGCGAAAAGAAAAAAGCCACCATACCTACGGACGCCGACCCCGGAAGAGGAAAACGGAAGCGTTTGCAAGTTTAAAGGTTAACTATGAGTGCGTCGGATGGGAAGTTACGTCAGAACCAGCCCCGCCTTGGTGTACGGACGCCACCCACCTCCACTCCGTGGGCGGTGGAAGCATAGCGCCGCCATGTTGTACGGCAACTGGCAGGCCGTCCTCGTCTGAGGGTGTGGATGCTCATTAGCAGTCCACAACAGCGCCACACAAAGCTCTTTGGGGAATCGCTGGAGAAACAAATGCAAATGACAAAGGGAACTGCAAAGGGCAGAGGTGGGACAAAATCAACTTCTTTCCTTCTGAGGGACGCTACGATGCATTGAACCTAAAGACTACCAGCTTTGTCGCGGGTTTAGATCCCAGTTCTGACACTTGTTATTAGGTGACCTTTGCAAGAGAGTAAAGAGGAAAGAGTTACTCTCTTTAACTTTCCCTTCTTTTTTCTTGTCATTCATTCAAAGCACATGGGTAACAAATTGGATTTAAATCCAGTATCTGCTAAACCAATTATTAGCTGTGTTACTTTGAGCAAGTTTTTAAAAGAGTTATGCCCTGATCAAAGGCACAATAAAATTGAAGCACTTAGCACAGGTCTTGGCCAAAGCAAGTGCTCAATAAATGGTGGCTAATCTTATGATTATGTACAGACCTTCACATAGGTAATAAAGTTTGAGCTGGGCCTGTGGCATGTAAAAGTTTACATTAAGTGCCTAGGTGTATTTTTTTTTTTTTTGAGTTAAGAGTCCTTAGCTTTCATTATATTGTCTAAGAGGATCATGACCTCCAAAAAACTAAAGAGCACTTTGTCTGGGCCCTAAGTAAAAATGCTAAAAAGGGCCTTTAAATTTTTATCTTAGGGTCCCTGCAAACAGACCGAGAGAGAGTGGCATGCTGGTGTATTGGGGAATGCCCTTAAAAAATACCCCACCCCTAAGGAGGTGACAAAGGTAGGAGCAGGGGATCCATAACTGAGGTCTTAGCTGTTAAGATCAAGAGCTCTGGAATTAGGATGGCTCTTCATAGTTGTCCCAAATAGGCAAGGGAGCCAGGCCTTTGCACTCCCACATCAGCCAGTCCTGAGCCTGGATTCCCTCGGACTGTGGATGAGGCAGTTTCTTGGAGCTGAGAGCGATGTCTAGTGAGGGAAGCAGCTGCAAGCCTGCTGCATTGGACCAGAAGAGGGGATCTGATTCGAGAGAGCCTCCTAGTATCCATTCAAGTTCCCTTCCAGGTTTCCCGCCTGACTATTGAGGTGAGAAAGCAGGCAAGTACTGAGGGCAGACGCCCTCTTCCTATTAGAGATCTGTCTTGGATGGTGAGTCCGTTACTTACATCATTCCCCACATCTTTGTCACCACAGCAGATGGAAGGCTCTGGTTATATCCTTCCCTTTGCTGACTCTCAAATAGCTGCTTCTCCCCTGATGTAATCATGAGTTACTTCCTCCTTTCCAGGCCAACGCTTTTCGTCCTTCTGGTATCCCTTTTGTCTCTATACCAGGCACTGTACAGTCACCTGTGGTTTTTGAATGAGTGAACAAATGAATGCATTTACTTGGAATATATTCACTCTCTAGAGAGACTGGGCTGAACAGATGTATAGCAACAGGAGATGGGAATCCTGAATACACTGTAATATTGTTTACTTAATTTCTGTGCCTCCCCCTTTACTCCAAAAGAAAAGAACAGTGGTCTCACTATCATAGTTTTCTCTTATCATACTTAACCCAGTTCTGTAATGTGACTTTTCTTCTCTTTCAATCTGTATTTGCGCTTTTCTTGATCAGCCTTGTCAGAGATGTGGACATCTTATTAAATATTTCCAAGAACCTCGTTTTATTAATCTTTCTCTCTCTCAGTTCCCCATTCATTGACTTCTGTGTACTCTAAATATTCTATAAGCTTTTGTGAGATTGGAGTAAGATGAACCTACCTCATACTTTTTTTCTGGCTTGGACTGAGAAACTTTGAGGTTTACAATTCATTTATTTGAGAGATTTTTCATAAAAGGTATTAAAATTTTCAAATTAATACCTTTCAAAAAGGTATTACTTTCAATGTGGTCAAATGTATCTTTTCTGAGTTTGTAGTTTTTGCATCTTGTTTTAAAAATGCTTTTCTACTCAACGGTCTACGATAATCACCTATATTTTCTAGTGATTTAATGTCTTATTATTGACTCATTTAGAGTTGATTTTTGTGTATAGAGTGAGTTAGGGATACAATTTTCTTTCTTTTCATTATGTATAATCTTATTTTTTCCAACTTCACTTATTGAGTACCCCCTTTCCCCACCAATCCGATATCTTAGCTGTGTTGTACGCTGAAGTTCCATAACTGAGTGGGTCTGTTTCTGGCTCTTTATTCTATTCCACCGGTCACTTTATCTTTATTAGTTCCACACTCTCTAAATTCTTTAGTAAATCTTAACTGCTGGAAGAGCAAATATGCACTACTTTTCCTTCTTTTTTGGAAGGAAAAATCTTGACCTTTTCTCTCTCCCAGATACATTTTAGAGTCAGCTACTCTGAGTTTTGCTTGCGTTTGCGTTGAACCTGGATCAATTAGAGAATTAACATTTTTATGATATGAAGTTTTCATAAATATGAATAAGGCATCTCTCAATGTTTAAGTCCTCTTTTTTTAAGATTTATTTTTTTATTTATTTGAGAGAGAGAGAGAGTGTGTGTGTGCACACGTGCACGTGCGGAGGATGGGCAGAGAGACAGGAAGAGTCTTTTTTTTTTTAATAAAGATTTTATTTACTTATTTGACAGAGATCACAAGTAGGCAGAGAGGCAGGCAGAGAGAGAGGGGGAAGCAGGCTCCCTGCTGAGCAGACAGCCCGAGGTGTGGCTCGATCCCAGGACCCTGAGATCATGACCTGAGCCGAAGGTAGAGGCTTTAACTCACTGTGCCACCCAGGCACCCCTATTTAAGTCCTCTTTACTATCCCTTAATAAAGTTTTATAATTTTTCTGGAGACATTTGCATGCTTTTTGTTAGATTAACTTCTAGGTTATTAAAAAGTTGACATTTACTGATTCTGTTGTGAAAGGTGTCTTTTAAAGTCTGTATTCTAGTTTTTTGTTGCTGATATATAGAAATGCAATTGCTTGTACATTCCTTTTACTTTCAGCCATCTTGATAAATTCTATTATTCCTACTAATTTGTATGAAGATTCTTTTGCAGTTTAAGGCAGTAATTTTTAGTCTTTGCACATATAATACATATATAATTTTAAAAATGTTCACAGACTGAACACACCTAGATCAAGATACAGTATCATCAGCACTCCAAATGACCTCTCCGCACACTCCCATTCTTTTCCCCTTCTCCAAGGATAACCACTACTCTGACTTCTACCGCATAGATAAGTTTTGCCAATTTTTGGCAAAATTTTTGTATAAAGAAACAATATTTTTTGTATCTGCCTTCTTTTGTTCAATCTTATGTTTATAATATTCATCTATGTATTTTTAAAATTCCCACTGCTATATAGAATTCCATCGAGCAAGCATACTACTATTCTTCTGTTGAAAGGCATAGGGTAGTTTCCAAGTTCGAGCTATCATGAACAAGGCTGCTTCTACAGTACGTGTATTTTGGTGAAGAAAGTGTATACTTTTCGGTTGGGTATAAACCTAAAAGTGGAATTGGTCGGTCATAGAGTATGTGTGGTAGTCAGAAGGCTAAGAATTCTAGGATGACCCCAGCGACTTCTGTCCCATGGTGATATTCTCACCATTATGTTATGTTACATGGCAAAAGGGATTATGAAGATGTAATTAAGGTCACTAATCAGTTGACCACAAAGGAAACCAAAATTAGGATTGGGCTGAAGGAATATGATGCAGGACATCAGCAGCTTCTGCTATGCTAAATAAGAATTCAGGGTTGGTGATTTTTTTGAAAATATCAGTTTGGTGTGTTTTGGTTTCCATGGTCTCTTGAGAAGTTAAATTATTCTTATTTTTTCTTCTTTAAAAGGAATTTGTCTTTTTTTTCCCTCGCTATCTTTGGGAACATTTTCCTTTAGGTTTGGTTTCCACGGGTTTTACTATGATGTGCTGTTAGGCAAGCTTTTCTTTATTCTGAGATGTTTATAGGATCTTTTATATCTGTATCTTGAGATCTTTCACAAATTTTAAGAAATTATCAGCCATTATCTGTTCAAATATTGCTTCTGCCCCCTTCTGTTTCCTTCTGGGAACTGTAGCTCCACACTGTATTTTCATCACTATATCTCTACGTCTCTCTTCTAGTTATTTATTTTTTTAAGAATAAATTTGACAGAAAGAGAGATCACAAGTAGGCAGAGAAGCAGGCAGAGAGAGAGGGGGAAGCAGGCTCCCTGCTGAACAGAAAGCTTGTGCGGGGCTCGATCCCAGGACCCTGAGATCATGACCTGGGCTGAAGGCAGAGGCCCTAACACACTGAGCCACCCAGGCACCCCTCTCTTCTAGTTATTAGTTGCAGTAAAACCAATCATCTCAAACTTAGTGTTATAAAATAACAGCCATTTTATTATGTTCATGGTTTCCATTGTGCTCAAGGTCTGGGCCCTAATTCCAGCATGGGGGAGGGGGGGGAGAGAGGCGTTTCCCAATAGTGTATACCTGGAGATAATGTCAGATCCCACAGGTTAAGGGTTCAGTTCCACAAAACTGCCTTTCACTTCAGGTGCCACTCATGAGTCCAGGTTGTTACCTGTGCTTCTGACCAGCTGGTTCTAAAGCGGAAGTTCCCACGACTCCTTGTTGGGCTTGATGAATTTGTGAGAGTGGCTCATAGACCTCAGGAAATCCATTTTCTCACCAGATTACCGAATTATTACAGAAGGTATTAATACCAGATGAAGACATACACAGAGTGAGGACCCCAAAAAAGGATCTTTTGTTACCATGGAGTTGAGGCCTGGCACAGTGACACATGGAAGTATTTTGGTTCCCCAACTAGTTCTGTAACCACATGGTTGGTTTTGGATTTTCAGGCAACCAGAATCTAGCTTTAGGCGAGGCCCAGAAGTCACCACAGTAACACAACAAAAGACTTTCTAGCTCTTATCACTTAGGAAATTCTAGGGGTTTTAGGAGCCATGTGTCAGAACAAGACCAAATATTTATTTCCTATTTTATTTTATTTTTTTAAAGTGAGAGAGAGCGTGACAGGAGAGAGGGTTAGAGGAAGAAGCAGACTCCCCATGGAGTTGGGAGCCCAATGTGGGACTCGATCCTGGAACTCAAGGATCATGACCTGAGCCGAAGGTAGTCGCTCAACCAATTGAGCCACCCAGGCGCCCTCCTATTTTATTTTATTAAAGATTTATTTATTTGAGAGAGAGAGAGATCGAAAGTAGGGGGAGCAGAGGGAGAGGGAAAGGGAAAGGGAAAGGGAGAGAATTTCAAGCAGACTCCCCGCTGAGCACAGAGCTCAATGCGGAGCTTGATCTCACCACCCTGAGATCATGACCCCAGCTGAGATCAAGAGTCAGATGTTGAACTCACTGAGCCACCCAGGTGCCCCTATATTTCCTTTTTTAAATCATAATATCACAAACCAACCTAGATTCAAAGACAGTGGACTTATATCCTTGCTTCTTGATGGATAGGCTATCAATAATTTTAGGATTGTATTTTATTTATTTATTTTTTAAAGATTTTGTTTATTTGAGAGAGGGAGAGAGAGAGAGCACAAGTGGGGGTGCAGGGAGAGGGAGAAGCAGGCTTGCCGATGAGCAGGGAGTCTGACACAGGGCTGGATCCCGGGACCCCAGGGTCACAACCTGAGCCAAAGGCAGACACTTAACCGACTGAGCCACCCAGGTGCCCCATTAGGATTTATCTTAAAGGCACCACAGTTTCCCACCATCATCTAGTATTTACTGTTGTTTTCTTTTTCAGTGCTTCATTTTGCTTTCTTTTGACCTGTCTTCTCCTTCATTAATTCTCTCTTCAGTATATTTAATGCATTATTAAACACATTTGAGTGATTTTTAAATTTCAGTTATTGTATTTTTCAGTTCTAATCTTTCCATTTGTTTCTCTTTTTATGCTTCTCATTATATGCTGAATTTTTTTATCTTAACTTCTATTACCTTGAGTGCTTGAGTATATTCAGGATAATTATTTTAGTGTTTTATGATTGATAACTCCCTTACCTGAATTCCCCATGGATGTCTTTCTTTAGTGATATTTCTCTTGGCTTTTGTTATCTTGTCATGTGCCTGATTACTTTTTATAAATTTCAAGTATTTGTCTAAAACATTAAAAATAATTTAAAATTTTGCATGTTAATGCACATGCAAATTTTAGAATCCACTCATTTAGCTCCAATAAAAATTTTGGGGGGCATTTTTATTGTTCTATATTTATATATTAACTTGTGGAGAATTGACTCTTCATTACGTTGAGTCATTGTATCATGGAATATCATTCTGTTTATTCATCTCTAAAGTTTTATTCATAGATATTTTATACATTTCTTAGTAAGTTTATAAGTAGGTGTTTTTAACTGTTTTGTTGCTAATGTAAATGGCTTTCTCTTTTCCATTACTCCATTTAACTGTTTTCTTTTTACTGAAGGCTGTGAATTTTTGTTTACTAATTTATAACCTGCTATCTTACTAAATTCTCATGTTATTGGTATTTAATTATTTATTAATTTTTGGGTGGTTTCCAGGTATATTCCCTCTTCCTTTCTAGTTCTTATGCCTCTTGTCCAGTTCCATTGGCTGATCCTTCAAATGCAATATTAAATAGTAGTGTAGATAATGGGAATTTCTGTTTTGGTCCTGACATTAACAGGAAAGCATCTACTGAGTTTTGTGTTAAGAAAATAGCCATAGATTACTATTTAATTTTTGTTTACCATGTCAAGAATGCATTTTGAATATGTTAATTTCCTTCTCAGTATCTATTAAGACACTATTAAGTATTAAGATCTATTAAGTATCTATTAAGATGATAATTTAAATATTCTCAGATCAATTAATAAAGTCAGTAATATTTGTGCTGTGGGGGAAAGGTGGGGGACCTTTTCTAATTTGCACAAAGGCATCGTGGTCTTCCTGTTTCATTGGCTATTTCTCTGCCTTGAATGCTCTTTCCCCAGGTATCTACATGGCTTACTCTCACTTTCTCTGCTTCTTTGCTCAAGGTCCCCTTTGAGTGAGGCCTATTCTAACTCTCCCATTTAAATTGCTCATTTCTGTCCTTCATTGGCTCCCTCCACCCCACATACCCCACCACCTCCCTATTCTGTTTTTTCTGTACTTATCAATTTCTAACATACTATGTATACATATGTACACATACGTGTGTGTGTGTGTGTATGTTCATTATATTTTGTTTGCCTCCATTAGAAGTATGCTGTATGAGTAGGGGAATTTGTTCTTTTGAAAACATTTTTTTGATGGATATATTTTTAATACCTAGAGCAGTACCTGGAGCATAGTAAGCACTCCAAATTTTTTTTTTTTTAATGAATGAATGAGATTGGAGACAATCAAAGAATGGTGAGAGGGAGCATTTGGACTTGCGCTTCCTATTCAAGAAAAGCTTGAATTTAAGAATTTCAACATTATTTCTGGATGAGGTTATAGAGGTAGTGATTGAGATACAGGACAGAAATAGAAAGACTTTCATGGTAGAACTTGTACACACTTTGTCTCATTATTGGGTGTCACACATTGTAGAGCTCCATGAATAAATGCATTTATTAATCCTGTGATTATTTGTAAATGGCTCAATTCCATCACTCAGAATTTTGTGAATTAAAAGTTTTAACTGGTTCAGTGTAAACATTCCAGATATGTTGTGTCGTGGTTTTGGTAATCTTGCTTTGGCAAGTCTTCATTTTTTAATTTATACATATCTTCCTTGACTTACAGCTGGGTTACATCCCAATGAACTCACCATATGCTGAAGATATTGTAAGTTGGAAATGCCTTTAATACAGCTAACAATACATGAACATCCCAGCTTAACCTAGCCTACCTTCAGTGTGCTCAGAGCACTCATGTTAGCCTACATTGAGCAAAACCATCTAACACAAAGCCTCTTTTGTCATCAAGTGCTGACTTGTAATTGATCAGATACCGCACTGGAAGTGAAAACCGGGGCGGTTGCCTGGGTGCGGAATGGTAGTCTGTGTGTCAGGGGTTCACCCTCGTGATGGTGCGGCTGACCGGGAGCTGCGGCTGCCGCCCCTGCCCAGCATCACGCCAGAGTACCCGCCTAGGGATCGCCAGCCTAGGAAAAGAGCCAAAGTCAAAATTCCATGATGGTTTCTAGCGAATGTATATCGCTTTTGCACCTTGGTCAAGTAGGACCATTGTCAGGTGAGGATGTTCTGTACTAGCAGAAGTGGTCTGAGCTTTCCTGGAGCCAGACCCTAGGGCTCCCCCTGCACTGGAGCTCTGGGTCTTTGCACTTCTGATCCTGCCCTTGGGCTAATTGCGTCCCCTGCATCTTTCATTGCTTTGCCATTTGAGCTCTCATTTAGAGATGATTTTTACCACAAAGAGTTAAAATATCAGAGCATTTTAGCCACTCTAAAATTTAGAAACAGGAATTTGAGACAAATTAGATTTTTCTAATAGAAATGTTCTGAGCCTAATGCCCTAAAGGGGAGTAAGGAAACCAATTAACTTTAATTTAAATAATCATGTCTTAAGTAGCAAATGAACCAAGTTCTATTGTTAAAGAACAACTGTATTAAATCCCTGAAAGGTTAGCTTCAAAATGGCATTAATGCAGTGGTTTCATGTCTTACTAATGAAGTAAGTTTCCATTGGTCACTGTAACTTGTTTGTTGTCTCACTGGGCATTGTTACTGAGAGGAGAGGAGGGAAATTAAGAGCAAGGATAGAATAATTGTGTGAAATTGCCAGTGATGTTTGTCTTGCTAGTAACTTTTTTTTTTAAGCGACAAAGAGAAAAGCCAATAATTTTTTTCCTGGGAAAAAATAATATAAGCCAATGTGAGAAAAGCTTGTTTTCTTGTTCTAAAACTTATGTATATGGCATATGATTTTCTGTTTGTAGTTGCTCTTTGAAAATAATGTATTTGTGATGACTGAGGTCACTGTTCATAACTACAGTGACTGAGTTTCAGCCAATATTTATAAACATTAAGGCGACCATCAACAATGTATTGATAAGGTATTATTATACTAAAATCTGGCAGTGGGTTAATGCTGAAGGTGCATTTTTTTTAAAGACTTATTTATTTATTTTAGAGGCTGGGGGGAGGAGAGAGAGAGGGAAAGGGGTAGAGGGAGAGGAAGAGAGAGTCTGAAGCAAACCTCCCGCTAAGCATGGAGCCCGACGCAGTGCTCGATCTCACAACCCTGAGATCACGACTTGAGCTGAAACCAAGAGTTGGAAGCTTAACCAACTGAGCCACCCAAGTGCACTGAAGATGCATTTTGGATGAGTTTGTGTAATTGAGAAGAAAGAACATGAGTTTGGCAGACAGTATAAGGCTAGATCATGGAAGGCTTTCAGTGCTATGCGCCAAGGCTTGCAACTATTCTTATGCTTTCTCTATGTCGTCCTCCCCTTGTGCTGCCTTTGTGACCTTAAGAAAGCAGGTTAACCTCCCTCAGACTATCTCTTTACCTATAATCTAGGGATAATAAAGAGAATTAATGGAAGTAAAGCATGTGACTGAGGCTGGCACACAATGGAATGAATGAGAGGTAGCGGCCTTAGTATTGTTGCCTAGAAATGAAATGCTGCTTCCTGCTCTCCTTTATGAACCAGTTTTGCATATCACACATCAATATCACATCGAGTGCCCTACTCATGTTTGCTATGTTCCTGGGGGAGCCTTTTAATTTTCCTTGTGCTGTTTTGTGGAAGAAGTCTAAAGAAGCCCCCACAGAATTTTACCAAAATGGAAGATGGCAATGTTTGACAGAAAAGGGCAGAAGTGGAGAGCCTGGGTGGCCTCTGCCTTCAGCTTAGGTCATGATCTCAGGGTCCTGGGATCGAGCCCCATGTCGGGCTCTCTGCTCCGCAGGGAGCCTGCTTCCCCCTCTCTCTCTGCCTGCCTCTCTGCCTACTTGTGATCTCTCTCCCTCTGTCAAATAAATAAATAAAATTTTTTAAAAAGAAAAGAAAAGGGCAGAAGCCTTTTAAGGGTTGGTACACCAAAGCCTTGATTTTTCTGGAACTACTTTTTCTCTTCAAAACAGTCACTACCTTGGCTGGCAACATGACCTGTGCCTTGATCCAATTATTTATGCAAATCAAGACCATTTTTTTTTCCAGTGAAGGACTCGGTGAAATGATGCTATAGAAAAATCCAGTGCATTTCCAACATTGCTTGCTCCGCAGCGATACTATTTTGTAGCAAGAGGAAAATGATTTGGCAGAAAGCTCCTCCACCCCCCACATGGAAAGTACATAATATCGTGTTTGTGTTGAAACTTTTTCTTCCAAAATGTCATAACCCCATACGAAAGAGAATTAAAATCCCGTTATTTTAATTTACATCTAGCCACAAGATAAGTAAAGTTATCATTGAAATTCTAATTAAATGGGATGATTGACTAAGGTAGCACATCAAAGAAGAGAAGTGAATATGATAAGTCGAAGACTTATTAATTAGTCTGCGTGGAAGAAATTCCAGGGATGTCAAGCTGAGCCTGCTGCAAGGAGAAAAAAAGCAGACAAGAAAACGTTCGTTTCTTTGAAGTTAGGAACTGAGATAGGGACGGAGGTAATTGTGTCTGACTGGATCCAGTAATGAAGAGCTGTAAATCAGACCTCAGAATCGAAGGAAAGATTCAAGTAACGAATATGGCCGCCCCCTCCCCCCACCCCCCACCCCTGCTGTGAAGAAACAGAATGCAGAACACACTAATTGACCCAGCCTATTTCCCAGTAGTTCTCTGTTATTATTTATTAATTTTTAATTTCTGAATTATTTACGTCTTGGGAAATTATTCTTGACAGCCTGTTAGGCGTGCCAGAGTTAATGGAGGATGAAAGGACTGGTACCAGAATTAGCAGGGATGTAGTCACAGGCTACTGGATTTAATGATTGGGGAAAGAAAAATTGATTTCACACAGCGTGTCACTTTATACTACTTTAGGGACACACTAGCTATTTGATTAATTGAGGAATAACCAATTCAAAGTATATTTGAAGTGTAAATGAGTCACACTGATCAGCTGTTTATTTTTCCCTTTTTCTGAGAGAGGTGAATTTTCTGGAAACCGACCATGAAAAGCTGATGAAGACACACTCCCTTCCTCTGAATGCACACCTGTTTGATTTGTATTAAACTCGGAAGGGAAAAGAACCCTGGTCTGTGAGAGAAGATATTTTCACTTTTCTTCTTCCTTCCATCCAGTCTCTTCATGTGATTTCTTCACTCTGGCCTGTGGCATAGCAGTGTTTGCCATCTGTATTCCTGAAGAACGAGGCCTGAGAAAATGTCCCTTGTTTTATGACCTGTGAGCAGTGAGTAATCAGAAAGAAGCAGGGCTTGCCAATGAACAGAAGGAACAAACAGAAGAAAAATGTGTTAAAACAATGGCTTTCGAGAACAAAGGGAATAAGATTAATCTGTTAGGAAAATGAGTGAGGCCGAAATACACCATCGCCATCTAGCCTAAAAGTTCTGCCTCATTTATGGCTTCTTCCTTCCTGGCCAACCTCATTAGCTTTGGTGGGTCTACTTCTGACATCTTTTGTTCATCTCTCTTTGGCCAAGTCCTCCAACTGGTCACCTTAAGTCAAATCTTCCTCCTCCACGATAATCGACACCAGTGCTTCTCAAAGTTGAATGTGCAGACAGGTCACGTGGAGACTCTTGCTCCTTTGTAGGTTTAGATTCGGTGGGTCTAGGAGGCGAGCTGAGATTCGGCCAGTCTAATAGGCTCTCTGGTGAGGTTCATGCTGCTGGCCCGAGACCAGACTTTGAACACAGGGTCCGACAAAATTCTGATGAACTCATGTTCTTTCAAACACTGCTTTTAACCACTTAACTCTCTCATTCAGAAACCTTAAATGATTTCCAGTACCTTCGATTAAATACAGATTCCTTAGCCTGGCGTTCAAGACCTTCCTAGTATGATCACAACCTGTCCTTCTGGACATATTCTACTGTTTCCCAGCTCCTTGCTTTTGTTTGTGCTACTTCTTTCTGAATGCTTTTATCTTTGGAAATTCTGCCAGTGCCTTGAGGCATATTTCTAATACCTCCCAATACTTGCTAATATCTGCGACCGTAAGTCTTCTAACCTCCCACTCAGCAAGACACGAGTTCTCCTTCAAATTCTTTCTGCTACTTTTGTTTTACTTCTTCCTTGCTATATGGTATCTCCAATCTTATTGGCATTTAATGTACTTGTTTCTCCCTCTGCACACACAAGATGGTGAGTTATATCAGGGTGGGGGCTACACTTTATCTTTGTATCTTTCCCAAGGGCAGGTGCAGAGCCCAGAATGTGTAGCTAACAAATGTTTAAACTGAACTATGCAAAAAGATTCTCTCCATGGTCATTCCTATCCTTGCAAACTTGTAGCATCCCTGAAATTCTTTAAAATGGCCCACAAGTTATGACTTTTTTTCTATATTACTCTCTCATCCATCTACTTAACTGTTTATCATAAGCATTTGAATGTTCTCTTGGGTGCCAGGTGTAGTGGCAGGGGCAGAAAATATAGAAGTGAAACCACAGTCCTTGCCCTTTAAGATCCCCTCCCCGACACACATAACCAAATTTTTACATCCTGCTTCACCACTTTTATCTTTCCTAACTCCAACTCCAAAATATAACCTTAGGTCCAAGCTATATTTATTCACCTTAATTTTTTTTAAAAAAAGCAAAACTGTTCTTGATAATCCTTGTAGCTGTTATAGGTCCAAGCGTCATTACCTGAGAATACGGACTGTCTTGAATCCTGAGGAACTTCCTGCTCTTTTTTCTTTTTTTTATTCATTTTTTTTAGAAGATATTATTTATTTTTTTCAGACAGAGAGAAAGAGCACAAGCAATGGGGAGGGGCAGAGGAAGAGGGAGCAGGGTCTCCCCACTGAGCAGGGAGCCTGATGCGTGACACAATCCCAGGACCCTGGGATCATGACCTGAGCCTAAGGTAGACACTTAACCAACTGAGCCATCCAGGTGCCTTCTTCCTCCTCTATCTTGACTTTGTATGTTTTCATTCTCCTCTCCAAAGGATTTAAAGATCCTTAAAGCCTTGGCCATTCAACCACAGTTCCTACTCTACTTGCCCTATACCCATTTTCCAGCATTGTATTAGTTCTCAAACCGTTGCTTCTTCCTGTCCTGGGCTCCTTAAGGGCAAGGCTCCACAGTGTATTTAACAAACTTACTCCAGTACCAAAATTGTTCTCAAGTTATTTTCCCTTCCTTTCTTCTCTTTTTCTTTGTCTTTCTCTCTTTGTTATCTCATACCCTTACCTTACTGTACTTTCCATCCTTAACCCCTATACCCCACCGAATCCAGAGGGAGAAAACATTTTCAAAATCTCCTAATTTTATATCTACTAGAAAGATTCAGACAAAAATAAACCACAACAAGCAATTGTGTCATGAAATGTTTGACAGGAAAATGTCCAAGGGTCTAACTACAAATAAAATAGAGACAAAGGAAATTGTATTGTGGTTCCTTAGTGGTGAGTAACAGAAGGCAACTCTTGCCAACAAGCAAAATGAGAAGGATTTAAGGGTTGCTCAGAGAACAGAAGATAGAATTCAATAGAGTTGAATTTAAGTGAGCAAGAATGCCACCCAGTTAGAAACTGATTCCTTGGTGCCCATGCTGGGAGAACCTGCTTGTGTCTAGATTTTAACCTCTCTCCTAAGAATTGACTCATAGGTAGAATAACCCAAAGAAGGAAAAGGGTTGGAGTTGATCCATTCCCCTTGGGAAGACTTTTTATGGATTCCTGTATCCCCAGAGCTGTTTGGGTTCCAGTTCTTCTTGAGTCCTGGCTGTTCAGCTTTTTCTTCAACTGATTTTTATCACTGGCAGCCAAAGAACTCTAAGTGATACAAGAGACAATGACAATAGCAGGGACTCTGGAAGTTTGCGCATCAACCACATGGGGTAGCAGAAATGAATTTTATACAACCTACAGGGACAATTCCCTCGTCTCTCAATACATGAGCGTTTTACCTTCATGCTTCTACTCAAGGTTTCCCATCAGTCTACAATCCCCTTCTCCCTCCTGCCCTTCTCCCTTGCTCTATGCCTACTCTTTTCTTATTTTTTAACATTAAGGTCACCTACAGAAAAGAATCAAGTTAGTCTAAGTTTTATTATGAAAAAATTCTCTGTACATCAAAATTAAAAGAAGTCTACAAATGAAGTTCACCTATGTCCTGCCAAAATTCAATAATCATTAACATTGTGCTCTATTTGCTCTAGATATTTTCAAAGGGAATTTGACATCATGACACTTCCCTGCCAAACATTTACCATGCAACCCCTAAGAATAAGGATATACTCCTAATAACACGGGATTTCCATGTTGAATTCATCCAGTTGTTTCAAGAATGTCATATATATATATATGTATATATATACATATATATACATATATATTTAAAGATTTTATTTATTTATTTAACAGAGAGGAGAGAGATCACAAATAAGCAGAGAGGCAGGCAGAGAGAGAGAGGAAGCAGGCTCCCTGCTGAGCAGAGAGCCTGATGCGGGCCTCCATCCCAGGACTCTGAGATCATGACCTGAGCTGAAGGCAGAGGCTTTAACCCACTGAGCCACTCAGGCGCCCCTGTCCTATATATATTTTAAACCAAGTTGTTCACTCACTGCATTCGGTTGTTAGGTTTCTTCAGTCAGTTTTCATATAGAGCAGAGCATTATCCTTTTTATCATGATGTTGCCTTTTTGAGAGCTGCAGGTGAGTTGTCTTGTACAATGTCTCACATTTTGGATTTGTCTGATTAGTTTTCTCATGTTGTCATTTAACTAGCACCGCTGTCTCCTTTACTTTCAGTAAACTGAAAGTTAGGTGTAGAGGTTTGATTAGATTCATGCTAAACCTGTTTAGCAAACTACTTAGGGGATGTTGGGTCCTCTCATTGCATCGTATTGGGATCATATTACGTCCATTGTTTCAACTATTAGTGATGCTAAGTTTGATCACTTGGTTAAGGTATGGCCCCAAGATCACACCGTTTTTTTTTTTTTTAAGATTTTATTTATTTATTTGACAGAGAGAGAGACAGCAAGAGAGGGAACACAAGCAGGGAGAGTGGGAGAGGGAGAAACAGGCTTCCCGCTGATCAGGGAGCCTGACGTGGGGCTCCATCCCAGGACCCTGGGATCATGACCTGAGCTGAAGGCAGACGCTTAACGACTGAGCCATCCAGGCGCCCAAGATCATGCCATTTTAAAGTTAAAATTTTTACCAACTGTTTTTCAGTGCTCAGGTCTAATGTGATACTTTAATCTCTTCCCCTTTTGTATTTTTTTATTTTTAAATTTTTTTTAAAGTAATCTCTATGCCCTACATGGTGCTTGAACTCATGACCCTGAGATCAAGAGCTGTGCACGCTCTGCCAACCAAACTAGCCAGACGCCTCCATCATTGTCTCTTACTTTGTTAACAATATCTACATTGTACTGCTTTCACTTTGTATTGTGGTAATAGTTGTGACATATATTTTTCTCCTAGATGGTGAAATCCTTGAGAGGAAGGTTGATATTTTATTCATTTTGTCATCTTTAAGTTTATTCTGAGGAAAGAAGCAGGGTATAAATGTATAAATAAGATGCATTTCATTTATATTTGAAGCCCTAATGTCCAACATATAGAAGATTCTGTATAAAGAATGATTGAGGGGCACTTGGGTGGCTCAGTGGGTTAAAGCCTCTGCCTTCAGCTCAGGTCATGATCTCAGGGTCCTGGGATCAAGCCCCGCATTGGGCTCTCTGCTCAGCAGGGAGCCTGCTTCCCCCTTTCCCTGCTTCTCTGCCTACTTGTGCTCTCTGTCTGTGAAATAAATAAAATCTTCAAAAAAAAAAAAAGGATGATTGAGGCTGCTCCATTCCTCAGAATGGTCTATCAGTGAATGAAATAATTTTGGATTTACTCACTTGTCATAAACTGTTTTCACTGAGCTTGGGAACTACAGTTTCAAACAGGTGGTAGCTCCACTTCAGACAGTGGAATCTGGAGGGTTATCCTAAAGATCATGGCCATTTATTGCTGATCAAGCCCCTACACAAGTCTTATAGTGAGAGGGTTATTTTACTGGCTTCTGG
The DNA here is from genome assembly GCA_028533885.1 of Nasua narica. Lineage (NCBI taxonomy): Eukaryota > Metazoa > Chordata > Mammalia > Carnivora > Procyonidae > Nasua > Nasua narica. The sequence goes on along the minus strand of CM052800.1, from coordinate 80,429,981 downwards.
GCTGAAAGGGGTTCAGATATTATCCAATGTATTCAGCTCATGAGACTAGATAACTGTCTAAAGGAAAAGGCAGATTTTTACTTCTAACAGTTCTAAAGGACTCATTGAGAACAACCTCCTTAAGAAAAGGCAGTCAAGGAAGTTGCAGTGGGAGTATAAATTAGTATAAATTAATATGACTTAAAAGGCCAAAACCTATAGCGAAGATGAAGCAACGGGAAACCACAGGATGTCTTTGTTGGGATGTTTATAGCTGGTATCAACATAGGAATGAGGAATAATTTAAACTTCTAGTTACTAAGGTATATTACAAAGCAAAAAACATTGTGTTCTCGTGTAGAAACAGACCAATGGAGCTGATTGCAGAGTTCAGAAATACATCCCCTTTCCCCCCGATTTGATAAGACTTCATAATTCTGAAAGTCCTTTGAGAAACAAATATACCTAAGTATTGATAGACAATGTCTCTTACGTTCACATGACCCATCTAAGTCTAAAAAAAAAGTACTTACAATTTGTCAAATTATGAATCAATTGGTCTTTGATATTATTTTTAAAAATTTTTTAAAGGTTTTATTTATTAATTTGACAGAGAGATCACAAGTAGTCAGAGAGGCAGGCAGAGAGAGAGGGAGAAGCAGGCTCCCTGCTGAGCAGAAAGCCCCATGTGGGGCTTGATCCCAGGACCCTGAGATCATGACCCGAGCCAAAGGCAGAGACTTTAACCCACTGAGCCACCCAGGCGCCCCTATTTCTTTTAATTTTTTTAAAAAAAGGTTTTATTTATTTTTTTGACAGAGTGAGAGAGTGGCAGAGGGAGAGGGAGAAGCAGGCTCCCCACTGAGCCAAGAGACCAATGCGGGGCTCGATGTGGGGCTCGATATGGGCTGGATCCCAGGACCTTGGGATCATGACCTGAGCCAAAGGCAGACGCTTAACTAATTGAGCCATCCAGGCACCCCTGATATTTGATATTATTAGAAAGGTCTGTGGGCAATCATTTGGTGGCTTAGTTGTACTCTTTCACTTTTTGTAGAAATCTCTTAGTCTTCAAAATTTTCTAGCAATATTTCCATAACTAAAATCATTTCTTTTACTACATCTCTCAAAAGATGATTTTCTATTGACAGATTCATGGATGCAAGAATCTGAAACATTTTTAGCTGATTAGTATTATAAACTTAGATTCTGGTAAAAAACATTAAGAGTTTTTTTTGTTGGACATTTAATTCCCACTTCAAGCTAATTTCATTGATACTTTTTTCTATCAAGAGGAAATTTCTTATCAAATTCACTGTGTATTTGCTTAAAATATTTCTTCATATTGTCCAATTTATTACTTAAAATATTTTTTATAAAACAAATACTTTTCTTCATTTTGCTGTGTTGCAGCAAACTTTAATTTCCATTCGTTATAAATTTGTGATATACTTTTTTTGGGGGGGCCCAGTTGTAGTCCTTTTATCTGTATCTGCCCTTCATTCTGCATCAGAGGATGCCTTTATTTCATGCTTAACATCGGTTCATTTAGTTTTTAAGTTAGAAAAATGATTTAATTATATTAGAATTAGGATGGTAGGTATTTAAATCTAATTAGCTCTCAGGCAAAGGAAAAGGAGGAGAATTTGTTGCCAGCAGACCTACCTTTAAACAATAGCTAAGGGAGATTCTCTAAAGGTAATGATAACAACAGGCCTAGAACTTCAGAAACAAAGAAAGAAAGGTGGTATGGGTAAAAATATGGGTAAACTAAATAGACTGTTTCTTCACCTCATGAGTTTTTATAATCATGTTTGATACTTTGTATTAGTTTTCTATATTGCTATGTAACAAATAGCCACAAATACAATGGCTTAAATAATGCAAATTTATAATCTTACAATTCTTAAGGTCAGAAGTTTAAAATGAGTGTCACTGGGCTAAGATCAAGGTTTTATCAGCACTATATTCCCTCTGGAGATTCTAGGGGAGAGTCCATTTCCTTACCTTTCCTAGCTTCCAGCAACCACCTGCTTTCCTCACCTGGTTCCCTTCCTCGTCTCAAGGCCAGCAATGTGGGCCAAGTCCTTCTCACACAGTCATTTCTCTGATTCTGTCTTCTGCTTCTCTCTTCCACTTTGAAGGATCTTATGTCTACAGTGCCCTCACCTTGAGAAGCTAATATAATCTCTCCATTTTAAGGTCAGCTAAGTAACAACGTTAATTTCATCTTCTGCCTTAATTCCCTTTGGGATGTAACCCAATGTACTCACTGGTTCTGGGGCTTAGGTTTTGGACATCTTTGGTGCAGGGGGTGTTATTCTGCCTACCACGGGATTTAACTATTATGCCATCAGATGTAGTGCTTAGTGTATGCAGAGGAAATAATTAGGACATTACATTTAAAAGGTGAGGAGGTATAAATTATAATGAGAAAAAAGCTAATCCCAAAGGCTATATACTATATTTTTCCACTTCTATAACACTTTTTAAAATAAAAAGAATGTGGGAATGGAGGACATATTGCCAGGGCAAATGATTGCCAGGCGTTAAGGATGAAGGAGTGCATAGAGGGAAGTAAATAGGTCATAAAAAGGCAACATATGTGGTCTCTGTGATTCTGGAACTGCTGAATATCTTAACTGTGCTGGTGGATACATGAACCTACAAAAGTGATAAAATTGTATAAAACTTAATACATAAACACACACATATACAGAAACACATGAGTGCCAGTAAAACTAAGAAATTGGAATATCATCAGTGGGATGTATCAATTTCAATATCCTGGTTGTGGTGCAGGCACTTCAAAGTCAATACATATCTAGAGCACTTGAATTGTTCTTAATTATTTTTTTTGGGGGGGGTGAGAAGTATTAGGTTTAATTTGTATATTAATCTCAGTGTCCTTGAAGGTAGCAAGATATTTTAGGATATTGACCATTTCTTTAGTCTATGATCTTAAAAAGTGGTTGGCAGAGGCAGGAGGAAGGCAGATGTAGTTAACAACACCGGGGATCCCTGCGGTGTTGGAATTCTATAACATCTTGACTGTGGTGATGGATATACATAATCCTGCACAGATGATAAAGTTATACAGAACTCAAGATCTACACACAGATGCAATGCCCATATTAATGAGTCCAATGGGGAAATCTGAATACAATCTGTGGATTATATCAGTTTTGGTATCCTGGTTGTTCTGGTTTTGTAAAATGTTACCCTTGGGGGAGACTGGTTATCAGTCTCTTATTTCTTTTAACTGCATCTGTACATACAATTATATCAATAAAAACTTCAATTAAGAGGAGGCACCTGAAAAAAAAAAAAAAAAGAGGAGGCACCTGGGTGGCTCAGTCGGTTAAACAACCAACTCTTGATCTCAGCTCAGGTCATGATCTCAGCATCCTGGGATCAAGCCCCACATTGGGTTCCGCGCTCAGGGCAGAGTCTGCTTGAGGATTCCCTCCTTCTCTCTATGTCCCTCCCCCGGCTTGTGCTCTCTGTCTCTAAAAATGAATAAATATATTTTTAAAAAAATTCAATTAAAAGAAGCAAAAGAGTAAGAGATTTAAAGGAAGTCAGGTTTCCATACCACTTAAAGTGACGGAATGTTGACACTGGTAGACCGTGATAAGTTATACATGTGTATTGTAATCCTTATGGCAACCATTATGAAAACTATACAAAAATACTCAAAAATACTATCAAGAAATTAAAATATAATTCTTAAAAATGCTTGAGTGACCCACAAGAAGGCAAGAAAAGGGGAACAGACGGGGCCCCTGGGTGGCGCAGTTGGTTGAGCGACTGCCTTCGGCTCAGGTCGTGATCCTGGAGTCCCGGGATCGAGTCCCACATCGGGCTCCCAGCTCCATGGGGAGTCCGCTTCTCACTCTGACCTGCTCTCTCTCACTCTCTCTCTTTCCTAATAAATAAATAAATAAATAAATAAAAAATCTTTAAAAAAATAAAAAAAAAAAAAGAAAAGGGGAACAGTGGAAACAAAGAGTAAACGAATAATAAAATGGCAGGCTTAAGCCCAAGCAAATCAGTAATTACTTTAAATGTTAGTCGAAATGTACCAATTTAGAGATTGGTGGAGTAGATAAACTTAATTATCAATTATTGTTTAAATAGATATCACAAAAACTCATGCTGTTTGCATAAAACATTCAAAGATCTATATAGTGATCTTTCTTCTTTCTTCTTGTGGTATAGTGAGGGTGAGTAATTTGCCCAGGGCCACCTCTCTATTAAATGGCAGAACTAGGACTTGAACCCGCTGTTGTCTAACTCCATAATCCATGCTCTTCAGCCAGTGTGCTGTATTGCTTCTTTTGGCTTGATGGTCCTTTCTATGGTTAAACGCAATGATGGAGGATGTTGTCAAAGACTGCTTAGTGAAGAAGAGAGAGAAAGAGAATGAAAGTAGGAGAGGAGAGGATCAAGAAGGAAGAAAAGAAAGAGAGAGAGAGATAGAAATCCTTGAGAAATGAGTGATAGAATGATTGCTGCCGTTGGTTTTAAGTCTCTTAATCCCATCAGAGCACTGGGCTGTGTCTGCCCTCCTTTCCTCCAGTTCTCTTGCTGGTGAATCTCTGTGGCCGAACACGACCATAGGGCAAGTGAGTCTGAGCTGCGCTCCGCAAAGGTCAGCTTCCAACGACATGGGGACGTGGGTTAGGGTTCAGTACCAAACTCTTCCACGCTCCACGTCATCCCCTTTCTTGATTGTTTGCTTTCATTTGGGGGGGAACACATCCTCTGTAGCTTCTTGAGAAAGAGTACATGGATATTAACTTATTGAGAACTTGCATTATCTGAAAATGTCCTATTCTTCCTTCACTTGAATGTCCTCATTCCAGTGTCCTTTCATAGTTTGGCTGAGTCTCGAATGGCGGTAGGAATACTTTCCTTGAGAATTTTGAAGGTCTTCCTTCCTTGTCAGGTTGCAGTTGAGAAGTCTAAAGTCATTCTGATTCCTGATTCTTTGTATGTACCTGTTTTTCTCTCTGGAAGCTCATAGGATCTTCTCTTGGTCCCCAGTGTTCACAGTAATATTCCTTGATATAGTTCTATTCGAATTTATTGGGTGGAGGGGGCACTTGGTGGGCCTACCAAATTACACAATTATGTGTGTTAATTATTGAAATATGTGTAAATCGTCTTCTGGAAAGGTGCACTCAACGCTGAGCACAAAACACAATAAATAAGACATTGGAAAATATTAATTCCATTTGTTTCCCATAAAAAAATGAAAAAAAGAAATCATCAATTGTATTATAACTGTCAAGGGCACTATAGGACTATGAAATGGCAGTTTTGCCAAGGGCCTCTTTGACCTTAATTAACCTTCAGTTTTCCTTTCTTTCTACCTATTTTCTCTCTTTCTTTCCCTCAGTCGAACATGTTTCTTGATTCCCCATATGTGCCAGGCTCCGAACTAGCGACAGGAACTCTAGCTGTGAACAAGCAGACACCGTCCCTGCCTTCCTGAAACTGTCTTTTGGCAGAAGGGACATGCGCAAAAGCAGTAACGACAACATGACTTGCCTTGTTAAGAATATGAAAGAGGAGGACTTGCCCCCGTCTTAGCTGTGATGTGTGAGCTGAGATCTGAGAGGAGTAAAAAAATGTTGATTAAGCAAAGGGTGGATTATAGGGGACCCGGGAAAGCCTACCAGACCTAAGGAACAGAGAGTGTTAATGCCCAGGGGGCATCTTTGGATGGCCAGAGCCGAGAGACAGAGGCAGACAGAGACAGAGACAGATCAGAGATGAGACTGGACAGAAAGCAGAGTCTACATCATGCCTGGCTGTAATATTCCCTTGGAAAGAAAAGAACTCCGGGGCGCCTGGGTGGCTCAGTGGGTTAAAGCCTCTGCCTTCAGGTCGGGTCATGATATCAGGGTCCTGGGATCGAGCCCCGCATCGGGCTCTCTGCTCAGCAGGGAGCCTGCTTCCTCTTCTCTCTCTGCCTGCCTCTCTGCCTACTTGTGATCCTTCTCTATATATCAAACAAATAAATAAATCATTTAAAAAAAGAAAAAAGAAAAGAACTCCTCACAGCAGAACCACGGGGCAGTCCATTTACTTGCTTAACGGCTTAAATGGTCCTCCTGCTTCGATATGACCGTACATTTCAGTGAAAACATGCTAGTGGGCACAAGTTTTCCTAAAGTGTATCTATGTGTATATATATGTATTTTTTAATGGTTTAGACTTTTATTAGAATACATGGTGGCTTTTGTCGCCAGTGAACAAGAACAGGCTCTATTAACAGTGCCCAACACCATCTCTTATGCTATTTGCTAATGTATCTACCTCCTGATGTTTCTGTTTGGTTTTGTTTGAGTCACAATTCAGTGTTTAAGAGATAAAGCTTTTGTAACACTCCCTGTTGCTCAACGGCTGAATGCAAGTGCTGTCCTAGATCATGAGGTTAGTGGTGCTTATTTCAATAATAAATAAAAGGATTCATTTTCACTGAAGCAAGCAGGGAATTAAGCTTACAACTTCAATTACCAATAATTAATTCCCCATACTGCAAGCCATGCAGTTTGCATTTAAACTCCCAATGCCCAACGGAGAACAAAAATCTATGTTGATCACTTTTTATTTTCATCATTTAAGAAGTACATCTTATTTCAATTAGGCACATGCACTTTCGGATTATAGGAGGGAACAAATACTTCTAAAAAACTGGGCGATTGGAGCTGGGGAGACTTTTAAGCCTGACAAAGAAATTCGAGGATCTTTTAATTTCTTCTGCTTTTATTGAAGGAGCGCCTAATATTGTGTTAGAATTAGCTGCTTTATATACGTGAACCTATTACTTACAAGCAGATGGATAATTTTCCTAACTTTATTTTTCCTGAAGCACTAAGCTATTCTTTGGTGGCTTTTCACCACCTGAGAAAAAGAAAGCAATTGAGCACATGATTTAAAAGGAGATAAAGTAAGTCTTGCACCCAAGCCAACCGTGCTGGTGGGGCAGCAGGTGCAAGGACCGGAAGAACTCTTCAAGGAGGGGCACTTGACCTCGAGATGGATTAGAGAGATTGAGCTCATCAGGATGTTCCACAGTTTGGGGACAAATTCAGAGCAGCAGAAAGAAGGCACCACAATGTCACCAAATAAAAGACACAAACCAAAGTTCTTAGAGGTAAAAAGAGGTGCTTGGAATTAGGTTTCATCAGAAACAGGCAGACCTGTGTGGCATGCAGAAACTAAGTTCTAAGAAGCCTCATCTTTCAAGTTTTAAAGACATTAGTTTTTTCTTTTTCTTTTCTTTTCTTTTCTTTTCTTTTCTTTTCCTTCTCTTTTCTTTTCTCTTTCTTTCTTTCTTTCTTTCTCTTTCTTTCTTTCTTTCTTTCTTTCTTTCTTTCTTTCTTTCTTTTTAAAAGATTTTGTTTGTTTATTTGTCAGAGAGAGAGAGAGAGAGCACAAGCAGGCAGAGTCATGGGCAGAGGCAGAGAGAGAAGCAGGCTCCCCACTGAGCAAGGAGCCCGATGTGGGGCCAGATCCTGGGACGCTAGGATCATGACCTGAGCCGAAGGCAGACGCTTAACCCACTGAGCCACCCAGGCTTCCCAAGACATTGGTTTTCTTCCTGCTTGTAAATATTAACTTTGCCCCCAAATCTCATGTTTCATAATAGAACCGGCCATCTTACAGTAAAATCTCATTTAGGTGCAACTCAGTGAAATCAACTACAAATTAACTGGAATTAACTTCTACACTGACTTTCAGGATAAACAGTGGCGTATCAGTCATTTAATAAAAAGTAATGACTACAATCTCATGTTCTAAGGTTAAGACATATTTATCCCATGGCTGTATGATGTCCAAACATGTCCAGAATCTTGATTCCTATATCCTACGAGATTCTTAATATAGTAGTAACATGCTAAAAAAATTAGATTCAATGCATTATACCTCTCATCTTAAGAAAACAAACAAATATCAACCAATATATTTTTGAATGATTCTCTTAACAAGAGTTGAGGCAGAAAGGATTTTCTTGCAAAGTGAACCTTAGTGATTAAAAATGGTAATAGCTATTCAGCCTAATATTCAAGCACTCTTATTAATCTATCAACCTTTTCCATCATTAAGTAAAAATATATACAATGTTGAAAGAGACCCAGCTCTCAAATTCAACCAGAAGAGTTCTCCAAATGCAAGGAGAAAAGGGATGGTTTTGCTGGATATTAGTATACAAACAAACAGAAACAGACTTCATGCTCCTGGGGGCCAAGAGTCACATCTACTAAAATCATTTAACACAGAGACCCCCCCCCCCCACTGACCCTACTGAGTCTATGTTTGATGCATTGTTGTTAGTGCAAGCAAATGTTTCCACTGTAGGACATCAAATTTAAACGATATAACAAGTGATTTCTTTTCACATGGCCAACTTAGGGAAAGCATTAAACCAGTTTTTTTTTTTTTTATTACAGTTTTTGTTAATGAGCACTTTGGATAAAAAGTGGAGGAGAAGAAGCATTTTGCTTGGAAATGAAGAGCAACTGGGTCACGTTCATGTCTTCATTTCTGGCCTCATGATATTTTTCAAGGTCATGCCTTCAACAGTAAAGGCAAGTCACTCATTTTAGACTCTTTGTTACCTTCGTGCTCAACACCATCTGTTACACGCGAACTCTCTCACTTCATTTAAGGCTTTGGCTCTTTTTCAATGTTCCGCTGATGTTTTTAGCACAGACAAGCAAATTCGAGCCAGAAACTTTATTGTGGCATCATGCAAATGTAAGTTCCCAAGGACAATGGATATTATTAGCCCAGAATATCCCTACTGGACCACACAGCTCTGAGACCCACCCCCTGGTCATAGATAGCCACAGGGAACAAAGAGAAGAGAGAAACCTCAAATTCGCTTGGAAAGATAGGCCAACCCTGGAGGTCTTGGACAAGGAGCAGCTGAATGCCTGACAGATTTCCTATTGCACAGCTGTTCTTGCCTGGGAAGTGCAGCAGGGAGCACACATTCTGCGTTCCAAGATTCTGTGAGCGATGAACTTCTGAAGGCAACGCGCATCACTGGCTACAAACATCTGTGTATAAGTATACAAGAACTCAAAGCAGACTAGATTAGAAAGCCAGTGGGATCCTTGTTGCTTCCCAGGTGGAACCAGAGGCTATCTTGAGGTTAATGGTCAGCCCGAGCTTGGACATGGGCCACTGTTCACAAGTAAAAGAGACACTGTTTATGACCATCATCTGTCGCTGAAGCATTTTTGAGTGTTTTTTCCACTGGAGGTGGGGATCTCATCCTCCCGGGCTCCATGCTCCATGTTACCAAATTACCATTTTTGAGGTGACTACCTAGTTAGGGGTACAGACTTTGGCAGTGCTCATTGTGCATACCCCAAGAGTTCAAGTGACTTAAGATTAAACCCAGTCCTAAAACTAGATAATAACGGAACACAGGCTTGACCTCAGGCCTCTTATCCGTTCACTGTAGAACTTTTCTCACTTTACCATGCTAGCTATATAAATCATCCCAGCATTTTAGTTTGCTATTCCTCACTGTGATAGGTGGAGCAATGCCCCCCCCCATGTCTACACCTTAAACCTGGGAACCTAGGAATATGTTTTGGTACATGGCGAGAGGAATTAGGGGTGCAGATGGAATTAAGGCTGCTAATCAGCTGAGTTTAAAGTAGGAAGATTGTTCTGGATTTTCGGGATGGGTCCAGTGTAATCACAAGCATCTTAAAATGTGGAAGAAAGTAGTAGAAGAGTCCATGTCAGTGTGATATATTGTAAGAAAGACTTGATTGGACATTGCTGGCTTAGACAATGGAAGAGCACCACCAGCCAAGAAGAGTGGGCCGGTTCTAGAAACTGAAAAGACAAGAAAATAGATTTTCCCCTAGAACCTCCAGAAAGGCAGCACCCTGCCAACATTTCGAGCCCAGTGAGATTCATTTCTAACTTCTGACCTCCAGCCCTGTAAGATAATAAATTTGCCTTATTTAAACCACTAGTTTTGTGGAAATCCATTATGGCAACAATAGGAAATCAATACATTCTCTAAAGTACCTAAAAATAAACACGTCATAATAAAACTCAATGATACATCCTACTAGTTTAAAAAAAATATCTACTTTTCCTTTGAGGTTTGATCTTTTTTTTCTTTTTTAAGATTTTATTTGTGTATTTGTCAGAGAAACAGAGAGAAAGCACAAGCAGGGGGAGCGGCAGGCAAAGGGAGAAGCAGGCTCCCCGCCAAGCAAGGAGCCTGACACTGGACTCGACCTGTGAACCCTGGGATCATGATGGGAGCTGAAGGTAGACACTTAACTGACTAAGCCACCCAGGCATCCCCTGAGGTTTGATCTTTTTTTTTTTTTTTAAGATTTTATTTATTTGAGAGAGAGAGAGTGAGAGAGAGCATGAGAGGAGAGAGAGTTAGAGGGAGAAGCAGACTCCGAGCTGAGCAGGGAGCCTGACGTGGGACTTGATCCTTGGACTCCAGGATCATGACCTGAGCCAAAGGCAGTCACTTAACCCACTGAGCCACCCAGGTGCGCCCACCCCCCTTGAGGTTTGACCTTTAACAAGTCATAGCAATTAAGAGCAATAGCAAACATTCAAGTATAATACCTATTATGTCAAGAATACCTATTATGCATTCTAGATGCTAGATCTATTAGCGCATTTAAATCTTTTCACAACATTATGAGCTGGGCTCTATTATCATCTCCACTTTACAGAGAAGAGAACTGAGGCACAGAGAAGTTTTGCAACTTGTCCAAGGTCACAAGGCTGGAAAGTTCCAGAACTTGGATTGAACCCAGGGAGTCTGGCTCTAGAGTCTGTTCCCTGCTCCTCTGTTCTGCTTCTCTCAGTGGTCGTGGCCCAACAGATAGCATCCATACTTAGAGTCCACTTAGATGATCTTGTCCTTTACGCAAGAGCTAAACAAAACTGCTTCTGGAGAAATATTTTTTTCTTGTTCATAGGTTTTTCCTTTGAAGTGTGTTTAGCTTTTTCCTGTAGGTTTCCCATACTGCTTCTTAACCTTTCCTCTCTTCTTAGCACCGAGGCTGTTTTTCTATGTTGATCACCAAAAATTTCATAGTCTTACAGATACGGATTATTCAAGAACCAATCGGCACGTCTGGATTCCCACCTCAATTGTCCCTGTTCCTTCTTGCCTCTTGACCTCCTCAGATACATTACCCCATCCACTAGTCTACATGCAAGGACGGGAAGAGGAGGTGAAGCTAGAATATGTACCCTGAGTTACTTGTTAACACCTTTGACAAGAGAGGAGCTCTGCCCATGGTTGCCTATCATGGATTTTTTTTGCTATTTGGTTTCACATAAAACTTAAGCTTCTGTGATCCTATGATGTTGTATATATATATTTTTAAGATTTTATTTATTTATTTGACACAGAGAGAGAGAGAGATCAGAAGCAGGCAGAGAGGCAGGCAGAGAGAGGGGGAAGCAGGTTCCCCACTGAGCAGAGAGCCCAATGCAGGGCTTGATCCCAGGACTCTGAGATCACGACCTGAGCCGAAGGCAGAGGCTTAACCCACTGAGCCACCCAGGTGTCCCTATGATGTTGTATATTTAGACAACATTTAAGTCTTCATTTCTCATACAGGCTTTAAGAATTGTTCATTTGATTAGTTCATGCTACCCCATACTCTCCATTATCACGTCTGACCAAAAATTGACATTGATCCCGTTTTGCTTTGTTTTGCTTTTCTTGTGCTCTAGACACAGAAAACCAAAATAAAAAGTCAAAATCAGTTTTTTTCACCTTCAAAATTTCTTTCCTGTTTAAAATATGCTTCACTCTGTGTGACAGACCATGATTGGAAATAGGGTATTGGGGGCTGGTAGATCAGCAGAGACCATTCAAAGTATTTTGGAAAAGGCTTTGGGGGGAAAGCCTGGCAAGGAGTTTTATGGAAGAGTTCAGAGATCTGTTAGTAGGTATAGATGTTCATTTGCAGATGTGAGTGAATATTTTGGAGGTAAGCAGCTGCCACACACTTGCTATGTCTGCTATAGTGAGACAAGAACTGCTTCATCATAAATTCCTTGAGTTTCTATGTGGATAAACTTGACACCAGTTGGGACCATCTATTTCAATATTACCACTTTTCTGAATCCTCAGTGTTTTCAAGATGAAATAATTGAAACTACATAAAACCACATGGAAGATGGTGTGTAATTCTCTAGTTGATAGCCTAAAATGAATGGAATTAGATTAAACTAGATACAGATAGTTTTAGGTTTCCAGTGATAATTTGCCAGCTTGAAGGATTGTTACACAATGCAGAAGGTCATTGATAACTTTCTTTTAAAAGTAACAATTGCTGGGGCACCTGGGTGGCTCAGTGGCTTAAAGCCTCTGCCTTTGGCTCAGGTCATGATCTCAGGGTCCTGGGATCGAGCCCTGCATCAGGCTCTCTGCTCGGCAGGGACCCTATTTCCCCCTCTCACTCTGCCTGCCTCTCTGTCTACTTGTGATCTCTCTCTCTGTCAAAAAAAAAAAAAAAAAAGTAACAATTGCTACCATTTCCTGAAGTTTTGTTTTTTAATTTGTAAGGCCCTTTGTTAAGTGAATTTATACATCTAACTTATTTTATCCTCATCTAGACCCACAAGGTAGATATTTTTAACTCCCATTTTGCAGAAGAGAACATTGAGGCCAGGAGGTTAAGTAACTTTTTCCTTTGGTCACAGAGAAATCTCCCTGGGAAGGCTTCCGTGGAGGGTTGTGTCCTAGAGAAAAAACAGACTGGAAGGATGCCCTTTGAATGCAGCTCAGCTCAGAGATGAAACTGAACCCGTTTCTTATTATCCTCGTTTGAAAAAGTAAGAGTTACCGAAATAGAAACATAGAGCAATATGTTTGAAGTCATGGAGGGATTGGATAGGGCCAGATCTCAGAAATATCTACCGCTCAGGACCGTGTTAAGATGGAACAACCAGTCTTGCTCAGTTCCTTTTATCTGTCTTTCTGGGTCAGTCCCCGCAGGGATTCAATCCCATCACTCTTTTCTCCTTTGCCTATCAATTATTTGCTGTCTGACTCTGGGGTTGTGATACTTAAAAGAAGATACAAAACAAGCTCTGAGGTTTTGCCTGAATTTTCTGGTGCTTGCCCCAATCTTCTGCTTACTGTTTGCTTTGGAGACGGGTTATACAATGGGCGGATTTGCTCACGCATCGGAGGTCATTACAGAAAGTTTGGAAAGCTTGGTAATTACCAAGGACTCATGAAAACAGACCTCTGGCAGGAACTTCAAATGAATGAAATATCAGTTGAGAGGGTATTGGGATGTTCTGTTGGGGCTTTGTCTACGTTAGGCTTTCAAAAAGACATAGCTTAAAACACACACACGCACGTGCACACGCACACATGCAATCCCGCACACACGGCGTGAGCTTTAAATCGGTTTGGGAGGCGTGCGTTTTAAAACACTGATTTGGATCGCCTGGGAAAACAATACTGGAGTGATATTAATTTGATGGACTCCAGCTTTCAGGATTAAAGTGAAGGCGAAGTTGTTGTATCTGTCATTTTGGGCAGCTAGGGGAGTGGAAAAGAGAAATGTCTTCAGAATTCAGAGCTTTAGAGAATTGCATAGGAAAAGCTGAATCCAGGGGCCTTAAAGAGGCACCTGAGACAAAGATGGTTGAACATCGTAGTTATATAGACAGTTACTTGTTACTTAATACCTCTTAGTTAGAATAGTACTTTAAGTGTTATTACACAGACTGACATTTAATATTCAATTTAAAGACTAGAAGATGACCTCTCCTGTTATAAGAGCAATGATGAGATTATATTCCTTTTGGCAAGTTCCTTCCCACGCTCTAGAGACTAGATTGCTATGTGTTCACGAAAACCATTTCTTACCTCCTTGGGCAGACAGCCAGTTACAATAATAAATCTGATATTTAAATCAAATTAACAGGTATTTAAAATTGAAGAAGCTAGTCATTTTTGTGACACAAAAAGTTTACAAATTTCATTTCTTGCTTATGTTAAGAACATGAAAAAATTTGTTTTTCATCTCTGTTTAACCACAGTAAAAGTAACATAATTTCTTATCTTTTTAAACCTTCAGCTTGGGGCGCCTGGGTGGCTCAGTCATTTAAGCATCTGCCTTTGGCTCAGGTCATGATCCTGGAGTCCAGGGACTGAGTCCCAGGATTGAACCCCTTGTCGGGCTTCCTGCTCAATGGGAGTCTGCTTCTCTCTCTCTCCCTCTGCTCCTACCCCCACTCATGCTCTCTCTTCCTGTCTCTCTCTCTCAAATAAATAATCTTTTTTAAAACATTTTTTATTTATTTTATTTGAGAGAGAGTGACAGAGTGAGAGAGAGAGCACAAGTAGGGTAAGGGGCAGAGGGGGAGGCAGACTTCCTGCTGACCAGGGAGCCTGATACGGGACTTGATCCCAGAGGACCTGAGCTGAAGGCAGACACTCAACTGACTGAGCCACACAGATGCCCCAATAAATAAATAACCTTAAACAACCCTTCAGCTTATCTGAAGACATTTGAATATTTAACTTAAAGTAATAACATTTAATTTATCTTAAGAGTATCTCAATGAGGGCCACTTGGCTGGCTCATTCGGTAGAGCATGACCCTTGAGGCTCCTGAGTTCAAGCCCCACAATGGGCATAGAGATTCCTTTAAAAAAAAAAAAAAGAGTGTCTCAGTGATACTTTTACCAATTTAGTTTATTTGTGCATTTAATCTTTTGTTTCCTAGAGAAATGTCCAAATGAGTCTAGAATCTCTTGGGAAAAATGATAGGGAATATCATATAAAACAGTCAAGTCTTTATTATAATATTCATTATTCGCCTATCCTGTGAGAAACAAAGTAGTCACAGGACAAGGACAATCTTCAGCTAGGATAGGAGAAAAAAATGGACTCTTTCAAGTAAATCTCAGTGGTGGAACTTAGATGTCCTTTGGAACATAAATTGGAAGGTACTTGTAAGCAAGGGTAATTTATTCTGGGTGTGCACCACCAAATGTCTTCAAATGGTTTTAAAGTAGGTCGTTTGGGTACTCTGGAATGTTTGGCCTATGGTAACCTTCCTTAGCTCATTCACATGATAGAGTACCTCTCAGCAGTGTCTTTGAGATTTCTGGTCTTATCAGAGCATCATCAGGAGCTCTAATGACACAGTTTGTTTAATAGAAATGCTTTAGATTACCGTGTAGTACGGCATGAAAAAATAATTATTTTCATTAGCTGAACTATTTCTGCTAGTCCCTAACTAAAAGTCCTAATATTGAAGCATAATATAATAAATACATTGTGAAACCTCTTAAATAGCAAGTCACAAAGAGGAAATTAAATGAAAGAAGTCATCTAAAATTGCCAAGGTTTTGCCGGTAACATTGCTCTTAGGCATCAATATCATATCGCCAACTTTACCAAGCCAGAAGAAGTATCAACCAGAAATAGGTCTCATCTATACATATAAAGAACTAATAGTTGCGGCATCACCATTTAGTTCCTCTCTTTGTCTTCATAGGCAATGCAGCTCTGTGTCAACACACAGGTGGAGTGGATTGCTTCAGATATAGTCCATTTAAGACTTTTTGTTTGAATATTTTTTTAAAAAGATTTTATTTACTCATCTGAGAGAGAAAGAGAGAAAATGAGCAAGGGGTTAGGGGGACGTGCAGAGAGCGAGAGGGAGAGGGAGAAGCAAATTCCCTACTGAGCAGGGAGCCCGTCCCTGGGGCTGGATCCCAGGACTCTGGGATCATGACCTGAGCTGAAGGCAGATGCCTAACTGAGTCTCCCAGGTGCCCCCTGTTTGAGTATTTTTATTACTGAAGATAAGCTTATTTTGACTTAAAAATCCATCCATAGTCCAGTGGGGAAAATTCATATGGCATTCGTCATGATTGTCTTTACATTGAAAGACCTGGCATCGAACTGCAGAATATGAGAATGAAATTTACCACTTTATTAAAACAGGATCTATCTTGGCGTGAAGCACTTTTGTTTTAAGAAGCACTGAAAAGTATCCCAAGAATTGTGCCCTTCACTCAGTTGATCTGTATCATGAGCTGGATAAAGATGGTCCCATGGAGATGGATACAGTGTGAAAGAAATTATAAAACAGAGCGGGTGGGAATTTCCTCTGTGGGCTAATCTAACATCCCGGAAGGGTACAGTTTGCTTTAATATATTAGCTACTACTTGACAAGAAAAAGAACAAGGCTCAAGTCTGGTGACTGAGCAGTGGTTTAAGATAGATTTAAAAAATTAAATGTAGGGGCGCCTGGGTAGCTCAGTGGGTTAAAGTCTCTGCCTTCGGCTCAGGTCATGATCCCAGGGTCCTGGGATCGAGCCCCGCATCCGGCTCTTCGCTCAGCGGGGAGCCTGCTTCCCCCTCTCTCTCTGCCTGACTCTCTGCCTACATGTGATCTCTCTCTCTCTGTCAAATAAATAAATAAAATCTTTTAAAAAAATTAAATGCAGAGTACTAGCAATAGAAAATAATTTCTGTGCTTTTTGAGTAACAGTGGAGGTTTGAATTCTTTGTATTTGCTTGGTGCAAAGGAAATTTTCTTTTTCGTGGATTAGGCATATGGAGGTGATTTGAAGAATTTTATTTTTCTGTAATTTTTGTGAGATATTAATTTTGCTGCTCTGTCCTATTTGTGATTAAATGTTTTAGGTGCTGTTTTTCCAATCAAGTTCACAAGTTTTTCCAGGTTTGAGTAGCTGTGGACAAAGAGAATTGGACCCGGAAATCTATTTCATTAGTTTCCTTATACTTCTGACATTTTGTCAATATATGTTCGATGCCAGGTCTTTCAACGTAAAGACAATCATGACAAATGCTATATGAATTTTCCCCACTGGACTATGAATAGATTTTTAAGTCAAATAATATGTACAATACATATATGATTTTAAGGGTTCTCATCTAGGAACCCTAGAAGAACTCCTCCCGCAGAAAAAGTATTAATGTATTAATAGACCATGTCAGTTATTTTTTCCAGCATGTTATAAACTAGAAAGTTGAATTTTCTAGCTTTAAAAAAAATGTTGAATGTTTTGATCCTAAGTCCCTTGAGTTCTGTCCTTGGTTGGAGTTTTATTTTCCCATCCCTGATCCAGTCTGAAGTTCTTTGTCTGCAATTCAATCTCTATGGCTTTAATCATTTTGGATTGTACCGATGGCTTCTCAGTAATAAAAGAAATGGGGAGCCTGGCCTAGCATGGACAAGTCTCTTGAGCTGGAGTAAGACATTACATATGAGTTGTCTACCCACAAAAGGGCCCACTGTCAGCTCAAATTAATGAGATCCATATTTTAATCATTAAGGTAATAGCAGCATGTGGATTCTTTGCCTCTGTTTTAATCATTTCTATGTTTTTACTAGCCAGATCATCAAATGCCTTCTTTTGAGAAGTCTTCCCATTTCATTGTGGCGAATAGGTTCTATGTGGGGCAGAAATAAATGCTTCAGAGTCCTAAGAAATGCTAAATAGCTTTAACATCAGCCATAGTGAAATTTATAGCTACCGCTTTGTCCTTCAGTGCAGGAATTAGGAGGGATGGGTCCGTAGCCACCATTAGCCCATGGAACTAGCGTGGATTCCAGTTTGCAAAGAGTTGAAGCGGAGAGGTGAATCGTAGGTCCCAAAGGCAAATGTTGGGGTTGAAATGGGTTATTTGTGGACCATGAGCAGCATTTCGATGAGTTGAAAAAGAGACTGCTGACTAAGACGGGGCGGGCGGGGGCGGGGGGGGGAAGGCTCTGAAAGTTTTGCCGCAGCTGGAAAGTTCGATTCATAGGCTGGTATCCGCTTAGCAAATGTTGGCAAGAGGACTTGCTGTTCTCAGGAGAGTCCACGGTAAGCAGATCAGCCCATGGCTTTTAGCCCTGAGAGACCAGGAAAAGCATGTTGCAGAAAGGGAGGTAGGAACTCAGCACCGTTGGTGTCCTCTTCAGATATTGAGGCTGCCCAAGTGAAATCCAGAGCGTAGATTCCAAAGGAGGAAAAAAAAAATTCAATATATTAGTTATTTTGTTTGGTTGATGCCAAACCCATGGCTTAACTGTTCACTGAATTCACAAAGTTAAAACAATCATTTCCTGAGTGCTGTAGAACTATTGCACTGTTGGTCGTGTTACCCCAGTAGTGGCTCACAGCCGGCATGTAGCTTTGCCCTACGTGTGTTACAGAGAATGACAGCATTCAACCGTGCGCTTCTAGAGGGCGGGGCCACAAACGTGTTTATCTGTGTGTCTTCAGGTCTTCACACCGCTGGATGCTCCATGAAAGATGGTAGAGCAGACCTGAGTGTGGGGATACATGGACTTTCTGCTTTCCTTTCTGGAAATGAGGTGAATCCAACGGGTGTGGGGGAGGATTTAGAAATAGAAAATTACAGGTTGGAAGGGGTCTCAGAGATCATGTCCTTCAACACTTATTTACAGATGAGGCGAAGGAGGCCCAGAGAAGTTGATGGTTTGATCAAGATCACTTAGCTGGTGGCAGAGCCCAGGCTAGAGATGACTGACTTAGCATTTACCAGAAGCCGCTGTCGGGTGCGAATGTGTTAGACCTGTGCCACCCAGTAGGGCAGTGTGTTAGCCAGGGCTCTACAGAGAAGCAGGACCTGAATATATAACCTTCAGGTTATATATAAAGATTTATTATGAGGAATGAACTCACACCGTTATGGAGCCTGGGAAGTCGTACCTTCTACCTTCTGCAAGCTGGAGACCCAGGGAAGCTGGTGATGCAATTCAGTCCAAATCCAGAGGCCTGAGAACCTATGTGGAAATCTCAGTCCAGCAAAAGATGAGATGTCCCAGCCCAGCTGATAAGACAGGAAAAAAGTGGGGAATTTCTCCTTCTGCCTTTTGTTCTATCTATGCCATTAACAGATGGGATGCCGTCCACCCACACTGGTGAAGGCAATCTACTTTATTGAGTACGATGATTCAAATGCTAATCTCATCCAGAATCACTCTCAGGGACCCCCCAGAAATAGTGTTTCATCTGGGCACCCAGTGGCCCCGCCAAGTTGACGTGTAAATTTATCCGTCACTGTTAGCTGCTAGCCTCACAAGGATTGTGAGAAATTGAAATGTGGCAAGAGGGATGCAGGTACTGAAATTCAAATTTTACTTCATCCTACCTAACTTTAAGAGCTGAGGCCATGCAAAATATTTTTCCATTAAAGATAACTTTATTGCTTTTATAGAACCACATTTCACGTCAATCATTGAAAACTTAGTGTCTCAGTTGAGAGGTGTACACACTAGATTTTGAAAGCATCATGAAAACAAGTGTGCAAGAGCTTGTGAATAATTTTTTATGTTGATGCCATGTTGAAGTAACAATATTTGGGACCTAATGGGTTAAATGAAGTACCATATTAAAATGACACTCATTTGTTTCTTTTTACTGTTTTTAGCGTGGCTACTAGAAAATTTAAAGTGACACATGTGGCTTGCATTGTTGCACTGTTGGCTGGTGTTGTTTTACAGCCTCAGCATCCAAATGTACCTCAGATAGACAAGCTGAGTTGGAGATTCAGTGTGGAGATTCGCCACGCTTTCATTTATCTCTACAGACCGCTTCTGGAGGGAAAAAAATGGAGGAGTTCTCTTGGCTGACTGCTGGAAAATTTAAAGTGGGCCCTGTTTTACATGTATCTCCTTCCAAAATTTGTGAAAACCGAGCAAATATCATTAATTCATTTCAGAGAATTTCCTTACATTTTTGTTTGCTTCAACTTTCAATGCTTCTAGAAAAAGAAGCTTCTAACCAAGAACTGAGCTTCCGATTAAAGCACATACAGGGCCACCTGGGTGGCTCAGTGGGTTAAAGCCTCTGCCTGTGGTCAGGTCATGATTTCAGGTCATGATCTCGGGGTTCTGGGATGGAGCCCCGAATTGGGCTTTCTGCTCAGCAGGGAGCCTACTTCCCCCTCTCTCTCTGCCTGCCTCTCTGCATCTCTGATGCCTGCTTGTGATCTCTCTCTCTCTGTGTCAAATAAATAAATAAAATCTTGAAAAAAAAACACATACAAAGTTGATGTCTCCTTTTTTACTGACTCATCCATGTTCCTATGAGAAGTGGGCCATATGTTTTGAAAAGAACTACCATTATTTTGGAACTAAAATTATTTGGGAAAATAACTTGATTAAAATTAAAATTACATTATTTTATTTAAATAACAAATAAAAATAAAAATAATTAAAAATTAAATAAATGTTATATTTCAATAGTGCTTTGTCCATGTTTCCAGTGTAGGTCTGATTTTTGCCCAGGCAAGAAAAACAAAAAGGTAATCACACAGCTCTGTGTAGGGTGTGTATTCTACACAGGGAAAGATGATTCTTTCTTACTGCTATTTGACACTTGGAAATTCTATCACAATTTTCCTGAGTTCTGACATTGACCAGATGAAGACACTTAAGGATGTGACAGAAAGTTCGGATGCATGAACCCATAAACACTGCTTTAGAAGAAAAAGTAGTTGTATTTATGCACAGATTTTAAATTCACCCAGAACCTGTATTTGTAGAAAGACTCAACAAATACCCTCTTCATTAGCTTTCCTCGCTAGAAAAAAACTTGCTGTAATTTCACTGCAATTGAGTTTAATGTCAATAGAGGGCACCAAAGGATGGAAAAGTAATTCGATAGATTTGATTTATTTCCCCAGCTCAATTCACTAGTAAAAAAAATAATTTTAAGAACCTTTGAATGAAATGAAACAAGATGGGATGGGGAAGGAGACAAACCATAAGAGACTCCTAAACTCACGAAACAAACTAAGGGTTGCTGGGAGGTGGGCGGGGGTAGGGATATGGACATTGGGGAGGGTATGGGCTATGGCAAATGCTGTGAAATGTGTAAGCCTGATGATTCACAGACCTGTACCCTGGGGTAAATAATACATTATATGTTAATAAAAATTTTTTTTTTTAAAAAAAGAACCTTTGAATGGCCATCTTTTCATCTTGAAGAAGGAGGAATCAGAACTGCTCTCTATATGTGTAGTGTCATTGCTGCCCATCCAGACGTGGCCAAGCTGAACGGAGTACCACCCGAAGCCCGGGGTTGGGTGCCTGAGTGGTCTCAGAAGTGGAGAGCAAACTCCTAATTGCAGGCTGCTTTACCGGGGGGCATGGTCAGTGTTTCCCCAGCTGGGACTCTGCCCAGCAGCTTCACCAGTACCGATCCTTTAATCACTAGCAAATTCAGGTCCTTTACTGGGAAGTAAATTGACTCTACAAATATCCTAGTTCCCGCCATGTGGCAGGTACTCTGTTAGTTTCTGGTGAAACCAGGTACTAAAACAGATCTATCTGCATGCAGCCTACAGTCTAGTGGGCAACACAGATATTAACCAAACCATTACACATACAGTAAAAAATTACCTGGACAAAGTGGTTCTTGAGCTGAGATCTGAAGACTGAACAGGAGTTTACTAGGTGATGCAGGGAGGGTTGAAGAAGAAGACTCCAGGCAGAGAGAACAGTGGCGTCCATGTGTCTGAGCCAGGGCTGGGGGACCAGTCCAGGAATTGAAAGCCACAATGAAAGGAGGAATGAAAGGGAAATGAAAGGAGAGTGGCTGAGGCCAGACCAGGAGGCAAAGTAATAACACGCAAGGACGGATGGGAACATCATACAAGGATTTTGTTGCATGTGCAACGCAAAGCTCTCGATAAGTAGATGTTAGGATTAGATTTCTGTCTTTAAAAAGAGGACTCTAGGGATGCCTGGGTGGCTCAGTTAAGTGTCTGCCTTCTGCTCAGGTCATGATCCCACCGTCCTAGGATCGAGCCCCACATCGGGCTCCCTGCTCAGCGGGGAGCCTGTTTCTCCCTTTGCCTGCCACTCCCCCGACTTGTGCGCGCGCTCTCTCTCTCTGACAAATAAATAAATAAACTCTTTAAAAAAAAAGAGAGAGAGAGGACTCTAGCTGTTTTGTGGAGAATGGATTAGAAGAGGACAAGATCAAAAAGAGATTACTGCAGTAGTTCAGATGGGAGATTTTAATGACTTGGGCCACAGTAGGGATGTTGAAAATGGAGAGACATGAACAGGGAAGGAGCTCAGATTAGCTGGACGGAGTTGTGGATGGAAGAAGTTGGTAAGGGAGAGGATGGCGTTAAGGTAAGGAAAACCTCAAGATTTCTGGCTTGCAAAATGATCACCGGTTAGGGTTTTCAAACTTAGAAAACACAGCTAGTAGTGTTTAGGAAGCATTATCATAACTGATGTGAGTAGGAAATCAGACATTTCAACAGGGGGCAAACTCAGTCCAGTCTGTTGGTCTTTGCATCGTATCTCCAACTCTCTCTGTCATTAATGGAACATTTCAAGAGGATCTGGGAATGACTGACAACACTATAACGTGAGATCTAAACACAGAGCTGCCAATACCAATATATGCATGTGTATACAACGTAGAAAAAATTCTGGAAGAATATGATCAAGCCGTTACTGTTATTTGTGGAGGAGTCAGATGAGAGGGAGCGTCAGTTTCAAGTCTAGTCGTTACTGTGTTGTCTGAAAAATTTTAAAGCAAGCCTTAATTGGTCTTCTAATGAACGAAACCCATAAAATCACTGTTGTGACCAATAGAAAGCTTTTCGGCTGGGAAATTTAAAGCCTTTTGTGGAGACCCAATAATCTCGCACCTCCATTAAATCTCTCTCCTGGAATCTACAGAGCCTTTCCATTTGGGGATCCCCTAGCCCCAGAGAGCATAGATTTCTATCGTGGCAGCTCATTAGAGATGCTCAGAAAATCAACGTGTGGACTAGCTATAGAAGCCCTCCCAGCACCGTTTGATCTTTTCAGTAGCAAATGTGTCATTTGTAGCTCGATGGTCCGGTTCTTATGTGAGGCTAAAATAGAGCCACTCCACGATGCTTTTGAGACTCCCTGAACTCCAACTAACTACCAATCTTTCTCCCAATTGATGTATCAGTTGTGCTGTATCCCTGGGGACATCATTTCCACTTGCTTGGTAAATAATTAGCCTGGCTGCCTTTGGCTATGGAAAGGATTATAAATATTTTAAGCACTGCGAATGATTAGAACTGTCTCTGTTTGATTTCATCTATGCCTGCAATGCTTTGGGTAAAAACTTACCTCTAAGTATGATACATCCTTGGGCAGATAAATGTTCTAGGTGTGAGAATAATAAAGTGTTGTTTAGGTTGCTAGAGTAAATGGGCATTCAGAAACAAGCTATAATTAGTGAGTGGTTTGAACCTTTCCCATTTTACCTCACACCAGTCATTTTTTCTCATGAGAGAGACAAGTAAGCTTATTTCCCAAGAAGAGTTTTATGCTTATAGGAATTCTTTAAAAATAGGCTTTAAAGAGGCTAATATCAAAAACATGTAAAGAACTCATACGGCTCAATAACCCCCTCCCAAATAAACCCATCGAAACAACCTGATTAAAAAATTGGGAGAGTATCTGAATAGACACCTTTTTTCCAAAGAAGACATCCAGAGGTACGTGAAAAGGTGCTCAAAGTCACTAATCATCAGGGAAATGCAGATCAAAACCGCATTGAGATATCACCTCCCACCTGTTAGAATGACTTTTATCAAGAAGAAAAGCAATAACAAGTGTTGGCAAGGATGTGGAGGAAAGGGAACCCTCATATGCTGTTGGTGGGAATGTAAATTGATGCAGCCACTTTGGAAAATAGTATGAAGTTACCTCAAAAAATTAAAAATCGAACTACCATAAGATCCAGCAATCCCACATATGGATATTTATCCTGAAGAAAATGACAATGCTAATTCAAAAAGATACATGTTCATTGCAGTATTATCTACAATAGCCAAGACGTGGAAACAACCTAACTGTCCACTGCTGGATAAATGATAAAGAAAATGTGATATATCTATATTATATGTAATGGGTAATTGTTCACTATATATGTAATGGAGTATCATTCATAAAAAAGAAGGAAATCCTGCCATTTGTGATATGGATGGACCTTGAAGACATGCTTAAGTGAAATAAGTCAGACAGAAAAAATAAAAAACAAATACCATATGATCTCACTTGTATATGGAATCAAAAACAAAAATAAAAAAAATTGAAAAAAAATTGAACTCATAAATACAGAGAACGGATTGGTAGCTGCAGGTGGGAGCAGGGAGGGTGAGCGAAGTGGGCGAACGTCATCAAAAGGTACAACTTCTAGTTTATAAACTAAGTCCTGGAATAGAACATACAGCATGGTGACTACAGTTATTAACACTGTATGGTGTACTTCAAAGTGGCTGAGAGGGTAGATCTTAAAAGCTCTCATCATGAGAAAAAGACATGTATAAACTATGTGTGATAAGGGTGTTAATTAGACATGTGGTGATCACTTTGCAATGTAGACATATACCGAATGAAAAACAGACTTAATTTTTGTAGAGCAGTTTCAGGTTCACGGCAAAGTTGAGTGGAAAGTACAGAGTTTTTAATTTTTTATTATTTTTTTGAAGATTTCATTTATTTAATTGACAGAGAGAGAGAGAAAGAGAGAGAGAGAGAAACAGAGAAAGAGAGAGATAGCAAGAGAGGGAACACAAGCAGGGGGAGTGGGAGTGGGAGAAGCAGGCTTCCTGCCGATTAGGGAGCCCAATAATGGGGCTCGATCCCAGGATCCTGGGATCATGACCTGAGCAGAAGGCAGTGCTTCCTGCCGATTAGGGAGCCCAATAATGGGGCTCGATCCCAGGATCCTGGGATCATGACCTGAGCAGAAGGCAGTGCTTCCTGCCGATTAGGGAGCCCAATAATGGGGCTCGATTCCAGGATCCTGGGATCATGACCTGAGCAGAAGGCAGATGCTTAATGACTGAGCCACCCAGGTGCCCCAGTACAGAGTTTTCATAAACCTCCTCTCCCCACACATCCTCCACCAAAGTGGTTCATTGGTTACCATTGATGAACCAGACATGGACCCATCATTATCAACCAAAGTTTATAGTTTACATGAGGGTTCACTCTTGGTATTGTACTTTTTCTAGGTTTGGACGAATGTATAACAACATGTGTGCATCATATGGTATCATACAGAAAATTTCCTCTGCCCTAAGAATCCTCTGTTCTTCTCCTATTCATCCCTCCCTCCACCCTAACCCCCAGCAACCACTGATCTCCATTTGCCTTTTCCAGAATGACATATAGCTGTAATTCTTGCAGACATTTAAAAATCATTCCTCTAACAATGTTAAGAGGATTCAAAGTTAAGAGAATTCAAAGTTAAGAGAATATAAAGGTTGCCATTAATATAATTGGTTGTAATCTTTCCAGTGAATTCTTTGTGGTTGCTGTGAAAACCCAGGATCCTATTTAGACTATGTCTCTATCTAGCCGGTAGTACAGGGAGAAGCCAGGGGGAACCCGCTGCCTGAACCCAGGCCGGTGGAAGTCAGGAGGAGAAGGCTGTTGTGTGGGGGTGGTCTAACCAACACCCTGCAGAGTATTTGTTCTCAGCTCTTTCAGTGTCACTTCTGATGAAAATAGTAGCATGTGCCTATTGATTCACAAAGTAAAACACAACAATGGTGGACAAAGTAGATGTCGTCCATGCTCTTATCCCCCACTGTTATCCTTACATACTATAAATGGGCTCATACTATACTATGTATTTGACAACATGCTGATTTTCTTAAACAGTAAATCCTGGGGAGCTTTCCATGTCAATTCATAAAGATCCCATTTTGAAAAGGTACACAAAAATTTGTTTCAGCAGTTCGCCATTGATGGCTACCTGGGTTATTTGCAAACATTTGCTGGGGAACACCGGCGACGAAGATTGATACGCTTCTTTGTGCGTGTGTTTGAGTATTTCCTTAGGATAAATTCCTGGAAGTTAAATTGCTGAGTCAAAAGGTGAACGTGTTTAAAATTGTGAGACCTACTACCAAATTATACTCTCACCAGAAGTATATGAGAATACACTTTCCTGCATCCAAGAGAAAGAATATTAATCATCTCCGCCTCTTTGTGAGCAAGCTAAAAAAGATTTATTCCTTTTGTTGAATATTAATGAAGTTGGATTTTTATGTCGGTGTTGGTTTCATGGTTGTATTTAGTTTGTGAAAATTCAAGGAGCTGTATATTTATGACACGGGCACTTGTGGTGGGGGCAAGTCTAAGTATCTTGGTTTATTGGGCAGGGGGAGGATTTCTTGTGTATCTGTTATGCTACTCAGGGCTTCAAGTAATAGAAGAGCCCAAATCAGATATATGTGTCCTTTTATGTAACACAAACCCTATAGCGAGGGTGGCCCAGGGTAGATGAATTCAGCAGGTCAGTGCCTCATTAGTTATCCTCAGTACTTTGGCGTAATTTCCGTATGGATGTCGGGTAGCAGCGGCCACTCCAGAGATCTCTCATGCAAATGCCGCAGTATCTAGTGGGAGGGCAGAAACCGTCTGTCATTGAGGAAAATCTTTTTCAGATACTTCCCTTCTCCTCCAAAGGCTTGTTCTCACATTGAATTGGTCAAAATTCCATTTATGTCCATACCTCCGTCAGTTAATAGCACGAGTCATGAGAACACCTTGACTGGTGTAAAGGAATGATGATTCACTCCCAATGGCAGGGGCTGAGACCTCCCTCGCAGCAGTTCATGGCTGGTGGAGGAAATCAGTGTTTGCTGGAGGTGGAGTATATTTCGGGGAGCAATGGGAGATGAGATGGCACTGGCAGGTAAGACAGGACTGGGACAGACCTGGGGGCCAGTTCGGATGGATTTGAAGGGAGCTATCACAGAGTGAGAAAGCTATTAGAAAGTCACTTCATAGTCTATAAGAAGAGATGGTCAAAGTCAGTATTTATTGTGGTGTTGCTCAGTGCCCAGGGATACTGTGAATACAAAAGCGGACTTCATGAACATTGCAGTCCAGCAACTTCACTCAAGGAGATGATTCTATTGCATTAATAGGCATAAAAAATAATAATGATGGTTAATAGTTACTGAGAGCTTACTACAGCCGAGCATAGTTCTCAGTCACTTACACGTGTTAACTCGTTTAGTCCTCAAATAACCCTAGGAATTAGATACTACTGTCCTCCCTGTTTCAAAGGGGAGGAGACCGATGTGCAGAGAGGTGAAGAAACTTGCCCTAGGTCAAAGGGCCAGCAAATGGAGGGGACAGCAAGTGAACCCAGGCAGTAGGGCTTTGTAATCCATGCTTTTAACCATTCACCGTGCTGCCCACAAAACCCACATGTCAGGAGTTAGAATGTTAGGAACATGGCCAGGGCGCTGGAGAGGAAGCAGTGGGAATCGAGGAGAGAGTAACAGTAGCAATGATCATATTCATAACTGATAACTACTGAGCACTCAGCCACCTGACGGTCACTGTGTGAAGTACCAGTTAGATGTGACGTCACTGATTTCTCACAACTCTTTAACACAGGCGCTGTTCCACAACTGAGGAAACTGAGGTCTTTGAGATGTCCAGTCACTTGGCCGAACAAAGGTCATTAAGATCCTTAATGGGATCCTTAAAACTCCTGTGACATTAGTTCACTCCACTGTGGTGATTATGAAAGTTCTTCTCTAAACAGGGAATTCTGAAAAAAAAAAAAAAAAGCACTAAAGGATGTAAGAACTCTAAAAACAAACAAACAAAACATTTTCAGGATACTGTTGCACTTTGGCTGGTCTGAGTTGGCCTTCACATATGCCATGGTCTTGATCCGACATGATAATCTAGGATACCTCTGATTTATTGTTTTTCTCGAAGGAACCCAAATCCAGAATACGGAAATTTTTTCAAGCATTTCTTCGTGAAAAAGAGTCATGTATATTAAAATTTTATTATATGTTTATAGTCTTTTAGTAATCTTTTTTTGTATATATAACAGGCACCTTATATTTACCAATCTTTTAAAGATTTTATTTGTTTGAGAGGGTGAGAGAGAGAGGGTGCGAGCACACACCGAGGGAGAGGGAGCAAGAAGCACACTCTCGCTGAGCAGGGAGCCCATTGAGGGGCTCGATCCCAGGACCATGGATCATGACCTGAGCCGAAGGCAGACATTGAACCGACTGAGCCACCCAGGCGCCCCTATTTACCAATTTTTTTAGATGAACGAGAAGTAGTTTCAGTTCGTATAACCAA
The DNA here is from genome assembly GCA_028533885.1 of Nasua narica. Lineage (NCBI taxonomy): Eukaryota > Metazoa > Chordata > Mammalia > Carnivora > Procyonidae > Nasua > Nasua narica. The sequence continues at coordinate 80,401,826 of CM052800.1, read as the reverse complement.
CCAGCGAGACCTTCTGCTGACTAGTCTCACAAACCAGGCACCCCACCCCACTCCACCAACCATACTGCCCTGCAGAGTTAGGGAACAACAATTACCAAGAAGTTTTTTTTTTCCTTTTCTTTTCTGTTTCCAGAGAGATTCCCTCAAGCCCTTGTCCAGATGTTAATGGGGCACATGTGGTGTTGGAGTCTTGACTTTTCAAATTTTCTTTTTTTGAGTAGAATGACTGGGTGGAGCAAAGGAAATTGTTAAGGGGAATTATGGTTTCTTTCTCTTCTAAGCAGAGTTTAATCCCGCCAATATCATCAGTGACCAGAGTTGCTGCCATCTGCCACTTGTGGGTGGCCCAAACTAGCAGTCTCCTCCTTCTCCCAATGGACAGGTAACTCGCCTTCATAAAACCAAGGCATTGCATCTGGAACTTATTGTCAGACTCAAGGGGAATCCAAAAATGAAATCAGTCACAGAGATAGAATGCCCGGCTTTTTCTCGGAGCTGGTATCTGTTGAATTCGGGTTTGTGGCATATGGGGGCAGAACAACTCAACAAAGTTTTCCAATGGTATAGGCCAACTGAACATACTTTTCTGAAGCCCAACCTTCTACCAAAAATGGAAAGGGGGGAAAAAAAAGCCCCAAACCAAACACACCCAAACCAACTTACTCCTCTGGTGTGCCACATAAAATAAAATTGCCCGTTGTGAAGATACTTGAACCTAAATTGTTGCCAGTTCTAAGGAAAAAAGGTAGGGTCGGCTGCTTGAGAGATAATCGGCATTCTAATAAAATACTCGGGCCTAACGCTATAATTAGTAAACACAGGTGGTACTTGCTTCCTCTTCCTTAGATATATTAGAGATTATCAGGGGAAAAAGAATGACAGGATGGAGGAAAAAATAGAAAACATGTAAGGAAATAACTTTATAAATAGAATATAGTATAGTTTTGCCTCAGAATGATAAAAATAGATGCACGTCTTTAAATATTTTATTTGCAGTATTTCGTGTGCATAGACGTTTCTCCTTTTATTCATCAGAAGCCCTCCAAATAGCGGTCTGTAGTTCAATTCAAAAATAAACCATGGGGGCTGTTATAAAAATATCATAGAAATCATTAAGAATTTGGGTGAGTGAAAGAAATGAGGAAAATCTATTTGAAAGATACTCATGTATTCCTGGAGAGGCTGAACAGGTAGAAGTTGTTAAAGGGCTATCAATCCGGCAGCCAGCTGGGGGCTGACACACGTGCGTGCCATGTTCTGTGTGTGTGCACACGGAGTGAGGTACACGTGGGGGAGGGGAGAATTCATGAGCTCTGGCCTCAGACAGCCCTGGATTTAACTCCTGGCTCTAGTACTTACTGGCAATATGACTTTGGGCAAGTTACTTAAATTTCCTGAGCTTCAGTTTCCTCATCTATGAAATGAGAGTTGTTAACACATTCCTGGTAGGCTTCATTCTGTGAGGATGAAGTAAGATAATGGCCTTGAGGCTCGTAGGGCCTGACAGAGGCTTTGCCAATGATTTTTATTTCCTTTCCTTTCTCTGTCAGAGTAGGGGTGAAGGGGTCACTGTTACTCATGTTAACACCGGTTTCTTAGAAACAATGGGGGGCCTTGGTGGAGTGGAATCTGGTCTCTTCTGCCTTGCACTACGTTTTCTCTCTTTTCTCTCCCTTTTTTTTTTTTTTTTTTTGCTTCTAAGGATGATATGATGACATCCTTATGGATATGAGGACTGTCCTCATGGATAGTCCTCATGGAAGAGCCGATTCATTTTCAGCGTTTCCTTTCCCTAGCCCAAGAGTAAAGGCTACAGTGTTCACCTTTGGTGAAGAAACCTTCTCCTAATTGTGAGAAGAAATTCCTACACCGCAAGGCTTGATATCTGCCCGTTCATCTAAGTGCAAGGGAGAAAACAGCGAGGAAGATTGCCTTGGAGTGACTTAAGGTCAATTAGGAATCATGCTCATCTGTCTCTAGGCCGAGTTCTTAGTCTAGCCCACAGTGATTCAGACTCACTCTCACCCTGTCTCCATAGACCAGTTGTGTTTGTCTGGATTGGGATAAACCACTTCTTTCCACATGTTAACATTGTGTCATCATGGACTCCTGAGTGTGTATGAGTTTTTCAAGGTATGGATGAGTCTGTTTGTTTTATACCTTTCATAGTGCCAGCTACACGGCTGGGCATCTGGGGAGCGGTTCATAAATTCTGAATGAGCGAGTGAATGAATTAATGAACACCTTTAGAAGAGTATCTCTTCACTTTTTGAAACCTATGCCATCTTTTGATCACTACCTCCCATCCCCCAAATGTGTGACTTTTTAAAAGGGTCCTACCCCAAAGACAATGAAGTGTATCTTCTACATATCCCACCAGTTCAAAATCTGTTGAGCTTCCTTTTTTTCTATCCCCTACCTCCAAATTATATATTTTTTAACAAATTGGATGTAGCTTTCTCCTGCTTAAGGTTCTGATATTTACCCCCATCCCCGAGGATGAGCGCCATCTTAGACCAAAGGCCCCAGAGAGAGAGAGGGATATGCCTAGTCAAGCATCTGCCACACATGAGATATGTTAGGTCCTAAATAAGTGCTTTTGATAATGACACAAATGACAGCTCCCGAGAAGCTTTGGTACTCTACCGTCACCAATTACATGTAGCAGTTGAAAACTGGATTTAAACGCAGACCTCCCAAGAAGGGTCCCAGTTGCCTGGACTGAGATGGAATGCATGGTATTCTTCAACCTCTCTTCCTTAAAATCTGTCCAGCTTATGCCCTTTCATGTGCTTTTGAAGTAGAAGAGAGTTGTATCCTCTACAAAAACTTTTCCTGACTCAGGCATTTAATATTATTAATGAAAACTGAATGGCTAGAGTTTTAATTTTTTTTAATGCTTTCGACTTGAACTATAGGAGTCTAGGAGCTGAATGTTTGGCCCTTGGTGTCTCAAGGCCTGGCTATACTTTTCGTGTGCATGATTATTAAATGAAAAACAAGGAGAGCGGTGTGTAATTTTATAGCAACCAAACACATGGTTTTTCCCTTTCCTTTGGGAAGAAAATTCCTTCCTGTAGAAGCTAAGGTTATGCCCCTACTTGTGAAGCCCAAGGAGGAACACTTTGATGTGAAAGAGGATCCTGGTAGAGTAACGGATACAGAAACCAGGGTGGGAATAGGAGGAGCCTCTAGAAACAGGAAAAGGCATTGTCCCGAGGAGGGGTTAATTTCATCCCTCTCTGTCGTCATTCGGGCTGTCTGGTTTATTTCCTCCCCCAGGTTGGTGCGAGTTGGAAGGAAAGTCCTTTGTTAATGAGGTTAAGAACAAGACTGCCCATTTTGTGAGGTGGTTAGGGCTGAACTTTCAGATTTCAGATTTTGTGAACAGTGACCAAGAACAAAATTAATTTGGGCTTCATATAAGCAATGCCAAAGCAACTGGCTAGGAAGTGAAAACTCCAATCAGTTGGTGTGGCTAGACAACATCAAACAGCTTGGTTGGATTGATTTTTCCAAGGAAATGCTTCAGTGGGCCAACAGTTTCGGCATTATGTAGGTGTAAGACTGAAATTTTGCCCACAGCTAGGTTCCCTGAAACCCAAAACTAGGCAAAGTAAAAAGAATTTTATTTGAAGAGTTTTCTCTCACAAACGACGAGCTGCTGGTCAGGAGCATGGATATACACAAAACAATGCTTAGAGCTGGGAACGGTCATGAATTTGACTTCTGGAAGAGCATTAGCCGTGCCTTTGTGGTTCCCATGCTTCCTGGGGGCTCTCTCAGCACACACCAGGCTGGACCCTGTGACTCCCTCCGGGAACGGTGATGTGGCGGGTCCTGGCAGGATCTCCAGCCAAACCCTGGTCATCTGGGAACAGTATGGGAAAGAGTGGCCAAGGCCAGTTGTAGCTGGCACAGGTCCAAGGCCTCTGGCCGCATTGTTTTCACTATACTTAGCACTGAACCTTTTCAGAGTCCTTGGTAATGCTTTGTATTTATTAGTTTTCACACCAGCCCACCTTATGGAGCCACTTTCACATTAGATTTCCCATTTTAGAGACCAAGGAGCTAATGATCACGAGGCTTCAGGGACCCGCATATCATTATCACCCAGAAAATGAGTGTTGGAGCCAGGACTGGGCTGTGCAGATATTCATAATGTCGTAATGGCAGCATGTTCACAGACAGCAATGGCCTCTGCCCTTCGAACCAAAGGAAATTGATTTTCATCCCTAAGATCTCGTAGGAAGTGCTCCCCTCCCAGAGCTCAGTGAAGCTCCAGCCAGCCGTACCTCAGGACATGAACTTGGTATGAACTGTGAGAGGCACTCTTTGAGCTGAGTTGGGCTGACCCAGCTCTTTGTTCCAGGTCACACACAAAGACCCATGAGGGTTGGAGAGGAGCGGGATTTTTTTTCGAATCTGGAATATTAGGACTAAAAAACAAAATCAAAAACGCCTTGGGGAACATACACAGGATAATCAGTCGAGGCTGATCTTACAAAGCCATTCAGTTTGACACGGCAAAGGCATGAGATACTCTCCACGTGCCAGATGCAAGGGTGACTAAAAATCATCCCGACGCAGCAAATAGATACACACCCGTCTATCCCACAAGGCAGACTATGTAGTTGCTTCAGTGGAAGAAGTCGCGAAATGTTAGACGTGTCCAGAAGAGGAAGGAGACATTGATGGTGACCAGGGAGGTCTGCAAGGTTTCCTCAGAGACGACGATTAAACTGGGCTTGGGTCAGTCTGATTCGCAGAGCAGAATTTACATCTGAGGTGCCCAGCAGTGTGACTCGCCCAACACCAGAATCACTTGTGTGTTTATCCTTGCAAACTGCCTCAGAAGCGTCATGAGACTGCCAGAGGGAGCCGTGGGGTACTGTGAAGTTGAGATGGTTTCATTCTCAGCTCTGTTGTGCCCCAAAACCCCAGAATGAGGCAGTGGCAGAAATGACCCGTTTTTCTCAGTTTGCATAATTTTGTATTTAAATTCTCACTCTTGGGGACTCTTATAATAAAGAGACTTATCCAGAACTTTGGACCAGTTTTAAGAAGGACTTTTAGCCAGAGGAACATTTTCAAATGGATCAACCATGCATTGAAATCCATTTACGCCTCCTCTGTTTCTAAGTGGTGTTTCCTGAAATATTTGCTAATTATTAAATTATTTTTTGCCAAGATCCAATCCCCCTGGTTTTTCTACTTATTTAAGTCAGGGCCAAATGAATAGATAAGGCCAAACCCATTGTGTCTATGAAAATAGATTAGAAGGTTATAAACATTGGATTAGCGTTAACTCTAGTATTAAGCAGGAGAAACTTTTCACAATGTGTGACAATGAGTTTTCTTCACATGCAAAAATAGCATACTTGTCCAAGCACCCAGGTTTTACCACGAGAGAGGCTTTGTGAAAACTTTCTATTAATATCTCCCTTTAAAAAGTGATTTTTTGAGAAATGTATAATGCAAAAAACCAGCTACTTCTGGTTAGACAAATACAAGTGTCCTTTGTTTTCAGATATGCGCTTGTGTGGGAGTTTCTTTTTAAAACCGGTACTTGGGGGCACCTGGGTGGCTCAGTGGGTTAAAGCCTCTGCCTTCAGCTCAGGTCATGATCTCAGGGTCCTGGGATCGAGCCCCACGTCGGGCTCTCTGCTTGGCGGGGAGCCTGCTTCCCCCTCTCCCTGCCTGCCTCTCTGCCTACTTGTGATCTCTCTCTCTCTCTGTCAAATAAATAAATAAAATTAAAAAAAAAAAAAAAA
>CM052800.1:80384302-80395552 GCA_028533885.1 Nasua narica | reverse complement strand
ACGTTGAGGTCTTTTATCCATTTCGAGTTTATCTTCATGTATGGTGCAAGAGAATGGTCAAGTTTCATTCTTCTACATATAGCTGTCCAATTTTTCCAGCACCATTTATTGAAGAGACTGTCTTTTTTCCACTGGATATTTTTGCCTAGACCAGTGATTTTTAACTGAGGCTGATTTTGTACCACACAGGACATGTGGCTATAACTGGAGGTATTTTTGAGGATCCCAACTGGGAAGGGAAGCAGTTTGCTACCAGCATCTGGTGAGGTCAGCGATGCTGCAAACCTCCCTAATGGGCACGTCATAGCCCCTGACAACCAAGGGTTATCTGGCCCAGAATTTTAATAGCCCTGAGGTGGAGAAACCCTGGCCTAGACCAAACTCTAACAGCTTGTTTATATAGTTCGGTCTCTTAAATACATTGCCCATTTTCAGAATACCACACACATGTGTCAAAACTTCCAACTGTGTGCCCTCTTTGGTGTGTGGGCTCAGTGGAAAAGTACTAAGTTTGAATGTCCTATGGTTCACCCCTACCTGGTAGATTTTTTTTATATTTAATATATTCACTTATTTTTTTTTGAAAGCTGGGATTAGTGGATAAAGAAGGGAGTAGGAAATAAATTCACAGAATCCCTACTTAATTCATTATTTTTCTTTCTAACATGCAGTGGTAAGTGGATTTAATGGTGTCTTACCTTTTTTCTCAGATGCTCTCCCACCTTCTCAGAGGAAAGTGCCTTTCAGCTCTTCACAATAACCAAATAGTGTAATAGCACTCTAGGGCTAGAAGGGGCTTCATTTTAAGCTAAGTAATTGTGCCTCGTGTAGCTCGCTCAATATAGAACTAGAATAGGAATCCGGGTCTGTCCTAAAAGGGAGCCATATTCTGTCGTAGCACGTACTTTGAATTACAAATAACAACAATAACAACAACAAATTCTTTGACTACACAGATTCACTTTTAACAACACAATTACTAAAACGCTTACCATTGTCTACTTTCATCAAAGTTGAAATCACCTGCGGCAACCATTCCGGGTCACCCGACCATAGCAAATGCTACACCACAGACACAGTTGATTATGACCTTGCAGACAAAGAACGGATTTGTAGTTCTATGTTGTGACATGCTTCCCATTCAGGCCTTGCATAAGCTATGTTTTGATGACACCTATGTTTGCAGAGTGAATTCATTCAGGCTAAACTCCGAGATTAGTCATGGTTGGTTATTTAATGCTTTACCACTCCCCAGCTCTACCTCTTGCTTCCAACCTCACCATTTAAGCCCAAACTAAAATTGGCACAAAATGGACTCCGTGCTTTCTCCTCTGTAATCCTTGTTCTCCTAATGACGTGGGCTATATTTTAAGAAGGTAACCATTTTGCTTTTGTTGTTCCCTAAATTGGAGCTAGATAATGGCTCTCTCCATTTTCTTCTCTTAGATTTTCTGGAAGTCAGTCACACAGCAAAGGTTCTTTGACATTTTCAGATAAATGAAGGCCCTGAACCAAATCCATAGAGTGTCCTGTTTCTCCCTTCACAGCTCCATAGGATGAGAGTTCAGTTATTTCTTTCTTTTACCACTCGGCTTACAGGTATCCTTTTTCTCCAGAACCTGTAGGACTTCTTTAGGTTCAAATGTTTAACCACATTTCTGTGCTGGGTTTTAACAGAAGTCACTCAACCTTGTCAATAGGCCACAGACGAGAGCAGATAATCCACCACCATACTCGATGACCATGGCCTAGATTTAAAGCTCATTTCATCACCAAGGGGAATCTGGATTCTAGTTAACTTCTCTATTGGTCCCCACGTAATACTTCTTTCCTCTTCATTGATGTTCATTTTCATGTATCATTTATGTACATGACTTTTATCCACCAAACTCTAGTTCCTTGAGGGTAGGCCCTATCTTTTTTTGATGTTTATATTGATAACATACTGCCTCTTCCCTCAGGACAGCCAACTCTATGATTTGGCCCTAATGAGTTTTATTTGCAGTGGGTGACAGATGAAGCGAGAGCAGATGTGCTCTATGCCATAGTCTTTCCTTCTTTACCTACTTTATTTTCCTATTCAGGCAGGTAGACCAGAGGCATCCATTTTCTTTAGTAGTCAGTGATGAAATCAGAAGGGAAAAAAAAGCCAATTCTCAGCTTTTAACATCAATATTTTTGTACTGAATGATGGGAGATGTTATAGAGGATAAACAAATGTATAGAATCTGTTTTCCTCCTCCTCCTCTCCCTCCTCACCAAATAAAGATCCCAGGAGCTAAGAATGGAGGAAGAGTATAGGAAGAACAAGAGAGCTTCAGGAATGGGTTTGTCTCTGGGTCTTGCCTCTTGCCCCAACCTGCAAAGAGCTTCAGTATATCCCTGATCTGAGTTTATCTGGCTTTCCCAGAGCAAGGCAATGGAGATGGCATTGAGGGATGGAAGGAGCAGGGTGAGTGTCTGGGACAGTCCAAGGTCCTTTGCGGGCCCTAGGACTAGAAAAAGTCCTGAAAGTTTGGGAGAGAGAGTGAGAGAGAGGTAAGAAAAAGGGTGAGAGAGAAGAGAAAAGGGAAGGAAGTGAGAGAGAAAAGGAGGTGGGGAGAGAAAAAGGAAGGAGAGATGAAAAGAAAGGATTGCCTTCTCTACTTCCTTGCCTGCCTGGCTGGAGTTGAGATTTTTCTACACACTAGCAAAGGATCCTCTAAGACACAGGTATTAGGTCAAAACTGTTTTTTAATTTTATTATGGTAAGAATACTTAACATGAGATCTACTCTCCAAATGGATTTTTTTAAAAAGATTTTATTTATTTATTTGACAGAGAGAGAGAGAAAGCACAAGCAGGGGAGTGGCAGGCAAAGGGAGAGGAAGAAGAAGCAGGCTCCTTGATGAGCAGGGAGCCTGACGTGGGGCTCGATCCCAGGACTCTGGGATCATGACCTGAGCTGAAGGCAGATGCTTAACTGACAGCCACCCAGGTGCCCCTCCTCGTGGATTTTTTTTTTTAAGATTTATTTATTTGACAGAGAGAGAGGGAGAGCATAGCAAGTTCAAGAAGGAGAGAGAGAAGCAGGCTCCCCGCTGAGCAGAGATGACCCCCCCTCCCCCGATCCTGACCAGAGCTGAAGGCAGACACTTGACTGACTGAACCACCCAGGCGCCCATCCTAATGGATTTTTAAAGTGTATGATACAGGATCGTTGTCTACAGGCACTAGACTGTACAGCAGATCTCTAGAACTCACTCATCTTGTAACCGAAATTTTCTACCCATTGACTAGTCCCTCCCTGTTTTGTGCATCTAAAACTGTTGGTCGTCAGCAATTTCGTATCAATTAACTAACCTACTATGACAGGCAGGACGCCATTATGACTTTTGTGAGTGTAAGACACTTCCTCCTGTGAAGAAATTTAAAACTATATTTTAAATTTTGCAACCGAGACAGCTATGTCAGTACTATATGTTACGATATGTTCCTCAACCTAAAAGTTCATTTTTCCCCCTATTGATTCATGAAGAAATAAATATGTTTTCATGGGCCCCCCAAAGTATTGTGTTCTCCAGGCACCCTGTGCCCCACCAGGCCTGCTGGGAGCCAAACCCCAGGGTGGGACAAGAACAGGCCAGCAGCAACCCCGGACTTCTGTCCCTGAGAGTCGCTCACCCTCCCTTTTTTCCCCTTGCTTTTGTAGATTATCTCCTTCTCTGAAGGAGTGGGCTTCTCTCCCCTTGGCCTTTCCGCGTGTGAATAAATCCCTCTAATCTCCAGCCCCGGTCAGAAAGTCCTGCTCAGGTAATTAGTAAGGATATTTCCATTTCAACTGGGAACTAATTGCAAAACGCAGGCCTTTGCGCTACTATGTAAATTAACCCGGCTATCAGATTGAGATGATAATATTAAAAGCAAACAAACGAAAAAAACCCCAAAGCAACACCCAGCTCCTGACCACCATCCACATTATCCCTGGTGACCAGGAAAGTGAGCTAAAGACTGATCTTTGTAGCAGGTACATTTACGCACTGGCAAGGTTTCAGACCTCCGCCCCTTTCCCCCTCCACTAATTGCCCCTCTAAGATTGTAGCAGAAAACACACTGGCTCTTGCTTTGAAAACCACAGGGGTTTGTGTGAGTGAATGACATTTTATTACTCTGCCCTTTGGAAATTAGCCTCCATACTGTCAGGCCTGCCATGGAGCTTTTCCCCACTCTTTTCTCAGATGTCAGCCACCCAAATTCCCAGTAATGCTGGAGAACGGATGGTTTGACTGCACAGAGGTCAGAGGTCAGGACTGCACAGAGGTGTCTCTAGGGGGATGGTGGGGCCTAGGCTCTGTGGTTAGATGGAAGAGATCAGCAGATAATGGGACAATCTCTCCGCTCGAAGATTCATTGTCAGGTGAGTTTTGAATAATACTGATCCATTAATCAGTTCTTTTTGGTAAAACAGACACACATACACACCCCTTCTGGTTTTAGATTTGCTTTTAAATTCGTGTGTGTAGAGATTTTACTCAATTGTGTAATTCTCTGCCTTTGGAATATAACAGCCAGTCTCCTAATTCCTACCCTAGTCAGCCTATAGTTTTAAGTCTAAGAGAATGAAATTTGATTTTGTTTCAATAATTGTTCTGACAATTTTAAGATACCTCTTGAAACTATTTGCAACATTCCAGACTTTTTCAAAGTCAGGGCTAGAAACAACTTTTCTTTTCCTTTTTCTTTTTTTTTCTTTTTAAAGATTTTATTCATTTATTTGGCAGAGAGAAAGATCACAAGTAGGCAGAGAGAGAGAGAGGGGGAAGCAGGCTCCCTGCTGAGCAGAGAGCCCGATGTGGGGCTTGATCCCAGGACTCTGAGATCATGAGCTGAGCCGAAGGCAGAGGCTTAACCCACTGAGCCACCCAGGTGCCCCTAGAAATAACTTTTCTAACTGTTAGTCCCATCTTTGAGCTTCAATATGTCTTTGCATTTTGATTTAACAGTTGATTTTTGAAACCATATGGAAACTTAAATTTAAATATTTTAATTAAAAAATAAGCCAGAAATCAATGATCAATCTTCAGGAATTATTATAGAATATCTTTGAGAATAAAACCAATGATTTTCTTGATGATTTGTGAAGATATTTTCTGATTATGCAATTATAAAAATCAATTTTGCTTGTGATATTTGATATGCGTAATTTCCAGGTGAATGGAGAATTCTGGAGACAGAGTGATAAATAAAGTAGATCTACATTTCCCTCTGGGAATTGACTATAACACCTGGAAATTATGTACATATAGCTAAATGAGATAATATATATAAAAGAACCAAGTGTTAGGGTTGGTACACAGTATATATTCAGTCAATGAAAGTAGAAATTGTATATGAAATTTTTTATACCTTGAGGATTAACTTCGTAGAACTATTTTTCCAAATGCTTCTCTGTTAGTCTCACTCACTCAACAATACCTACTAAGCCCAGACTTTTATATTGCATCAGTTCTAAGCGAGGCATTTGTTCATATTTTTTAACTCTAAAATTGTGGTAGGTTTTTGCATTGATTGCGGTTTACATTGCTGCCAGCCAGAGCAAACATGGTGTATACTCGGCTATCATTCCTATGGAACAGATGGATAACTGAGTGCTTCTTTGTTTCTGTCAACTGACTTTTAAGGACCATTTGAAGAAGGCACAGGAATTGTGGTCATTTGAAATCTAACACTTGATCAACAAGGCACTAGCTCCCAAACCTGCAAAATGGTGGGTGTCAATGGCTTGGAAGAAAATCCAGGAGGTACTAGTGGAACACTCTTTTAAGAAAATGGTACAACAGAGGGGCACCTCCGTGGCTCAGTCAATTAAGCGTCTGCCTTTGGCTCAGGTCATGATCCTGGGGTCCTGGAATCAAGCCCTGCATTGGGCTCCCTGCTCAGCAGGAAGCCTGCTTCTCCCTCTCCCACTCTCCCACTTGTCTGTGCTCTCTCTCTCTCTCTCTGTGTTAAGAAAAGAAAAGAAAAAAAAGAAAAAAGAAAAGAAAAGAAAGAAAGGAAAAGAAAAAAGAAAAGAAAATGGTACAACACCAACACTCAGGGTGGCACAAATGGTGTTTGGGAAATGTCATGGACGTTGACCTTTCTGAATTAAAAATGTGATGCAGCAGAGTTAGGCTCTGAATTTGAAAAAGTTTAGAAAATGGAACCAATTTATTTTGCTTATATTTTCCTTTTATGTATGTATAAGGATGATATGATAAATCTCTATGACCTAGCAGTTCTCTTAGACCAAATAGAAAAAATGTCTAAGTAGTAAGAAAGCATAGTGTCATAGTTTCAATAAGCATTATGTCATAATTTTGGAGGCTTTACCTGGTTTCTTAATGATATATAAAATAGCAATGCATTTCACCATCAGTGATATCTTAGATTCATTGAATTCTGAGTACCTGCTACATCCGAAGCACATACTTATGGAATGCCTACTATATGTTCCCAAATTGCTCTGTGTTGTGAATGGGCCAGACAAGCTTTCATGGATGTTTTTTCTGGCTGAGAAGACAAGATCCCATACAACACATTTCCAGAAAGAATAAATAATCTGGAGGGGAGAAATTTTGTGTAATGTATTATGAAGCATATTACAATGGAGTTAAACTCCGATGTCTAAGACATAGTCCCTTTTCTCAAGGAATTTACAATCGAGCATCAAAGATAGAAGGAGATTTCAGAATGGTGTATTAGATGCCAAGAACTTCTGAAAAGTCTGGAGTTAAAACTGTCTGGAAGGGCAAATAAGATTAGCCCCTGAGGAATAGACAAAGGGTATTCTAAGCAGAAGGACTATCATGCCTAAAAGCTAAGCAGTTTGAGGGAGGCTGATGAACTTCTTCAACTTTAAGGAGTTCAGGTGGCAGAGTTTACAGTGTGAGAGGCAAGAGATGAGCCTAGAAAGAGAGATGAGTGTTGGAAGATCTTGAAGGCTAGGATGAGTCTTTTGATCTTTATACCAAAAGCAGCAGGGTTTTGTGCAGGGTATAGACATGATAGAATTAGTATTTTAGAAAGATCACTGTTGCTGGAGTGTGGAGGGTGGGTTAATTTTCTCCCTTCCCTTCCCGCTAAGCAAAACAACCAGTTGTTGCTGTGACTCCGGAAGTTGGCAATGGCGGCCATGTTGAATTTTCCAGTTTTCCCAACTTGACTGGATCTTTATCCTGTTGTGTGTGGGCTTTGTCATAGAATGTTGACTCTAGTCACCTATGGTCGCTGCTCAAGTGAAGCCCAGTTACAGAGACTACAATCAGTTTTAAATGAAGTCCTATCAGGTTATTTGACTAGAAAAGCAGATTAATAAAACCACTGATCCAGTGAGCAACTGATCAATAAAAATGCCACTTCAATGACATGATAAAGTAAAAAATCAAAGTGTATGGTTACCCTCCTGAGCTTCTGTGGGACTGAAGAATTTCCGTCTGATATTTATCAAAGGGTCTTGAAAGCCAAAGAATGGTTTAGATGAAACTCAATTGATTCTGTGTTACTGCCAGAACTCAGAGCTTTCTATAGGTCACAGCCTGTCAGGTATAAAGAATCATAATTTTACCAGAGCTTCCTTTCATGGTTTTGAGGGGAGAAGGCCCCAGCCAAGTGCTAGACTGATCAACACTGGTCGTGTGTCTGTTTAAGCAGAAGCAAATGAAAATGCCAAAAGACTCAAGTTGAAAGGGAGGATTCTGTGCCTGAGAAATGTCGCTTTATGGAATTCCCACTTCTTTGGAAAAGCACTTGGCAAAAAGGTTTCTTAAGCAAGGTTGGGAAGGCAAAGTTTCAGTGCATTCATGCCTCTCCCAGCCAGCACGACTTCTGCCTTTCTTCTTGGAGCCCATGGAAGGTTGCAACACCCTGAGAGACGGACTGTTTGCTGAGCCATCCTGGAAGGCTCCAGATCCAGGCAGAATGCTAACATCTGTTTCTCAGTTGCTCATGCCTTTTTGAAAATAGTTGCATTTTCGAAGCAATCTCTTGCAAGGAAATAAGGATGGGCCAAACAAATCACCTTTAGACATTTTATTTTCCTGTGCTTTTGTATTTCTGGGTGCGCACAGGTTTCCCCCTGCAGGAAACCATTTAAAGAATGTAGATAATACCTATCAATGTTGTGAGTCACCCTGTCAAGAGAGTTATATACAATCGTGCATCCTTGTAAGTTATTTATCATACCCCGGGGCTTGATGGAATACAGTTTCCTTGATGAAGAGATAAAAAGGAGCGACATAAAAGCAAGGTAAAAGAACAGTTCATTAAAACTGAATCTACCTTCTGGTCCTAACTTTTTTAGAGGTTTCTTTTTTTTATTAGTATTACTGAAATTTATCATAACAAAAATTTGCTTAATAGAATACATTTTGAGAAAATAAAGAGAAGCCTAAGGGACGGAGTGCATTTGGAAAGGGACAGACATACAGAGAGATGGAGAAAAATGTCGAGAGACAAAGAAAAGAAAGGAGAAAGGGAGAAACTAAAGGAACTGACTTCTGAAAAACAGGAATAGTGAAAATGCAAAGAGCCCAGCCCCCCACCCCGACCCCCAGGTAATGGAAATAAACAGCACTGACAAAGCAATAGCTCTTTGCTATTGAAATTAATCAGATGAGGGGCGCCTGGATGGCTCAGTTGTTAAGCAGTTAAGCGTCTGTTTCCGGCTAAGGTAATGATCCAGGGTCCTGGGATCGAGTTCCACATTGGGCTCCCTGCTCAGCGGGGAGCCTGCTTCTCCCTCTCCCAGTCCCCCTGCTTGTGTTCCCTCTCTCACTGTCTCTCTGTCAAATAAATAAATAAAAACTTAAAAAAAAAAAAGAATAGGAGGAGTTTGCCACGTTTGCAGAGCTGGAAAGAGAAGGCTACTCAGGGTCGCCTCACTCCGAGGGGAGGGCTTAAATCAAGGTAGAGGATAGGATTAGACGGCGTGGCGGGGGGGCAGTGGATTCAACCTGAGCAGACCAGAGCCCTCCCCTTAACATAGGGGTTCAAGCAAAGATTTCTAAGGGCCTCATAGTTCTAGGGGTTCTGTATCTCTCAGGGTGGGTGGGGTGGCCGCTGAGAAGTAGTGGGCTCAGGTCCAAGAAAGGGTGGAGAAGGGAGATAATTGATGCTTTATTCTGCCTTGTGTCCTAGTTCAAATTCCAGTTTGTTCACCCTCCCTCTCCCACTGCTCTCTTAGAACAGAACCCTCAGGCATAAATAAACCTTGGGAAGAATAGCCGATTTTCAAGACGTAATATTAAGGGTTTGTTAAATAGAGCAATGCAAAAAAAATGTTTCAACCTCTTCGTGCTGTGTTTCAAAGGACTAAAATTTAAGCTACATAAATAATACATGGATACATTTTCTTTGTGAAAAATAAAAATATCACATTTAAGGTTCAACTCCCCTGTCATCACCGTTCTTAATCCCAAGTCTTTCCCAGCCTCTCCCAAGGAAGTCTTACCAGTCTACTGTGTTTCCTTTACAACCGGTCTACTGTGTTTCCGTTACAGACCTTCTTTTAGGTAGAAATGATGCAGCATTGTTCTGTGTGTATAAATGTGCTTTAAAAATAAATACTATGGTTTTAAACATTCTTTTATTGAATACATTTGACTTGTAATATTGTGTAAGTTTAAGGTATACAGGGTGTTACTTTGATACATTATATATATATTACATATAATATGATGGTCAGTGTAGTGATATCGATCACATTATGTAATTATCGTACAATATTGTCTATGTTTACTATATTGTGCGTTGGATCTCTGTGGCTTATTTCCTTTCTGTTACAAGCCTTTACCTTTGAACACCCATCACTCTTACCCCGACTCCTATCCCCTTGTAACTACCATTTCACTCTCTGTTTTTTATAGGTTTAACTTGTTTAGATTCTACATATAAATGATAACATACAGTACTTGTCTCTCTCATGCAGTTGAAAATGGCAGGCTATCCTCCTTTCTCGTAGCTGAATAATATTCCATTGTGTATATGTACTGCATCTTTTTTTCCTGTCCATCTGTGAATGGACATTTGGGTTATTTCCATAACTTGGCTATTGTGAATAATGCTGTTAAAATCCATGTTAATAAACATGGGAGTGCATGTATCTTGTCTAAAATCTGTTTTCGTTTCCTTTGCGTGTGAAGTAGAATTGCTGGAATGTATGGTAGATTTATTTTTAATTTTCTGAGGAAGCGCCATATTGTTTTCCATAGTGGCTGGATCAATTTACATTCCCACCAACAATGTATAAGGGATCAGTATGGGATTTTTTTACTGCTATGTCTTAGAGATGGGTCCTTATTGGTACATGAATTCTACCTCATTCTTTTTAACTGGTTTATAGTGTTCTGTGGTAGAAACAAGCCATAGTTTATTCAGCCATTCCCCTGTGGTTTTTGGTTATGTGTTTTCCAAGCTGTTGTTTTAGCTACGGTCAATAAATGCTGCAAAGACCATCCTAATACATGCCTCCTTGTGCACCAATGTAACTGCTTCTCTGAGGTACAAATAATTTGGTTTCTAGCCTCTGGGTCTGTAAGTTTTAGAAGGATAGCTTGAATTCAACTTTATGTCCCATGGGTTCTGAAAATTTGCCTCAAAAGCTGGAGAGAAAGGAAGAGTTACTCCTAACAAAACATCAGCCCATTTCCCAGATACATAAAACAACTATTAGTTTTCCAGTCTCTGCAATTAACGATTGATTAGGAATGCTACACATGCCATCACCCCTAAAAGTACCACTTCAATATGCTTTCTCTCTTTTGTAGCTTGCGTGTTCGATATGCATTTCAGGAATAAAAAATAAGAGCCATTTTATATTTATATACAAACATGTATAAACCAAGACTTGGATCATAACGCAGAGAGCCACCTATAAGGATACTGTCTTTTCATTTACGAAGCGAACATTGATCAGATGGGGAAGAAGAAAAAGGGAATACTGTCTAAGTTGGAAAGCACAGTCCTTTCTCTCCTGTGCTGTCTATACGAGCAGCGTCAGGATCAATCCAGTCGCAAATCCTCCGAGCAGCTGTTTGCATGCCATCGATTAATGAAGCTCTTTGAGTACTCTGTTATTCACGTGATGAAGCAGGAGAGGGAATAAAGAAAGAAAGAGTGGAGCGAAGGAGAGACATCCTAAAGGGAGACTCCCTTTCCCCAGCCACTTGTGGAAATCCATTTCAGGTCCACGGGGACCAATTGTGAGTTCTGGCCTGGGGCAAAATTCCTATT
>CM052800.1:80372211-80384202 GCA_028533885.1 Nasua narica | reverse complement strand
TCTGGCCCTAGCACTTCAACTTTGCTGTCTTTGCCCGTCCTCTCTTTCACTGGCATGGAAGAATTCCTGATGTTAACAGATTTCATTAGTACACGACTCTACCGTGTATAGAGGTCTTTATCAGGCTGATTCCAGCTTAATGGGCTTCCTCTACGAAAGCTGTCCATAAGGCCAAAGAGGGAACTGTTCCTTTACAGTAGCTCCTTTCGAAAGCCCTAAGCAGCAGGAAAGAGAGAGCAATCTGCTCTGTTGGTTCAGCTGGCTTTTACAGCTGAAGATAACACGAGCCACAGATCTGTCGAGGTTTGTGTTTTCTTGGAGGGGGAGGAGAGCGCAAGGAGCAAAATAAAGAGAAGCTGAAGTTTAATATTTCATAACTGTGTGCTGTTTTCCAGGTTTTAATTCCTGTAATAGTCTCTGTGTGTGGCCAGGTCCCTCATAACACAGCCCCATTGAAGAAGGAGAGGGCAAAGGAAAAGGGAGGAAGGGTGGAGGTAGGGATAAAAGCTAGCCTTTGGGGTAGAAAAAGACCACTGCTTTTAAGTACCAACCATGACCTTAGCTGGATATAGGCAAGGCCTCATGGAATTGAGTTGGCCATTCGATTCTGAAAATAGGATAAGGGACAAGCGTGGGTATGGCGTTTATAGCGAGGCCACATGAGGGAAAGGACCCATTTAGAATCTTCTCTGGAAAAAGTGGGTTCCAGAGGCATTAGAAATTTGATGGACCCAGGGCTCTCCTTTTCCCTGAGAGGCCTGTTGGGCAAAGAAAAAAGGAAACGACAATAATAAACCTGAGGAACAAAGATGGTTGAACCGGTGGAGCAAAATCTGTTTTGTATTTTGTAATCTTTTTGTGGAATAAAAAAATAGGAAAAAAGGGTCTTTAAATTTCTGGAAAAAGAAGAAGCATTGGTGTGTCTGCATTATGTATGCAACTCTGTTCCCGCCACCAGACCGGGAGTCTAACGAGCTTAGCTGGTTAATAGAAGCATATTTTATTTTCAGGTTGGCCAAGCTATTTCCTGCCTTTGGAGCAAAAACCAGTGCAGTTACTGTACCCTGACGATACTTTTTTCTTTCTGAATATCATAACCTTTTAAATAACAAGCATGCTGCTCTTTCAAGGGCTCTGAAAACATGGATGGAGAAATACAACAACATTATTTTCTCCTGTCTCTCAAGACGAACAACCTTTAGGTCTGCACACCATTGCTGGGGTTTCTGAATGTAAAAGGAGAAAATGACAATTATTTTGATCTCTCGAAGGTGAGAAAACATAACCAAAATGCACCATAGTGATCAAGTCACATTAGCCTTGAAAAGAAGCATTAAAAATAGGGCCAGTTAGAGTTTCTGGGCTGGGGTGGTGCGGGGTGGGGAGGGGGGTTGTCAAAGCAGAGCAGGGTGTGCTGGGCAGGGCAGGGAAGGGCGGGGAGGTAGCCGTGATGGGAAGGTTTGCGCCTTTGGTATTTGGCCGTTCGTGTTCATTGATGAATATTTCTTCAGTACACAACCCTAGAGCTAAAAAGCCTTTAGATTTCATATAATCTAATGGTCTCATTTTACCGAATGACTTGCCAGGCCCGGCGGCACAGTCAAGCCCACGTTCCAGAACTCTTGTCTCCCAGGTAGGTATTTTCCATTCCATTTTACCATTCAGGTTAAAACACACAGTCTCTGTCTTCTAGGAGCTTATAATCAACAATGTCTGCTTCCCAGAAAAAGGAGCAGTTTGGGGAACACATTAGCACGAAATGACGAGAGAAGATCCTTAGTTCTCTGCCCGTGTCGCTGGGTGACCATAAGAAAACCACTGAGCTTGTCTGTGCTTGCGAGTGAAATTAGGGACTGGGGCAGCTTCTTCGGCATTTTCCAGAGTTCGTGGTTCTGTGTGCATCCAACGTAGACTCCTGGTTGTGCCACGAAAGATATGGCAGTGGGCAGATGGGAGGTTACATTTCTCACTTGGAAGTGTGGTTGGTTATTGGCATAAGAAGTATTACCTGTTTCTGTAGCAAAGGGCAGTGTGGGTTCTCACAGTAACATAAAATGCCCTGGCTTGGTCCTTCTTCCTTTCCAAACAGGCATCACATGTCAGCTTCCTGACTGACTTCTGGTAAGTCATCCTAAAATGGTTCCCGGCATTCACCTCAGAGAGGGTTAAAACTTCCTCTCCCAAACCAAGGGCTACATACAGAGGAGAGACTACAATGGAGGGTGGTGTTGCTTATTTTAAACCAATTGGGAGAAGAGAGTGCCAAAAGGAGAAAAATGCTGTGCTATAATTTTTAAAATCCAGATTCATAAGGAATTTTTTACAGAAGGGTTTTTTTTTTTACTCCATTTTTCCCTGTCTCCTCTCTGCCTCACCTAAACCATCCCTAAAAATGTCCTCATTCAGGTGAGAAAGACTGTTTCTGCTACCGTACTCTATGGAGACCCAGGAACAAAAGGTTTGGCCAGCGGTGGCGTTGATGGGGGTTAGTGAGGTGCCCAAACTGGATTCTCAGTCATGGCACGGGAAGGGCTCTGGAGGTGAAAGAGTTTCCTGTGGGGCTGCTTTCTTCCCTCCCATTAGAAGGACTGGAAGATGAATATGGCGGAGGTAAAAAGGAGCTCCCGCCTCCTTCTTTTGCCCCATCTATTTCCTTCCGAGAAATAAGACGAACAGTCACATGTGTCAAAGGCTGAGCATTCCTGGAAAGTGGTGGCAGGGTGTAGTAAACCTATATTGTTGGAGGCCAGGAGGAGACTGGAGACATGGGGTCAGGCTTGGCTCATACCTGTGTGGAAAACTTTTCATTATTTTCTTTAACAACGATCTAGGTCTTAACCCTTAGCAATACTGTGCTGGTCTGTCTGACATCGTGCAACCTTTTACTGATGTAATTTTTCAGAGGTGGGATACATGTAGTGGAGCATTAATGTCTAGGGAAGAAACAGAATGAGTTGCTGGACACTTATGTGCTATTACATTAGGAATATGCAGACAAGCTGATATAGTGCACATTTAAACAGTCCAGAATGAGACAATATTAAAAATATTGACTTTGGGACCTGGGGTAAGTGTCGACATTATTATGAAGGGCACGCGGGCTTTCTGTGCCTCGCCATGCTGTTTAAGGGGCCAATCACCTCTTGAGAGCTAGCACGTTGTATTTGCTAAATGTAAAAGTTTCTTTGGCCCCATTTTTCTTTTGGGGGTAAAAAATAATTTGCTGGTGTCAAGGCAGCCCAGCAGAAGGAAAAATGGCTTTTCCTCTCCTTTGTGATCTGCTTTGAGGACATGGTAACCAAATAACCAAGCTGTGCCTATATACTCCAAATATACCGACTCAAAGTCTCGAAGGTGGTGCTGGGTCATATGTTTTCCACCGCTCCTCGGATTATTCTGTCGTGAGGAAGTGTGGATTACCCGCTTGTGTGGAGCCTCACCAGTTTGAACTGGTATCATTTGGGAGGAAAGTCCGTCAGAAAGAGAACACTGGGAAAGGCAAACATGTGAATGAACTATTAAATATAAGTGTGTTCCTTTATGAATTGTTTCATTGAATTAAGAGCATAAAAAAAATTCTGAGAGTCCAATTATTTCATACATGTACATCCAGATAGGATCATACTTCAGACATGGATATTCTGTTTTTAATGGCTTTCAGTGCTAGGTATTCAAGTATTTTTCTGTGACTCATTCCTAAACATTACGGAGAGTGGAAAAGCAAGTAAGCAGACCAGTAGCAAAAATCGTTAGAGGAAGAGCCTATTTTTTACAGAAAATAAAAATGGAGGTAAAAGGTTAAATTAAGATTGGTTTGAGACAATGCACCATGGGTAAATTTTTATGTGTGCATATTACACACGAAACGGATTTTGCAAGACCAATTTATGACTGTTCTTAGAACTCCTTACCAAATTTTTTCTTCTTAGTTAATGCCAGAGAGGGTGTTTTAGCCATTTCTCTGATCTCTTGTAAAGGTACTGGTCTGGCTAGATTTTTAAGTAATTTCCAGGTTGCAGTAGCAATGCCGCATAACTTACCCATATTTAAAAGCTGTAGTTATTGGAGGAGAAAATTAAAGGTGAACTTTCACCTTCATTGAGATACAAGAGGATAGAAAATCTTTATAAAAGGAAAGACCAAAAAATGTCATATCAACATCGAGGTTGAAAATATAAGGTTTGTTTTCTTAAAGGAATTTGGGCACACGCGATAGTAAGGACTTTTTTTTTTTTTTTAATTAAGCAGCTAATTAGGCATCGGTTAGACTGAACTCCGAGTCTCATGGTTTACCTTTTTGGATCCATTAGGGTAATTTCCCTTTGTTGCCTCACTGCACCCAGGAGGTGAGTGGAGATCTTTAAGGAAGGTGTAGGTGGCTCTGTCTTAAGACCTAAAGGTGCGATTCCATTTATTTGATAGCAGGTCCTCATTATTTGTGTGAGTGGGATTCTGAACTCAGTTGGGAAAGGGTGGAGCACAAGGAAGGAACACATGGGACCAATGGGGGATGCAAAATCAAATGACAAATGGGATCCAATGGGGGATGCAAAACCAAAAAGGAGAGAATGTTTCCTTAGCTTTCCCACTTTATAAAACAGCAAGACTTTCCTAGCCCAACCTGGAATTCAGCCTCAACTGACTCCAAAGCTACATTAGGATTTTATTCTTTTATTTTTTTTTAAGTTTTATTTATTTATTTTAGAGAGGCGGGAGCAGAGGAGTGGGAAAGAGAGTCTTAGGCAGACTCCACGCTGAGTGCAGAGCCTGATGTAGGGCTCGACCTCATGACCCTGAGATCAAGACCTGAGCCAAAGCCAGAAGTGAGATGTTTAACTGACTGTGCCACCCAGGTGCCTCAAAACATTAGAATTTTTAATGAGCCAAATGTCTCATGGGCCCCTTCTTTCATTTAAAAAAAAATTACCGGGGTGCCTGGATGGCTGAGTGGGTTAAAGCCTCTGCCTTCAGCTCGGGTCCTGGTCAGGGTCCTGGGATTGAGCCCCACGTCGGGCTCTCTGCTCGGCGGGGAGCCTGCTTCCCCTTCTCTCTCTGCCTGCCTCTCTGCCTACTTGTGATCTGTCTCTCCCTCTCTCTTTTTCTCTGTCAAAAATAAATAAATAAAATCTTTAAAAAAAAATAAAATAAAATAAATAAAAATAAAAATAAATTACCAAAAATTTTATTTTATGATTGTGTTGGTATAAAAACAAATATATTAATATGTTAAAATATTACCTTTAGGGGCGCCTAGGTGGCTCAGCCTTTAAGCATCTGCCTTTGGCTTGGGTCGTGGTCTCGGGGTCCTGGGATTGAGATCCGCATCGGGCTCTCTGCTCAGTGGGGAGCCTGTGTCTCCCTCTCCCTCTACCTGCTGCTCCCCCTGCTATGCTCTCTCTCTGTCAAATAAATAAATAATATCTTTAAAAAATAATAATGAAATATTACCTTTAACTTAGGCATTTTTTCCTTCTGTTTTTAAAAGAAATTAAATGTTTTTGTGGACTCTTGTAAGCATTGTGGGCCTAAGGCTCTATGCCTACTGCCTATCAGATAAGTCAACCCTGCCTGAAGCAAGGTAAACCAGAAGGGGCCTAGCAGCATAAGTGAGAATAGTAGCAAGGAGACAAATCCCACAGAGCCTTCTAGGCATGACACAATGGTAAGGATGTCAGAGTTTATTTTCACAGGTGAGATGGGACATTTTCAAGAGTTATGAACAGAGAAGTGACATGATCTGAGGAGGGAGAGTTTATTTTGTGGAAAATAGACTCTAGGAATTAAGGACAAAAATCTGAGAGACCAGTCAGGGGACTTTTCTAATAATCTAGGGAAGAGACGGCGTGACTTGCCCTAAGGTGATGGTGGAGGTGATAGAAAGTGGTCAGATTAAGAAGAGATATTAAAAGTAGAGGCAAAAGAATTTGACAGAGGAGATCCAAGAGGATTCCAAGGCTTTTCCTCGAACAACTCAAGGAGTAAATTCGTTGTCTGTTGAGATAGAGAAAGTTGTGGGGAAGGTACAGTTAGGGAGGAAAATCAAGAGTTCAGTTTTGGACATGTTAAGTTATTAGCCATCGAAGAGGAGGTGTTGAGAAAGTGGTTCACGTTGGACACAGAAACTTGGGAACATCTACTTACATGTGGTATTTAAAGCCAGGCAGAGGACAAGATCTGAGAAGGGATGTTATGTAGATACAGTAGACAAGAGGCCCAAGGACTGAAATCTCAGGCACTCTGATATTTGGAAGTTTAAACATGAAGGACAATCAGCAAAAGGTACTTTGTAGGAGTGGCCAGTAGAGTAGGAAGAGATCCGAGAGAGTGGCATCCTGGAGACCCAGGGAAGGAGCCCTCAGGTCTGCCTCAGCAGCTGCTTTCAAACTTTGACCATCATGGCTACTTAATGCCACATGAAATGATAATAGACCCACAAGCTTCCTCCCTGATGTGGGAGGAAGCCAAGTTCCCTTTGCTAAAAATGTGATGGAAAATCAAACTGATGACCATCTCCCACTCTCTTTACCACAAATAAAGAAATGTAAATAATCCCTTCTGGTTCAGTTAAGACACATATATTCCTGAGAGGGTAGAATAAGCCCAAGAAGTAAAGAAATCTTTTCTCATAGCGAGAGAATGCTTTTCATAGACAGATGGTTTCTTCTGGTCACATTTGAGGAGGCATTTTCTCCCTCAGAGCTCCCCCAGGATTCTGGGTGTTATAGGAGGAAATGATGAGAAGTTTGTACACATGGAAGTGACAAGGAATGCACTAGGGAATCCTATCATGGGTAAGGACATGGTGGACATACAGACATGATGAGGGAGCTCAGAAAAAGGAAAGCATGACTCAGATCAAGAAGAGAGGAAAACAAAATGCCATCAGAAAAACACAACAAAACAAAAGAAAAAAAATTTTGCTTTGCTCCAAATAAAACCCACAACCAACAAGAGTTATATTTAAATATGATTGTCACAGATTTAGTAAGACATTCATCATAAATCACCAGTCAAGGCTATTATTATAGGGCTTCAGAAGATTTTAACAGGAGATACACACACACACACACACACACACATATACACACATATATATACATATATATACACACACACACTTATATATGTATATATATGTACATATACGTATATTAACAGGATATAGATAGATAGATGTGACAAATTAAGTTTCAAGTGATATAATCACATTATAAAACTTTTGAAAACAAAAAATTACCCTACCTCAAGCCATCTAACACAACCACCATTTTGGACTATTTCTTTCCGATCTTTTCTCTAGGCAAATTTTAAAAATCTATACAGCTATAATTATAAAATATATAAACTTTTATATCTTACTTTCATCACAGAGCATCAAGACATGATTTTCTTAAGTGTGGCTAAATGTCCTTCTAAACTGTAAATCCTTACAGTAGGATCTTACCTACTTTGGGGTTGCAACAATTTCATTGCTCTAAAAATTATTCTCCACCAGCAAATGACAAAGGGGTCTATAAAAGACCCTGTCAATCACCTGCCCTACAGTAAATTCTCTTTTCTTCGCGACCCAAATCCAACTTTTATTCAGATGTTCACACATCTTTTTGTTGGCACCCATTCCCAATTCTGAACTCATTGGGCTTAGCCAATCCTGGTGGTCTATTTTTCTGGGGGTGAGTGTGGGCCTCAGTTCTATCCAGTGAGATGTGAGAGGATATCTGGGAATAGTTTATTATTATTGAAAGAGTCACAGAAAAGAGAAGGGGATAAGAGATAATCCCTTTCATCCACTGGACATTGTCATGCCTGCATGACAGAAAACTCTGGAACTCTGGAAGTCATCTTATTACTGGGAAGAAAGGTAGCCAAGGACAAAGCAGATATGCTGTGATTGGAAGAAAGGAAAGATGGAAGTAACCTGGATACCAGATATTTGCAGTCTACTTAACATTTTATTTAAACATTCTTTTTTGCTTCAATTGGTAGGTTGAGGTTTTCTGTTACTTGAAACGAAAAGCATCTGCATTAACTCTGAGCCACTTCCCTCAAGCTTGGTCCTCTCTCTCCTTTAGAAATTGACTCTATTACTTGGGTTGCTCTGAGAGAAAGCCCCATACATGGTTGCCTTTGGCTCCTGGAATTGTCCCAAAGCGTGACCCATGGTAATTACTACTCATTTTTCTCCAATAGATACCTTTACCCATTCCTTTAATTTCAGGAAAAAGCTTAAGGAAAAAGCTCCTGGATGGCTCAGTCATTAGGCGTCTGCCTTCGGCTTAGGTCATGATCCCAGGGTCCTGGGATCGAGCCCTGCATCAGGCTCCCTGCTTAGTGAAGAGCCTGCTCCTCCCTCTCCCACTGCCCCTACTTGTGTTCCCTCTCTTTCTGTCTTTCTTTGTCAAATAAATAAGTAAAAACTAAAAACAAACAAACAAACAAACAAACAAAAAACAAAAACAAAAAAACAACCTTAAAATGTCTCCAGGATCTGGTATTAAATATTGGAGTCTTGGGGTGCCTGACTGGCTCAGTCAATAGAGTGAGCTTGATCTTGATCTTTTGATCTCTTGAGCTCAAGGTTGTGAGTTTGAGCCCCATGCTGGGCATGGAACTTACTTAAAAAAAATAGAGTCTTACATTTGATATTCATTCATGTAGTACATGTTTGAGTACCTCCTTTGGTCTGATATTGGACATTACAAGTACAAATGAGAATGAGGCATGGTATCAGTTTTCAGGTTAGTCAATCAATATATATTGCCAGCTGTGTGTTAGGTGATGGGGTTATGATGGAGACCAGAGTCTGATGGGAAGAGACAAACACATTCCCCCAAACCCAACTTCAATATAATGTACTATGTGTAATAACAGTGGCATAAATACAATATTCTAGGAATCAAAAATTGAGAGGTGACTCATAGCCAAAGCGTCGGAAAAAAAATTCACAAAGGAAATATTTAATTATAATGCATTTCAGTGCGGAAATAATATTTGAATTGGGTACTGAAGAATGCATAAAAGTTTTCCTGATGTAGAAGTAGATCAGGAAAGGACATCTTTGACAAAGAGCATAATATGAGTAGACATGTAAAGCCATATGAAAGAAAGAATTGGAGAATAGTGAAAAGTTTAGGAGGGCAGGAGATATGTGTGAGAAGAGACTAGGAGATAAGACTTAAATTTGGTGTGTAATCACAGATTACACACCATCTTTGATGTGTACAGAGATGGTGTGTAAATGCAAATAACCCAGTGGGCCAAGCTAGGAATTTGGGGTTTCTCATGCACACCAGGGGAACATGGGACCAAGCACTAGAAACACAACTGAAGGCAGAAAAGGTATCTCTGGTTTCAGAATTGTATGTGAAGTGGAGGTGGATGGAACTTGATGAGAAGTGGGACTTTTTTTTTTTTTTTTTTGAGAAGTGGGACATAAGTTAAGCGAGTATTAGATGTCTCTCCAGCATCCACTTTCCCTTCCTTCCAGCAACAACTGTGGCTTTACTGTGCACATCTACTCCTCCCCCACTTTCTCCTTTCCTGCTCCCCATAGCGCTCTACCTTCAGTCCCAGTAGTGGAGCACGTGACTCTGCCTTGAGCCAATCACCACATTGCATTTGCCTGACTACAGAGATTAATTTAACCAGTCATGTGACCCATGTGGGTTCAATAAGAGCAAAGTACAGGAAGTATGCTAAGAATGCCAGGAGGAAGACATTTGTTCTTTATTTTTAATTAGAAGCTAGAAAAAGATGCAGGCTCAGAAGCTATTGGAAGCCTTATCCTGATTACTTGGTCTGAAAATGGAGTATGAAACAGAGGAAAGAAATATGAATCCTGGCTCGATCCTGATCCTTCAGTTATGTGAGCAAATAAATCTTATTCATTCAAACCAGTTTGATTCATCATCTCTGCCACCAGGAGAATCCTAACAGAGAGAGAAGAAAAGAAAAACTGTCTATTTCTAAATGTTAGATTTGCTGAAGATCCAACACAGGTCAAGTTCCATGAAGAACTTGGAGATTTGAAGAAACATTTTTTTTTTTTAGCTTCACTTTTCTTTGCCCCCAAATAATCTAACTTTACAGCTATAGAAATAATACAGGAAAAAAGAAAATGACTGTATTCTTAAGATTAGATATTTAAGTGAATGCAATTTTCAAAGATGGTGCTAGAGATCTTTTTTATGTATTTTTAAAGATTTTATTTATTTATTTGACAGAGAGAGAGAGAAAGAGAGCACAAGTAAGGGGAGCAGCAAGCAGAGGGAGAGGGAGAAGCAGACTCTCTACTGAGCAGGGAGTCCTATGTGGGACTCGATCCCAGGATCCTGGGATCATGACCTGAGCTGAAGGCAGACACTTAACTGACTGAGCCGCCCAGGTGCCCCTAGAGATCTGTTTTAAACACAGACATACACATGCACACAGGCACACAAAACTCCTGAAGTTTCATTGGGAATTTTTCTCTTAATAGTAATTTGTGGAAAGCCAAATAAAAAACAATATCATACGGAAAGTGATTCCTTGATGGTAAATCTACTGAAATCTTCTTTTAAGCAACTTGTTTAAAGGATCCACTTTCTGTGTCTCAAAACTGCCACTGAATGCTGGAAGTAAAAAAAATTACCCATTAGACAATAGTCTCTAGGCTCTAAGGCTGTTCTGAGATAGGCTGGATCTGGGGTAGAGATTGGAGGGGGGATCTGGCACCCATATTGCTTTAGCAAATTCCAGCTCCTGCTTCTATTTCTTCATTATTTGCCTCCCCTGACTCAGCCTGATCTTGGGTTACCTATTACAATCCTTTCGCACCCCATATGGAAACCTGCTGACCCCACAAGCAATTACCAGATCTTCAGTCCAGACATTTGAAGCTGGAGATATATTTTAAGCCCTGGCAGAGGAAACACAGATTGCAGTTTACCATTATTAAAGCCAACTCAAGCTTATAGCTCAGAAAACTTCTATTCTCATGGTGGGTGTTCCAAATACAGGGTGTAGTGAGGCCAACAGTAACCAACCCACAAGGAAACAGACCTCATTTTTAGAATTCCGTGCAACAGTTGGATGAAATTTCCTCCACTTAATAAATGCTCCACAACCCGGGGCGCGTGGGTGGCTCACTCAGTTACGCATTCGACTCTTGGTCTCGGCTCAGGTCGTGATCTCAGGGGCTTGGGATGGCGCCCCCATGGGGCTCTGCGATCAGTGGGGAATCTCCTTGAGTTTCTTTCCCTTTAACCCTCCTCTCATGCTCACTCGCTCTCTCTCTAAAATAAAAAAATAAATCTTTAAAAAAAAATAAATGCTCCAAACCCAGAGATGGCCCTGTAGAGCATTAAAAGGTAAGTGTCTTTGGATGATAACTTTGTTAGCTGTGTAGCAGGTGGGCTAAGTAGGGATAGCTGCTGGGATAGCCTGGATAAAACTTGATGGGAGCAGAAGTAATGGGCATGGATACAGGAGGCTTATGGAAGAGCCTTCAGTTTGACTTCCTACTGTGTACTAGGCATTGCGGCTGGCAAGATATGTATATTATTCATTAAGCTCTATGAAGTCAGAGATTTATCTGTCTTGTCGGTTATTTGTTAAATAAATACATGAATGAATGGATGAATTATTCCATGTAACCAATTCTTACTCTGTTCGCTGATCCTCTTTTCATAAAAACTTTTAATTCTTACAAATCCAAATGCCACTTCCTCTGACTAGACTACATGAGCATGTTGTACGTTCCCACGGTGGCCTGCACTCCTCCTTTATACCACTCGTTACACGATTCAGTGTGTGTTTTTCTTATTAGACTGTAAGCTCTGTGAGGCCTGGGCTGGAATCATGTCAGTTTTATTCACTGCTACACCTAATAAACATATTGAATGAACGACACTCTGTCAATCTCACTAAATGTCTTATTCCTATTTCACATATGAGGAGCTCAAGTCACCAGGAAGCTAAGTGGCTTGTACCAGTTAAAAAGGTGCATCTTGG
>CM052800.1:80325524-80372111 GCA_028533885.1 Nasua narica | reverse complement strand
ATATATAAGTACAATTTATTTTATTTTTAAAAAGATTTTATTTATTTATTTGAGAGAGAGAAAGAGAGCATGAGCGGGGGGGGGGGGGGAGGGCAGAGGGAGAAGCAGATTCCCCGCTGAGCAAGGAGCCCAATGTGGGACCCAATCCCAGGACACTGGGATCATGACTTGAGCAGATGCTTAACCGACTGAACCACCCAGGCCCTAGTACAATTTATTTTAAAGGTATGCTGAATGCAAGAATCAGAACACAAACACATACACACACCACACCCACACCCACCCACACACACACACACACACACACACACACGAGTCCTGCCCATAACACTTCACTTTTTGTTAAATGCACTGGGTGTTCAGATCTCTGTTAGTGCCTCAGGGTTTGAGTTATAAATGAGAAGGCTCAACAAGATAATATATGAACCCAGCATAGCTCTTAGAGGAAATGAAACTATCGTAAAAAACAAAAGCCAAAATAAAAAGTTTTAAAATTTAATTGAATTTTAATTCCAGTATAGTTTATATACAGTGTTATATTAGTTTCAGGTGTACTATACAGCGATTCAACACTTGCACACTACTCAGCGCTCACCAAGACAAGTGTGCTCACTCTTAATCCCCTTCACTATTTCACCCAGCCTCCCATTCCCCTCCTCTCTGGTAACCATCAGTGTGTTCTCTCTAGTTCAGAGTTTGTTTTTTGGTTTGTCCCTTTTTTTCCCCTTTGCTTGCTTATTTTGTTGTTGTTGTTTCTTAAATTTCACATATAAGAGAAATCATATTATATTTGTCTTCCTTTGACTGACTTATTTCACTGAGCTTTATACTCTCTAGCTCCATTAGTGTTGTTGCTAATGGGAAGATTTCATTCTTTTTCATGGTTGAATAATATTCCACTGTATGTGTATACCATATCTCCTTTATCCATTCACTTGGTCTGATCCCATAATTTGGCTTGTAAATAATTATAAATAATGCTGCAACAAATATAGGGGTGCACTTTGAATTGGTGTTTTTGTATTCTTTGGTAACATACCATGGTGTGGTTACTAGATCATGAGGTAGTTCTGTTTTTAATTTTTTGAGGAACCTCTGCAGTCTTCCACAGAGACTGCACCAATTTGCATTGCCACTGGCAGTACACAAAGGTTCCTTTTTCTCCATATCCTTGACAACACTTGTTTCTTGTGTTTTTGATTTTAACCATTCTGACAGGTGTGAGGTGCTAGCTCATTGTGCTTTTGATTTGCATTTCCCTGATAACGAATGAAGTTGAGTATCTTTTCACCTGTCTTTTGGCCATCTGCATATCTTTTTTGGAGAAATGTCTGTTCATTCTTCTGCCCATTAAAAAAAATATTTATTTATTTAAGAGTAAGAGAGAGTGAGTGTGCATACACATGAGTGGGGGGAGGACGAGGGCAGGGGAGAGAGAGAGAATCTTCAGCAGACTCTCTGCTGAGTGCTGAGCCAAGGTAGGGCTTGATCCCACAACCCCGAGATCATGACTTGAGCCGAAATCAAGAGTCGGACACTTAATTAACTGAGCCACACAGGCATCCCTCTTCTAACCATTTTTTAATTGGATTATTTGGGGGGTTTTTTGGCATTGTATCTGTTCTTCATAAAATTTCTATACTGTTTATTGGATATGTCATTTGCAAATACACCCTTCTGTTCAATAGGTTGCCTTTTAGTTTTGTTGATGGTTTACTTTGCTGTGCAGATGCTTTTTATTTTGATGTAATCCCAATCGTTTATTTTTGCTTTTGTTTCCTTTGCTTCAGAAGGCCTGTCTAGAAAGATGTTGTTTTGGCTGATATCAGAGAAATTACTACTTGTGCTCTCTTCTAGGGTTTTTATGGTTTCTGCTCTCACATTCAGGTCTTTAGTCCATTTTGAGTATATTTTTGTGAATCGGTTATAAGAAAGTAGTCCAGGTTCATTCTTTTGCATGTAATTGTCCAGTTTTCGAACACCGTTTGTAGAAGAGACTTTTTCCATGTATATTCTTGCCTCTTTTTTTGAAGATTAATTGACCACATAATTGCGGGTTTATATCTGGGCTCTCTATTCTGTTCCATTGACCTATGTGTCCATTTTTGTGCCAGTATTATACTGTTTTGATTACTACAACTTTGTAATAAACTCGAAATTTGGGATTGTGTTACCTCCAGCTTTGTTTTTCTTTTTCAAGATTGCTTTGGCTATTCCAGGTCTCTTGTGGTTGCCTACAAACCAAAATAAAAACTTTACACTCCCAACCAAACAAGAATAATAAAAATAATAAGATAATAATAGCTAACTTTAATTAAGTGCTTAGAATGTGTCAGAAATGTACTAAAAGCAGGACATTCACTCTCATTCAAGGCTAGTAGCAAAGATATGTGGTAGACCCAAATAATGTTCTTATTTTATCGAAAAGTAGACCACCTTGAGGCACTTGGGTGGCTCAGTCAGTTAAATATCCAACACTTGGTTTTGGCTCGGGTCATGCTCTCGTGAGTCATGATCTCATGGGTCCTAAGATCAATCCCTGCATCAGTCTCCATGCTCACTGGGAGAGTGCTTGAAGATTCTCTCCATCTGCCCCGCCCCCTATGCAGGCACATTCTCTCTCTCTCTCAAATAAATACATTAATTGTTTTTAAAAGTTAGCCACCTTAGAGAGGTTAATAATTTTCCCAAAGTCACATGGATAGTGAGTGGCAAAACTCAGAATGTGTCTGAAACTCAGGCCTGTTCTACAGAGAACACAAAGCACTTGCTGCTGCATCACATTCAAGGCCCCTTAAAAATATATTTTACAGGGAAAAACTTTAGCTTTGGGGCGCTAGAAATTTGGCAAATTCTGGGTACATTTCAATTGATTTGAATATTGTTACTCTAAAGCACTTTTTAAAAAAAATCGTTTCTTTTTTTTTTTAGATTTGGAAGCATGACTAAACAAGTCCTTCTAACCATCATTTTTCTGACAGCAAAGCTGCTTTTAAATGAATGCATTTCTTCTTCACTATATAAGGAATTATTTCACTGTTTTCTTCCTCACCTCACCTCCGAGGCATCTCCCATCAGAGTAAGTGAATTCTTGGTACAAGTGTGGTCTGGTAGGTTTCAATGTTGACTGTGGATCAGCACCACCTGGACATTTTTTATTTTTGTTTTTTAGTAATATTGTTAATATTTAAGGCAAAACAATTCAGAAGCACAGCTAACCAACAACAAAGTAAGCACTGTATTAAATATGTTATATTACCTTTCTCAGTTAATCCCCTGAGCAACTTTATGAGTTCGGTATTCATGAATCATGGTGGAGAGGGATTGTTACTTGCCCAAGTCACATTGTTGTAAGTAAACCACGCTCCTCAACACTGGGCTATGCTGCCTCCTTCCACAGAAGATGCCAAAGCCATTCCGAAATAGCCCCAACTGGATACTCCCCCATTAACCAATGTTTTCTTGGCTTATTCCTTCAGATGTCAAAGCTTGTCCACAGGGAGAGATTCCACATTTCCATTTATAGACAGCATCTTTATTCTCCTTGATCTAATTTTTCACCAAGCCAAAACTACCAATGCTACAGGAAGGACTGAGGTATATTTCATCATTGTTATGGAAAATTATACGACAAAATTGTCACTCAAAAAGTATGCAGCTATAAAGGAGTAGAAAAAATACTGTAGAAGTGCCAGTATTTGGCATAAAATGACACTATTCATCTGGATTTTGGGATGTGTATAGGATTTATCATCTCTTTGGAATTATTTTTGAATATTTACGCTCTTACCTAATTGTAATGTTGTGTTCTGTTTTTTCTTTAAGATTTTATTTATTTTTTAGAGAGAGATTGAGAATGAGAGGGGAGAAGGTCAGAGGGAGAAGCAGACTTCCCGCAGAGCCGGGAGTCCGATATGGGACTCGATCCCGGGACTCCGGGATCATGACCTGAGCCGAAGGCAGTCGCCCAACCAACTGAGCCACCCAGGCACCCTTGTGTTCTGTTTTTTAAAGAGAACTCTCCAAGTGGCATAAACCTTAGACCTCACAGAAGGGGATCTGCCCCAGAGAGGGGAATCTCATTCATGATTTCAGTCTCCTGACATCATTTAACCTATAAGTAGAGATGCCCTATAACCATAATCGCTTTCTAGGGGGACATTTGTCATCCTAGAACTGTATTAGAATATCATGGATAAGTAACTATCTCGTCAGCTTGGATCACCTGCCACTCAGTCCTGTCAAGGGAGACTGAGACTGAGTAGAAAGTAAGGATTGTCGGTTAACTAATTCCCATTTACACCCACTTGATTTCAAAAAGGAAACAGACCAAAAATTAGTCATGAAAGGTATTTGCATGACAGGACTGTTGGAAGTATCCAATATGTATTTCCTTAGATTGTTGTACCAACTGAACTGGACCTTTTTTATATTTTTTTATGTGAACACATATTTCGGTGAATGTCCTTGAACCAACAGTATATCAAAAATCTATTGCACTTAACTTATTTGAAGGTGACTTAGTAGCCACTTCTGTTTTCTGGAAGACCTCTGATAGCTCAGGATAAAGCAGAAAAGGAAAGTCAAAAGTGTTGTCACAGATCCTACGAATTAAAACAGGTACATTCTACCCATAGATGAGTCTTAGAGGGCCTCTCTCTGAATTTAAACATGTTTCTACAAAATTTAGTTATATGCTTGCCTACCATTAAGTTTAAAAGAAGTCAACAATTAAGATGGGGTGCAGCAGGGTGCTACAAGAAGGTAGAATTACAATGCATGGAAGGGAGAAGGAGGAAGAACTACGGAAAAAGGGCACAAGACCTTAGCAGTAATAGGAGCCTTTTTGTGTGGGAACAGAGAGTCCCACATATCATGGTTGCTCCTGAGGATTTTGTTTAGTAAGTGAGGTTCATGTGAGGTTTTCTTCGGTAATCCTCTGAAAGTAATAATATTAAACATTATGGTGGTTGAAATTTCAGTTATCTAGGTAATTTATTTATACATACATATTAGTTTGTTATAACACTGTAATTTTAAAGAAAATACAACTATAATAAGGAGACACATTAGAACAGCATTCTATTTTATCTAACTTTGGAATGCTCTCTGGTCTTTTCCCAGGCACCGCTTGGTTGGATTGTATTAATATCATTTATATTCTCTACCCACACATCAAGGGAGAGTTAAGGAGTCCCGTGTCTCAGGTTGGAGACAATGTAAGATTAAACAGCAGGATTAAATGTGTGCTGTGTATTATTCAAAACGTGTATAATCCACACAAGATGAACAGTGGGTGACTCTGTGTCGTTGGAGAGGTTGGCTGGGAGGTCTTCGTCTTCCTCCCCTGGAGGACCACACAGAGCTTCCTCACTCCCCAAGTCGCATTGGAATCCCCCACTAGATGGTGCTGAGCAAGCAGGTTGGACTGAACCGAAAGCCTTTCTTTTTGAGCCTCCTCCCCCATTCTGACCCTCACCTCTCCTTCCGTGTGCTTGATGTTCCGAGAGAATGATTGTTCAGGAATGTCTTATGATAACAAAACCCCTTTCAAACATTAGTCAAACACAGGCTGAGATGGGTAAACATCATGAGTGGTCTTCTCCTTTGTCGTTAAAAGGAGCGAAGCCTAGTAAAGCCCACAAAGGCAAGTTGGTGGGCTTCCAATTATCATCTCATGAACAAGGAATCTTTTGAAATACATAGATTATCTCTTTGGGGTGGAAGAGAGTACTGGAGGGGGGCAGGGTGGAGCATTAAAAAAGGGTGTGGTTGGGGAAAGAAATGTGAATTTGCCTTTGACAGCAAAGTGGCAGACTGACACAGCAGCCTCGAGTCAGATGCCCTTGCTTTCAGATCTGACTGTTCACGGTCAGAGCAAATGGAGAGGTTATTTAGACAAAGCTGAAATATACACTTGCATGGATAGCGCCTCATAACAATCAGGGACACGTGTGTCAAGACAGTAAATCAGTTTTTCTTTCTGATTAAGACCTTTTGACTCAATGCAGGGAGAACACTCCTGACTGACTTAAATACATCCTGTTGAAACAGAAGTCTGTACTTAATCACTCATTTTTAGAACACGAGTCTGATTTCAAGCCGGGCAAAAATATGGAGAAAAAAACTCTTTAAGAATAAGGTCATCTTTGTTTCCACTTTTGCACTGGAAAAAAGCATGAAGTCTTTGATTGATGTTGATACTTAGGTGTTCATTTTAGAACAACTTGGGGGATCCAGTGAGTTGAAACTCCCTTCTTACCATATAAATCTTCAAGAACTTCAAGTTGAACGAATTGAACTGAAAATAATGGTGTCAAAAAACGAAGTTAAGTATTATTACTCAACTATTATTATTGCCAAACCAACTAGAGCAGAATTTCTTGACCAAGACCATGAATCTGCAATAGTTGTTTCTATAATTGACCAGGACTGCCATAATGCTTTCCTTATTGCTTTCCTGATGTAGACATGTGCCCTGTAGGATTTCCTCCTGAGGACTGTTTGTGTGCCAGGAAATGTAGGAGAGGTAGGTGGTGGGACTGTGTTTGGGGAGGCAAAGGGGAATGGGGCTGTGTAATAGCACCGAAGGCAAGGATAAATCATAATCATAGGCAGGTGCAGCTGGGGGTCCGAGGACATTGGCAGGAAGTGAGAAATGTCTAGGGGAAGAGACCGCGCTCAGGGGTCCGAAGGCGCACACGTGTGTGTGTGTTTCTAAGCAGCCCTGTTTTTGAAGATGAACTCTGTTTTAGGATGGAGGCTGAGGAGAGTGAAATCAGGTTGGGGAGCATGATGGGGGCAAATTTCATATGGCCGTAAGGAAGGTCAGAGGACACGTAAAATTGTCCTGGTGCATTTTCACCAGGTGCTGTGCTGTGGAACCACCCAGTAGGGCATCAAACTGCATCCTGGTGTGCGGCTCCCTGGGAGCTGTGCTGGGCGAGCTCGGAGGCCAGCACTGAGGCTCCTCTCCGGATGGCTGCTTGCCTTACGGACCGTCATCATCGAGGCATGGCTGGCTGTGGTCATGGGGCCCTCACCTTGGGAGGGAGAGCACTATCCCTCTTAGCTCCAAGCTCCTCGGGCGGCTCCGCGGGTGGCCTCGCGGAGGCCATGGTGAGGAGCGGGGAGGCCCAGTGCTACATCACACGGATGCTCTCTCCCTATAACTGAGCAACTTAAAATCTGGTCTCTGTGGGGCAAAACTTTGGGAGTCACTTAGCAGGTTGGGTCTGGCTCTGAGTTTCTCAGGAGCTTGCAGTCAAGATGTCCGTCAGGGCTGCAGTCATCTGCGGTCTGACCGGGGTGTGTGTGTGTGTATGTGTGTGTGCGTATGTGTGTGTGTGTGTAATCTCCTTCGAGGTGCTTCACTCACACAAGAGGTAAGTTCCTACTGACTGTTAGGAAGTCCGGAGTTTCCTACTCTGTCCCTCTCTGGAGGGCTGCTTGAGTGCCCTCACAACATGGCAGCTGGTTCTCCTGCGGGATGATGGGAGAGGGAGAGACAGAAAGAGCGGGAAGCCACAGTGCCTTCTATGACCACTTTGGAAGCCACCTGCGGTTACTTCTCCCACATTGGATTTGTTAGCAGTCAGTCATTAAGACTCGTTCACACAGAAAAGGAGGGGAATTAAGCTCCACCTCTGGAAGAGAGGTATATCTCTTCCATATTTTAAAAGCTAAGAGGGCCCTCAGAAAATGACTAGAGGATACTTAGTGGGCTCTGTGACTCTCACTGCTCCTGGAACGGTGGCCCGTTGTCTCACTTAGGAGCTTTAAAAAGAAATTCTGGCACCAGAGTGCCCACCCAGGCTTAGAGAATAAAAATCTCAAGGGGAAGGAGGGGGACCTGAAAATCTGTATTTTTAAGCTTTTATACAATTATAAGGGAAGGGAGGTTTGAGAACCCATTCCAGCATTGTCCAATGAAAATATAACATAAGCTGAATATATAATTTAAAATTTTCCTAGTAGCCACGTTAAAGTAGTGAAGAGAAACAGGAGAAGTTAACTTGAATATATTTTATTTCCCTAATCTATTTCCCTTATATATTCAAACTGTTATCATTTCAACATGTAATCGATATAAAAAATCAAGATATTTAATTTTTTTATAACAAGTGTTTGAATTCCAGTATACATTGTATGCTTATAGCACATTTCAATTTGGACTAGCAACATTTTAGGCGCTTAGTAGCCATACATGTCTAGTACTCCTTCACTCACCGATGAGCACAACATCTCAACTATAAGTCCCATAAGGACAGATGCCTTGTCTATTTTGTTCACTGCTTTGCACAGAGCTTGGCATGCAGTATGTACTCAAGAAATACTTGCAGAACAGAGAAATCGTGTGCTAACATGACATTAAAAAGCAAAATTATAGTATATTTATTTCATATATAGTATTTCCAAAAGACTCCAGTGATTCTCTAGTTTTTCCAAAAAGACTGAGCTATTATACACAATGTTGAAACTCTTCACAAGAAATCTTTTTGGAACTTTGATCCTTGTTGGTCTGGTATTCAGTCTGAAGAAGTCTAAATCACCTTATCCTGTATGTATGTGATCTGACAGTGAAGACTACATTTGCTCCTATATTCAGAACACAGCCTACTCCCGTCCCTGGCCCCAGTCCCTCTGCACTGCCTTCTTCACCCCGCCCCAACACTGCCCCACTGCTGAGTGACTCCAGGCCACTATATTTTGGCACTGGAATGGTCTGGAGCAAGAAAGTACCTTGGAACTCCCAAACCGCCATGTGGCCCGAAGCCGAATCCCTTGCCCATCTTTTTGTACATCTCTCTGTTCAAGAGTAGTTTTAGCACACTGAGAGAATCTTCTGGCTTATTCTTTTGCGTTTCTTTTTTTCTTCTCCTCAGAATTGAAAGAATTTCTCAGAATTACAGGAAGTTTGAAAACCCTGATGACATCAAAAAAGAGAGAGAGAGAGAGAGGGAGCTGAACTCAACTTCAATAAACTACAGATTTTAAAGCTCATATCCAGAAGCTGGAGAACTAGTGTCTCTAAATTATAAACGTAGAGACCCGTTTTTATTCCAAGTTGTAAACATGATGCTTAAAAGGAAGCGATATGAGCATAATATTTTGGAAAACTATGTAGAGACACATAGTAGTCAGTGTTACAAATTCTTCCAGTTATTTTTTTCCTATTCACATATGTATATAAATAGATTTTTTGAAATGGGAACTGCCTTTACCTACTGTTCTGTATTAACATTTTTCACTCAACTACATATTATGACTCCACGCAATACTTTACCTCATTGTTTTTGGTTGGATGCATAAAATCTGGAAATGTGTAGTCTTATTGGTGATTATTTATCATTATAAATATTACATTAAATAAGGTTGGACAATAAAAAAAGGCAGAGGTAGGGGCAAGCCTGGCTTCAATAGCTAATACCCTTGAGTATGTAATGAAGGAGAGCTTGAGCAAAGTTTGTGGATTTTAATACTCCACATATGAGGTTGTTTATGGCAACACCTGGGTTTATCCATGGTGGAGCTCACACTTTTTAACATCCTAAATTATTTCTAGGAGTAAGGAATTCTTTGGGTGGGCAGTTCGAATATTCTGCCGGGAGCTGAATTAGCAGAGACACTCAAAGTTCTGGGTCAGAGTCACTGGCCTAGTCTTATACTGACTGATTCCAAACAGAGTAGACACCAAGAGGACATCTAGCGAACAACACAGCTGGCCCGTTCTCCCATGTGAAATTCTGTCCTCACCCACTGCATGTGTGGGCCCAGGGTTCAGATGGGACCATCCGGGGTATTGATGGCACCGATAGTCAGTAGAATAACTGGTGGGACTGAGTCAGCACAGCTTCCACTCACCTCATTAAACTCCATGTCTTAGGAGTACACGAAAGAAGCGATCCTACACTTGGCAGCCTTGTAGAAAGTACACCGTACTCCCCATTTTGCAGATTTTAAGTTACAAAGGCCTCTAAGTAAATATTTCTTAGTGAAGTGACCCCGGGCAAGTCACTTAAACTCTCGAACTTTGTTCCTTCCTTGGAAAAATTAGGATTATCGCCCTTGGTTGATAGAGATTTAGTAAGAATGAAACACGATGATCCACACAAAGAGCTTAGGACAGGATCTGGCACAGAGAACACACCCAATACCCAGGAACTGGGTATTAGTATTTGAATGGGAGCTAGGGGGGAAGAAGAGATGATCAAATCTAAATAGGATTTCACACAAGACAAGTATATCCACTGATCTATCAAAGTAAAAGAATGTACCCGTGGGAGGAAAAATTGGCCATGATTTAGTGGGAAGAGATTCCCACCAAACCCAGACGAAAACCGTGTTCAGCTTTGCAAACACGGTGCAGAACTAAAGCAGACATCAGATAGGATGCTGCAAATTGTTCAGAGACAATAGTTCCCCTCCCACGCAGATTCTATTCAGCTTGTTAAGTGCGAAGAGTCAGATCACAGTCAGGTACTGTACCTCATTGCTGTCCCTGAGGGCATGGGAACCAACCAGGGCACCTGGCCACGAGTCAACGAGCCATGTTGTAACGGCAGCTCTGACAGTGCACGTCCGTGGCGTCTCTCCAGGGATGAACCAAGCGTTGTCATTTCCTGTTTAGTTTCACATGGGTAGTGATTATTTATGGAGTACCAGGAGGCAATTTTTTTTTTTTTAGGTTCAACAACCAATTGTGGGTTTTGAGGTCCATTCCATAAATAACAGTAAAACCAATAGTTAGATGAATCTAAGTGGCTCCACATTTGCTGTGAGGCCACTGCGGGCGGTGTCATTGCATCTGCCACTGGGGACATGGTAGAACACAGCCACCCGTGCAGCCCTGGGATTCTCCATAGGATTCTGTCTCCTGTCCCCAGGTTCACTATTGGCAGCCATTTCCAGCAGTCGCATCGTCTCCTCTGCCACAGGTAGTGGCATGTGGTTGTTGGCTTGTTTCTGACCTGCCGCTGCTCCCCAGTTCCCTCACCCGCCTGAGTTTTCCTAGTTCCCTTTGGCTACAACCTCCTAGGGATCAGACTTTCCTCTGCAGCTGACCAATGCAGCTGACTTAAGGCTGTACGACCCAGAATTCTGTCATTTCTAGTCTGATGTGGTGTTGGGGGCCAGACCCACTTCTAAAAAAGTGTTAGAGACTCCATCAGAATCTCCTACAAAGTTTCTGGAGTCAGCTCCCAGTTGAATGTTCCTAGCCAGGGAAGGTTTTCCTGCTTTAGTCCAAGGTTAGAAGAGGTCCTATCTTTTTTTTTTTTTTTTTTAAAGATTTTATTTATTTGGCAGAGAGAAAGAGATCACAAGTAGGTAGAGAGACAGGCAGAGGAAGAGGGAGAAGCAGGCTCCCCACTGAGCAGAGAGCCCGATGCGGGGCTCGATCCCAGGACCCTGAGATCATGACCTGAGCTGAAGGCAGAGGTTTAACCACTGAGCCACCCAGGTGCCCCAGAAGAGGTCCTATCTTAAAGATCCATTGCTGGCTTGCCTGTTTGCTTTTTCTTTTTTTTTTCCTCGTTTTTGGTTTTTAATCTATTTTATTTTCTTATTGACATTTAGCACACATAACATGGTATATTAGTTTCAGGTGTACAAAATAATGATTTGATATTTGTATGCACCGTGAAATGATCACAATAAGTCTAGTTAACATCCATCATCATACATAGGTACAAAAATTTTTTTCTTGTGATAAGAACTTTTAAGATCTACTTTCCTAGCAACTCTCAAATATTCAATACAGCATTATCATCTACAGTCACCTTGCTGTCTACATTCCATCCCCATGACTTCTTTATTTTATAGCTAGAAGTTTGGACCTT
This sequence comes from Nasua narica, assembly GCA_028533885.1. Taxonomy (NCBI): domain Eukaryota; kingdom Metazoa; phylum Chordata; class Mammalia; order Carnivora; family Procyonidae; genus Nasua; species Nasua narica. The sequence goes on along the minus strand of CM052800.1, from coordinate 80,360,271 downwards.
TTGACTTCCTTTACTCATTCCTCTCATCACGCCCACCCCCTCTGGTAAACACCAGTCTGTTCTCTATATCTTTGAGCTTGTTTCTGTTTTGTTTTGTTTTCATTTTGGATTCCACGTACAAGTGAGGTCATGTGGCATTTGACTTTCTCTGTCTCACTTATTTCACTTAGCACAATGCCCTCGGGTTCCATTTATGTCATCACATATGGCAAGATTGTCTTTAAGTAACCAAATAACATTCCAGTGTGTGTGTGTGTGTGTGTGTGTGTGTGTGTGTGTCTTGGCTATTGTGAATAACACTGCAGTGTACATGGTGCACACATTATCTTTTCAAGTTAGTATTTTTTTTTAAAGATTTATTTTTATTTTATTTATTTGAGACAGACAGAGAGAGAGAGAGAGAGCATGAGAGAGGGAGAAGCAGGCTCCCCACAGTGCAGGGAGCCCGATGTGGGACTCGATCCCGGGACTCCAGGATCATGACTTGAGCCGAAGGCAGTAGCTTAACCAACTGAGCCACCCAGGCACCCTCAAGTTAGTATTTTTTGATTCTGTTTGTTGTTTGTTTGTTTCAGGGAAATACCCAGAAGTGGAATTGCTAGATCATAGGGTAATTTTTTATTTTTTAATAAAATAGTTATCTATTTTTTAATTTTTTGAGGAACCTCCATACTGTTTTCCATAGTGGCTGCACTAATTTACATTCCCACCAGTAATGCCCCAAAGTTCCTTTTTCTCCACATCCTTGCCAACACTTGTTATTTCTTATTTTTTTGATACTAGCCATTCTAAGACGTGTGAGGTGATGTCTCAGTATGGTTTGGATTTGCATTTCCCTGATGAGGGCCCACAGCTTTCTGTTTTCCACACAGAATAGGGTATAGGCAAACAGGTCACATGGAGTTAACTGCATACAGACACTAGATCCTAGACAAGAAGACAGAGCACATACATTTATTCTTATTTATGTGCTTATTAAATATTTATCTCCCATCCCAAGTTACATTTCTATTAGGTTCAAAAATGAATGAGAATAATGAAAAGAGCAGCATGAACATAAATTGGAAAATTACCCAAAGGCACGGACTATGCCAATTTCATTCATCTTTAATTCCTGAATTCAGACATATTCTTGGCATTTATTCCAAAGTCATCCTTCTCAATAGGACTCATTTTCCATTTTTAATCATGTAGTTCCAGAGAAGCTGGCTACAACCATGGTTCTAGGGGTGACTCATATGACCTGGGCTAAGCCAATAGTTGCATTCCTCCTCTGGTGACAGTATTGGCTTAAAACTGTGCCTGTGACCCAAGCTCGTCCAATCACAGTGCATCTCAGAATTTTGCTGGGAATTATGGGACAAAGAAACTCTCTGTGGGAGCTGCTGGCAACCATCTTGGGAGGAGGAGGGAATGATGCAGAAACCACAGAAATCAGAACAGAAAAGTAGATGGCAAGAAAATAGGTTCTTTGTGTAATACTGTTGAGCCACTGGATTAGGCTGAGCCAAAAACTAATGCTATCTCTGTACTTTTCAGTTATGTGAGACAAAGCATTTCCTTTATTTTTAAGTTATTTTAAGTCATGTGTATTTTTATACACTACTGAAAGTATCCTCACCCATATATTGTAATGATACCTGCCACATAGTAGGTATTTAATAAATATTTGTAAAATGAGTCAATGATTGCACAGCAATACCACATTGAAATTTCAATAAAGACTGAAAATTTCTTTGGTATAGCTGTATTCCAACAATAATCAAAACTTGAAAAATTAGAAAATCAAAGCTAGAGAAAGTCATCAATTTATACAGAGTAGATCTGTCTGTATGAATATGTCTAAGACGCGGTCTGGGTACAAACCCTAAATAACCTAACCCAGAAGGATGTTACATAATGGAGATAAAGACCCTGACCATCCTATCTGAAATTCCACCCCCCCTTAACACTCTATAACACCTTGCCTTCTTAATTTTCATCAGTAGCATTTATCACCACCTAACATATCATATAGTTTCTTTTACTTATTTTACTCTATTCACTATTGTATGTAAGCTCTGTGGAGTTGGAGATTTTGATCTCATTTATCCGATGCTATATTCCCAACACCTAGAACAGTGTCTGATACATAGTAAACACTTGGTAAACATTTGGCAAATGAATAAATAAATTTTAACCTTCATTAGCAATCAGCAATAAAGACAGATTGCACAAAGATAATCATTTAAAATAGTATAGGGTATTCTGCTTCAGGTTAGCTAAGGGAGTTTACTTCAGAGCCGGAGATATCCTGGGTCTAAGCTTTGGGGAGCTCCCATTCCACTAAAGATTGGATGGAGATATCGGTTTCGTTTAGTCAAAAACCATGGAAAGAGACAGTTGCTCAAGAGATATCTGTATTCTCTCATCTAAATGCTTGTCTTTCTCATCTCTGACAGGCCCTGATTTGAAGATTCTTAGAGCAAATCTCACCAAATCTTTCTTTTTATTTTATTTATTTATTTAAAGTAGGCTCCACACCCAGCATTGAACCCAACATGGAGCTTGAACTCAAGACCCTGAGATCAAGACCTAAGCTGAAATCAAGAGTCAGATGTTTAACTGACTGAGCCACCTGGGTGCCCCCCAATGAATCTTAAAAAAAAAATGTTTTGAGGCTAATAAAACAAACACAGCTGAGGCCAGAATACCAACATTTGCATTTTGCTTTAGGAGTAAACAATTCCTTTAATTCAGCTGTCATTTTTTCCAAAATAATCAAGCAATGTAGCAAAATTTATGGATGGGTTTTAGTTCTTAGGAAATATTTTATTAGGATTATATAAAATAGTTAGGGATAAGCCCAAATGTGAGTGTATAATCTCTCAGATAAATTTATATCAGAGATATAGTAACCACAGTGATCTTCTAGAAATCCTTTGATTTCCCAGACCAAACCAGGAGACATATTTCAAAACATTGCCATAATTTACTGTATACTACATTTTGTCTGGACATTTCTAAGCTTTTGCCAAATTAGTGACATTCTTGTTTCTATAGAAACTAATGCACTTTAAAAGGAAACTTAATGGCCAAGATGAAGATGAGAAATCTGCATAACACAAGTTAAACATATGAGGGAAGAGTTTGTCAGAGACTTTTTCCTTCATTTAAATAGGACTGGGGAGAAAGACAAACCATAAGAGACTCAATCTCAGGAAACAAACTGAGGGTTGCTGGGGAGTGAGAGGGGGAGGGTTGGGGTGGCTGGGTGATGGACATTGGGGAGGGTATGTGCTAAGGTGAGTGCTGTGAATTGTGTAAGCCTGATGATTCATAGACCCATACCCCGGAAGCAAATAATACATTATATGTTAATAAAATAGCTTTTAATTAATTAATTAATTAATTTTTTAGAAAGAGAGTGTATGAGTGAGTGGGGGTTGGTGGTAGGGAGAAGGAGAGACAGAATCTTAAGCAGGCTCCACACCCATGCAGGGCCCCATGCAGGACTCAATGTCATGACCCTGACATCATGACCTGAGCTGAAATCAAGGGTCAGATGCTTAACCGACTGAGCCACCCCAGGCGCCCCCACTAAATAACTTTTGATTGAAGAAAAATATCTTCAAGGAGTGGCTCACGAATAGTTTGTCATACATTTATGGCCATGAATTACTTTCCCCTTGAGCTTTAAGCACCAGGTCATGCTGGAAACTGGGTAGGATCAGGTGAAATGGAAAAGATGACTTCTTAATTAAATAGACATATGCAATTAATTGTGTGATATAACTTATTATGGTTGCTTAAAAGTAAAGAAAGCATTTATTTAAGCTCAGAGGTTAAGTCCTGATGTTACGTTACAAGATGTGATAGGTGTTATCTGAGAAAATCCTGTAACGTTTAGCCAACTATTTGGCAAGGTCGATGAAGTAATTTAACCTATTTTTTAATGACAGGGTTTTTTGTAAAAAGTATTTAAATACATACATACCTATACACAAACATACCTATGAAAAATGTGGATAGAGAAAATACAGGCAGAGAATCTCAAATACCAATAGAGATTCTTGTGACATTTCCATTAGCTTAAGGGAATTTTAGTGCAGTGCAGGTGTATGGAACAGGGTGGGTCGGGAGCAGACAGGGAATGGGCACGAGTGCAAAATTGTGTCACTTACTGTCTCTGATCTGTCACACATGGGCATGCCTCCTTGCAGTTGTATTTCCTGGGGATGAATCTACATTCCAGAATCTTCACCCATGAGACTTCTCAGCTGAGTGGGGCGGAGGGAGTGATACTCCACAGCATACAAGGACCCGAGATTCATGTAGGCAGAGCAATTTGACCTAAAAGACCTTTGTTATGGTTTTACCCGGAGCCAGTTCTTCAGGGTGGGGCGCATACCGGTAGGCTAACATGGATTTTGCACAAGTAAATTCACATGTGCGTCTTGGTTGACTGATTTGGTGAAAACAACAACCTCACACCAACTTAAATAGAAAAGGAGCAAAGGAAATGTAGTAAGATGGAAAAGATGGAAGAAAAATTGTATATCTTCTCAAGATATTAGCCCTACCACACTTTTACAAAAATATACTTCATATTCTGAAGGCAGTGGAGATAGTCTAATGAAATCAGTCAGGTTAGGCTAGACTAAGCTGTGTTAACAAATGAACCCCCAAATGTCAGGGGCTTACCAGAGTGAAAGTCTGTTTCTCACACCAAGCCCAGCGCCATTTGGCAGGGACTCACCTCTTTTGAGAGACTCAGGATTCCAGGTTCGGGCCACTTCATGATTTTGTTCTCTCCACACACGGCTTCCCAGGTTGCTGGGTAAGAGGGAGAGAGAGAAGGCACTCTGGCTTTTAAGTGCCTCTCCCTGGACACGATATGTTATTTCTGTTCACACTCGTATTCCCCCATCCCACTCTGAGAGAATCAGGCAGACAGAGAAGAGCACATGAATATTCAGCAAACATTAACTGAATTAACCACAGAGATGAAAGGAAACAACAGAAAATGGGTGAGTAAAGGAAAGGATAAATAAACGAGTGATACTATTGAGGGATGTAAAAATAAAGAGATAATAGAGGGGGAGACCAAAACCCAGCCTCTCTTCCATGGCATTATGGGGTACCTGGAGCTGACTTTAATCTTACTTTGTAAACAATGCTTTTTTCTCTTCCCCTTAACTACAAAGTAATGCATGTGGATATTTGGGACAATTTAAAAAAAAAAAGAATAAAAGGATCATATGTATAATTTGACTCCCATCCATTACCCCCATGCAATTGTAACATGCTTATATAGTTTGTCTTTTTTTTAAATTTCTTTCTTTCTTTCTTCTTTCTTTCTTTCTTTCTTTCTTTCTTTCCTCTTAAATGGTCCCTTGTGGGCAGAATTCTTTATTCTCCCCATCAGGAATGCACTACTCCTGGCCCCATAGGTCGTTTACCACACAAAGTTGAACCCAAAGTCTGTTTGTTTCCTCTGCTGGACTTGGGTAGCTCGGCGTCTTTGCTGTCTCAGGACCTGGTACGGATCCAGCAGAGAGCTGAATGAATGCGTGATGCTTGTAGGTATAAGTGAAGGAGTGAATAAACAAATGGACGGAACTTTTTCCTATTCTTTAAATTTTGTGGTAGAATTAGATATTTTTATCCCTCTCCCCTCTGAATTCTGGAGTAAAATTCTAAATCCTTACTCCTTCAGAAGTCTGAAGGGGGCCCAGATAGCGGGAGGCTGAGGTGTGTGGAGGTCCAAGTGTGGAAAGGCCATGAGATGCCCATGTCTGGGAGGGGTGGAGCTGTTGAATGCTGTTAATAACTCATACACATGGAAATAGAGGGCCATCCACTAATGTACAGGTGGAAACTGGGGCCTTTTCAGAGGACCATGGGTAAAGAATAAGAGTAAACCTCAAGTGAGCTTGGAAAATCCAAGATGCCCAAGACTGAGATAAAGCTTGACAGAGATAATGAGGCTCTTCTGAATCCCAGTGAATGAGAGACCTGTGGGCAATTTCAGAAGGGAGAGTCAAGGTCCATGAGGTTTCTAGAAGAAGGGTCTGCTCTAAAGCTAAGTGGACAAATGTATCGTCCAGACAGAATATGCCCTTGTTTTTCCAGGAGACAAAATATAGCCTTTGGATGAAAGGCTAAAAACCCTAGCAAGAATAAAGACAGGATAGTGAATACAAAAGACCAGGGCTTTAGATGAGGTGGGGGAGTGACAACTGGGAGAAAGAAACGGGGAGAGCAAGGAGCTGTTTAATGTTTGTTGAGTGGAACCGAATGCTTTAAAGCTCTGCCAAGCTAATTGAGTAATGTTAGGCTTTGTGCTTGTAACTCGCCTAATCTCTATGTCACCTGTACTTTGAGATTCCCTCACCTTGTTGTGTAAACAGCTTGTACACCTGAACTGATGGTGTGTTCTAGTTCAGTAGCTGCATCGTGGAAGGGACATGATTATAAGAGAGGAAACTAGGGGAGGGTAAAGAACTCCAGGGAGCATTCTGCTTAAAGAAAACAGTTTTGACTCCACCAAGTGATGATAGGAGAAATATTCAGAGAAATGATAGAGAGAACCCAGAAGGCCATGCTTTCTGTTGGGGAGTTCTCTCAGAGGTATTCACTTCACCCACTCTGTTTGTTGAGGCACACCCTGCTCTGAGGAAATGGCCTGGTCCTGATTTGGCTTCATAGAACTGGCTTGTCTGACCTGCTGGGGTGAGTCACCGATAGTGCCTACATTCTCCCAAGGCACCGGGAGAAAGACTGTGGTAGTCCCTGCTACCACCATGAGAGTTTGGGTGGGCTCCACTTCAAACTTCCCTAATGCTATCAAGAGAAAGCAGCCAACTGGATTGTCTTTCCAGAGGAATTCCAGTCTTCATCAACTGGGCAAGATGAGAGATTAAGCAAATATATCATCAATTTGAATTTAGTAAGTTGGGTTGAAGCTCCATCGAAGTGACGAGTGAAAATAGGTGGGGGAACTTTGGCCTTGGGAACTGACAAGTAACTAAAGCCAAAAAGCTCATGATCAGAAACCCCAGTTCTTAGAAATCAAATGCTCTAAATCCACCTTGTAACACTGTACAGAAGCATTCTTAATAAACTTGAGATAATTACAAAAATACAATTAGTAGCTCACTAGCACTGAATTTACAGCATATGTAGCCCAATAATTGAGAAAACTGAGAGCTGAGAAAGTGGTGATTTGCTCAGGGTCATGCCATTATTAAAAATGTAGCATGTAACAAAATTTTTAAAAATAAAAATACATACATACATACATACATACATACAAAGGTAGCACAGCATGCCAAGATATGTAAATTATCATTTAAATAGTTGCTATAGGATCCCTATCCTTCAAAAATTTGGGCTACCTTTCAATCCAAAGGCAGCATCCTACTGAAAACAAATAGTCCCTCTTCCGAAATAACAAACACAAATAGAACCCATCAAATACAAATAAAATAGCAACCACTGCAAACATATCATCACAAAATAAAACCAAAAAACTCCTCTAGCAGAAAAACAGGTATTATGACATAGACACTGGCTAAAACCTGTAAGTGCGAGAGATTTGCCTCTCTAGACTTTGAACCCATCTGAATCTTAGAACTTCACTACTCGCACACATTAACATTGATTCCTTGTCTAGTGTCTACTCAGCCAGGACACAGTGCTAGGTCAAACCTAGAATGGAGTCCGCCCAAAGAGGGAGGGGACCTCCCTTCCTCCCTTTCTTGTATCCTCACTATGTTCTAGGTTCTTGATATTCATTATCTTACTCAATCTTCATAACATCTACCTGATAGCTGAAGTTACTGAAACTCATAAACATCAAATAACTATCAGTTCACTTAGCTAGCATTGGACCTCGATCATGTTCTCTTCACTATGTGACTTTCCAGGTCTTGGTTCTTCTCCCAGCTACCCAGTCAGTCTAGGACACACATGGGGCTCGACTCAACTTTTGAGCCCTCAGGTCACTGACATGGCTTAAAACTTAAGGCTCAACTATGAGAGTCATCCTCTACCTTCTGGTGGTTTCTTTCTCCTGATAAGACCAAAGGAGGGTCAGCCACTGTAGATCCTCCAGCTTGGTGATAGATCTGCTCGGAGAAATGACCTTGTTTGTTTGAAAATAGCATCTGGCCTCACGAAGCATTTGGCTCAGAGCGTTTGGGCACCGGCTCCATAGCCCCAGCTCCCATCACAGCCAGAACTGCCGGCCACCCAATGGCTCTCTTGTGGGCCTCTTTGCCTCTTGGGTACTGACTCTGTCCCCAAGCAGCACCAGCCTGGCAGCAGGGTCGGGTGAGGGAGGTAGCACACGTGCGGAAAGAGAGGTCAAGCTTGCTGTGAGAGAACTCCCCTGTTCAGTAGGCCTTCCTTCTCTCTGGCCGACTGGCAGAAAGAGACAGTACGGGCCGTGGTTAAGGTCTCACCTGCTTGTTTTGACCACCTCCTCATTAGTCTCGTGTACTCGTGGCTTGGGGGGAGGAGGACCCGCCTGCCATATAAGACCACGTGAGAGTGGCCCTTGGGAGCAGAGTGAACCAGAAAGGGCTGCGGAAGGCAGGCTTTGTAATAACAAGAGGGTAAGGTGCCCTCCCCCTCCGATTCCCATGGAAGGATGTCATTGGCTTGTTTGAATAATTTTGCAAGCTGGCAGGGTGGTAAAACCCGTTAGGTTGAGGACTAGGTAGGGTGAAGCTAGCCAGTTGGGAAGCCTTTCTATCAGGTCAGGAGCTGGGACATATCTGGTGAGAGCAGGGATATCGTATTTAGGTCTTTGGGACCCTTAAGAGGTTCAAATACACTAAGGCAACTCTTGAGATTTTAGGCCTTACAACGCATTGCCCAGACCTGGAGTCCGTACACCATGTGCTGGCTGTGACCCCAGGCTAGTTATTTTCAAGCTTGTTCTTCCCTGAAAAATACTGCATAATACTTATTCCCCTAGGCCTATCATGAAAGTGAATATAAAGTGCTTCACACAGCGCACGGCTAATAAGAAGTACTAAGTCGATGCCAGGTATTGTCATTATCATAACTGGAAATAGTAACAGAAATGGATGGGCTCCTCCAAGTCTGTTCATGGTTAAACAGGTATTTAAGCAAGGTCTTGCTTCTAGGTTTGGGATCATTGAATGACCTCATCGGTCACATGTGAAATACAGTCATTACTGTCTTCACATCGCTGCCTTGACTTTACTCTGGAGCGAGGGCTTCCTAGCATCCTGAGGCAGATGGAAGGGGGGGTCACTAAGTGGCTTAAAAGGTTGAAGGGAAGAAACAACTCCAGCCAAAGTCTTTCTGTTAAGCTGAAGATTTAGACTATTTATAAGTTCTTTCCTTTTACTGTCTTAAAAAAAATTTATTTTGATCAGAAATGGAAACAAAGGGATTAAGGGAATCAGAAGAGTGATTTGTAATTGGTCTCCAGACTGCACTCCTGTTTCCATTTGACAAGAGCAAAAGCTGCTGAATAAAACTGCGTGGAAGGACTTTATTAGCAGTAGCTTTCCTCCTGCAGCCTGGGATTAGAGGAATACTTTAACCTTGACACATTCATTTTATGATCACAAAGCCCTTCGCCTATCGGTCTATTTTCCCCCTTTTCATATTGCCCTGATCCTGGCAGAAGCTTTTAAAATTGTCAGAGAATGGTTCTATATTTTCTCTCTCTCTTTCTCTCTGTCCCTTCCTCCTCATCATCTTGACCCATATGTACTGACCAGTTGTTACTAAGATGATGCAAAACAAACCCTCAGGGATGGGAGTCTGATAATATTTTTCACACATATTCTAGAAGGCTATAAAAAAGAAGAGTATTGCCCTCGATGAAGAGCCAATGTATCTCGTGTTGATTTCCCAAAAGGAATTTGTTGAAATTAACAGATTTCCAGGGAAAGCACAAAAGGGCACGTAAGAAAAAGATCCAGTGCACTTAGCCATCAACTCATCCGCAAGGAACAGAGGAAACCAGGAAGTCGTGAGTCAGGAAAATACGCAGGAGAGAGTGCATCGACATGGGGATTGTGCCAAGAGTATACACTCTGATTTTAAGCATCCATTTGAAATTGGCGTGAGGTGGATGCCGCTGATGTGCATAAATCTCAGAGGTCCGAACGTACAATTGCCTCGTGCATTTGTTAACCTGAGATCTTTACTCAGTTACATGTTAATTGTAGCACTCGACGAGTATCTCGAAGACAGCACTTTGTTGTTTGATAGGTGGAGAAATCTACCCGCCGTACCCCAATTTATTATAATTATGGAGTTTTCCTTTACTTTTTTCTTTATCCAGAAACATTTCTGGCTTGTTTTAGATTAAAGTGTAGGTCTCATTAATTATGGCATTTAGTTGGCAGTTTGTAATTGGTATCTGGTGCTTCTAAAGTGTAGAGCTCTTAGTGTCGCTGTTTCAAGGGGGGCTGATGAATTTGCCTGAGGTAAACTGAAATGGAAAGTACCGACTTTCTTAAACAACTTCCGTTATTTCTCGTAGCTTCCGCGGTCTCAGATTGTCCCAGCGCTGGGGGCGAGCGTGGTGAAAGGGAGGTAGTACATCTGATTCTCTCCCTATCAGAGGGATCGAGATAGGGGCTCCACATCACTAGCGGGGCTCTGTGCCAAAATGTAATCAAATAGGAAACTGGGTGCCAATGGTAATTTTTTGAAATGCGCTTTTATGACATCCTCCTCAAAGATGAAAGCAGAGTTCCCTAAAACAAACAAACAGCACCGGACTCGGGCTAAAGCTCTGATAGGAAATTTATTTATGTTTCACCAAAACCAACTTGAAAGTAATTGTACATGATTTGAAACTTTTAATTGTTCTTGTTATTTCTCTCTGCAAATAAGGAAATCCTGGCTTTCTGTAGACAACTCTAGATCCTGGCTATTGGTTTCTTTTCAAGGTTCTGCCACACTAATTGCTTTCTGTTTGATTCTGTGCCCTTCTGAAATTGAAGGTTGCCTCGAGGCAGGAGAAAAGCTGTGGTGGGGACTTGTGGGTTCGGGGACTGGGGTAACCCACAGCTGGGGCTGGAAGCCAGTCTCATTATCCCACGGCTTAGTGGGGCCAGCCAGGGGGGCCCACTTTACTGCTTCAGATCTGAGCCTAGGACTAGAAGGGCTGGAATCTCAAAGCTTTCTCTTTGCATTATTTATCATTTCTGACTGATAACAGCACCACTTTCTTCTAGGAACCGAACTCTGGTCATTATGGTTTTGTTTTGTTTTGTTTTTTTTTTTCAAAGTTTGCATTTTTATTGAAATTTTGTGTTAGGTATCAAACAAAATCTGCTTTCTTCAGATAAAAATATTCTCTCAGATGTCTCCAGATACATTATGGTTTTGTTTTAATGTGGTATTTAGCATTGAATTTCACTGTTTCTCAACCACAGATTTACAAACTGGGAATATATTAATGGATATGTGTTTCACAGGAAATAGACATTTCACTTCTCTTCAGAACGGTATGACTTTATTGTTTGTACACCAACATCTTCCTGATGCCACTTTTTGATCACTTCCTTTAAATCTGTCTCAACTATGGTGGTGAAAGTTGAGGTGACTTCACTGATGTCTGAGAACAAGGATATGTTTAATGAAGTCAGAAACCATTTCGTCACTTGCATGACTCAACAGTTTTCTAAGCGGGATTTCAAAAGCATCAGTTTCAAGTATAATTCAATAAATTGCTTAGTGATTCAGAAAAGTAGACTCTGGGGGCAGGGGTATGTAGGCATCCTGGTTGAATGACAACTGTACAGAAAGTGGCGGTTACCAGGGGAGGCTGTGGGACAGAACTCCCTGGGTTCGAATCCCAGCTCTGCCACTCGCCAGTGAGGAGAACTGACCACACTTCTCTGTGCTTCTCATGTGTCACCTGGGAGTCGTCACTGGACCTGACGTGCTAACATGGGCCTACGGCTTGAAACAGTGTTGGGCACCAGGCAATAGCTTAATAAATGCCAACTGCCATCATTTTCCTAAACCGTGATGGTGCTTTTACAATCATGCCTGTTGAATCTCAGTTGGCCTTTTCTTGCACACTCTGGGTCATCAATGGGGACTTCAGTGATCACAGAGTGACACCCTCATCGGCCCCTAGGTGATCTCCCCTCCTGCCTTCCATTCGTCATTGCTGGGGCCTCAACCCATTAGCTGGTGTCTTCCTCTTCTTCCCCACCGCCTGGCCATCACTTTGTGGGCCAGCCGGGGTGTTCTTTTGGGTCCCTCTGTTTTCTGCCCTTACTTTAAGATCTGAGAGCTGATTTCTGCTCCCGGGCCCAGAAGACTCCCATCTCCTGTTGGTCGCTGAGTGAAGATTTGTGAGCGTACAGGTCCTCTGACCTCTCTGTAAGCTCATGTTGCACCAGCCTTTCTAGTTTGATGACGGGTTTTCATTTAAAAGAAAGAAGACATATTTATGGAAGGAGCCAGATCACGGATCAGGAAGCCTGCCTTTTCCGACTCTGTCCCTTGTAAGCCTGGGGAACAACACTTATTCGTCAGTCTTTATCTATAAAAAGGGAGAATGGGATGCCGGCCCTGCCTCGTTAGCAGGGGAGCTAGGGTATCTAATAAGCTAATGCAGGAGAAAGTACAGGGCTTTGGGGTCAAAACATACCGGTCATGAACCCTAGCTCTGCCAAATATCATTTATGTCCCCTTGGTTAGTGCATCTCAGTAATGGGAATAAAGCTTATCATCTTACTAAACCTGTTTGAAGATTTAACGGAATGGTAGCTAGGGATGCCTAAGTGGCTCAGTTGGTTCAGCATCTGCCTTCGGCTCAGGTCATGATCCCAGAGTCCTGGGGTTGAGCCCGGCGTCGGGCGCCCTGCTCAGTGGGGAGTCTGCTTCTCCCTCTCCCTCTGCCTGCCTCTCTGTCTCTCAGGCTCTCTGTCAAAAAAACAAATAAAGTCTTAAAAAAAAAAAAAGAAATGGTAGGTAAAGAACCTGACACAAGGGAGACTCTCAAGAAATGGTAGCTGTTATTAAATCATTAAGAAGCTTTACAAGAACAGTGGATCGTGATATGCTTTGTATTTACTGGGCTACACGACCCGTTCTGTCCATTGCTGCCCGTGTCTTAGTAGGATTTCCTGTCTGAGTTCTTGGTAGACCTTCAACTCGGAGAACCCAGTGACAGGCAGAACTAGAGATGCATGAGGCCTTCATGTTGAGCTGAACTGAATAAACCCGAAGTGTGTTAACCCTTATCAAATGGCTTGCTAGAAGCCTTAACTGTAGAATTGAAGGAAAAGAAATGGCTGTTCTGAAAATCAGTTCTGAACCTTTTCAGGTTGTGTTCAAAACAATGAGTTCTTCTACTTATATTCAAATGGAAAACCTAATAAATGCTATGTATGGGGAGATAAAGTCCAAATCACAGACCAGGAGGGCCTTTGCCCCTCCGGATGGCCTTGGGCCAGTTGGTCCTCCTTATCCACAGCATGTGCGCATGCGCGTAGAAGCCTCCAAGGGCTGGGTGGGGGTTACGGAAAAGGGCTCCGGGGCAAGAGCGCACAGGGGCCTAGGCTTACTGGGAGAGTGGAAACTCCATGTGCACACATTTCCCCACACAGGAAAGCACGAAGGGCCCCCCGGGGCACTTTTGCCTCGATCCAATTTTATTTCTCCATTTCTGGGTAAGGAGAAGGATTGAAAAATTAAGCTGATGCCTAGTCGCACACATAAAATTCAGAAAGTCCTCATTAGAAAGTAAAACCGCAGGGTGGGAGTGATCCAAATAAATTGTATTGTCATAAAGCAATTAAGAGAAAATCAGGCAATCATAAGGTGATAAAAGCCTATTAGTTAAAGGGCCTGAAAAACGCAGCGGGTTGTAAAAAATTAAATTCTCACACACAGACAAAATGCAAATACGTGCAATTGTCTCTCTATGGCAAAGAGTCAGATTACTGATGTGTGTGAAGAGTTAAAATAAAAGCCTTGGAAAATGTGAGGCGCAATTTGATTTCTCATCTGTGCTCAGACTTGAGGATTTCTGTCTTCTAAATTCCTCTCTGTCCTTCACAGCAAGTCTTACAAAACAGTTTTGTTCTTTGAAAATAAGATACATCCTTTACAGTGAAATGTAAGAACATGAATGAATTCTACCCTTTTCCATTCACAGAGACCATTCTGGAGATACCGTCTTTAGATGTCAAAAGAATCTTACTCTAATGCTGTTATTAAAAATGAAGAAACTGAGGCCCGAGGAGGTTAAGGCCAAGTTTGCACTTGTCTAATGGGTAAGTGGACAGGAGCAGGTCTGATTCTAGAAACCAGACCACTTCTCTTCTCTCCCAGCTGAGAGCTCTTTCCACAAGTCTACCTTGCTTTCCTGCTATGATGTTAGTGTTTGAAACATTTGGTCTCTATCAGATGTTGGCAACCTTTTTCTATAAAGGGACAGAGGGTAAATATTTTTGGCTTTGTGGGCCCTGGGGTCTTTCTTGAAATGACTCAACTCTGCTGTTAGAAGGCAAAAGGAGCCATAGGTGACGTTAACCCCACGAGCGTGCCGACATTCTAGTGAGCTTATTTATAGAAACAGGCCGAGGGCCACATTTGGCCTACAGGTAGTAGTTTGCTGATCACTGGTCTACATCACTTTTTCAGTGATCCTTAAGGAGGCTTTAAAAGAACCTAAACCCACATTTTTATATATTACAGGGAGGTTTCTAATGGAAAAATTTGCCAGTTCCCTTGGTCAGGTGTGTATTTTTTCTGAGCCCCTCTCGTAAGTTCTCTGAGGTCATCCTCAATGAAGCCAGTCCTTGGTTTACTACAAGGGGCAGAAGCCCCAATCTGGGCTTAATCTTCCGCTTTTCTTCCATTTCAATAGCAGGCATGTGCACAGTGCAGATGGGTGCGGAGCACAATGACCTTGCCGGTAACCCCGGACAGCCCTATCTCTTTGTCCATAGTGGCTGATCTTTACGGCAGGGATCTAACTCCTTTCCTACAATTGGATGAACAATAATGTTCTTTTGGCACAGGTTAGAAATACTTCATTGATCATATCTGAACTTTCCAGGTGCACGTGAGGGTGAATCTGGATCTCTACTACTGTTTCATTCATGCATTTGTCTGTTTCTCCGTGAACTTTTTGCAGTATTGTGTCTTCTCTAGCAGGAAAGAAAGTCTTTATCTGGATTTTCTTTTATGTCTTTTAATATACATGTATAGTTTTTTAAATGTGTCTTGTGCATTTTCAGATTGGCTTTTACATAAGAGACATTTCAATGAGATTTAGCGTGGCGAACAGAAATCAAGTGGGGGAAGCCTGTGTCGCGAAAGCGGAAAAGACTGAGCTTGAAGCAATTGCGAAAGAAGAGCCTAAGGGAGTGTTCTGTCATTTCTATATCCTTTTTCATACCGGAAGTGACCGACTGACCGGTGTTTACCAAAACAAGCAGACCGTGTAGACAGGGCTGGGAAGAAGAGACAAAGAGCTAGGCGATTTTACAAAGGACTGGGACCTAGTCCTGGAGCAAGATGGCCTCAGCCTCATTTGATGAGGTGTCCCATCGGCACACTCATGAAGAGGGATCAGACGCTGCCCCTGAGGGCAACGACTGTGGGGATGCAGGAGCAGGCGTATGAGCTTTGGGGTTTTAATTGGATTAAATCGATTCTTCTGTATTTCCCTTATTTTTCCCTCCTTCCAGATCTCCTTTCTGGCTAACTGGTCCCAGTTCTTGTCTTGCGTCTGCGTTGGGTCAGCCCAGCCTGCCTTATTTTAGAGACTTGCTTCGCTTTCTTGTACTCACTTCTGTGCCTATCTTCATTGGAACTGATTTATTTGGCATTAAGTGCATTTGCTGACTGATTCTAGTCTCTTGACTTTTGTTACTCTGCTATCAGAATGATCTCCATTTGTGCCATTTTGCCTTCTGGTTTTCCATTCCCGGGCAGTCCCCCTGCCGCTCTGGCAACTGCTTATTTCCTGGGAACATCTGTCCTTTGGAGCCTCCTGGCCTCCTGGGCGAGACTCAAAGTTAACCCAGTCCCTTGATCTTCTGCACAACCCATTATTGTTCTGGTTCATACTGGTAGCTAACTTATCTGTGTGTGTGTGTGTGTGTGTGTGTGTGTGTGTGCGCGCGTGTTTGTGTTTCTACATTAATTATTTAGTAAGAGATATCAAATGCATGCCCCAAAGTATGGTCATGTCTAACTAGCCTTATTACTAGTTTTATCAAGTTCAATGTTAAATGAAGTGTTGCCGGTATTACCGAGGAGACTTACCTAAAACAGGTAGATCCAATCAACATACAGAGTCACTCTCCTGGAGTGCGTACAGGACAGATCAGGTGAACACTGTCCCCCAGAGGAAGGTGGATGCCACCGGAATGGGTTACTGTTGGTTTTGCCACTCACAGGATCAGTGAACATAACATTTGAGGTATATTCTCACGCATAAACATTCCAGTTGTATATATGGGTCCGTATTTATACACAGGACGTGGCGAGTCGTTACAGTGATAGCACTAAAAAAACTCTAGCTCGTCTGTATGCCCTGAAATCATCCTATTGTAGAGGTCTCAACCACGGTTTGAGAATTTGTTTGCCAAGTTTTTAAAAGATACAGATGTCCAGGTTCCACTCTAGACCAATGGAAACAGAATTCCCAAGGGTGGGTCCCAGGCACGGGTATTTTAAAACTTTTTCTCAGCTGATCTTAATGTGCAGCCAAGATGGAAAACTACTGTTTTAGCAGGACTTTTAGACATAACCGTTGCCCTGCTACATAGCCTGTTGTCACCAAACCTCTCTCTTCACCTTGCAGAAAACTTATGGGGACCCAGTCTGTGATTTAGGTCACGCTATCTAACTCAGTATTCAAAACATGGGGCTCTTTTTGTCCTTCCTCTGTTGTGTTAATTCTCCAAACCCAGAAAGCGATGTATCAGAGAGAATTATTTATAATTTTTAAAAGGGCCACATCAATGCCCAGACCGCATGGGTTTGTCTCCACAGGGAAATGGCTGTGGTATCTTTGAAGAGTCCAGTAGGAATTTCAACAGAAGGAAAAGTCCACTGAGTATTAGTGGAATGGAAGCAAGTCCGCAGAGGAATGCTATTGTTGAAACAACCCTGTATCAGTCCATCTTTCCAAATGGAAATAGAACATATTGCAGCTAGTCTAAGCAAAAAATTAATTTATTAAGGGATAGGTTGCAGGCAGTAGGAGTGCCCAAACCCTGCTATGGGATTGCTTCTGGGAAGTCTCAGAGGGCCAGTCAGGACGGTCCATACTGGGGATCTGGAACTGGCCTCCTAATTGTTTTGTTAGCCTCTCTGCCCACCCCCCATGGATGGCTTCACCATCAACTCTGCTCAGAGATGTCCTTCTTCAAGGTGCTCTTTCTGAACAGAAATCTTGGCACTATGTAAGATTATGCCCAACTACAAGCATTGCTGGGAAACTGAATAAATTTCAATACCAGCGAAGCAAGACAGATATTAGAGGAAATTCCTAAAACTTAGGAAGTTATGTTCAAAAGATACAGAATGGCCTCCAAGAAAAACAAACACCTCCCCCCACCCCTTTCCTTTCTTCTTACCAGAGGGACCCTTGTATGCAACCACTCCTAAGAAAAAAATAACTGGAAAAGACCTGATGTCCATCCTCTGTGTATCAAGTGAATTAAACACCGGCTTTATCTCTCCCTGGAACACGTGCACTTTGTCTCATCTCTAATAATGAAGTGAAAGAAAGGCTTTATTCTCTGCTGAAGGCGTTCTTGTCATCAGGGGTGTTGGTGGAGGGAGGGTTGTAAATGGGAGTAAAGAGGATAAGAAGCAGCCCCCTCCTAACTCTACCAAAAAAAAAAATCAACCCTAGAAGACTTCTCTGTCACCTCACACACTTTCATGGACACCCAAGTTTCCTGAAGTTCAGAGTTGGGGACGTCACAATTAAGAAAGTTTACCGAGTACTTGAAGCTGATCTTGAAAGAGCTACCTTAGCTACATCCTTACTAATAGAAAATTAAAGCTATGAGGAAATGCTGGTAAGAGAATCTGAGAACCCATGAAAAACATTTCAAAAATAGAATCGATTTTATGGAGAAGACGGTACTCTTTCCATCAGAGATGGGGCGGGGCGGGGAGAATTGTGGGGGGGCTTTTTTTTTTAATCTTAGAATAACAGGAGGGGTTTTCTTTGGACCAAAGGCACAGTTCCACACAATGGTGCCCTCAAGACACTCAGTGATTCCCCTGGCACCTCAATAGAGACAGTTCTCATCTAACACAGATGGCTTCCAGAAGGATTTGCCCAGAGGCAATATAATGACCCAAATAATCTCTTCGAGTCTCTTGTAGGTTTTGATGCTGTGAAAAAGCTTTTCTCTAGTTCTCCGGTGGAAACCAAATTAGTGTCTTCAAGCACACTGGTGATGCTTGTACGATACCATCGATACCTCCGGGTGGTTAGTGGAAGAAGTAAGTGGGTCCACATCGGAGAACCTGCTTGCTCGGTGATCTAGCCTCGCCCTCTCTTCATGGCATGCGCAGTCTGCATCATTGGATCCCCTGTCCTCCTACCCAGGGTGGCCCTATGCTTCATGGAAAGAAGCAGGAAGTCTGAAGCAAGGACTTCAAAGACAAAGGGGATTCTATTTAAAAATTATGATTTCATTAAACAGGGATCCATCATGAAAGGTCATCAACGAAGAACAAACAAGATTAGCATGGGTCTGGATGGGTTCCAGAAAGGCTGAGGAAGGAGTGCCTTCTGATGGGGCGCCTGGGCGGCTCAGTCAGTTAAGTATCTGCCTTCGGCTCAGGTCATGATCCCAGGGTCCTGGGACTGAGTCCCACATTGGGCTCCCTGCTCAGCGGGGAGCCTGCTTCTCCCTCTCTCTCCGCCTGCCACTCCCCTCTGCTTGTGTTCTCTCTCTCACTCTCTCTCAAATAAATAAATAAAATCTTAAAAAAAAGGAGTACCTTCCAACAAGCACAGCATAATTAAATGCACACTTGGCTGCTGACATTTCCTCTTCAAGTCTGCGTGCGCGCAGGAGGGAGCAGTTTTCTATTGCAAGCGTTTGGTTGGTGTTGGTCTTTTTTCACTGAAGGAGAGGAGTTGCTTGTGGGAATACTGCCCGGTTATCAAGCTCTGGAAAGATGTCGCCATTTCTTCAACTTCTAAGTTCTATCCTGTCCTTTGCTATTGGGAGTCTATAGGAGACGCCAAAGGATGGCCCCAGTGTGGGGGCCCAAGCCAACATTCGAAAGGATGCGTTTCTTTCCACCCACATTATGGAGAAAGGAATAAACGGAAACAAAAAACATCTTGATATTAACATCTAGCATTTATGCATCTACTAGGCACTGTAAACACATGACCTCAATTTTATTTCATAAAATGCTTATGAAGCACCTATTGTCGAGGAAAATGAGGTTCAGAGATGTGAGGGAATTTGTCCGTAAGGAAATGCCGGCTTTGCCCATCGTCCTTCCACACCATAACCTTTGGCAGGCTTTGCTACCGCCCACAGCTGTCGAGCGCTGTCACCGACACGGTCAGCGGTCAATGCCCTGCCACATCCTCTCGGCCTTACCACTTGAGTGCACACTGCTCAACTTCTCAGTTGGCAGTTCTTGGCCGAAGACTCTCTCTGGCTGACCTTGGAGCTTACTTTGCTCCTGCAGCAGATCCAAAGTCTCCGTGCACGGAGGCGCGACTTCCACCTCCCCACCCCCACACCCCCAGGCGGTTATAGCCCATGACTGACCGGGACTGGCGTATAAATACCCCAGCTTCCTCTTCCTTCAGTGGGACCCCTCTGAGGCTTGTGTTCTCTATGGGCTCTGAGTTCCTCAGCGAGAGTAATCTTCAGTTATCCTCAGTGGGGACTTGCTTGATAACAAAGGAGGGCTCTTTCCTTCACTTTCTCGCTTCCCCACTCCCTTGCCAGGTTGGCTCTCTAAAGTAACCACTGGCACTTGGATTCCGGTCTCAGGATCAGCTTCCGGAGGAACTCAAGTTAAGACAGTTCTATGTGTGCCTTGCTACTAATAATGGGACTTGGGGCTTAAGGGGGATGTTGTGTGGTTTTTTATTGTTTTTTTTTTTTTAAGATTTATTTATTTATTTATTTATTTATTTGACAGGGGATGGGGGGGGAAGCAGGCTCCCTGCTGAGCAGAGAGCCCCATGGCTGGCTCGATCCCAGAACCCTGAGATCATGACCTGAGCTGAAGGCAAAGGCTTTAACCCACTGAGCCACTGAAGCGCCCTTGTTGGTTTTTGGGTGGTTTTTTTTTTTTTTTTTTAAGATTTTATTTATTTATCTGAGAGGGAGCAAAAGCGAAGGAGACATCACCGAGGGAGAGGGAGAAGCAAGCTCTCCACTGAGCAGGGAGCCTGATACGGGGCTCAATCCCAGGACCCTGAGCTCATGACCTGAGTCGAAGGCAGACACTTAACCACCTGAGTCACCCAGGTGCCCCTAGGGTGGTGTTTTGATGACAAAAATGGCCCTAACTCTCTAGCGCTCTCTGTACACGTACCCTTTGTAATGTGAATTTGCCGCTCCTCTCATCCAGAGATGAGGTGTATTTCTCCATCCCTTGCGTTCATGCGAGCCATAAAACATGCTTCGGTGCACGCGGAGAGAGCCCCTTGCAGGCCGAAGCCAAGGGAGGACAGCCAGCCCTTGGCCGGCTCAACCGACTGCAGACACGTGAGCAAATCCAGCCCCTCTCAGCCACGTCTGACCCAGATCAGCAAAACCACCCGGCGGAGCCTGGGGCCGACTCGGGGGCAAAAACACATACATGCCCCTGCTCTTTCTGCTCAGCACTTTTGGGGCAATCGATAACTGATGCAGCCCTTCTGATTTCTGTTCTTCCGCTTCTTTCCCCTCACTCTACTGTTTTTGTGCATATTCATTTTCTCACTTCTCCTCTGCTAGTGTTTGTGAATATATTCTTATTTCCGGCTGATCCCTGAGCAAGCTGGGTTTGCTCAGCGATGTGTAGTGACCTCTGCCATTCATTTCACGGCAATGACAAATTCCAGGTGATCTTCTAGACCTTTCCTTCAGTCACTCTGCTAAGTACGGGTGGAGAAGCTGGGCTAATTTTATTTAACATGATTGTGATATAAGGAATCAACTGAAGAGGAGGTGAAGGGCTGCGAGAACGTAGAGGCCCTCAGAAGACACAGTGGGAGAGGAAGATTCTCTCCAAAAAGATTTTTTAAAAACAAAAAGAGTTTACGGGAAAGCAGGACAAAGCCTTCATATTTTCATTCTGGAAGTAATCGAGCCCCTACTATCTGCCAGGTCGTGAGAGGTGCTGAGGACACAAGGATGTGTTAGAACGTGGTTTCCGTCCTTGAAGAACCAAAGTTCTAACGGGGGACTGTGCTAGAAAAGACAGAAATTCGGTAATTTTCCATAGTCTGGAGGCTGGAGAGAGGATCCAGTAAAAGTGTGTTTCCCAGGTAAGGGACGAGGTTTAGACAAGTGAGAGAGTTTCTCTGAGGCCGGTGGCTTCCCAGAAGGCAGCGTAAAGGAGATGAAAGCCAGAGGACCCAGCAGAGTGGGGTCAGGCTGGTGGGGAGGAGGAGGGTTTGATAGAGAGCAAGTTCAGGGTGATTCCCTACCACTACCAAGCTTCACAGGCATGCAGTGAAGTCCCGAGAACCCAGGAGGCTGACGCTGGCCAAGCACATCCCGAGCGCTCTCCTGCCTGGTCGGGAGGAGAAATAAAGCTCTGTGCTTGCTGAAGGAAGTGGGTTTTAGAGTCACTCAGTAGTTCACAGATTTACATGTGGTCTACCTACTTAATAGCAATCAATGTGTCATTTGGCATTTGTGTTAATTAAACTTTTTAATAAAACTTTGGGTTAAGAGTGCTTATCTCATATTTCAGACATTCCCAGGAGTGCTTAGAAAGGGGCTCGGAGTAGGAAAAATATGCTATTTGGCAATAATCCACGAAACTAATTACCATAAAGAAGTCGTGAAAATTTGCACAGAAGGCCTTGCTACAAATAGCTGAATCAATTCAAAAGATAATTTACCTTAGTTTTGCCAGATTCTCAATATACCTGGTGCCTTACCTCCCATATGGAAGCTTACAAGAGATTCAATCACTTTGCCTTCTCAAGATTTCAAGAAGCTGAACTTGTCCCTTAAAACTTGACTTCCTTTTGGGACGCCATGGAAGTCTGGTGCTAGTACCACGAAATAGGAAAATATGTTTTTCTATGCTCTTTGTGACAGAGTGCCCAACACGAAATATTCTACTGAAGCTCAAAATTCAGGATGAGCTCCCAGTGTCATTTCCTGAAACACACAAAAAAATAATAGTGCTGTGTTGGCCACTCGAGGGTAAGCTCCTTAAGGGTAAGGATTTTACCAGTTTAGTTTGCCTTGACTGCATTTCCAGTGCCTGGTGTATGTATTCAATAAAAGAATAAAGGATTATATACCATTTCACACCCAAGAATAACAAAGCCAATGAAAACCAAGATCGAATACTGAAAGAAAAAAAAAAAAGGAATGCTACTTCTCTGGGGAAATGAAGAAACAATACATTCATTTCTCAAAAGATGAATCACAGGTGCCTATGCAAAAACTATGTCTAGGTGGCCCACGTATAAAGAGGTCTCAGAACAGACCAGGATAAATGTCCCTGGTCTCATAATTTCAAAGTCTCTGGGCAGCTTCCTGTACCTGTTATTTGAAAAACATTCTGCCTATCTGCCCATATTCAGAAGAACTACATGTGACCCATGCTGGTGATGGGAGAGGTAATCCCCTCCCTTGGCTAGGCTTGAGCCCTGGAGGTTCTGAATAACAGAGGACTGGTAGGTGGTGCATTGAGAAAGAAAGCACTGATAATAGTTCATAAAAAGATGATGGGTCACAGCTTTCTCTTTCTTGTGGTCTTCTGTCTTGGGTCTTTGATTCCATAAAAACCTGATCTTAAAAATATTAACATTATTTTTGTTGTTGTTATTCAGATTTAGTTTGATTCTAGGTGTCCATGAAAGGTCTGGGACCTGCTGCTTTGCAAGTGACATCTGGTAAAGCGTTCAGGGAGGGCCACCCAAGTACTAAGTTTGTGACTCCATTCACTTGTAAAGTCCCAGGCATTAGCCATACACTGACATTTTGGGTAAATGATTTCTGTTACTGAAAGTGTTTAAGTATAATTTTCTGAGTTTCTTCTATTGAAGAGAAAGGTGTACCTCTAGTATTTGATAAATACCAAAGCACTCGGCTTACTTTTAACGTTGTTCTCATGGGCTTCGTTGGAGCCCAGTAAGAAATGCTTGAGTTGAAAATCAGGGAAGGTACTGGGACACTTGTAGTACTCATTACTGTGGGAGTAGAGTTTATACTTTGCTAGAGCAAGGACCATAATTTGTGGTCATTAGCAAATTTGATCCCAGATCTGGGTTTATCAGTGCCGGGTGAGTCTCAGGGTTGGAAAGGACCTTCGCAGTGTTAGAATCTAACCACTCATTCTGTGCTTGTATCCCCATGATGACATGTTGCCCATCTTTGCTTACTTCCCCCAAGATGTCCGTCCCATAGAACAGAGGCTACAAGCTGGCAGCCCACAGAAGTGTTTTGTTTGGCTTGCCTGTTATTTAGATGTTTTTAAAATTTAGCTTGTAACATTTAAAAATAGGGAGAATTCTTGGGGCTCCTGGGTGGCTCAGTGGGTTAAAACCTCTGCATTTGGCTCAGGTCATGATCTCAGGGTCCTGGGATCGAGCCCCGCACCGGGCTCTCTGCTCAGCAGGGAGCCTGCTTCCCCTCCTCTCTCTGCCTACTTGTGATCTCTCTGTCAAATGAATAAATAAAATCTTTAAAAAAATAAAAATAAAAATAGGGAGAGTTCTCATAGATTCTTGAAACTCCAGCTTCTCCTGAAAATCAGTTAACTGCATTGGTGCTGTATCCCTTCAGGCATCAATAGCCTGGAGTGTAGTAGCCTCTCCCCCACTCCACCCCACCCCCCATTTACACAAAGTGTATGCTTTCAGCCCACCGCATCATCCAGACTGCTTTTCACTCATCATGTTGCCTCCGCACACTTGGGGGTCTCTGGTGTCCCTCTCAGGACCCTTATTCACTGGCTTGACACTGTGAGAAACCAACTCTAATCAATATGATTGTCCCTATTTTTTTTAGAAATCAGAGCACATCCTTACCCTTTCAGTTCCGGTCTTCCTGAGGTGGCTCATGTTTTCTTCTCTCTCCTGATTCATGTCTCCACAGTCTGCCGATACCCTAGTTCATTTGAGTCAAATGTTTGGGCTCTCACGGTCTTTGTTTTTAATAGAGTCTATGTAGTTGGAGGAGGAACAAGGAAAGAAAGCCTCTACACAGGGGTTAATAGCTCATTTAGACAAAGTGGAGAAACAGTTTGTGTGTATGGGGTAATAAATAGATCAGGATGAATACTGTCTCCCAGGTGTGGAACCTTGCTCACTTGCAGAAAGATTCGTCTTCTTGGCCATGCGGAGGGAACAATGGAGAGCCTTTACAACATTTGGTGCTATTAAACCTGACCTGAGAGGAGGAGAATATGTAATTGTTCATAAAGGAACTGAGTCTGATATCTTTGTCTGATTGTTAATATCATCAAAGCAAATTTCTTAAAGCCCCTATGATTTTTCTGGACTCGCTTGATGTTTATTGTGCTTAGCACAAATCATGGGAAAGCTAACATTGACTTTACATTTATATTCAAAATATATTGGCATTATGGTTGCTTTTGGGTGGTCTAAATGCCTTCTCAAACTTGGATAGGGCCCACCCAGCTGTTAGGAGGGAGATTACCTTACTTCTAAATGATCAGATTTCCACTTACAGATTAATAATAGGGCTCTCTTCAACAGTTCCTCTCAGGAAATTTACATTTTATTAAACATATATATTTAGAGAGAGAGAGAGAGAGAGGAAAGGAAGAGGGAAAGAGAGACACGCAGATGGAGAAGTTATTAAGGTTACTTTAAAACCATTTGAAATGGGCATTACTTGTCACAAGTGAACAGTAATAAGCATACACTTGACCATCTTACTGAGCATTTCCATGAGGTTAAAGAAGCTGGTCTTGCCTGCTGGGCCTCTCTGGCCCCCCAGCTATTTCATATCAACAGACAATGGCATTAAGCACCTACATTTCTAGGCAAATCCATTATTAGTTGGGGCGAGGGGAATCATTTCAAGTAAAATCGAGGACAACAGAAATCTTTAACACAATTTAAACTCTACTCCAATTTCTGAAAGTCTAATCTATTTAGTTAACATTTTTAACTGTGGCTTTTCAAACCTTAACCGTACTGAAAGGTGACTTAGGATTGGCAACAAAACCATCACATCACACAAAAGGATTTTTCCTGATGCTATTTCTAGCCTGGTTGGAAACCGGAGGCTTTAGAAATCTACCAAGACTATCTAATTTTGCTAGATTTGTTTGTCTGGTATTGAGGTCTGTGGGTTTGGATAAAAGTCTGAGAAGTCTGTGGTAACATCTCAGTGCATACATTTTCATATAAAAATATTATGAGAAAAAGAGAGTGGGGGGTTACAAGTGTATTAGAGCGGGGGTAAAGGTGATTCCAATCTTTTCTAAGTTCAAATGTTTTTTCTTTAGCACTTGTTCGAAGTAACATTGCAATTGAGAGTGGAACAATCCAGTTTACATATGACAAGTTAGGTGGTAAGTGAAGTGACTCAAGTTCAATCTATGTATCCAAGGAACAGATATTTATGTCCACTCTGATTGTGGTCACCCAGGGAAATCCAAGAATGGCAAGATTGGGGAGAACACCACCAGACAGAGGATCATGGAGGAGAGGCTTGAGGAATTTACCCCGAAATCACTGGACCATCCATTTAGGCTTACAAGCAAGAGAAGTGAAATCAAAGTGAGAAATACTCTGACCCAGAGACAGAATCCAATACTGGGATTCACCAGTAAAATGAAAATCCTTTGCATTGATATTGGTGCCCTTTATTTCCCAAAGTGGACTTATTTCTAAAAACACACAGGTAACTGAACAGAAAGGCATTTGGAGAAAGGGACCCCTATTGAGGAAACAACTGAAAGAAAGCTTTATGGTTATTTTGCAGAGATTCTTTTGTAAAAGCAAATAATCATTTGTCAATTTGGTTATTTTGTAAGTTCAAATTTTCTTTTGACGGGATTTCAAGAGGGCACAAGCGTTGTTTATCCAAGCGACCCACTTGAGGGACAAGGTTTATGTCTTAGTTAATTTATTATTGTTTATTTGCTTTGTGAGAATATTCTTCCTACTTTATTTATAAAACCCAGTTAAGAGCTCCTTGCTATTCACTTGGCATTATAGCTATTGGTAAATAAGTTTCTTTTTGATTTTTAAGAATTTCCTTTGTGTGGGCGCCTGGGTGGCTCAGTTGACTGCCTTAGGCTCAGGTCATGATACTTGAGTTCCGGGATCGAGTCCCACATCGGGCTCCCAGCTCCACGGGGATTCTGCTTCTTCCTCTAGCCTTCTCTCCTCTCATGCTCTCTCTCGCTTTCTCTGTCTCTCAAATAAATAAATAAAATCTTTAAAAAAAAAAAAGAATTTCCTTTGTGGAGTATGGCTCCCAGATAAGAGGACAAACACTGAAATTAGCCCTCCCTCCAGTCACCATCATGGCAGAAATATGTGGGAGAATGTGGGGGTGTTCTCTGACCTGAATAGAAAACTCTGGGGGGCAGGGAGGAGCTGGCAAGGCATTGACAGGACTAGCAAACATGCTTTAAGAACTTGTTGTGATAGACCAATTCTGCCTTTTGGGGAAGACGTGTAAAACCCATTCCTCCAAGCATTTCCTTTGGAATTGCCCCACAGAGCTATCTTTTTATTTGCTTTCGGCCACAGCTGTTGACTCAAGGAGATGGTGTCAACTGTGATCTTTCCTGTTGCAAAGCTCATTTGGCCGCTGAGCTATCTTTCAGGACTGGGCACCTAGAGATGGATGCAGAAAAGAGGAAACTGGAGAGTGCAGACAGCCAGGCATTTGATAAGTCAGCTTCCCCAGGGCCAGGTGCTTTCGGATTAAGGAGCAGGCCCCAACTTGCTTCCCTTCAACAGTGCAATAGCTCAGTCTCAGCATGGCGGCCATCTCATCCATCACAAGTAAGACCCAAGGGGTGCTTTCCAGTGAGTGGCTGAAACCACTGATCTGTTTAATACTAACCCTCCATTAGCAGTCAAGAGAAGTAGGTGGGAGAGATACAGAGGAGGAAAGGTCCTTCACGTAGAAGTATTTCTTTTTCTCAATCAACTTTCTCATGTGTAAAGTGACAGTGATATTCTTCATCATAAGCAAGATCAGAGGGGTAAATAAAAATAATTCACACAAAAAGGCCCACCAAAGCTCTGGCCCACAAAAGAGACATCATCTACGGGTGTGAATCTAAACCTCACTCTTAGTGCCCGTGCTAATCCCAGGCTATGGTGGGAAAGGGCAGCTCCAGAGTATGGTGGGAAGTTCATCATAACTTATACCAGTTCCCACAGCTACGTGTATGGTCCGGTGCCCAAGAAAGCCATTTTTATTAAGTCCAGTGTGCTAGCTTCTAACTGACTGCCTGTCGACTTCACATCTATCCTTCTCTACTCCGCTCTGGGACTCTGGGAACTACATTTTCCCTCTGTCAGCTGGTTCTCTGTGAGAAGCAGCCAATAGAATATACTAGAGGAAGACCGGAGAGCAGGAAGATGGGAGCATGGCGGCACAGTTGGTTCCCAACTCCAGCTCATACCTGCACCCCCAGAACCAGTCTCAGTGTCTGTGCCCTCCTCCCCCAAAGAGACCACAGCACCAGCCAGGTGACCCCCCTTCTCAGACTTCTGAGTCCTAGCTCCGTGGGACGTCTCCTTAAGTTTCTAGGTTCTGATAACTCCTCTGTCCTCCTTGTGTTTTCTTAAGCTTGGGAAGGTGGGCACATTTTACAGTTAATATTGCTACAGTTAATATTGTCTTGGTGCATCTTTTCTGGCTTTTTAGTTCTGAAACCTTTAGAGTACTATACATACACGGCTGCATCTTGTGTTTCTCTTTTCATGATATACTTTGTAGATGTTTATGCATAGACATCTTCCCAGTTCTTTGTATTAGCAGCATAGTATTCCTTCAGGCTGGTGTATCATAATTTATTTAACCAGTCTCTTATTGGTGGACTTCTGGCTCATTTCAATATTTTGCCAGTTCAAGCACTGCTTCAATGAATGACACTGCAACATTATAGACAGCCTACATCGTTTGCATATGTGCAAGTTTAACTGTGGACAGATCTTCTGAAGTGACATCGCCTGGATCTAAGGCTGTACTCATTGAGATGTTGCCAAACTGCCTTCAGAATTGGGACACAAGGATTCACAGTCATGATAACAGTGCATGAGAACGCCTGCTTCCTGAAGGGTCCTCATCTGATTTACATAAGCTTCTGCTATAGGCTTAAAAAATGGTGTCAGTGGTGCTTGGAAGTTAGCATTCCCCACCATGCCTGACAACTACTCCTCAGACAGACAGACCTCTTGCCCTTCATTTAGGGCCAGTGAGATGCTTGAGAAGTCGGACTCACGGAGACCCATTGTGGCCCATCGGAACCCACAGAAAATGTTCCTCCTGTGCATTATTTATGACTTTCCTGCATTTATATAATATCCAGCTTCCTGAAAGTAATTTGTTTTGGATTGTGTAGTGCTGGGCAGCACATCAAAGGTATGCTAAGCAGGGGTAATAAAACATTGAGGTTTATGGTCACTGAGGTATTAAATATCACTCATAAATTACAGGGTGAGTATTTTAAATGAGCTATGGCTGGAGAACAGTAGGCGCCCCATCTCAGCACATATTAATTGCTACAGCCTGGCTTATTAATTATCAATAGTTTCAAAGGCTTTGTTGCTGTTGTTTTCTTAAGGAACCATTCAATGCCCTTTCTATGGTTCTGCTTAATGTGTGTGTGAGTGAGTGTGTTGTGTGCATAAGCTGGCATTAAACTTAACATAAGTGGAGGATACTTGAGAGTACTGTAGAGTCTGATTGACTTTCATTTAAAAATCAAAGAGCCCTCCAGTTCAACCTCTGATACTCTGGTTGCTGTTTCCCCACAAGGCATGTTGCCCACTGCTTTGGACTCCCAAGTGGTAGCCAGAAGGACAGTATAGATCTTTTTCACTTCAGGTTCTGGTCAGCTTGACTTTCTAGTCCTAAGGCTCCATCCCAGTGATTCCCACCCTTTTCTGCCAAATCACACCCCCCGCCCCCCACCGGCATCTGCTTAAATTTCACAGGATCCCTTTCTCTTTGAATACACCAATATCCTTTTTTCTCTGCCTCCCTGTAGCATTGCTTTATCATCACAGCCTCTGAGGGACCTACTGTCTCTCCTCTGCAAGCCTCTGAGTATTTTTTCTCGGATGAGTTCCTTTAGACTTTTGGGTTAATTTTTTTCGATCTAGAAATCACCAAGGAGTCCCAGAGAACACCCAAACACCAAACGCAGAAAGGGACTAGGGTTTTAGTAAAACCCAATGGCTTGCTTTTGGGGAGCCTAACAATTTAAGACAAGCTGTTGGGGCACAGAGTCGATCCAAGAGCATGGAACCTTGGGGAATTGTCCCTAGTTTTGTGTAGTGGGAGACTAGAGCTACAACAGGCAGTGGAGAATTTAGGAAGTAGGTGGCTATGCATATAAATCAAGCTAGACTCCTGGTCCTTATTTGGCCTTGACCTTTTTACTGCAAGTGGCTCTGTGTGGCTATCTTTGTCCAGAAAAGCCATTCTATACTTTTTTAGTTTGATTTTGATTGTATGAAAAGAGGAATTCCAAAGAGGAAATGTAGGTGGCTATAGACAGTTTATTGGTACAGTGGGTTAGACCTGCTCTGTCCAATATGGTAGCCAAGAGCCACATATGGTTGGTGAGATTTTGTATGTGGCAAGTGAAACTAAGAAACTGAATTTGTCACTTTATTTAATTTCAAGTAATTAGCTTATTTAAAAACCAGTGCTTGATTCAGTTTTTAGAAAACTTTTATATATGTTCAGAATAAGTTGGATATGTGAATCTATCTTTGTAATTATAAATTTCATGAATCTAAATACAGAGCAAGTATTTCTAATGACAATTTAGCATCCAAATAGAGATGCATTCCAAGTTTAAAGTGCATGCCAGATTTTAAAGACTTAGTATAAAAAATATTTTAAAAAGCTTATGAAAAATTTTTATTGATTACATGTATTTGAATATATTAAGTAAAATCTATTATCAAAATTAATTTCACCTGTTCATTTTCATGTTTTAAAATGTGGCTACCAGAAAATTTTAAATTACATATATGGCTCACATTGTGTTTCTATCAGAAAGCTCTGGATTAGAACAAATATATCTTGGAGGGGTCTGGGGACCCTTGGAGCCCATTCCTACTGAATTCTACAGAAATCTCTATTGTAGCAATTCCTTAGCACTAGCAGAGCGAACATTTCAAGAAAGTCCTGAAATACTCACTTGAAAGAGACTCCCAAGACTGGGAATTCATACTCTATACACGCATTAAGGTTTGAATTTCTCTACCACCAGTCGTCTTCCTTTGAATATTTTTAAACTTTATGTAAACATTATTTTTCCTTTCTACTTCCACAGCTTTTTTTTGTTCTGAAACTTATGTTTTTTGAGAATTTTCTATAGTGATCCAGAGTGATACTTGTAGCTCTAGTTAATTCAATTCCACTACTGCATGATGCATAGTATTCCACTGTATTAATATACCACAGTTTATTTCCTGGCCTCTATTCACTGAACGTTTAGATTGTTTCCACCATTCAGGTTATTTTTCACCATTACAAACCAACGGGGCTATGAAACATTCTTATTCACATTTCCTTGTATGTGCAAGAGCTTCTTTGGAGTGTAAGTCTGGAAGTGAAACTAAGGTGTATGCCCATCCCATCTTTAACTTTACTAGACAGTGTTCAATTGTTCTCCAGCGATCCTATCAATCTATACTCCCAACATCAGTATTCCATCACTCTCTTCTCCACATTTGGTATTCTTTAAGTGAAAATGTTTTGTGACCTAAAGCATGAAACAGTGTCTCTGCTGGTTTTGAGTTTTTCCAAGCAACTTTTCATATTTACTGATCAGTCAGTCATCTTTCTTGACCTGTTCATGACTGTTGCCCATTTTTCTCTTGGATAATTTGCTTTTTCAGGTGAAAGACTCTTCCACCAGGCATCCTGAAGCCTCATACTGACAAATGAGCCATTCAGTATCTCACTGTTGCTCCTTTTTCTGTACTTGTTTTTCCTTCTCTTTAGATGTTTATCATTTAAGTTTGTTGTCTGAGATCAGAGAAGGAACCCCCCATTTCCTACATCCCACTAACCTCTGCTGTTTCCGAAAACTACAGGGAGCAGAGTGAGAAGCAGATACGATAGGATTTTATGGCAAGGAGCCACCAGGAGAAAAGACAAAGCAAGACAGGCTCTGTTTTTTTACCCCAGGCAACAGATACTCTAATGTATTTTCCCCACGGTAAGGACAAAAGCTACTATTTGCAAGAGAAAAAAAAAAAAAGATAAAAACTCCCACGTTTAGTGTGTGTTATTGAGAGGGTATCACAGATGATAATTTTAATGAGAAAAGAAAAATGAAAGAAGGGTGCCTGGGTGACTCAGTCGTTAAGCATCTGCCTTTGGCTCAGGTCATGATCCTGGGGTCCTGGGATCGAGCCCCACATCGGGCTCCCTGCTCTGTGGGAAGCCTACTTCTCCCTCTTCCACCCTCCCTGCTTGTGTTCCCTGTCTCACTGTCTCTGTCAGATAAATAAATAAAATCTTAAAAAAAAGAAAGAAAGAAAAATGAAATAATTTGAAGACTCCAAAATTAGAACTAGTTTAAAAGTAGTAATGAAAACTAGTTTGAAGACAGCAAAAGTGCTTTCAAAAGCACACCTTGAATCTATAGCTGTATGATCGGGTTGAATCCATGGGACTGCAATTTTTAAGCAGACAATAAGACACAAAACTCTCTCGATAATTCTAGCTTATATTCATGGACACTTGTGAAGCTGTCTTTGAAAGCTTGTCTGTGGCCTGTAACAGCTTTTGTTTCTTAGGATACTACATATCCTAAGAATAGATAGGGTCATTAAATGTTAATAATGATACCTAGTATTTACACAACACCTTTCATCCGAACACCTCAAAGAACTGGGCACACATTAACTTACTAATTCCCATAAGAGCCATGAGGCAAGAGTTATTATACCCATTTTACTGAGGAAGGAACTGAGGCACAGAGAATTTAAGTAACTTCAAGGCCACATGGGACGTTAAATTTTAACTGAGAATAGGTCTAGATCTCATGCACTCTGTTCATGTTTGTCTAAAAATTTATCTGCTTGTTTTCAAACGTTCTGGGATTTTTTTTTCTTTTCCCCCCTCCTTTTTCTCCTAGTGAGTTGTGTTAAACAGTTATGAAAAGGGATATTTTTCAGTGCTTAAAAGCAAATTTCCAGGGGTGCCTGGGTGGCTTAGTTGGTTAAGCTTCTGCTTTCAGCTCAGGTCATGATCTCAGGGCTCTGGGATGGAGCGCTACTTGGTTGTCAGACTCTCTGCTCAGCGGGGCTTCTGCTTCTCCCTCTCCCTCTGCCCTCCACCATCCCCCCCCCCCCAGCTTGTGTGTGTGTTCTCTCTCTCACATAAATAAATAAAATCTTAAAAAGAAAAAGCAAATTTTCAGAAGGCAGCACCGTGTCATATAATTTTGGAGACATGCTTACTGAACAAAAGAAAGAAGTGTGTGGTAAAAGGGAACAGAAAGGTCATACAAGATAATCACTGATATCTGACAAAAGAACCATCAGATCATTCCCTAAAAAAAAGTTACCTCTCATTTCTTTACAACTAAGAAAATTCCACCATCTCCACTAGTAGTTCTACGAACTCTCCTGTAACAAGAAGACTCAGACACTTTTCTTTCTGCTTGATGAGTCCCAGAGACCCTCATTAGTTCATGTATAGCCCATTTTATTAGATCCCAAATTTCTTTTTCTATTGAACAGATATTTGACCTCACTGGTCTTATTCCTGCCCTCTGGCATGGTACAGAAAAGCCAAATCCCTCTTCCGCAGGACAGATCTTCATAGCTTTGGACCCAGATCTTTTGTTTCCCTCCAGCCTTTTCCCTGGAACAACCAGAGTTTCAGCAACTGTAATTCACATGATACTGTTTCTAGGTACATCCCATCCTGTTCACCCCTTTCTGACACACTCCAGTTGATCAAGGTCTCTCTTAAAATGTGGAACCCAGAACTAAACGTAATATTCCAGATGTGGTTTGAGATCGGAGAACAGCTGCTCCCACTAACCACACCAGAGTTCTGACTCTACTTCAAAACGGTAGTTTAATCTTCCTGCAGCCTTTTCTTCTCCGGGCAAAAACAAGACGAAGCGAAAACAACCCAATTTACGTGGTCATTGCTTAAATATTATTTAATATTTAATATAAAATAATGTTATTCACTTACTTTTTAATTATTTGAATAATTTCTGTGACTATTTCCTCTTTTTTTCTAAGGTACTTCTGAATTTTATAAAAGTGGACATCATGAACTAATAACACTTTGAAGCTGATTAAAAATGGTGAGCCTCAATTTAAGTAAATCCTAAGTTTTCTCTTAATCAGCTATTGGACACTAATGTTAGTAACTATGCCTAGAGATTCTGGTGTACATTTAGTATTTGTCATGCAAGTTATACGCTAAATGCAATAGTGGGGTTTATAGCTTATTTTTAATATAAAAGTGTGTGTGTGTGTGTGTGTGTGTGTGTGTGTGTGTGTTTACCCTCAGTAAAATGGGTATAATAACTCTTGCCTTACAAAAGAAATGAAGTTTAGCACGGGGACTAATAACCCAAGTTCTGGAACTCCTTCTACATGGGTTTGAATTCTGGCCCTACCACATATGAGTCCTTGGACAAATTTATTTAAACTCCTTTAAACTTTAATTTCTTCATGTGTAATGTGAGGACAAAAAAGGACCTCTTATAAGGCGATCGTGAAGATACTATGTGCTACTGAATATAAAATACTTCACACAGAACCCAACATAGAGAAAGCAATCCTCAGATATAAACTATTTTTATTGTGAAAATATTTGGAACATGCAGAAAGGAGAACAAAAGAAAATAAAAGTCCCCTGCAATCCCCAGCCTGTTCCAGAAGAAACTACTATTGATAGCGAGAATATGTTCCTCAACATTTTTTTTATACTTCAGGTACTCCTTGGTAAAAGGCTTTCTTACAGAACAAACAAGTTTGTGTAAACTAGCAGTAAAATTTCCAATGTATCATAACAAGCACTAAAAATAATAAGAATATTACATTATGATAAACTTAGAACTATAAGAAATGCACATGTACATATATTAATTATTATTAGTTATCTAAAAATAATACATAATAGATCAGATATTCTGTCTTTTATTTATTTATTTTTTTAAAGATTTTATTTATTTATTTATTTATTAGGAAAGTGAGAGAGTGAGAGAGAGCATGAGAAGGGAGAAGGTCAGAGTGAGAAGCGGACTCCCCATGGAGCTGGGAGCCCGATGTGGGACTCGATCCCGGGACTCCGGGATCATGACCTGAGCCGAAGGCAGTCGCTCAACCAACTGCGCCACCCAGGCGCCC
>CM052800.1:80273102-80325024 GCA_028533885.1 Nasua narica | reverse complement strand
TTTTAAAGATTTTATTTATTTATTTATTTATTAGGAAAGTGAGAGAGTGAGAGAGAGCATGAGAAGGGAGAAGGTCAGAGTGAGAAGCGGACTCCCCATGGAGCTGGGAGCCCGATGTGGGACTCGATCCCGGGACTCCGGGATCATGACCTGAGCCGAAGGCAGTCGCTCAACCAACTGCGCCACCCAGGCGCCCTATTCTGTCTTTTATAAAAGAAAAATCATAAGTGGACATTGTTGATGCAATGGGTGTGATTAAGGAAAGCCTATAAGAAAATTCACACACACACACACACACACACACAAAAGAAAGAAAAAAAAATTCACACAAAATACACCCATGTCCTGTCCCGATACATGTATATTTAAGACCTAAGAGCATCAGGTAAATTGTGGTTCTCAGAATCTTCTGTGATTTTACATAATTAAATTAGAGATTTATCAAGTGTTGATGATAATGCCAAAATAGTACTTTGAAACCAGTAATATCACCAGGAGATTTAAATTCCAATAGTAGTTGATTCATATTTACCTACTAGATTTACTAACGGGATTCATCTGATTGATAAATGTGTTTAAACTTGCATTAAATTGGTTTCTTTCTTTCTCCTAACATCTCCTTCCCTTAGCATGGCCTCTACTCTGGGAAAAAAAAGATTTATGATTTCCAAAGCAATTTTATTTTTGGCTTCTCTTCTGTGCCTGACATGTGTGAGAGCGTTAGACATGGGACCACACTTGCTCACCAGGATGGAGCCTCCGGTTCCTTTCTCCACCCTCTTCACACAGCCTAATAATATCTGGCCATTGCCCTGCAGGACTGGATTCCCGCCAACCTGGGGAGACTCGCAGCACCAAAACCCTGAGGCACCCTTTACCGCCCCTTTCTCAAGCCCCTGAGCCACACCATTCCCACGTAATAAAACTTCTAAACCAGGCACTGAAGCCAAGGGGGTGGCATTGACTCCAGCAGGGCCCTCCACCTCTCGGGCCCCTCAGCCCCAGGTTGGGTCTGCATCTTGAAGGGGGAACACACCCACCAGACGGTCCTGGGAATCGCACTGGCCACTCGAGACTTGACCAGGTGCCCAGCCAAAAGGAACGTGGGGCCGCCGGGACAGGGGGAAGGGAGCAGAGCCCGAGGCACCCTCGTGTTTTATGGCACAATATTATCAGCACAGAGGCAGATGGCTATGCAGGTTGTTTGAAGAGCAGCCTGTGATAGACCGAGAGGGCGCGGGCTCCGTGAGTCACGTCGACAGGTGTGTTATTATCGAAGTGAGGTAGGGGGTCTGGAATGTGACTTAAAAGGCAGTAATGAGACATTATCCATAAACGTATTAACTGCTTCAAGTAACATGCCACTAAAAAGTGAGGGCAACCCCATTCTTACGAAATCTCTGCTCTCTAATGGAAGTGATGTGTAAGCAGAATCAGTAAGCGAAAGGGGCCAGGCGACCCTTTCTTTCTGGAGGAAAGAACCCAACCCCATTTACCCAATGGAATTCCCATGGCTATTGTAAACAACTTTTACATATTTGATGTCCTGTTAGTTCTTAAGAAAATCTCCCCCTTTCTTGCCATCCTGACCTCGAATGTAGAATCTTCCTCCTGATGTGTTATTTGACTTCGCACTGGAGGGTAAGTGGCCTGTCACTGTTTTGTATTTGTTCCTGTCTTTCAGGATGATCAAGGATGTGTTTACAATCCACCCTGCAGGGGCAGAGACCTTCTCCAGCGGGGGGCCCTGGACAATAAGCAGGAGTCCTCGTTTCTGGTGTGTAATCCCAGGAGCCGAGCAGTGATTGCCCTCAAGGCTGGTCGCCGAGCAACCGTAGCTGATGATGCCCTAGAACAGATAGTCTTGAACTTTATAAGCCTGTTCGCATCTGCAACCCAGAACCTCCCCTGAGTGCCCCTCAGACACCCCAGGGAACATTTTATGGTCACCAGAATCACCTCAGCAAAGACAGGCTCAGGAAGTTGCCCCAACCAACCTGACCCATCCGTGAGATGGTTGCCTATTCCAATTTGTCACATCCTGTGTGCTTCCACCTTCTGTTTCTCTGCCTGGAGAATTAGGATGGTTTACAACTTGAAACCCGCTACACATTGTTTCTGCTTGACTCTTTCCTTTTAACGGTATTTTTATTATTTTATAAATTTCAGATGTACAGCTTTATCATTCAACATCTGTATACAGTACAAAGTGATCCCCACAAGTGTACTTACCATCCATTGTTATACAGTTGACCTTTTCTCCCATTTTACCCACCTCCCAAGCCCCTTCCTCTATGGTGACCATATGTCTTCCTATCAGTGAGTTTGTTTTTGTATTATTTTGTTTGTTTATTTGTTTGGAGGTTTTTTTTTTATTCCATATGAGTGAAATCATACAGTATTTGTCTTTCTCCATCTGGCCTTATTTCACTTAGCATAATACTCTCAAGGTTGATCCATGTTGTCACAAATGGCAAGATTTCACTTTTTATGGCTGAGTAATATTCCATTATATACATTCCATTATATACATTCCATTATATACACATCTTCTTTATCCAATTGTCTATTGATACACATTTAGGCTATTTCCATATCTTTGCTTTCCTAAATAATGCTGCAGTGAATGTAAGGGTACATATACCTTTCAAATTAGTGTTTTTGTACTCTGAAATGGAATGGCTGGGTCATGATAGTTCTTTTTTTGAGGAATCACCATACTATTTTCCATATTAGCTGTACCAATTTACATTCCACCAACAATGTACTTTTCTCTACGTCCATTCCAACACTTGCTATTTCTTGTCTTTTTGATAATAGCCATTCTAACCGGTATTAGTGATATCTCATTGTAGTTTGGATTTGCATTACCCTAATAATTAATGATACTGAACATCTTTTCATGTGTCTCTTGCCCATCTGTATGTCCTCTTTGGAGAAATGTCTGTTCAGATCCTCTTTCCATTTTTTCTTTTTTTAAAGATTTTATTTATTTATTTGGCAGAGAGAGAGATCACAAGTAGGCAGAGAGGCAGACAGAGAAAGAGCGGGAAGCAGGCTCCCCGCCGAGCAGAGAGCCCGATGTGGGGCTCGATCCCAGGACCCTGAGATCATGACGTGAGCCGAAGGCAGAGGCTTTAACCCACTGAGCCACCCAGGTGCCCAACCTCTTTCCATTTTTTAATTGGTTTGTTTGTTTTGTAGTTGAAGTGTGTGATTTTTTTTAATATTTTTTTAT
Organism: Nasua narica; assembly: GCA_028533885.1. Lineage (NCBI taxonomy): Eukaryota > Metazoa > Chordata > Mammalia > Carnivora > Procyonidae > Nasua > Nasua narica. Next base: position 80,321,786 of record CM052800.1, on the reverse strand, counting down.
TAACCCCTTATAAGGTATATGATTAACATCTATCTTTTTCCATTCAGTGGGCTGTCTTTTCATTTTGATGATCGTTTTCCTTTTTGTGAAGAAGCTTTTTAGTTTGATGTAGTCCCATTTGCTTATTTTTTATTTTGTTTCCTGTACTTTTACAATCAGAGTCACGAAGACATCACTAAGACCAATGTCAAGGACTTTACCACCTATATTTTCTTCTAGGAATTTTATGTTTTCAGATTTTACATTTGAGTCTTTAATTCATTTTGAGTTATTTTTTGTGTATGGTATAAAATAGTGATCTAGTTCTATTCTTTTGCATATGGCTGTCCACTTTTCCCAAAACCATTGTATGTTCTTGGCTCTTCTGTTATAAATGAATTGTTAATATATATGTCGGTTTATTTCTGGACTCTCAATTCTGTTTCATTGATCTGTGAGTATGCTTTTGTACCAATATCATAACATTTTGATTACCATAGCTTTATAGTATAGTTTGAAATCAAGAGCATGATACTTCCAGCTTTGTTTTTCTTCCTCAAGATTACTTTTCCTATTCAGGATTTTCAGTAACTCCATACAAACTTTAAGATTATTTGCTCTAATTCTATGACATATGCCATTGGAATTTTAATAGGTATTGCATAAGTTTGTAGACTTCTTTGGACAGGATAGACATTTTAACAATATTAATACTTCCAACCTATGAGAACGGAATATCTTTCCACTTATTTGTGTCTTCTACAATTTCTTTTGTCAGTGTCTTATAGTTTTCAATGAACACATTTTTCACCTGCTAGGCTAAATTTGTTCCTAGGTATTTTATTCTTTTTGATATAATTGTAAATGGGATTGTTTTCTTAATTTTTCTTCCTGCTATTCTGTTATATTTGTATAGAAATGCCACCAATTTCTGTATAAAGATACTATGTTTAGCAACATCACTAAATTCATTTATTAATCGTTACAGTCTTTTGGTGGTTCTTTAGGATTTTTTTACTTATAGTATCATGTCATCTGCAAATAGTGACAGTTTTACTTCTTCTTTTCTGATTTGAATGCCTTTTATTTCTTTTTCTTGCCTGATTATTGTAGCTGCGACTTCCAATATCTATGTTGAATAAAAGTGGTAAGAGTGTGCATCCTTATCTTGTTCCTGTTTTCAGAGGAAAAGTTTCAGCTTTTCGCCATTAAGTATGTTTGCTGTAGGATTGTAATATATGGCCTTTATTAGGTTATGATACATCCCTCTATACTTTCTTTGCTGAGAGTTTTTATCATAAGTGGATATTGAATTTTTTCAAATGATTTCTTCTGCATCTATTAAGATGATCATATAATTTTATATTTCATTTTGTTAACGTGATATATCATGTTGATTAATTTGTAGATGTTGAATTATCCTTGCAACTCTGGAATAAATCCCACTTGATTGTGATGTGTGATCCTTTTTGTGTATTGGATTTGGTTTGCTAAAATTTTGTTAAGGATTTTTGCATCTATCTTCATCAGAGATACTGTCCTGTAATTTTCTTTTTTTGTGATATCCTTGTCTGGTTTGGGTATCAGGATAATGCCAGATTCATAAAATGTGCTTGAAATCTTTTCCTCCTCTTCAGTTTTCAGGAAGAGTTTGAGAAGAATAGGTATTAAAAATCTTTGAATGTTTGGTGGAATTCACCAGCGAAGCTATCTAATTCTGGACTTTTTTTTGTTGGGAGATTTTTTATTATTATTTTAATCTGTTACTAGACATTGGTCTATTCAGATTTTCTATCCCTTCATGATTCTGGAAGACAATCTTAGAAGATTCTTATTTCTAGAAATTTACTCATTTCTTCTAGGTTGTCCAGTTTGTTGGTGTTTGATTGTTGATAGTAGTCTCTTATGATCCTTTGCATTTCTGCGATTGTAGCCAGTTGTAACTTCTCTTTCATTTCTAATTTTATTTATTTGAGTATTCTCTCTTCCTTCCTTGGTTAGTCTAGCTAAGAGTTTGTTGATTTTGTTTATTTTTTCAAAGAGCCAGTTGTAGTTTCAATTGTCTTTTTTATTGTCATTTTAGTCTCTATCTCATGTATTTCTGCTCTGATCTTTATTATTTTCTTCCTCCTACTAATTTTGAGCTTTGTTTATTCATCTTTTTCTAGTTCCACTGGGTGTAAAATTAGATTTTTTATTTGAGATTATTCTTGCTTCTTTAGGTAGGCCTGTATTGGAGCTTCCCTCTAAATGTTGCTTTTGCTGTGCCCCATTGATATTGGTTTGTTGTATTACTGTTTTCATTTGCCTCTAGGTTTCTTTGTTTTTTTTAAATTCTCCTTTGATTATTTGATGACCCATTGGTTGTTCAGTAGCATGTTTTTTCATTTTCATGTTTTTGCGGTTTTTCCTGTTTTTTTTTCTTGTAATTAATTTCTAATTTCATATCATTGTGATCATAAAAGAGGCTTGATATAATTTAAATTTTCTAGAATTTATTGAGACTTGTTTTGTGACCCTTTACATTATTATTTGTCTTCAATAATAACACAAATATCAGTACCTACATTTGCCCATACTTGTTACTTTTTCAGTGATGAGATGTTGTGTATTATTTCATTATTAGTAATTGTTCTGTGATAACATTATAGACAGTCGATATTTTTTTTTTGAGCAAATTCAGTGCACTATTAAAAAGGGTCAATATACTTCTTTTTTTTGGGTCAGTATACTTCTTAAGATCGTAATTTACTTAGTATCTTCATAAAAAAGACATTAGATGGTGTCTTCGTACATCAGCTCAAACTCTGGCTAGTGTTTGGTGTAAGAGACTAACTTTTCTCAAACTTAACTCTTTGCTTAATTAAAGGAGAAAGAAAGTAATATTTATTGAAGCCTAATACATAGCAGGCACCTTTTCACAGCAGATCTCATTCAGTTTTCTATTGACGCTAAGAGATAGCTCTTATTATGCCCATATAATAGACAAGAACTTGGTATTATTGTCCAAGGTTACAGAGCTATTAAGTGGTAGATCAGAATTTAAACTAGAAAGCAAAGTTCTATCTAGCTCTAACTATTCAAGTAATAAGCCTGAATGTCTAATATTTAAATGTAAGACTCTTAGAATCTCAAAAACATAGGTATTCAGCATTTTAGCTTATTTGATAAAACTAAATAAGTTATATGAAACCCAGTCATGAAAACAGAATGTGTAAGTTGGAAATAATCTTGTAAAAACAAACAAACAAACGAAAAACACGGAAAATATAACTTTCAAGCTTAATTATTTACTAGGGACACTTGCTTTTCTTTTCTTTTTTTTTTAAGTTATTACTTATTTACTTGAGAGAGAGAAAGCAAGACAGACAGCACTAGCAGGGTGGAGGGGCAGAGAGAGAAGCAGACTCCCAGCTGAGCAGGGAGCCCCACGTGGGCCTTGCCCCGAGGACCCCAGAGCCAAAAGCAGATGCTTAACCGACTGATCCGCCAGACACCCCTTTCAATCACTTTATAAAGGATAGCTAAGAAATAAATATAAATTACTGAAGTAATATCAGTGTTAATAAAGGGTTTTTTATTATTACATAATTTAAATTGTTCAGCTTACATTTCCTAAATGATTCACCTATATTTCTATTTGTTTTTTAATTCAAGATTCTGAGATTTTATTAGTTAAATCATTCCTGCTTCCAGATAATAGCCATCTCCCTACAGGTGAAATAATTGTAGACAAATGTCCAGTAAATTGTCAGCTACCATATTGTCTATTTTACTCTTCTGCCATGCTGGAAATTAGCAAAGCTCAAGCCTACCAAATATGCACTTTAGATGAAAAATTTAGCTGGAGGGATGCCTGGGTGGCTCAGTTAAGTATCTGCTTTCAGCTCAGCTCATGATCCTAGGGTCCTGGGATTGAGACCTGCATCGGGCTCCCTGCTCAGAAGGGAGCCTAATTCTCCCTCTGCCTACTGCCCCCCACCACCCATTATGCACTCACTCTCTTTTACTCTCTCTCTGATAAATAAATAAATAAAATCTTAAAAAAATAAAAAAAAAATTTAGCTGGAAACTAAGCCCAAGCTGTAGAGGAACACTGCAAATAGTCTTTGATCCTATATAATGGTACCTATTGTTTGTGGCCTTATGCCTTAGACTTTCTGCACTTTGGTTTTCATGCTTGGAGGATGGAACCAGATAATTACTATGGGCTCGTACATTTCAAACCTTCCATGATTCTCTGGTTCACAGCAAGGTCATAAGCTAAGTTCCATCCTTGCTTCTCTGTCTAACTGTTGTTTGGAGCTTCCCAGAATCCTTTCCTCCTTCTTCAGTAATAGCGCCTGCCCATACTCCTGCCTTGGTGAACTGTCCCCCCTCCCCAGCACCCCCACAACCACTTGTCTTATAATTCTGGTGTGGCAGACACTCAGAGTGCTCTACCCACTAACCACAGGGATGAACTAGTGATGAGCATATGAACTAAGTCAGGCCAACCCAAGTCTTTCTCTGAGATTTTCCATAAAGCAGCTGACGGAGAAATGTGTCTTTCCCTTTGGAACTCTAGCTCTAAGGATGTGGCTCAGAACTGCCTGTCCTCATATCCACTAACCCGTGAAAGAGTTGGTAAGCAAGGGGCCAGCCTGAGGCAGAAGCCAAGGTGAGAGACAGGAGAAGTCAGATTCCTGCGGTGTTCAGGTCACTGAGTCTGACCGACACTGAAGGCAGCTCCATGGGTACCTTCCTGTTATTTGGTTCTGGGAGTCTATAATGACCACTTCTTTGCTTAAGTTCTCTAAGTATGGCGTCTCTGTCACTTACCACCAAAAAAAATCCTAAGCAATACAATTGTCCACTTTCCTCCAACTGTCAGTGTTCTATATTCCAATTCTGTTAAATTTGTTGAAAATAGTTTTTATGATCCCAACAATTTAACAATTCACCATGTCCTTGGAACTTGAGGTGGTACAATCGAATGACAGACTTATGTTAATGCTCTAAAACATGGTGATTTCAACTTTGAGCACTGAGTTTTAGGTGATGGATATTTTTAGTCATGAACCAAAGAAATTTCTTCTCTCTCAACAACACCTGAGACCTTCTTCAGTATCCTGATGTTCCAAAAGAGAAAATCAAATAAAAAGAAAACATCAAATTACTGAGTCACTGGATAGAACCTCTAAAATGAAATTCAGAAATGGGGGATGTCTTTGTCATGTAGGATTTGACACTAGATTAAGAGGTAATAAGACCTTCTCCCAGCAGTATAAGCAGGGGACAGGAAGAGAGGAGGGAGGGGAAACACTCAGAGACATCTCTGAAATCTCTGTTTGAGCATCATGGAAATTTTATGACCAACTCTGGGGAGATCACTGAGCAGTGTATTTTATGTGAAGACTCAGAAAAGGCCTAGAGCAGCCTTGGCGACGCATGTTTTGGGGAAGTAATGTAACACTTCTAACAAATATTGAGAATATATAGGGACACTTTGTCTAAGAGAAGAATACCACATACAAGAACTCCAACCCATGGCTAAAAATGTAAACTGGGAAGAGAGGTCTTTCTGCCTCACTAGTAAGAAAAACTCTAGAAAACCCAAAGGAATCCTCTAAGCCAGTGTTTGGTACATGGCAGAACTTGTGAAAGACACAAAAGCCAGTGAGTGGCTGAGAGCACAAACCAACCCTACAGATGAGAGAAATGGCTCCTGAGAGCACAAACCAACCAAAGCTACTCTCCACCACAGACATTCAAAGACAAACAAGGTTGTTTTCCATTTTAAGTACAACTTATTTGTTTTAAATACAAGTAAACCTGAATCCAAACTTCAAGATGACATGTATGAAACCCAAGACTTCCATTCCTTTTTTCCTTCTCATAGCATTTCCATAGTAAGAGCAGTCTGTAGTCTCATCATTGGTATTTGAATACCTCAAATATAATTGTCACTGCAGTATACTAATAATATTTCAGGAATTAAGGTTCTAACACTACCACAAAGGATTGTATAGTAAGTTACTCAAAGCACCATAATTTTGGTTATTGTAGAAATTTAACTCTAATGGGTCTATAAGATTGAAGACTCCGTATATATGATTTCTGCTTCATCCTTTTCCCCATTGCCTTAAGCATTTTCTGAAGTTGTACTGATGCTGGTAGATACCATTGAAATGATCTGGCCTAATCTTGTCTTTTGGAGACCAGTACGCTAGGCTCAAATAGATGACATGACTTGCTTGGGGACACACACGCTTGTAATGGCAGAGACAGATCTAGAAGCCAGGTCCCTGGAATCCCAGGTCCTGACTCAACCATGGCTCCATAGGCTCCTCTACAGAAGATGGACATCAGGACAGAAGAATTTATAAGAGGAAGTAAAGGGGACAAGCAAACCAACTTTAACTGACCAGAACGGATTTGAGTGAGCAGGTCAAAATTGTACCAAGTTAAAAACAAATAATGTTTACTCAAGTGAAAATGACCAGGGACTCATTTTCAATCACAAACAAGATGTTCAAAAGTTAAATAACTGTAATTGTCTTTGAGGTTTTGATTGTACTTAACATTTGCATAATACCCTTCATCTGTAAGTTTTCAAAATACTGTAAAACTAGTATGATTTACTCAGTTTTACAGATGGGGAAACTGTGACTCTGGGTGGAATGAAAACTTGCCCAAAATGACAGGGAAGGAAGCGTAGAACTTCACCTATGACCTTGGAATCATGGCGGTCTGAAACCTAAGAGTCCGTAGTAATTATCTAGTTCTATTCTCCACGTGGAAACTGAGGTACAAAAAGATCTAATGATCTGCCTAAGGTTGCAAAGATAGTAATGAACCGAAATAAAATCCAGCCCTCCTCAAACCTAGTGCAGGTCTCTTCTCCCATTCGCGCAGCCTGAATATGGCCCTGCTCAGGCAGTTGTGAAGTGAGTCCCAGAAGGAAGTTTCTATGGAAGCTTTCTAGCTTTCTAGCCCCAAGGTCATGCTTTGTTCTTCATTCCCCCCAGGGATGATCTGCTCTAGGAGACAACCTGCCCTTCCTCTGGGGCTGTAAAGACCCAATACGAGACCCAGAGGGAGAACAGCACACTAGTTAAGGAGCCCACCCAGCAACCAGGTTTAGCTGATGCGGGGCACCTTCCAGACTCCTCAGCTGTACCCACCACCACAGAGGCTGCTGGTCATCAACCTGGCAGCATTTGGTGGCTACTGACCAGACATGTTGTGTCCATTAGATTCTTAACAGTGTCTTCTCCTTTGACCTGAAAACACTTAGGAGTCTTCCCCTTACGAGCCACCCCTAAGCAAAGAACACCCTCTTCGTTTTCCTTTAAATATTCTCTGGCAACCACAAGAGATGGCAACTCTGCTACAGTTGAAAATCTGTTCCACATCAAAGCCACCCTTTCTTTTCACCAGACTCACAGAGCTTTTTATTCCCAGCCCTCCTGAATACTCCAAACGCCACCAGTGTTTACATTTTTGTCCAGCCTACACGTCTTTTCCTGCTTAAGAACATATGCCCTATCACTTCAGTCATGTGGCTAACACACCCTGCTTCCTTCCTTTTCCTCTGGCTCTTCTGGCCACTGACTCAGTTACACCCATCCTGGCTGATGGTACAGTAGGGAACGTTTTAAAAATATCGGTTCTTGCCAGTGCCCTCTGACATGGTTCTCCTATTCAGGACCGAAAATACTCCAGCCACTCAGAAGCCCAAGAACCACAAGTATTCCTCAGTACTGACCCCTTCATGCAGAGGATTTCAATAAATGTCCTCTGATGGTGACCATTTTAGAATGTGTTTCATCTGACAGCTGCTTCTACTGTGCTTGTCTCTAGTGAGCATGAATCAAAAAGTAAGATAGTATTGATTGGCTTTGGAAGGAAGGTAAAAACCAAAGCAGTTGTAATTCATGGCTTGCCTCAATGTGAAGTTAGAAACCTTGATCTACTCAATGACCCTGGGTGGAAAAAAAGCGCAACAACCTTATTCAGGGTAGCCAAGTCATTACCAATCTCTTTGCTGGTCCTACAGAAAAATAGGGGAGTGAATTTTCTAGATAATTTTTCATTTTTTCATAGGGAAAATCTTTAAAAAGTCAAGTCATGACTTCTGCTTAGGTTATGGCTGGCCTCATTAATTCAGTCATTCCCTTTACTGAGTATCAATCATGGCTGGGGACTTGTGCTGAGTTCTGGAGATGGACTCGTTGAGGAGAACACATATGGTGCCCGCCTCATGGGGTTTATAGCCTAGTAGGAGACTACGCATTGGTTGTCCACCTTGGTCAGCTAGATCTAGTCATCCAGTTGACACTTTTATAAATTAAATATCCAAGAGTATTATATAATAATATTATATAGTGATATAGACGGTACTGTTGACGGTACTATGACTTAATAGTAAGTTCTGCTAAATCTGAAAGCTGAAAAACTTCCTGCCTTGGGTCAGCTGCCTTGGCAGCAGGGGGCACCATTGTGCACTTGACCAGAGACAGTGGCCGCAACCCTGTGAACGCTCTCTAGGAATGGGGTGGGCTGGAGGAGCTCACTCGCTAATGACCTCTGGGCCTAGATGGGTCCAACGCTCTGTACTACGTACATAATCTCATTCAATACTCGGTTACTCCGTCAAGTAGGTTTGCTCTTTCTGCTTTAGGGGAGAAATTGAAATTCAGGGAAGAAAATGACTTGCTGAAGGTCAACAGCTTAATGTCAGGCCTGAGCTCAGATCTACTGACCCTAAAGTTGTTGCCTCTCTCCCCATGACACACTCTCTCTCTCAAACCATAGAAATTAAGATCTACAATGAAATAACTTCAAACTAAAAATCTGCCAATGCCATCGTTTGTGTAATAGAAGAGATGTACTTTTTTTAAAAAAGCTGTTTGTGAGATCCATAAAGATGAGGTCCTTTTGCTACTTCTTATCTTATCTGGGGGTCTTTACAGAAACATTTAGGCTCTATTGCTCTTTGACTAGGTGTGTGTGTGTGTGTGTGTGTGTGTGTGTGTGTGTTTATACGCCTACATCAGTTTCAAAAGATATATTTCACATCTGGATCTACTATTTCATTTTTTCGTCCCAGTCTAGACCACAACAAAAACACCAACACAAAAATATGAGTAAAAGGGAAATGCTGTAGGAGCACTCACATGGGAATTGTTATTTAGAAATCATGTTTCTGAGCTCCACTTGTTCTCCCTCTCTGATCCAGTTTATCCTCAATTCTCAAGACAATGTAATAGTTTGTCATACCCTGAAGGGGAACAAAAAACCAAAAACTGTACTTCAAAGCACAGAAACTCCTTACTAACTTAAAAGAAATGATCAAGCAATTTAATATGAAAATGAGTCAAACTTATTAAAAAAAACAAACATAATTTGTGGCCTTTTGAATGAAGCAGAAGAAATAATTAAGTTGTTTTTGGGGTTGTTTTTTGTTTGTTTGTTTGTTTTTAAGCAGATTGTTTTGGAAGGAAAGCAGGATTTTCTAAGAAACTCTATGGTTGTTGAGTGTGGTCAGGTGGTTGCAACATAGACTTGGAAATGTAGGACTTGTGGTCCCCTTCCCCAAATTGTGAATGTCTGATGGACTGGAGCTTCCAGAAAAGTCATCTCTTTACTCTGTGCTGTTGTTTGGGTATCTATAATATCAGTATGACTATTACAATATGATTTTAAAGCTTTGGATCCTCCTAAGATGGTAGGAATTTATAGCACAAATGGAATCACCTTGCCGTGATATGGTCTGGCTGGTAGAGGGGCTCTTGCTGATGGAAATAGTAACCAGGAGACAGTGGCAAAAAGGACTGGGTATTGACATCAATGTCTGTGGCTGCTCATATAAAATGGGTCGCTAGTGGGAACACAACCCAGATAACCATGATGGCACAAGGTCGGTTTTGAGGAAAGAGCTAAGGTGAGAGCTGTGTGTTATAAGCCGTGAGCAGAGCTGCAGGAGAAAAGCAAAGCCTGTGTTGGAAAGATTAGATATATATAAAGGGAGCAAGGAGGAGGGGATAGAAACCAAGATTAAGAGTAGGAGTGATGGATGAGAAGGTTTGGATAAAGATTCTTTGTATTATTATTGACTTATATGTACCTGGTATATGCTGGAGTCAGAACTGAGCAAGGATATGACACATGTATTTTTTAGGCTAAGGGCTTCCAAGTCATGGCTTATTAATCTCCTAACAGTAATGGATTCTCGGGCAGGAGCCATTACCCGGAATACTTCCCCACGAGGGAAGGAGTAGGAGGACCTTATGAAGTGCAGACAGACAGACTCACCAGGAGTTGGGGAAAGATAGCCTAGCCAAAGTGGTGGTAAATAGATCCCAATTAAGCAGAGTTACTATCCCAATTAAGCAATTGTCATGGCATTAAGAAACTCAAATGAGTTTGCTTGGCGATGGACTGAGGGCTTTACTGATTTTGTGCACTGGAGTGATTATGAATAATCCTCAGCCACTATATTACTTCTCTGGGCACTCTGGGAATTACCATTTGCACGCATCCTTGAATGAATGCATATGATCCTAGAAGTGAAAAGGGAAGCATTCAGATTGCCAGAATAGGTCTTGTTGAAACTACTAATACAGACGCCGAAGCTTTTCTTGGAATCCTGGGTTATTCCATCTCTCTGGTTGTCTCACGTCTTGTGATCTAACCAGCTCTCAGGGGTTCTTCGGTCAAGCACTCCGGTCCTGCTTCCTCCTTTTGCTTGGCTGGTAACTCTCACATAGACTTCAATGGCAAAAAAGCTGTCAACAGTTCATAAAAGGATCAAACACCTTAAGATGTTGTATACAAATCCCAGTGATGTTTTCAAATACACTTCCTTTCCTAGTTCGTCACAGATAACCTTTTGGCATGCAGCGAAGTAATTTGGAGGGTGGATAGCCAGTCTTGATTTGGGAGAAATTTTTCCACCCGCTAGTTGTCATCATACATGGTTTGGTTGGAGAGACATTTCATCAATGGAACCTTGTGATATTCCTGTTAGCAACCTTCCTCTTCCTAGGGAACAGAGGTCAAGGAAAGGCTCTTCAAAGGACGCCAGTTGTAAGGCTTACTTTCATGTCTGCCATCACAGCCCCTGACCATTTCTCCCCAAAGAGAAACAAAAGAAAACACAGCTTTCCCTGATGCCCATTTCACGCCAGCCTAGTTCTTGCAAAGAGAGTTTCAAAATGAAGCAAAGGTCGCATTTTTCCCCTGTTTCCAGTCTTAAAGCTAAATATTGGTAGAATGTTTAAAGAGGACTCAGAAGATAAAGGGTAAGAATATTTTTCTGGCATCGGATTCACTGCTTACTGGGGTTTTCTGGTTTTTCAGGGAAGGAGGCAGTGAATGAAGGAGTTGTTCAGGGAAAGGTGAGACTGACCTATTATTTAGAGACTCTCCATCTATGAGGGTCTCTAATGAGAAATTTTTCCTCAGGCCTCTTTCGAGATGCTAAAGATTTCTCCACCAGGGTTCTTCTTGTGAACCACAAAACGGAAAATGATTTGAGTGACTATTTTCTCAGTCCTCCCAAGGATGGCAGAGACCTAGTGCCATTCTGGAAGATGCACCGAAGAGAAGTTAATTCAATTTCTGCAAAGGGTACTTTACAGCAATTAGGGTTTAATTCCATCTCCGAACTGGTTGAGGAAGGCCGTTAGAGAAACATCACACCTAAAGGCCCGGACCTGGAGTCACAAGAGATAGCTACAAATTGCCTCTCCCAGAAGCACAGATGATTAAAGTGGCTTAAAAATAACTGCGCATGCTTGAAATTGAACTTTCACATAGTCCCAAAGTTTAGGGAAAATTCTTTCAGATAAATCCAAGAAATGTTCCAGAATTCTCTTAAAGCTTTAGATGGGAGGGTCACAACCAAAGAAAACAAAATTGCTCCACTTTGGATTCAAGTTACCAAAGACAAGCACATTTTCCATAATAATAACTCTGTAGCAGTTCATTAATTTCTCCTTTTTTCCAACAACAAACAGACATTCTGTTGGGCACTATCTGGGTGATGGGCATTGGGGGCCCGTTAGCTGTTTCAGCTCTGGATTAGACATTGTTGTCAAGGTGCCCATAGTGGAGGAAGGAGGATGGGCACACAAGATGGCACTGGTAGTAAGAGACAGAGACAGATGTGAGGGGTATTGAAGAAATAGAATATTTATGAATTGGTATTAGGCTATGTTTGTAGATGGAAGGAGAGGGCTAATTTGGTTGGCTGGTTGGCTTTTCTAGGCCTTAAGTGGGAAATACAAGAGGTAGAATTGAGTTGGGGTTGTTATTCTGGTTCTCAACATATGGGTGGGGGCTGGAGCTGGTGATGACAAGTGTTGGTGATGACAATAAAGCAAATGAAGGATAAGGTGAAGAGTAGGACACAGGTTTGGGTTTCCAGAGAGAGACTTCACTTGGATATGCAGATCTGAGGGTTATTAGAAGTTGTGGAATATGTTCAGCTCATTGATGGAGGATGTGTTTACTGAGGAGAGAAAAGGTCTTGGTTTCGGATAACTTGAGAAGCAAAGGTATATATTTGGTAGCAGCTTCTGTCTTGCACATTCAATGTGCTATAAATACAGCCATCAGCAAAATTCTTGGCCTTGATTTTGACCCAGAGAAACTTTTGCAGACTTGCTGCTTTAGGCAGTAAATTCTTGGACACAACTCCCCCTTCCCTCTTTCAAATATGACCATTCTCTCATTTTCCCTAAGTGCTTGACTTCCCTGAGAGAGACCAAAAAACCATCTGGGCTTCAATATGTCCTCTTTGGAAATCCATTTGGTTATGCTGCCCAATGCAGGAGGAGATTAAATGGGAAGATTAGCTAATAGATTTTAATATAATTAGTATCCAAATAACCAAGATTGCCAGATTCTTAACAGCTTAAAAATATCGACATCAGTTCTGAAGACAGAAGAGACAACTATGATGATATGAAATGCTAAACACTGACCTCTATCATAAACCATTATACTAAAGGGTATGCAAGACAAATATTAAAATACTGCATTTGTTAAAAACAATCAAGGAAATAATGTAATTTGAAAAGCAAAAATTTAACAGAGTAAAAATGAGAGGTCAAAATAATTTCTTCCTAAGTGAAGAAATTATTAGTGATAATACACGTAATAATTTATCGATACAGAAAAATCAGGTTGCATAAATTAGTCATTATTTAATGAAACAAAATCATTAACTCCAACATCTTCACAGACCTACTGTCCCTCGGAAAGGCTTCCATACTACTGAGCTGAGACGCAATATCGTGCTGTCCACAGGAGAAAAGAAAAAGCAGAGTTTTGTGAAAAGTCCTATGGTTTAGTGGTTAATAAGGTGGGCTGGAGTCGGACTGGCTGGACTCAGATCCCTGCTCCACAGCACGATCTCGGGCAAAGTACTTTATTTCTCCAAGTCTCCATTTTCTCATCCGTAAAATGGGGATGACATCAGAACTTCTGGTTGGGACCAGCAGAAGACACAAATGAGTCAACTTCAAGTCTGACATGTAGTAAATGTTCAGTAAATATTATGAGGTCATGATGATGATGATGACTGGAATTTTGAATTGAGATGTTCCTCAAAGCCACATCTTATTAAAATAGGACGTTAAACCACATTATAAAGTGCACTATTTTTACAGTTTGGCAGGGAGCGGGGAGAGACAGAGCAGCTGCATACAGCTACACAGTCTGTGCACTGCACAATTCCAGGGGCTCTGCTCTCAGTGGTGGTGACACACACACAGCCTGGTGGATTTTTATGCCAGCTCTAGTCAGAAATCAACCCACAAGGAAAAGAACGTCCCTTTTATTCCCTCCTTGAATTAAAAAAGAAGTTGCTTTTTCTTCATTTAATCTCAGAATTCTGAATCCTATAGACATTCTTCATTTCTGACCCTTGACCTAAATCAAGGGTTTGCACATGAACTCCTCCAGGGGCCAGACAGTTAAAGAAACAGCCTGTGAACTGAGCTTTCTATAGTCAAAACAGAGAGAAGAGGCATCACCTAAAGGCATTTATATTCAAATGGTTTTGAAACACCATATAGTACAAATAAAACACATCTGGATGGCTTAGCACACTAACCAACCATAAGGCCTTGCTTGAGTCACTTAGTCTCAATTTTCTTAAGGTAGGAAAATGAAAAATGGTACCATTCTCCACTGTGACTCAGAAATGATGATCGTGGAGATTCAGGGATTAGTGTCTAAAAAAATTATTGTCTCCTGAGTCAGGCTCAATATGCTTGTCTACAAATACAGAGTCTGTTCTCTCAGGGGGAGCCCATCTCCCCTCTTCCCACTGCTCAGAGTATTATGGTCTCCTGCTGATTGATTTGAGTACAGCTTTTTAAATTATTTAAGTAGAACTGTTTGCTGTAAAGTACAGCATTTAAAAAATACAGACAAGCAGAAAGGAGAAATAAAAGTCACGTCTCTGAATACACAACACATATCTGGTTTCCTCTGGCACACACTCACGTATTAGTTATAAGAAATGAAGTTCATGCCAAACATGCTTTTTTATAATACGTCTTGTACAATTAATATTTTTCTTCAACATGTTTTTCAATTTAAATAAATGTTTTATTTTAGACCAGTTTACAGAAAAGTTGCAAAGATAGTACAGAGAATTTCCATACACTCCGCACCCATTTCCTCTATCACACCTACGTGGCTATGGCACCTTCACTACAACTGTTCAAACAACAGCAACACATCGCTGTTAACTAAATTCCACACTTTATGCAGATTTCGCTAATTTTTCCCTAACGTCCGTTCTCTGTACCACAATTCCATCAAGATAGCACTTTACATTTAGTTGTAGTGTCTTCTTGTTCTCCTCTTGACTGCAACGGTTTCTCAGAACTTTCTTGTTTTTCACAGCCTTGGCATCGAAGGAGTACTACTGGTCAGGCATTTTGTAGAATGTCCCCCAAATTTGGATCTGTCTGATTTTTCTTTTTCATGGTCAGGCTAAGACAGTGGGTCTAGGGAAAAAGACTGTGGAGTTGAAGTCCCATTTTCATTACACCGCGTGTCAGGAGTGCCGGCTATCAACATGACTTATCACTGATAATGGTAACTTTGATCACCTGGTTGAAGTAGTACTGGCCAGGTTTCTTCCCTGGAGAGTGACTTGTCTCTTCGTTTCCCATTCTTCTCTTTGGAAGCCAGTCGCTAAGCACAGAGCACTCAAGGGGATAGAGTTGAGCTCTGCCACCTGGAGGGCAAGATGCTATGTAAATTACTGGGACCACTTCTGTATGAGAGATTTGTCTCTTCTTTCTTTACATGTTTAGTCATTTATTCATATCAGTATGGATTCAAGGCTATTTGTTTTGAACTTGGAGCTATAATCCAACACCACATTATTTATTTTACCGTTCCCAGTGTTGGTGGTTTGGCTAGTGAGTGCTCTTTTAGGTTGGCTCTCTGACACGCCTCCATCCTTTGGTTTTTTTGAGTACTTTCTTACTTCCTGGCACTAAAAGATGTCCCGGGTTCATCTTGTGTATTTCCAGTCTCAGACCTACAAGTAGCCATTTCTCCTGGGATCCCAGGTTCCTTTACTGGAGGCCAGTATCAGAAACCAAGATCTGGGCAGTATGTGTGTTCATTGCTATTGTGATGCCATTGCTTCTAGTCCTTTTTAGCAGACAGAGCTAGGAAATGGATGTGTGTATACTTATCTATGTGTGTACACAAATCTGTAATTATTTCTGTACCTTTTCATCCGTATCTATATTGAACTAACCATAGGAGTTCATATTAATGTCTCTAATTCTAATCCATTACCGCATCGTTTATTATAGTTTTCCCTCCTTGCTTATCTGTCACCACCCTCTCCAACCATAAGAAACCTGGCTTTCACTATCTGCTATCCATTTATTTATTTATTAGCTTCCAGTAAACAGTGATGGCCATTTCAGAATAGTTAAAACAAATCCCACGAGAAACAACTTTACCAACTAGTGCTATGTTCAGTTCTCTTTATCTTTTGACTTACAGTTTCCTGTGAAAACACCATTTTCCAAAGTTACTTAGGTCAAGACCTTTTTTTCTCCATCCTCCTCAGTGAGGTTATGTCATATATTAGTAGTACAGATAATTCTTGTGTCAGAATCTACATTCTTTTCTGAGATCTTTTGGCCCCTTAAGTTTTTTATAAGTTGCATTTATGAAGGGTCACTATTATTACAAAGTTCTCTGAGTTTTGACAGATGTGTAGAATCGTGCGTATACCACCACAGTAGTAGCTGTGATTACAGAGACAGAGACTAGCTTGATCACGCTAAAAAATTTCCAGTGCTCCCCCTAGTAGAATATTTTTGTCCTCTTTGCAACCACTGATCTAAATGCATCTCTATAATTTTGGCCTTTTCCAGAATATCCAGAATATTCTGGAAAATATTCCTTATTTTGGCCTTTTCCTTATCCAGAATATTTAATATGAATTAAATAATATAGTATGTAGCCTCAATGGTCTGGTTTCTTTCCCCTATAAAATACATTTATGATTCACTCATGTTGGTATGTGGAATGATAGCTTTATTCTTTTTTATTGCTGAGTAGTATTCTATTGTATGGATATACCACAGTTTGTTGTTCCTCCACTCACCAATTGCAGGACCTTTAGTTACTTTGGGTTTTTGACTGTTATGAATAAAGCTTCTATAAAAATTTGCACGCAAGTTTTGTGTGGACATAGTTTTCAGATCAATTAGATAAATGCCTAGGAGAGTTATCGTTGAGTCAGATGGCAAGTCTATGTTTAACTTTATAAGAAACTGCAAACTGTCTTCCAAAGTGGTGTTCTAGTTTGCATTCCCACCAGCAATGAATGAGAGTCCTTTTTTCTCTGCACTTTTTCTCAGCATTTGATATTGCCAGTTATTTAGACTTTAGCCATTCTAATAGATGAGTAGTAGTATCTCATTATTTGATTTTGCACTTCCCAATGATATTTAGCATCTTTTCATAAGCTTATTTGCCATTCATACATCTTCTTCAGTGTTGTGTCTATCCAGATCTTTGACTGTTTTTTAATTAAAGGACTGTCTTCTTATTGTTGAGTTTTAAGAGTTCTTTATATATTGTGGCTAAAAGTCCTTGTTAGAAATGTTACTTGCAAATAATTTCTCCCAATGTGTGGCTTGTCTTTTCATTCTCAACAATGTTTTTCATAGTGCAAAAGTTTTAAATTTTGATTAAGTTCAGTTTACCAAGTTTTTTTTGTGTGTGTGTGAATTTTGCTCTTGGTATTATAGCTAAAAACTGTGTCTAGCCCAAGGTCACACAGATTTTCTTCTATTTTTTTCCTAGAAGTTTTATAGTTTTACATTTGGATCTATGATACTTTCTGAGTAATGCAGTAGAGTGCTTGTGTACTATGTAATTTACATATTGAGGTTCTTTTTGCTGCCCATGAATGCCTAAATGTTCTGGCACCATTTGTCGAAAGGCTATCCTTTCTCCATTGAATTGCCTTTGCACCTTTGTAAAACAAGTTGACTATATTTATGTGAATCAGTTATTTCTCGGCCCTCTATTCTGTTCTATGGGTCTATGTCTCTGCCCATGCTGTCTTAGTTACTGGTGTTAAAAGAAGTTTTGAAATTGGGTAATGGGATTCCTCCAACTTTGTTCATCTTCTTCAAAGTTGTTTTAGCTAATCTGAGTCCTTTGTCTTCCCATATGTTTGTATTCGGCTTTTTGATGTCTTTTTTTTTAAAAGATTTTATTTATTTATTTGACAGAGAGAGAGAGATCACAAGTAGGCAGAGAGGCAGGCAGAGAGAGAGGGGGAAGCAGGCTCCCTGCTGAGCAGAGAGCCCGATGTGGGGCTTGATTCCAGGACCCTGAGATCATGACCTGAGCTGAAGGCAGAGGCTTTAACCCACTGAGCCACCCAGGCACCCCTCGGCTTTTTGATATCTTTATAGATATCAAACTTTTAGATAAAATAAGATAAATAAGATTAAATAAGTAAATAAATTAAATAAGATAAAAAAAACTTTTCTAGGCCTTTGAATCTATAGATTACACCAGGGAGAACTGGCATCTTAACAATATGCCTTCCAACCCTTGAGGTGAAATATTCCTCCATTTATGCAGATCTTCATTGATTTATTTCATCACTGTTTTGAAGTTTTTAACATACAGGTCCTGCACATGTTTTGATATATTTATACCTAACTGGGGTTTTTTTGCAACTATTGTAAATGCTATATATACTTTTTATTTTGAAGTTGATAGAATACAGAAATACAATTAACCTTTTATTTTGACTAGGTATTCTGCAATCTTTGTTGAACTCGCTAATTCTAGGAGTTATTTTTT
Organism: Nasua narica; assembly: GCA_028533885.1. Classification (NCBI taxonomy): domain Eukaryota; kingdom Metazoa; phylum Chordata; class Mammalia; order Carnivora; family Procyonidae; genus Nasua; species Nasua narica. Next base: position 80,303,444 of record CM052800.1, on the reverse strand, counting down.
AGATTCTTTGGGGTTTTCTATAACATGTATCTGCAAATAGAGACAATGTTATTTTTTCAGCTTTTGACATCCCTGAATAGAAATGAAATAATTTTTAAAATAACAATTAAGACTTTCTGTACTAACACAGAGGTCTATATAGAGGTAGGATTTCAGCGGCCTTCCTCATCATAGTTTTTACCACTGTGGAGTTACCGATCATTTCCTAGCTCTGCTTTTTTTTTTTTTTAAGACTTTATTTTTGAGAGTAGTTTTGAGAGTGGCAAAGCAAAATTGAGAGAAAGCTATAGAGATATCCCATACGTCCCTTTCCCCCATGTATCATAACCTGCCCATTAGCAACATCCAGTACCCCAGTGGTGTATTTATTACAAGTGATGAACCTACACTGACACATCCCATAAGATGTAGATACTTTCCCCATTTTAAAGATGAGAAAACTGAGACTCAGACAGGTCAAGCAACTTGCCCATATTTGCAAAGGTAGGAAATGGTCTGCACCTCCATAAAACCGTGATAAGGAAGGCTGCTGGCATCTGAATATTTTCAAGGTGAAAGGCCGACCTCAAGGACCTTCCGTGCTCTTATTTTGAGAATGAGGAAACTAAACCTGAGTGTCCAACATCACTCAGTCACTCAGTTATTACAGAGGCAGAACCACGACTCAGGTTTATTTCCTTTTAGTCCAGGGCAGCTGCTGCGATTCTACAGATGCTACCTAATGAGGCAGAACAGACAGACTTCACTTTCTGATGATCCCTAGCAACAGAGTATTCGCCGATACCCTAAAGGGAGACCTGCAACTAACAGCACAGAAGAGTGTTTGAGCCAGTCTTTTTCCTGAGATGAACCTCAGAAGACTCACTCTGACAGCCACTTTCAGTCTGGTCATGGAGACTGGTCCTACCCTCCATACATCCCCATTCCCTGAGATCTCTCTCTCTCTCATTGCTTCAAGGAGAAGAGGAGGGTGGAGGGGAAGGGTGAAGTAGGTGAATGAGACAGAAAATGTCATACCAAGGGAGAATGGCCATGAGGATCCCAAAGACAAAGGAAGTTAACACCTTCTGAGCATGGATAACAGCATACAGCATCGAAATTAATTTGAGGCTTCCTATGAGGCCTCCTGAAAGGACTGCCCTTCTTTGGGTGTTTATAGTCTGGCATGTTACTTTAAAAAAATGATTCTTATTATTTTAGGGTCACACATCATATTTAATCCTTTATAATGTCAAATAAAAGGGAAATAATAACATCTTATGTTTGTATATTGCTTTACAGCCTACTAAGCACTTTTACAACCATGATCTCATTTGATCCTTACAGTAATGTTGTGAACCAGCCAAAGAAGGTTATTATTAATGCCATTTTACAGGTGAGGAAACTGAGGTTCAGAGGGATTAAATGAAGGTGCTCCACATCTCATGGCCAGGAAGTAGGGGCCAAGACTGGAATCCAGAGTCAGGGACAGAGCGGTGCTCTGTGAGGAGCTACTGAACATTCAATTTGGCCAAGGGTAGGAAGCGTTTCTATTTTATGGGTTCAGGATTTAAATCAAGTCTTAAGTTTGGGTGTTAGAAGAGACTTTGAAGGCATTTTATGTGGTACGCAACATGCAGAGGGATCGGATGGTGAAAGTTCTCTGCAAATCAGGAAGGTTGTGCAGCCCCAAGACAGAAATCATTTTGGGGTGCCTGGGTGTCTGAGTTGATTAAGCATCTGACTCTTGGTTTCTGTTCAGGTCCCGATCTCAGGGTTAAGAGACAGAGCCCGGCCTGAGGCTCCTCACTCAGCGGGGAGTCTGCTTGAGATTCTCTCTCCCTTCTCCTCTGCCCCTTCCCCAGCTCATGTATGAACACGTGCACGTCTCTCTCTCTCTCTCTCTTTTTCAAATAAATAAATAAATTTTTTAAAAGACAGATATAGTTTTTATACCATTATTGATATAAAAAGGAAGGAGTGAGCACTAATGACATTGAAGTCCAAGAAAGCCCCAGAAAGGTCACAGATAGCCAAATAATTAAACTTTTTGCTTTTTGCCTACTCAGAAGAAGAAAGGAAGAAAAATGGAATGAGGGGAAAAAAAACAGAAGAACAAAAAGACATTCCTAGAACTCTGTCTACCAAAAATAACCAAATATCTCTAATCTCCCCACAAGACATACTCAAATAATTTCTAGAGAACTAAACACACACATACTTCTAGGCTAAGCTATTAGTGAATATTTACATAATTTTAGAGTATAGGAAGTTTTCTAAGCATGACACCAAGGCCAAAATCATAAAGGGAAAGATTTATAGATGTGATGATACAAAATTTAAACTTCTTTCTCTGAAGTCAAAATAAAATGAAATGCTATAAACAAACTTTTAAGTGAAAATGACAAATTGAAAAAATATTTGGAAAGTATGTTCAGGGGCGCCTGGGTGGCTCAGTCATTAAGCATCTGCCTTAGGCTCGGGTCATGATCCCAGGGTCGTGGGATCGAGCCCCACATCAGACTCCCTGCTTGGCGGGAAGCCTGCTTCTCCCTCTCCTACTCCCTCTGCTTGTGTTCCCTCCCTTGCTGTGTCTCTCTCTGTCAAATAAATAAATAAAATCTTAAAAAAAAAAAAGAAAATATGTTCATGTGTTCATTTTGTAAAAATAGCTAACAAATTAGTGATAAAAAGAATAAAATGAACTTCCCATTTGAAAAATATGAGCTTGGAACATTAATAGGAAACTCAAATCAGAAAAAAACAAAGATACACATATACATGTACGTATATATGTATATATGTATATACGTACATATATACGTACATGTATATGTGTATCTTTGTTTTAATATATATATATATTTAAATATATATATAGCCAATAAGCATATGATGATATGTCGTACCCTTATATGTAATCCTACCAAACCACACTAAAATAAATATATTTTGTTGATGTAGGGAAATGTTTTAAGTGTATAAAACTCATATTCAGTATTTTTATATATATATATATCTAAGTTCTGGAAGGTAGTGGTACTGAGACATGAACAGTGGCTACCTCTGGTCAGAAGAATTATGGATACTTTAAATGTAAAGTATCTTTTCTTTTTTCTAGTTTAATTTATAAAATAATAAACATGAATCACTTTTGTAATGAAGAAACCAAATTGGCCATTACACCTTTAAGCAGGGACCTAATTTCCCATCGTACCATTGTTTCTCTTAAAAATCACATTTGACTTACAGCTTTTGGATTTTCAAACCCCATTTCAAGAACACAGTCTGCCATGAAATGGGAAAACTTTGTACACTCCATTTGCATAAATAATTTGAGTTGGCTGGTTCCCTACCGGGTGTTCCTGCCCTGTGGGGTAATTCACATAGTTACCTCCTGGCTTCCTAGGTATAATTACTCTACTAGGAAAAGAGGTACCTAGATTATTATATAAACAAACAGCATAATCATAAATGGTATCTTCTGGAATTTGGGATGTTGCCTATTTTTCTTTCATAGTAAAATCAAATTTACATGTATTTTGTATACGCTACATTAGAAACTCAGAACTTTTAAAGAGATCATCCGTGGTGGTCATATTTAGACTCCAATGCAATATTTCTTCCCCTCATTTAGATTCATTTTTCTTTAATATTCTCGCCCCTGGCATCCCCACATAACTCAGCCCATTAACAAGCATAACCTGCTATACAAACCATTGTTCAACCAGATACAGATATACAGAATGAAAAAAAATTCCCACAGTCAGCCAAGGGACAATACCAGAACCCAAACAAAAGGCAATTTGACAAAACTTCATTTGCTGCCTCTAAATATTCCAAAAAGTCAGATTACACTTATTGGAGAAGAGGGACGATCTATTTTGGGAGACTTTGAAATTCTGAGAATGTTCTCTGTTTTCCGTGGCCCCTGATGAAAGGCAATTTGGCAGAGGCACTTCATCTTAGTGAAGGTCAAAGCAGCAGCTAGATTTTACATATCCAATGTGTTATGTTTCTCGAACCACAAGAACAAAGACAAGAATCCTCCATAAGAAAGTAGCATTACCATCTACGTTGTACATCACGAGCCCAAGGTTGCAGTGGAGATGGCTGGTTCGACTCCTGCTTCCTCATGTACATAATAGATCACGTCGTATATCCGGGTCACCAGCCACTCTCCCCTCCTCACCGCCAAATTGCCTAACCACTCCATATACAGGAAGGAGCCCTTTCTAGGTGAAAGTGGTTTGTTCTCCGCATCCAGAGAGTTCACTGGGGCCGTGTGCGTGCGCATGCGCAAGTGTGGGCCTGAGGGGGTCTGTGAGGGTCTCGCTTAGGTCTCGAACTGAGGCGGTTTCTTGAATCTGGCAGAACCTGGCCAGTAGCAGTGGAAGATATTTCGTAATAATAATGATGATGCCACCTCACACTTTTCATCTTCAAAGCACTTTGCAAACAGTAATTAATTCCCGTAATACTCATGAGCTAAGTAAGTAAACACCATTATCCCCATTTTATAGATAGAGAAACTGAGGTGAAGTAGCCTAGCAAATGGCCCAAGGCGGAAAGGAGCCGGTGTCAGAGCCTGGATGCTGGGGTGGGGAGGTTGGTGGGTGGGGGAGAAGCTCCCGGCATCTGCTCCTCCTCTCCAGCTCCTGCCACCCCGGGGTCGCACCAGTGGAGCTGAAGGTAGCCGGAGGCCGAAGGAAGACAGGATCTCCCAGCAGGCCCAGCTTTGGCCTCCCTGCCCTGGGACATGAATGCTGCTATTCATCGTGTGGGCAGTTTGCGGGCATTCACTTCAAGATCCTTGCAAAATAACAACAACAAAAACCCTATTGAGGCTCCTTTCTCCTCGGACCACATATTTCCTGAGCTTTTCCTTGAAATCAGGCGACGCATGGCACATACACGCCCTCAGGAAGCAGGATTATTCAGCCCACCCTACAATTCTTGGGAGGCTATGTTCAGAAATGTGACCACAGGCCAGGCCGCGCTGCGGGAACCTTCTCCTACGAGTTTCTGGCGGAACTCCTTCGCAAGGCATTCGAGAGCTGTTTGGCTGCTTTCACACTGGAACACTTATCTGGCTGCCTCCTCGCTGTGGGCCCCCAACTCCCTGTGTTCAAGACCTACGCGCGGCTCAGCTGGCGATGGGGGCTGAAACTTTATATTAAGGCTGAGGGAAGTGGGTCAGGAGAAAACATAAATTGAAATGAAACGAAAATGGCTTATCGAGGAGGCACCTAGTCTCAGGGAAGTGCAGGTCACGACCAACACGACCTCACCGCTGCAGACCGGAATTTTACCCAGCCCGCTCTGCCCTGCCGGATGGCACTCCTGTCAGTTCCTTCACGAGCCTCCGGCCACCTGAGCAGCTGCTCTCCAGTTTTTTTCACCTGCCAAAAACTGCCGCCCCCCATCCCTACCCTGGGTTTCTCCTCCTGCCCCTTCACGTTTCCCTCAACAGCCTGAAGGTTGCCATGACCACCCACTTCACCATTGTGGCAAATCTAGAAGCCGGGGCTGTAAGCATTATCTAGAGTGTCTTGACTTGGCCCCTAATGAAAGCTAATCGCCTTTGAAGTGCTGAACCAAACAACAAATCGTTATACCATTCAGCTCGGTTCTCCTACTTTGGCTGCACAGTCTGCCTCCCATTTGGCAGCGCGCACCTCCAGAGCTATGGAGAAAGGGGAGCTCTCCCTCTGCGGCCCTCCCTGAATCTGGGGAGAGAGACCTGGGTAAGTTTGGAAGGTCTCTCAGAGAAGGTTTGGCACGGAGAACGTAGGAGGGCCGGGGGACTGTGTGCTCTGAGACACAGGCACAGTCTGGTGGGTTGACAGACGGGTCTTTGTCTGGGTCCTCCTGTGGCATCTCACTGGCTGACCACCGGTGACAGCGTTTGTCCGGCCCGCCTCATGCACTTCGAACGTGCTGTTGAAACAGGTAGATGTATATGGTTTACACACGGGGTTCTGAGGGGAGTGAAGTACCCCCGAGCAGCACACTGTGGGGAAAGGAGCGCCCGAAATTGAATAAGGCCCGAATCACGAATATGTGGATAACATTTGTCAGACAAGATGGCACCCAAATCAGGAGTGGCCTTCCCATTGCCCATCACTGCAAAGATGGAACAATCCTAAAAATCACCCAAAAACAAAGGCTAAACAACATGGTTCCCGTAATGCCTTGGTCCTTTGGTTGCTTGGCGGGCAAAATTCCCCCATCGGGCCAAAGAGGGAATTAAAGCCACAGGAGGAATTCTCTGCCCTACCCTGAGCGGACCCCTCTTCCCCTTCCATGCTCACATCCCCGCCTGCCCCGGGGCTGGGTGTGTTCCAGACGCAGGCACTGCACACACGTTGGTTTCCCCCACAGTGACACACTCCAGGTGAATGCTGGAGAGGAGGGCAGAGCAGAGAGGCATAACTTCTCACCACATAAAAGAGACGGAATCCGGCTTGCTGCCAGAGCTCCTGCTGCCCAGTGACAACGCGTGTCACACCTCAGATTTTGAAGTTCATAAATAGATTCGCAATGTTGATACTTCAGGGGGCTGGTGGGAGGGAGTTGAATCTCTGTTTCTTCAACTCTGTAATTAATTTATCCAGCAACAAGGCTATAATGATGCCAGGAAGAGAAAAAGAACCCCCGGGGGGGGGGGTGGTCTGTCTGTGGCTTTTCCTCAGAATGATTGGGTACCATTGGGTTAAGGCTGAAGCTTAACACGTGGATGAACTCAAAACTCTGTGTGTGTGTGCGCGTGCACACGCACTATGTATGTATGAGGTCTGTGTGATGTGAGAGTGTGAAGTGTGGCATGTGTGTGCCGTGTGAAAGTGTAAGGTAGCATATAGTGCATGTGTGTGTGTTGTGTGGGTTATGGATATGTATAGGAAGAATGTGTGTGGTGTGTCTGAGACTGTGAGGGGTGATGTGCTGTAGTGTGGGTTGCACTTACGTGTGTAAGGTGCGTGTGTGGCATCTTCATGTATATGAGCCATACGTACATGATGCAGGGTGTGAGATTTGGTGTGTGTGTTCTGTAGGGTCTGTGGGCTATGCGTATGTGGTGTGTGTGGTATTCAGGGTGTGTGCGGTGTATTTGTGTGTGTGGTTTGCATGTGTGATGCGAGGGTAGGCGGTGCAGTGTGTTCTATGTAGTATATAGTATATAGTGCGTGTGGAAGTATGCATTATATATGATACATATGAGTGTGGCTGTGTATGTCTTACATGTGGTGCGCATGAGTGAGTGTGCTGTGTGTGCGTATTCTGTGTGGCATAGAAGAGTGTGTGGGGTGTGTGTGAGTGTGTGTGTGACATGTGTGCAGGCTCTGCGGGCAAGCGCTTGTGCAGACAGGCCTGCCCTTAACTCTTTGATGTCAGCACAGAGGCGTCCCCTTGCAGCTGGCCCCGCGGCCCGCCGAGCTCGCTCCTAGAGCTGAATCCCAGGGGAGGAGAAGAAGAAAGCGCAGCTAAAGCACCACGCCCTGGAGCCCCGCGGGGAAGGGTTGGAAGTTAAGGATGTTTAACTGGGACACCACCAAGCTTCTGCCTGCCCCTCGGGCTGTGCTGTGAAACACGGGGCTTGTTTGTGGCGGTTCCGAGACCACGGGACTAAGAGATCATGATGCCGTTGGAGGGGACTTCTGCATGACCTGAGCCCCAAGTTCAAGCCTTCCCCTTGACACCCCTGTCCCAGAGAGAGGAACACATGAGTTAGGCCCTGATTTTAACAGCTGGAGAACATACATAACAGCGTGTTCCTCCTGCTATGACAATTTCATAAAATAACACTGCACTGTAGGTTACGGCTCCCCATCCCACTTCCTCCTCTCTGGGAGGAGGAAGGAGGGAACAGAAATTCAGTAGAAAGGGGAAGAATAGAAATTCTCTGCACCTTTCATTCAAACCAGACACCAGGACCAGTGCTTTGCCATGGGCCAGTATTCAAGGAATGGTTAGTGGGTTTTCAAGTTTCTGCCTATTAACTGCTGTGTGACCCTGGGCAAATTCCTTAGCTTCTCTGAGCCTCTCTTAACTAAAGATGTAAAAACACGGAGGCTCAGAGAAGTTAAGTTTAAATCTCTAAATTTCTTAACTAGACCTAATAGTAGTACCTCGTTCATAGGGTTATCTGAGGATAAAATGAGATAATGAATAATAAACTCTAGCCCAGTGCCTAGTACAGAGTAAGCAGCAAATGTGCTTTACAAGATAATTTCCCTGTTCCCCTGGGTAGGTATCATATACATGTAGAAAGAGGCTCAGACAAGTAAAGCAATTTACCCTAAATCACACAGCTAATGAGAGGTGGACCCGCCAGTCTTCCTAAGTCTGTCTTGTTTACACACTGCTTGGCCACTTCCATTTCTGCCACACCATGCTGCCTGCCCTTACAGTCTTCAGAGACCTCTCCAAGGGACACTGCTGAGTACAGAGACACTGTCATCCTGAAAATATTTTATGAAGAAGCCTAGGAAGAGAGAAGAAAGTGCCATGGACTGGCAAAATGAGATTATTTCCTTCAGTACCAGCCGGAAAATGTCCCAACCTGTATATGTAGATTGGTAGAAATCTACATGGTGTTTTGGGGACTGAAATTTTGTACTGAGTGAAAACAAACCTGTTAGCTAGATCCCATGACTACCCACACTCATAGCAGAGCCGGCTGTGCTCTTTTAAGTCAACACAACTTTGCATAGGCTGTTCCCTCTGAAAGGAACAATACCCTTCCATCTCCCTCCCACCACCACCTCTACCAGCCAACTCTCTTCTCCCATCCCACTTTGAGGATACTTCTCTCATAGTCTGTAGCACGGTGATCTAATTATAGTTCTGTGATTGTGCATGCCCAAGGACAGATGCCCTGTTCCATTCACTGTTGTTTCCCCGACACCTGCCGAGAGCACCTGAGAAAGCATTGCCAGGACACGGCATAGACCAACCATTTGTTGACGCAACACATGCAAGGTTGGTGGCACTGACACCAACAATTCAATTGTTGATGCTCCTGGTGTGGAACAGAGGGACGCACGGGGTCAGATGTGTGGGGTGTGAATCACCAGGGTCTGCACGGAAAATAGGAACCCCTTGAAGTGTTCTAGCAAAGGGAATTTAATGCAGAGAATGGGTTTCCCAGGTGTCAGAGGACCTTAGAAGCCGAATAAGAAGAAAAGCAAAGCCAGAAATTAGCAACAGATGGGAGCCGCTATGACTCATGGGCTGGAGAGACAAAGACGGCGGGCAAGGGGGTGCGTTTCTAGAGTCTGAGAGCAGGGGCAGCTGACAGAGGGCAGAACCAGAGAGGGCATATCCTGAGCAGTGGGGGCCGCCAAGGAGACCCAGTCCCGGCTGGACACAGAGAGCACGGGGAGACAGGGGCTTCTCCTTCCCTCTTCCAGTCTCTGGCCAGTGCCTCCATTAGCCTATCCCAGCTACAAGACCCCGGGGTGGGAGGCTAGAGTGTGCCTCCTGCAGAGTCAGTTCCCTCCAGTATGGAGCAACGCCCAGGGAGGATGGGAACTGGATTGGAAGGTAATCATCCCCAGGATCAGCCCACATAGATAATATTGTACTTTGCGGGATGAGGGTTACTTTACAAGGAGTTCAAGGCCAGGCTGAGAATGGGCTGAAGGGGTGAAAGTCAAAGCCATAGATACTCATGGGTTTTAGCTCGAGTGAGTAGGTTAGTTATCTGTTGCTGGGTAACAAATAACCACAGATCTAGTGGCATAGACATAACATTTATTCTTTCTGGTTTCTACAGGTCAGGAGCCTGAGCATGACTTACCTGGGTGAAGTTCAAGGTCTTTGGAAGTTGCGATCAAGGTATCAGCTGAGCTGCATTTGCATCTGGAGGCTTGACCAGGGGGGTGTTTGACTCAAAGCTCACACAAGCTGTTGGAAGAATTCACTTCTTTGTGGCCCAGTTTTTTGCTAGTTGTCAGCTGGAGGCCGCCCTTAGATCCTAGAGCTACCCACAGGCAGTTCATAGCTACACGGGCTTCTCCAACATGTCCGCTTACTTCACGAAGCCCTCAAGGAGGGTCACTAGCTCTGGCCTGCTAGAAGGGAGTAGTCTGCCGTGGCAGAACTCAATCCCATGCATGGCATCCCATCGCCTTTGCCACATTCTGTTGGTTAGAAGCAAGTCTCAGGCCATGCCAGCTCTCAAGGAAAGGGATGACACAAAGGCATGAATACTAGAGGCAGGGACTGGGTGTTGGGGGAGGGGGCACCTAGGTCCGTCGGTGACCGGTACATCTCGGTTCTGATTTCCTTCTGCAGGTTTGATTTTTTTAGAATCCTCTCTAAAGAACAAAATAATAGGTACAATGTTGTGAATCTTTTAGCCTCTGGCTGGAAAATTAGCATTAAAATCCACAGACATTGCCATTAGCGAAAGCTTGGACATACTATAAAAATTTGTTAAAACAAATCCCATGCCAAATCAACCTTAACTCTTATTTATTTTTTTAAATTTTTGAAAAAATATTTTATTTATTTATTTGACAGAGAGAGACATAGTGAGAGAGGGAACACAAGCAAGGGGAGTGGAAGAGGGAGAAGTAGGCTTCCCGCCCAGCAGGGAGCCCGATGTGGGCCTCAATCCCAGGACCCTGGAATCATGACCCGAGCCGAAGGCAGACACTTAAAAGACTGAACCACCCAGGAGCCCCACAACTTTAACTTTTAATTTGGACTCTCCAAATACATCTTAAAAGCTTTAATATTTTGCAAGCCCTTTGACCAAGATATTCTAAGAATTCATTCAAAGAAAAGTGTCATGGATGTGTGCAAAGATTTAGTTGCAATGATTATAAGTCACAGCATCACTGCTTGTAATTGCAAAACAAAAAACTCTGAACTACAAATAACCTATTGTTTTATGATAGGGTATTGCCTGGCTAAGGCTACAATGCATTCATACGCTAGAATATGATGACCTTTTTGGATGTGAGGAAGAATATTGAAACACATGGCGCGATGTTTACTATATAATGCTAAAAAGGAGGAAACAGTACGTCCAGCAGCACATACAACATGATCCCCTTTTGCCTTTGCTTTTTTTTGTCTTAGAGTATATAGGCATAGAGAAATGACCGGAAAGATTTACACCAAACTGTAACAGCGAAATCTTTGGATAATGAGATAGGATGTGATTTCTATTTTGCCTTAGTACATTTTCTAGATTTTCTACCATAAATATCCCTTTTCTAATAAGAAAAATGTTCATTTTAATATCTAAGTTTTCATAATCAAATATTAGGAACAAAGGCTATGTAGAAAGCAATCTCCAAAATTTCTACTTTGCAGCTCGATATTGGAGATAACTTTGGGTCGTGGCTCTCCTGTATGAAAGCTCTGTTACCTCAAGCAAATCACTTAATCTCACTAATGTTGGTTGACTCACATGTAAAAGAAAGTACCATTTACTCTACCTAATAGCAGTGTCTAATGATTAAGTAGGACGATGTGTAAGAAAGTGCTTGCTGAATTGTCAAGTGTGAGTAACAAAGGATTTTTCCCTTTGACATTCAAACTAATAAGATACATCATACACAGGTGGGAGGATGGATCTAGTGGTTAAAGATGTCATTGAATGTTATTCTGTGGAGGGATTTTCTCCACAACATCGCGGTCCATCACAATCTCACTTGATGTTTGGGTTCACTGTGTCTTATTTAGCAAGAGCTAGCCACATGGTTTTGAGGACAGCAATTACCTCTCTGACTTCAGTTCCTTATCCAAAGCTCCCAGGGTAAGCATTATAACAGGTTTACCAGTTTTCTGCCAGACCTGTTTCTACCAAGAAACCGGTAATCTCTAAGGTTTTTTCCAGTCAAATAGTCTTTGATTTGGGGAGACTGTTTTCACCAGTAGAGTACAGGCAAAGGAGGTCCACCAAAATGGGGGAACTAGGAGTCAGGGTTTTCCATTTTGAGGACATGGCTTTCCCATCTGGTTACTTTCCTAAGCGAGGAAAGATTGATGGGTATTGGTGACATATTCTATCCATGATGTGACAGCAAAACCTCCCAAAGCCTGGTCACATTCAAGATATGGTGTGGATGGTGACATTCAAGAATAAAAAGGACATGGGCTCTGGCAGCAGACTGGCCTGGGTCTGATCCAAATCCTGACTTGGACTCTTCACCTGTATGATGTTGACAAGTTATTTCATCGCTCTGAGCCTTTGTCTCTTTATCTGTAAATCTCTCATGAGTCCGACCTTATGTGATTTGGGGAGAATTAGGCACCAGGAAAGTGCCTGGCGTATAGTAAATGTTCAGTAACTAGGAACTTTAATTATTGTTTGGAGTTCATTGGAATAAAGCAATCTGAGAAGAGTCTTCATTTAATCTAGTTCTTCATTTCTCCTGGATCAAAAGGATGACATCACCATCTACGATGTGTCCTTGACATGGTCCAACTATCCTTTGGTGACACCCCCATTTGCCAGGTCAACTTTTTCATCACTGATTGCACTCAAGCATGCCATCATCCAATTCCAAATCTGTGGGGAAAGAGCATCTTAAAATAACCTGTGGCTTCAGAGCAATTCCAGTAGGCAAAAGTCTGTTTCTGTCCACTTAAAGATGTGCTCTGGAGCTTTCTGTCAGTCTTCCCATTTGACCCTTCTCACCAATATTCAGAAGATGTTGAAACCCCAAACCTATTGTCATGAACCCATTGCCTCATTCCTTTTCCCAAGGCTGTGAATCGAGTGGGGAACCATGAGAGAAAGTGGTCTACAGGATAAAGACAGAATACGACGTGACTTCTATGGGTAAATGAAGCTGTCCTGCATTTTACCACGTTGTCTACACCCAAGAGGTGTTGGCCTACCATGGGGTGGGAACTTTTCTTTAGAAGAGAATAGTCAGAATTGCCTGGTTGCTTGGGACCAGGATGACTGCCCCAGCTTCCTTTCCTGTCCCTCAGCCGGGCTGTTCCCAATGGTTAGGTTTTTCTCAGGGACAGCTGGGCCCCCAGTCCCTTGGTACTGCAAAATATAAGTATCTTGGAGTGTTGATTGCACCCTCTACTGCCATGAGTGGACAAGAAAAAGGGACCCTGATGTATCCTAAATCACCTCTGGCACTTTGGGTCAGAGATTGTGTTGAAATAGTTGAGAAGCACTTTGTAGAATACAATCACATTTCATAAAGCCTGGATCTTGTCAGCTCACGGTTTTGGCGTGAGTTTCTCTTTAGAAAGACTAGGTTTTCCTTCCGTAAAAAACTGAGCTTAACACATTTCCTAAATACCAGGACTGTTTCTGCCAAAAGACTTTTTTTTTTTAACATGGGAAAGTGTGGAAAATATCCTCTTTAAGTCATAATAAGGGAATGGAGTTTACTTTTTAAAAATTTTATTAACTTGTTTCCTTTTATTATAAAAGCAGTACACGCTCCTGCGAAGAATTTATCCTCACACAATTCCAAAGGGCGTAAAATGGAAAGAGGCCTCCTTCATCCCTACTTGGCTGTCAGATCTGCTCATCCACCTTCCCGGAGGTAATCACTGTTAAAGCTCTCTGTATAGCCCTCCAGCTGTTTGGGGGCTGATACATCATGCATATATGTTATAATACATTTGACTTTTTAACTCAGCTTTTTATTTGAGATAATCATAGACTCATGTTCAGTTATAAGAAATAATACTGAAAAAGCCTATGTACCCTTTACCCAGTTTCCCTGGCGGTAACATCTTACAAAACTGTAGTATGATATTGGGGCGCCTAGGTGGCTCAGTGTGTTAAAGCTTCTGCCTTCCGCTCAGGTCATGATCTCAGGGTCCTGGGATTGAGCCCCATGTCAGGATCTCTGCTCAGCAAGGAGTCTGCTTCTCCCCCTCCCCCCGCCTGCCTCTCTGCCTATTTGTGATCTCTCTCTGTCAAATAAATAAATAAATAAATAAATAAATAAATAAATAAATAAAGTCTTTAAAAAAAACCCAAAAACTATAGTACGATACCATGACCAGGATATTGACATTATCAATACCCTTCCTGTGAAGGGACAGAACTTTTCCATATCCCCAGGGATCCCTCATGTGGCCCTTTTAGAGTACATTCGCTTCCTTTTCACATTAGCCCCTGGCAACCATTGCATTCTCCATTTGTACAATTTTGTCATTTCAAAAGTGACATATAAATGGAATCATATAGTATGTAATGTTTGGAGATTGGCTTTTTTTCACTCAGCATAATTCCCTAGAGATTCATTCAGATTGTTGCATGCATTGATAGATTGTTCCTTTTTTTATTCCATGGTACGGATGGACCACTGTTGGCTAAGCTATTTATCTGTGGAGGACATCTTAGTTACTTCCAGTTTGGGGCTTTTACAAGCAAAACTGCTATAAACATTCATGTATAGGTTTTTGTGTGAACACAACTCTTCACTGCTCTGGGCTAAATGCCCAGAAGTGCAATTGCTAGATCATATGGTAGTTTCGTGTTTGTGTTTTACTAAGAAACTGCCAAACTATTTTCCAGAGTGTCTGTACCATTTACACTTCCACCAGCAGTGGGTGAGTGATCCAGTTTCTCTACATCCTTATCAGCATTTGGAGTTGTCACTATTTTTTATTTTCTTCGTTCTGATAGGTATGTAGTAATATCTCATTGTAGTCTAAATTTGCATTTGCCTAATAACAAATGATGTTGAGCATCCTTTTATGTGCTTATTTACCATCCATACCTCTTCGTCAGTAAAATGTCTCTTTGCATCTTTTGGCCATATTCTAAATGGATCGTTTCTTCAGTGTTGAGTTTTGAGAGTTCGTGATATATTCTAGATGCTAGTCTTCTGTTGCATGTGTCCTTTTCAAATATTTTTTCTCCCAGTCAGTCTTTAGTTTGTCTCTTTACTCTCTTAATGGCTTTTTCACAGAATGAAGGTTTTCATTTTAATGAAATCCAGTTTACCAATGCTTTTCCTTTTCTGGATCATGTTTCCGATGTTAAGTCTGAGAACTCTCTCCCTAGCCCTAGATCCCAGTGATTTTCTCTTACTAAGTCCTAAAGATTTTATAATCTTTTGGGCACCTGGGTGGCTCAATTGTTAAGCATCTGCCTTTGACTCAGGTCACGATCCCAGGGTCCTGGGATGGAGTCCCACATGGGGCTACTTGCTCAGCAGGGAGTCTGTTTCTTCCTCTCCCTCTGCCCCTCCCCCTGCCCGTGCTCACTCTCTCTCTGTCAAATAAATAAATAAAATCTTTAGGAAAAAAACAAAGGTTTTATAATCTTTTGTTTGACAATTATCTGTGATCCATTTTCAAGCATTAATGTTTTTGTAAGAGGCATGCTACTTAGGTCGAGGTTTTGTTTGTTTGTTTGTTTTTTCCTATGGATGTCCAAGGGATCCAGCTTCATTTGTTGAAAAGGCTATTCTGAATTGAATTGAATTGTGCACTTTTTGTCAAAAATCAGTTGGAGGTCTATTTCTGTTCTGTTCGTTTATCTGCGTGGCTAATCTCTAGGCCAGTACCATACAGTCCTCATTATTGTAGCTATATAATAAGGCTTACAATAGGGAGACTGATTCCTATTACATTATTCTTTTCAAAATTGTTTTAGAATTCTACTTCCTTTGCCTTACCATATAAATTTTAGAACAACCTCATCCATATTTACAAAATATAGATTTTGGATTGCTTGGATTTTGATAGGAATTGCATTAAGCCTATATATCAATTTGGGGACAACCAACATCTTTACCATACTGAGTCTTCCAATCTCTGAATACAATATGTCTCTCCATTTATTAAGATTGTCTTTGACTTCTTTTATACATGTTTTGTTAGATTTAACCTAAGTATTTCATATTTTTGTGATTATAAATAGCATCATATTATGTATTTTTATATTATATTTTCAAGAATTTTTTCCAGCTTTACTGATATATAATTGACATATAACATTGGGTAAATCTAAGGTACACTGTGTAATTATTGTGTGTGTGTGTGTGTATACACACATTTTCTTTAGTCATTCATCCACTGATGGACATGTGGGTTGTTTTCATGTTTTGGCTATTGTGAATAATGCTGCAGTGAACATGGGGAGGGTACAGATATCTCTTCAATACACCGATTACAAATTCTTTAGATAAATACTCAGGAGTGGGATTGCTGGATTATATGGTAGTTCTACCTTTAATTTTTTGAAGACCCTCGATACTGTTTTTCATAGAGACTGCACCAGTTAACATTCCCACCAATAGTACACAAGAGCTCCCTTTTCTCTATGTCCTTGCCAACACTTGTTATTTCTCTTCAATGATAGCCATTCTGACAGGTATTGGGTGATATCTCATTGTGGTTTTGATCTGCATTTCCCTGCTGATTAGTGATGTTGAACATCTTTTTGTTTACCTATTGGCCATTTGTATATCTTCTTTGGAAAAATGTCTATTCAGGTCTTCTGCCCAACTTTTAATTGGATTATTTGGGGTTTTTTTGCTATTGAATTGCATGAGTTCCTTATACATTTTGGATGTTAACTCATTACCTGGTTGCCTTTTCATTTTGTTGATTGTTTCTTTTGCTATGAAAAAGTTTTTTGTTTGCTGTGGTCCTACTTGTTTATTTTTGATTTGTTGCTTATGCTTTTATTGTCATGTCCAAAAACCATTGCCAAGAACAATGTCAAAGTGACCTCTTACCCTGTATTTTCTTATATATACCCTATATTTTCTTATATATATTTTCTTATTTACAGTTTCAGGTATTATATTTGAATCTTTAATCCATTTTGAGTTAATTTTGTGAATGGTCTAAGATGGGGTCCAATTTCATTCTTTTGCATGTTGACTATCCAGTTTTCCTAGCACCTAGCATTTATTGAAAAGACTAATATTTCCTCATTGAATAATCTCGGTCCCCTCGTCAAGTGTTTGATGACTGAATATGCTTGCATTTATTTCTGTGCTCTTGATCCTGCTCATTGGTCTATGTGTCTGTTTTTATGCAATTGTAAATGGTATTATGGTTTAAATTTTGGTGTTCATATGTTGATTAGTATAGAGAAATAAAGTGGGTTTTGTATGTTTATCTGCATTCTTGTTGAACTCAATTATTCATTCTAGGCAGTTTTTGTAGCAGTCTTGGGATTTTCTACGTTGAAAATCACATCCTCTGAAATTGGGGACCATTTTACTTCTTCCTTTCCAATCTGTCTGCCTTTTATTTCCTTCTTTGACTTAGTGCACTGGCTAGAACTTCCAGTACTATATTGAAGAAGAGTGGTAAGAGTGTGCATCTTAGCCTTGTTTCTGATCTTAGGAAAAGCATTCAATTTTTCATCATCAGCTATAATGCTAGCTATAAGTTTTTTGTAGATGCTCTTTCTCAAGTTGAGGAAGTTCCTCTTTATTCTTATTTTTCTGAGAGCTTTTATCATGAATGAGTATTGAATTTTGTCAAACGCTTTTTCTGTATCAACTGATATAATCACCATTTTTATTCTTTGTTAATATGGTGGGTTATGATAGATTTTTGAATATCAAATCAGCCTTGCATCCTTGGAATAAATCCCACTTATCATAGTGTATAATTCTTTTTTATGTGGCTGAATTCTATTTGCTAATATTTTGTTAAGGACTTTTGCATCTGTACTTATGAAGGAGCAGTTTTCTTGGGGTTTTGTTTGTTTGTTGTACTAATTTTGTCTAGTTCTGGTATCAGGGTAATGCTAGCTTCATAAAATGAACAGGGCACTATTCTTTCTTCTTCTATTTTCTGAAAGATATTGTATAGAATTGGCTGAATTCTTTTTAAAATATTTGGTAGAATTCTCCAGTAAAACCATCTGGGCCTGGATATTTATTTCTTGGAAGCTTTAAAATGACAAATTTAATTTCTTTAACAGAGAGCCATTCAAATTCTCTATTTCATACTGGGGGAGTTGTAATTGTTTATATTTTTCAAGAAATTGCCCATTTTATCTAAGTTAAATTTAAATGTGCAGAGGTATTTGTAATAGTGTCTTATTATATTTTGATGTTTACAGTGTTTTTAGCGATAACTATTTTTTCATTCCTCATAATAGTTTTTTAGTTTCCAACTCTTTGGTAGTTTTTTATTTTCTATTATTGATTTCTATATTAATTCCATTATTGTCAGAGAATCTATTTTGTATATCTAGGTTCAGTAAGAGAGAGAAGCAGAGCCACTAGAATATATACACATATAACTAAACATATACAGTATCTATATCTGTATTTTATATCAATGTTTTTAAATGTGTATTTTTATACAGCCCTTTTAGTTCGTACTCTAAGTTTTACATTACATATAATAATTTCTCACAGCCTACTGGTGTTAGCAGTATGAATGAATTATAGAAACGTCACCTCCCTTTATGTGCCTTTACTTGCTTATATTTATATTTATCTTAAATATTTCCTTTGCATATGTTCTCAACATCAGAGAGTGTTATCCTGTTTGCTTCAAGTGAAACATAATTTTAAAAACTTAAGAGAAGAAGGAAAGTCTGTTATATTTAACCATATTTTTACTTTTGATTTTTTCCTCCTTCCTAGTGTTCTAAGATTCTCTCTCTTTTTTAAAAAAAGATTTTATTTATTTATTTGACAGAGAGAGAGATCACAAGTAGGCAGAGAGGCAGGCGGAGGCGGGGGGGAAGCAGGCTCCCTGCTGAGCAGAGAGCCCGACGCGGGGCTCAATCCCAGGACCCTGAGATCATGACCTGAGCCAAACGCAGAGGATTTGACCCACTGAACCACCCAGGCGCCCCCCTCTCTCTCTCTTTTTAAAGACTTTATTTATTTAGAGAGTGAGTAGAGGGGTAGAGGAAGAGAGAGAATCCCAATAGACTCTGCACACTGAGCGTGGAGCCCGGGGTGGGCCTTGATCCCATAAACCTGAGATCATGACCTGAGATTCAAGAGTTGGATGCTTAACTGACTAAGCCATGCTGGTGCCCCCAAGATTCTTTTATTTATATCATCCTTTATTCCTTCTGCTTCCCATGGTTTCTGATAATAAATCTGCTGTCATTGGAATTGTTTTTCCCATATGGAATAGGTTCTGTTTTTCTCTTGCTGTTTTCAAGGTTTTTTCTTTGCTTTCTTTTCAGAAGTTTGACTCTGGTATGTCTTGGTGTAGATTTCTTTGGGGATTCTAGTTGAGATTCTCTCAGCATCTTGAATCTACGGGTGTATATCTTTTACCAAATTTGGCAAGTTTTCATGATTTTTTTTTCCTCTGAGTCTTTTTCATGCCCATCCTCTTGCTCTTCTCCTTCTGGAACACTGATGACAAGAATATTAGATTTTCATTTATAGTTCTACCGCTCCTTGGGATTCTGTTCTTTTTTTTATTTTTCAGTCTATTTTTCCTATGTTGTTCAGATTATGTTCTTTCTGTTGTTTAATCTTTAAGTTCACTGATTTTTTTCCTCTGTCCCCTCCATTTTGGTGTCAAGCCTAACCTTTGGCTTTGATTGTTATTATTGGCTATGGAATTTTTCATTTCTGAATTTCCATTTTATTCACGTTTATATTTTCTACTTCTTTGTGGAGACTTTCTATTTTTTATTTGTCTTAAGCATGTGCATAATTGAACGGTAAAGCATTTTTATGACGGCTCCTTTAAAAAGTTAGAACTGGCATCTATTGATTTTCTTTCATTACTCAGTCTGAAGTCTTCTTCGTTCTTGCTATGGTGAATGATTTTCTCTTAAAACCTGGACACTTGGGGTATTATGTTATGAGACTCTGGATCTTATTTAAACTTCAGTTTTAACTGCCTGTGATACCACTCTGGTAGGGGAAGAAGGAAAGAGCATTGCCTTATTACAACCAGGAGGGAGTAGACTTCCAAGCTCTCCTCTTGGCCTCTATTGACACCTGAGATGGGGTGTTGCTCAATACTGCTGAGCAGTGGTAAGAATTGTGTTCCCCGCTGGGCCTCCATGGATCCCTGGACTGGAAGGGGTAGGAATGCCTCCTACTGTTCTTCATGTGTCCTCCATCCACTGACACCACTGGAGGTATTGGCCTTGCGGGTGGTGGTGAGAGTCCTGACTCCCTACTTGGCCTTCTCTGACACCAGCTTGGAGCAGGGGTTAGGGTATCTCATTAATGCTTGGTGAGAGTGGACATCTAGGCTCCATCTAACCTAGACTGTTATTAGAGGGGGTGAGGCCACTATTTTTTTTCTTGTAGTTTTTGGCCGGAGTAGAGCAGTTATTGTTGAGTTTTCTGTTTTGCTACATTGTCCCATTTCTGACCGACTGGTTAGAGGGAGCCAACTTTCTTTGGGACCTTTTTTTTTTTTTTTCCCATATATGACCACTGGTGTTTCTAGTTGTCAACTTCTTCTGTTCCGGGACTAGGATATATGAGGCAAAAAAAGAAAACCCAAGGAACTCACCACTGTATTGTTTCTAGGGTCCTGAACTCATTAGTTGGATTGAAGACCCTTCAGAGTCTTCTTATGTTTGCTTTATATATAATGCCAGGGTTTTTAGCTGTACTTAGTGGGAGGAATAGGGAGCAATGTGCCTACTCTATCTTCCTGGAAGCGGAAGCCCACGGTTTACTTTTAACAAGGATTCAAATAGTAGAAATTTTCCCTTAAGCTATAAAGCATGCAGTTTTAGGAACTACAAAGAACTAACGGAAGACTACAATTAAGGAAATCTTTAATCTTGAAATTAGCTAAATAAAATCATAGTGTCTGTACACTTAAATGTATAATGGGGAAAACTGAATAATGCCTATGTATTATAGGCCCAGAATTATGGAGTCAGAAGAGCTTAATTAATATTTTAAACCAAGAGTGCAAATCGAAGTGTCTTATGAGTTATCAGAGCCATCAAATGAAATTAAGGCCCCAAAGTGCTCATGATCTATATTCCATTGCTTGGAACCTATCTTTCTTTCTCCTTTCCTTTCCTTTCCTTTCCTTTCTTCCTTATGCTCTTTCACTTTTTTCTTTTTGAGTTTTTTTTTTTTGCCCCTTTATGGATTATTTTTAACTTTAGCTGAAGATAATTCTACAGACTTACTCTGAATGCTAATTTGGGATAGAACTCCTCAGCATTTTGTTTTCTGACTTCTCCACCAACCTTGTTTAGAATGTAATATTTTCCAAAGCTCATTTACGTCCCATCTTCACAAGGTTAGGCCAAATTTTCATCTACTTGTTCAAATTTTCACTTTAGATTTTTCTTAGGTCAACTTTTTTTCTTAACCTTGTTTAAAAAGAAACTTGAATAAGAAGGAGGAGGAGGAAAAGGGGAAGAAGAAGACAAAAGAAAGAAAAAGAAAAGAAATGAAAATTGTAATGATAAAGTTGTGTCTTAAAAAAATAGAAAAGTATCACAATACCACAAACTTCCATAGCAAGCAAGTTCATATCTTGCAAATTTTAGAGCAAGAAAGTTCTTCATGGTATCCAATCTGCCTCCCTATTCCTGATAGCACTTTACATTCAGTTCTATTGGTTTTATGAAAATAAATCTCACCAGTGCACTGGATACGTGGTAGAGGACCCAAACTTAACTTTATTCTTGTCTCTCCTTTGAAATTCTGTCTCCTGTCATCTAGTCTCCTTTAAACTTATTCTTCTGCCACATGATGAACACTCAGCAGGCCCTATGGCTTTTCTGCTCATTCTGGGATAAGAAAACAGCCTATTTGCTCAAATCAGCAAACACAATGTATCCAGCCAAAGATGATAATCAATTCTTCAATTTTCAGTGGAAATTGAAAGTTTCTTCTTCCTTCTCCTTGAGGCTTGTAGTTGGATTCTGCCTTCCTGGAGGAAAGAGGAATGTGGGCAGCTTCTGCTCACCACCCTGATCACCTGCTCCCCTTCTTTTTCCAACTTATGCTAACCCCAACTAGGCAATGGGAGGCAAGATGGGCCAGGAAATTGAATGGAATAGTCCTTTGTTGCTGGCTTTGGGCTCTCTGCCATTAGCAGATGATTGACACTCGCCCTTTCCAAGATTCTTCTTCCTGGGATCCCGCCTCTTGCAGCCCCTTTGGCAGTCTTCCCGTTGTGGGCCCGCAGCTGGGGTCCTCTTGTGCAGGTTAGGTGTCCGCCTTCAGCCCAGGTCATGATCCTGGGGCCCAGGAATCCAGTCTTGCATTGGGCTCCCTCCTCAGCGGGGAGTATGCTTCTTCCTCCCCTCTGCCCTTCCCCCCCTTCTCATGCTCTCTCTCTTTCTCTCTTGTTTTTTCTCTCTCTTTCTCAAATAAATAAATAAAATCTTAAAAAAAAGGAAGCTAAATGATCCCAATTCTTAGAGCCATTGAACCAAAGCCTTTAGTAATTTTGATTTTTCTCCTCTAAGTTCTCTAGTTGTACCACACTTTGAGTAATTTGCACATTAGAGAAATGAACACACAAGATACAAGCATGATTTTTATGGTTTTATTTAATTTTTATTTCAATTACTATTTTTGATAGAGAATACTTTTACATATATCAAAATCCAGAAGTTACAAAACTGTATATGGTGAGAGTCTCTTTTCCATCCTTGTCCCAAAGCCACACAGCACCATCCTTCACTTCCCAGAATGAGAGTGAGTAGGTCCTTGAGAATCCTTCCAGCAATACTCTGTCTATACAAGCAATTGTGTATTTATATTCTGTAGTCCCACTCACCCCACACTTTCATCTTTTTCACATAAATAATGGATACTGTTCTTCTTGCTTTTTTTCCCCTTGTAAGAATACATTCGAGATCCTCCAGATTAGAAAAGAACTTCTTCATTGCCTTCTGTAGCTACATTATAGCCCCTTGGCCCAGATGCCCCACAGTTTATTCGACTGGTCCCTTACTCTTGAACATTCCAACCTCTATCACAAATAATGCCGCCATAAATAATCTAAAAATATCCTGTAGCTCATGTGAAAATATACCTACAGGACAAATGGCTGGTCAAAGTATGTGTGCAGTTATCACTCTAATGATGTCACCAAATTGCCTTCCACTGGAGGTGTACCAATGACTCCCCCGGCAATATAGGAGTGTCAAACCTTCAGACTCGCCACCACGCAGCGCTATCAAACTTCTTAATCCCGGCAATCTGATTGGTGACATATTGAATCTCAGTTGAGTGAGGCTGAGCAAACAATGTCCATACATTTCAGTCACCTGTGTCTTCTTATTTTGCGAACTGTCTTGCCCATGATGTCTGAAGGCTTACCTGGACAGGTGTGCGGACGGTGGGGCAATTACCTCGGTGGTCACGCCGATGACACAGGGAAGGAGCCCCGGGCTTCACGATGCAAACTGAGACAGTGGCAACCTGCAGTCAGGCACGGAAACAGTTCTTAGGTAATGTCCCCAATGCCAGCAAATCTACAGATGGGTGATGATTTCAGAGAGAGAAATATGAGCAGGTATTATGCTCCAGCTGAACAGAAGAATCAGGAAATTGCAAGACAAGCAAAAATTCTTGAAAATACGTGGTACCCTCCCCTCCATGTAAGATTTCCAAACCTATCAGCACTTAAGAAATTTGGTCTTGAGGTTACTGAATCCAGGGAGGAAAATATATGTAGATAGAAAGATAGATGAATATGAATACATATATAGAATATACTATATTTAATATACAATAACACACATTCTATGTTTAAGTATTTTGCACCTTTCTAACGGTAAGTGTTCATTTGTCTTGAGAGTTAGCTCAACCATTGATTGTTGCATGGCAGAATCATCAACTATTTTAAAAATTCTATGCAACAAACAGCTGCGAAAACAAAACAAGCAAAAAATATTTCTGCCAGTGAACGTGTATGTGTGTGTTTCGGGGTGTGTGTCTTTGGGGAGGTGCTCTTTTCCTGCGGGGTCCATCTGCTTGCAAATGTAGAAAAGTCACTGCTTGGAGATCTTAAGCAGTGAGCAAATTTATTTAAACTTTTTTTTAAAAAACGTATTTAAAAGGTAGACTTTTAATTTTTTCAATTTACTCAGAGATGTATGCAATACTTGCCAGGCTTTGAAATTAGACATGCAGAAAGATTTCTTTCCGAGTCATTTTAGCTCCTTTCACGGATCTTTGGGCAAACGGACTCTTAAATAACCTAAAGTTCCTTCAGTTGAGGATATTTGATTGCCTGACACAGATGGGCATTGATAACCTCCGAAGCTGTTACTGATCGCAGATGTGGCTCCTCGGAGGTTTTCAGGCCCCTGGGCCAGTGGAAGCTGTAGGGTACCTTGATAAAGGCTTCACCATGTGCTGTGAGACAACAAGAGCGCAGCACCTGAAAATGTCTGGGCCTTGAGTCCAGAAGGGAGAGGGGGTCTGGGAGCCATGTGTATCCAGTTAAGAATAGGAATAAGCACAAAACAATATTAACTTTAGAAATGAGATGAAAGCCCATGTGTGCTAGCTTTCACACAGAAGGGAGACCCAACCAACCTCCCACCCCCTTCAGTCCTGCTTTTAGATGGAAATGATTTTGTTGAATACTGAGACAAAAGGAAAATACAAACACAGTGAAGAGCCTTAGCAGAGAACAATTACATGCAAGTAGGTTACATGAAAATACAGTCTCAAGTGTATGATATCTTGTGAATATTAATTAAGGAAATTATTCTCAGAGCAGCTAGTGTTTAAAACAAGATCTAATCTCTGCTGAGTGGGCCCGTCGTCCTCTCTCTCAATGTTCAAACTTCAAAGGGCTTCGGAGTTGGGGCAAATGAGATTATTATTACTTCAATCTAGAGAGGAAACCTCTTCTAACCAATCTGCGAGTAAATTCTAGAATTACACAGCGCAGTTTAATACAAAGAAGTAAAAAAATATGCCATACTCACCGTCTGCGTGCTAAAATGTTTCCTAGCCCTTTTCAGCTGATCTACTCCATCCACCTACAAAAATTGCACATTTCAAATATAGAGCCGGAGAAGCATGTGGACCAGCGGAAGATAGAATTTTATTACACTGTTCTTTTCTTTGACTTTGGGCCATTAGAAATAATAACACTACTTTTAACAGTGGCTAATGCTTATTTACATCTAAGTATTTTCCTTACGTTAGCATGTTTAATCTTTAGAAAAACCCTGCGGGGGTTTATCTCGTAAACAGAGACAGAGAGGTAAATGTATTCGTTTACCATAACAAAATACCACAGGCTAGGAGGCAGAAACAACCAAAAATTCTATTCGCACCATTCTGGAGGCTGGATGAGCAGGAGCGAGATCAGAGCGTGAGCAGCGTTGGTTTCTCTTAAAGCCTCTTTTCTCGCCTTGCACAGAGCCGCCTTCTCTCTGTGTCCCCCTGGGGGCTTTCCTCTGTGCACCTGCCTCCCTGATGTCCCTTGGTGGGTCCAAATTTCTCCCTTTTATGAGGACACCAGTCCCACTGGATGACGGCCCCAACTCTACAGGCTTCCTTTTAAGTTAATCACCCTCTTTACAGGCCCTTCTTTCAAATACCATCACATTCTTAGGTACTAGGGATTAGAGCTTCAACACAAAGATTTGAGGGTGGTGGGGAGAGATCCAATTCAACTCATTACAGTAAAGTAGCTACCTGTGCTGTCACAACATCAGATGCAGAGCTGGGATTTGAACCCAGGCACCAGTTAGATGCTTAACCGTCATGCTGCCCGGTCCCATAATTACAGCTGGTGGGGAAAAAGGCAACGCATGTATGTGCATTTCACATAGGGACCTGTGCAACTCAGGGAAGAGGACAAAGGCAAGACACAGAAAAAAACGAACAACAAACCTATTAGACAGGCCCAGTACCACGGAATCCTAGTCAAAGATTATTAAAGACATCCATATGAATTTGCAGCTGTGTACTAAAAAAAACTTCGGAGGAAGATAAGCAATTACTTAGTATTGGAATTTTAGCTGTTGGCGAGATCAATGTTGCTGCCATCCAGCTCCTGTACGCAACTCTAAACAGATGCCGGGTATGGGTGGGTATTGAAGTGTGCAGATGCTGAACGGATACAGTTACAACGGGATGAGAAATGCAGATGGTGAGCAGAGACAGAATGGCGACACATGTGGGCTGGACGTGGATAAAGGCAAACATATCCATGTGGGTTCCCCAACAGTCCTCCAGGCTGCTGCGGTGCCACCATGAGGGTTGGAGGTGAGCGGAAGTGTATCCTGCCATCTTTAGATCAACCTGAGATCCAGAAAAGTCAGACAGACTGCACTGGTCCAAGCCAGCCTCCTCGCCTGCCGTCTGCCCCGTGCATGAGCCCAGCAAGCCCACCCCTGGCTTCCCAGGTGTGCTGTGCAGGGTCTCACCTGCCTCCTCCTGGTGATGCTCGTCCCCCTGCCATGACTGCCCTTCATCACCACCATCAGCCCCCCACC
Organism: Nasua narica; assembly: GCA_028533885.1. Lineage (NCBI taxonomy): Eukaryota > Metazoa > Chordata > Mammalia > Carnivora > Procyonidae > Nasua > Nasua narica. Next base: position 80,277,112 of record CM052800.1, on the reverse strand, counting down.
CCGCCGTCTCTCTGGCAAGTACAACCCCTCTCCTGATTTCTGACGACCTCAGAAACAGATGGTCCCTTCCTGTCCCATCCCGTTGATCTTCATCATTGCATTATATCGATTTCTGCGTCTCTCTTCTCCTTTTAACGAAATATCTGAAAACAAGAAGCATGTCTTTTGCATTTTAGATCTGCTGGCTCCCAACAGCACCAGGCATGCTGAGGGACTCAGCAAGTGACTGTGGAATGATTGTGCATCTCAGACAAGTCTCAAGTCCAAGACATGGGTTTTCTTTCTGAGGCACGCCACTTCCAAATAATAATAAAAATGTTGTGAATGTTCACCATTTCAGAGTTTTCACTGAAAGAAAAAAGGGGGGTGGGATTATTGGCTTCTCTTTCAAAATCAAAAGATCTGGCCACACTAGGTCTGAATTCCCATACAGGACCAAGAGTTGAAATTGAGTCGTGGCGGTCCCCTTGGGGCAAGACATTCACTTTGCAGTTTGCCCCAGTCTCTGCCCCTCCCTCCTCATGTTTCTGCCTCATGTTCTGCCCTCTTCACTCCTTTAGGAACCCCCGCCCCTTGGCCCCTCGTCAGGCATGTTGCACACCGCAACTTCCCCCTCCATCCCGTCACACCAAATCACAGGGTCCTCCTCTCCTCCGGGCTGCCATTCCCAGCACGCGTGTGCTCGTGTGGGTTTCCCCCTCTCTGATTTCCCCCACACCCGCCGTCCCTTCTGGAAGGGCGGAAGAGGTGGGAGAAGGATGCTTCTTTTGTTTCACTGGAGGGAGCTAAAGGAAAGCTTCGTCTGGCTTGTCACGTGGTGGCAGCGGCGAGAGGCAGGATAGGGGCCAGGATGGGCGTGCCGGCGAGCTGGGAATGGCAAGTCCTGCGTTGAGGCCAGCAAACACCTTTTCAAAGGCTACTTTGCATAAGACAGTTCCGCTGACCACAGTCGAGTCACAGGGGAATAGTTACCTCTGGAACTTCCTCTCTGCAACAGTAGCACCCTGTTTAGGGGAACCAAGAATGGAATATGATCGGCTCATATATATGCTGCCTTGAGGTTTCAGACGAGCGGACTGGCATGAGCTTTCAACATTGAAAAAATAAATGAAAGCTCTCTGGAAATAATAGGAGCACTGTGTCCTGGAAGCTGAAGAATACTGATCCCAGGCCATCAGTCATCCAAGCTTAAAACGGCTTCTTCCTCCCCCTTTGCTGGGCTTGGGATGGCACAACCTAGACCCTTAGCCCATGAGTGATAGGACCCCTGGGCAGGGACACAGGGGAGCTGCTCCCGCCATCGCCGAAATGCTGAGAGAGATGGGGGACAGGGCAAGGGTCACTTCCCACGTGTTAATGTGAAGCACAGTTTGTGAAGACAGATGGTGCTTCATGAGCCCCAAATACCTTGACCCGAGGGGGACCTTCAGACCCTGTTCTGGAGGATTCACAAGAATAGCGACATGAACCAAGTATGGAGCATTTACGTCTTCAGAAGCCCACTGAGCCTTCTCCATGCATGGCCTCCCCAAAGTCTGAGCAGGGGGCCCCACGCTTCTGCCCATTTTACAGACGGTGATGCTGTAGCTAAGCAGGCTAAGCAAGGTGACCAAGTTCATGAGCAGCAAGTTGCAATTTGAACCCGGGCCTGTCTGTTTGACCCTAAAGTCTTGGCTCCTAGCTACCACTCTCTGTTACTTCCCCATTCATTTTTAAAAAAAAAACTTTGGAGGAAGATAACCAATTACTTAATATTTACTGAGCATCTTCTATGAAACAGGCACTGTCCTAGGTGCTTGGGATACAACAATGGACAAATCAGATAGAAATCCCCGCCCTCCAAGAAGTTACATTTGACCCAGTCTATATTTTGGTGTTTTTGAGTCTACAGTCCATGGTTGCGAAGACTGTTCCCAGGTAGGCCTTGCTTCCAAAGTATTCCAGGGCAAATATGTCAATTTGGGGGTGAGGTAGGAGCTGAGTTGCTGCGTATGCATTTTTAAAGTCAAGAGGCTGAAAGAAGTTCTCACTGAACTTGAAAACAAGGTTGGGGTGTGTTCTATCAGTTTTTCCTGGAGGGAAAAAAATCCCCCAATTTTAATTCCCTTCTGAACTCAGCCACATGTTGAGATAAGGAGGGTGGGGTTATAAATCAACTCAGCTCCCTTGGGAGAAAAATTAGAGTAATAAGCTTTTAAAAAACGATGATCATAATAAGCTATATGATTTCAAAGTGACTCACCACCACCACCACCACCCCCCCTTTTTTGACAACTGAAATTGATTTTGAAAGGAAAGGCTGTGGAGATTTTCGTAGAATACGATCCAGACGTTCTAAATCTAAACCCTCACACCAAAGAGACTGCGGATCTGGAGAGCCTGGGCTCTGTTGATAAAGCCCTACTCTGTGCCCGACACGCTACACCCGCCACCACCCATCACTCAACATGCCTGAGCGCTCAGAGATGAAGGAAATAGAGATGGAATGATATTAAGACTGAAATCGATACAGCTTTCTTTTACATTTCCCAATAGTCTCAATCACTTCAAAGAAGCAGATATGAATATAATTAATGAGCAGAACAAACAGCAAGTGGAAAATAAATCTGGACCTTGTTTCATGAGCACTGCTGGAATGATGGATTTAGAATTGCAGACATGTTTGTTGGCAAATCTGACTGCTCGCTCGTTTCCAAATGGTATAGCATTTTAGGGCAATTGCATTGGGCTGGGCGCCCCTGAGGAAAAATACTTGTTGGAACTACTCGGTACCCAACTAAACAGAGCCCTTGTACTTGGGAGGCACTCGGCTGTGTTAAAATTTATGTTCGAATCAGTGTTAGGATGAGTCCTTCCACCAGCTCTCCATGTGGCTGCTTTTGCAAACTAATCCTGCTTTAAAACATGTATATTCTTAGGAAACTGACCAAACTGAGTAACAGCAATCATAGAGGAAATTCACAATTCTAGCTGAAAAAGAAACAAGAGCTCTGGCTTGGGAAGGGGCTCAAAAGCTAACCAACAAACAAAACAAAGCAAAACAACAACAACAACAACAACAAAACCATGTTCTTGGCCATGGTCCTAACTCTCTTTAATTGTGTGATCTGATCCTTGGTTTCTTCCTCAGGAGCCGTAATAATGATCGTAATAATACAAGTACATTTGTTGGGTATTCTACATGTATTAGGAGACTGGCTCTGCTCTAACAGGTTCACACACTTACCTCTTTTAACTCTCACGACAGCCCTCAGGTGGTGCCATTATGCCCCCTTTTTATAGGTGAGGAAACTGAGACTCAGAGAGGTGCAGTGACTCGCCTGCGCTTTTAAGAAGGTGAAAGCTCAAGGCGCCTGGGTGGCTCAGTCTGTTAAGCCCCTGACTAAGTCATGATCTCGTGGGCTGTGAGACTGAGCCCCTTGTCAGGCTCCATGCTCAGTGGGGAGTCTGCTTTTCTCCCTCTCCCTCTGCTCCCCCCACTACTTGAGCACATGCTCGCTCTCTCTCTCTCAAAATAAATAAATACAATCTTAAAAAAACAAAACAAAACAAAGGATGCAAAAGCCAGCATTTTCAGTGAAGCTTGCTCAGTGTAAAGCCATCATTCTTTTTTTTTTTAAAGATTTTATTTATTTATTTATTTATTTATTTATTTGACAGAGAGAGAGAGAGAGAGAGAGAGGTCACAAGTAGGCAGCTCCCTACCGAGCAGAGAGCCTGATGTGGGGCTTGATCCCAGGACCCTGAGATCATGACCTGAGCTAAAGGCAGAGGCTTTAACCCACTGAGCCACCGAGGCGCCCCATAAAGCCACCATTCTTTTTTTTTTTTAATTTTTTTATTAACATATAATGTATTATTTACCCCAGGGTACAGGTCTGTGAATCATCAGGCTTACACATTTCACAGCATTTGCCAAAGCACATACCCTCCCCCATGTCCATATCCCTATCCCCCCCCCCCACCCACCTCCCAGCAACCCTTAGTTTATTTCGTGAGTTTAGGAGTCT
>CM052800.1:80245716-80272602 GCA_028533885.1 Nasua narica | reverse complement strand
TTTTTTTCAGCTTTCTGGTCTCTAAAATGATAATAATAGTACCTGCCTACCTATGTCCTGAACTTAGTATATTTGGCACAGGAAAGTCAAAAGATGGGGAAGAAATGACTGGCAAGTTGCAGTTGTCTTTCTATTTGTGGTGGAACCAGAGGGAACTGGAAAAAGTGGTCCTTCCAATTTCTGCAGCATCATGAGTTACAAAGACCTGAGTATCCTGGTTCCTTTGCATATAAGCCCTCTTAGCACGCTGTGGTCAATTTACATAATTAATTATTCAGGTTTAGTGAAACAAGTCTACGTAGCAAAAATATAAAAGTTCTGGTAATTCTTCATGAATATAAACTGTGTGGAATCAAAGCAAAGTATTCAGGCCTCAGAGCAACAGTTAAAAAGCTAGTTTATCAACACTGACTTTCTATTCAGGGTCAAATTCACTAGTTTGTACTCCACAGTTTTGGTCTAATATTTGGCTCCCGTGACAACCCTATTTCCAACATGTCTTACCTGCAAGGACTACACACACAAATTTAGCCAGAGAATGTCCCAGAAGCGAAGAAGTCTCATGGCAAGACTTACATAGAGAGAAGAAATAACAGCTTGTTCTAGTGATTGTCACCAAAGATACACAAATGTCTTAGTGATCTTTCTTTAAGCCAGCCATAAAAAAAAAAAAAAAAGAAAAGAAAAAGAAATTATTTGTGCCCTTAACTAATAGTAGGTCAAAGATGTGTAAGTCTTGGTCCAACTGGCTGCTCAGTCTTCATGGGGCAGAGAAGTGAGAGTGAACGCTGACCAAGTGATGGCTCCATCTGAGGGGGTCTGGCTGTAATTAGCCTGATTCAGGGGCAGAGACGATGTGTGGGGATCGTGCTGCCATCAATCTTGCACAACAAACAGGGGTTTGAATTCCATTCACACACAGATTTTGTTTGATAAATACAGTAAAGTACTTAGAGTGTGTTTTCCTTGTGGTTTTTTGGATATTTTCTGTTCTCTAGCTTACTTTATTGTAAAAGCACATACTCTACATCTGTAACAGTATGTAATATATATGACATACAAAATATGTGTTAATAGACTGTTTATATTATCAGTAAGATTTCCGGTCAGCAGTTGGCTATTAATAGTGAAGTTTGGGGGAAGTCAACATTACACTCGGATTTTCTTTGCCTTTTTTTTTTTAAGATTTTATTTATTTATTTGACAGAGAGACAGCAAGAGAGGGAACACAAGCAGGGGGAGTGGGAGGGAGAAGCAGGCTTCTCACTAAGCAAGGAGCGTGATGCGGGGCTCCATCCCAGGACCGAAAGATCATGACCTGAGCCCAAGGCAGACGCTTAACCAACTGAGCCACCCAGGTGCCCCTATACCTGGGTTTTCAATCCTGCAGGGGGCTCCAGAGGCATTCAAGGGTCACAGAGGGAAAGAGCATTCTAGATGCTGTGTCGCCCCCCCCCCACCCCCCCTGCAGCAGTGGAGCCTCCATGCTCTATTCTGCAGCCCGGCAAAATTAAAAACATCAGGCTGGGCCAAAGCAGGGAGAAACAACAGCTCCTGTGAGTGAACCCTCACTCTTTTTTATGTGGTAAGGAAATCTAGGATCTAATCAGTAGCTTTAATTGAAAGGCTCAGTGCAGGGGATCTCAAGGCTCCTCTTCCTGCCACTAATTTCAGTGTGAGCTCTCTCACTGGGTACTGACAGGAATGAAGGTAATGGCTGGCGGCAGCCATTTTGAATTGTGAGGTTCCCCTGGAGAGAGCCTGAAGGGCTGACCCACAGAAACCTGCAAAACCACGGTAGAGCAGGGCACACCGGGTAGTGCCAGCACAAATGTGTGTGGAGGTTCCATCCCCTCCGACCTGTTTTTCTCAACAGCTGAAGTCTTCTACCTCTGCAAGCTTGTTGCCACGCCGTGCCTCCTTCTGCCAAAGGAGGAAGGCTTGGCCTGTGGTGCCTCCTCAGCCACCTTTCATGAAAGCCACATTCATAAGGCCTGGATGGGGAGGGGCAGGGGGACGAGGGACATGGATTAGGGGGGGAGAGTCCAGAAGATTGGGATGTGGGGAGAAAATGAACCAGCAGAGCAGTAACAAGGAATGCTACTTAGGAGCTCTGAGGGACTTTTCAACAGAAGGCTATCTATTCTTTCCCCTTTATTTCGGCCGTGTTACTGAATGCTCCTACTAAGTGCTAAATTAAAATTTGCCAGCGTCCTAATTGTGGAACCCCTTTGGTGCACACTAGGTGCTATTACACAAGATGAGCTTTCTGTTGTAGGAATTAAGACTTTAATAGTGCCTCCTTTGTGCTTTTGCCAGTTGAAAGCCAGAGCAAAACATAATTACAGCGAAGGCTATGGATGGATTAAGTGGTGGCTTTTGCCGCCTTACTGTGTGCCTGTCTTTTCCTCCATTTGGCTGTGTGCTGCCTCCTGTCATCTTCTAATTATCTGTTCCTCTTTTTGCTCGACAGCTTTAGATGTTATAAGGGTATTATCTGAATCCAAATGAAGTTTCTTTCTTTTTTTTAAAGAAAATTGAAAAAAGAGTAAGTTCCTTTTAGGAGTGGCACAATTCACTCCAGATGAATCAAGCAGGAAAGCCTCCCTGGTTTTCAAAAATCTATGAAGCCAAATGAAGCCCAAATCAACTCTGGCCCAGCTTGGATACAATGGGGACAGCCTCCTCCTCACCTCGGGATTCCCACCTGAAAAAAAGTGAGAGATTCACACTTACTAATCTCAGAGTGGCAACTGGTGGATTTAACAGCGCCCTGAAAATGAGACTCCCCTGTTTAATGAAGCCTCTCATTCAAAGGTTCATTTGGCTAATAAAACCCCCGTTTCTCCCTGGTGTTTGAAGCTGGTCCATTATTCTCCCGTGTGTGGTTTGAACCAGTTTTCCATGAGCTGTGGTGGCTCCTGAGGATAGATATGAATGGCACTTATTAGAAAGGGAAGAGCTCATGAATTCAGATCATCCTTAATGCTGAAATGAGCTGTAATGAAGGCCCGAGATCAAAGTGCTTGAGGAGCCTCAGCCAGTGAATGGGCCCCAGCGCTTGGGTCCCCGTAGCTGAGGAAAAGGATTAGGAAACTTCACTTAAGTAGCCAGAAAGGTTTCCACGGGCTAGCCCCGCTCTGCATTTAATTGTTTATGGGATTCGTGGGTGAAAGACACTTTTAACAGATATATAAAGAGACTCCCTCGAAGAAAGCGGTGTTATCAGATGCTTTCCCCAGGAGAGAGAACAGGCTTTTACCCTTAGCAGCAAGAAGAACAGAAGTGGGGCTGTTCTTAACCTCCCCGGGAGTGGGGAGGGAGGAAGAGAGCCCAGGGAAGAGCATGGACCCAGAAAGGGGGGTGGGGGGAGTAAGGAAGGGAAAGCAAGAAGGAAGGAGGAGCAACCATCAACACCCCCACTTGCTGTGGCCCGCAGCAGATGCCCAGGCCCTCCTCCCAGGGAGAAGCACAGCCCAGAGCATTTTGGAAATACTGCACGTGAAGTCAAGCAGGGTGCTGGAATGGCAGCCAGGGGCCCTCCCTGCCTTGAGGGAGAGCAGCAAGAGGAGGGGGGAATGGAAAGCAGATGCAGCCTAAGTGCTCCAGCATTGCACTCCCCTCCTTGAAAAGATGTCAGGGATTATCTGTGTTACCTCTCTGGAAGAAGCAGAGACATTCCCTTAAAGGATGAATGAAAGATGAGTACAAAGAGTTAATTCGAAACCAATCAAGCCCTGTGTTCCTCTACCGCTTCAGAAATCCTCCCATTTTAATGACGAATTTATTTTCAAAGCGGTGCCGATCCTTTGGAGGGGAATTCCACGTCTCCCAGCTGCACAACGTGCCCTGCAGTGTTGAGCTTTCTCGCCCACCTGCTCTTTGTAAACCGGCGTGGACTTCCCAGAACTGAGAGCGTGCCAAGCGGGCTGAGCCCGCAGAAGAGCCATCCTTGCAGCCTCCGAAGTGTCAGGGAACACACCACAAACCCCTGCAAAACAGGCAGAGCGACTCGGGGGAGCCACACAACCACACGGTCAAGCCACAGACTCCCTCTCACCTTGCAAAGGACCCTCTTGAATTTTCTCTGGTCGATCTGTTAACCTAACTTGGCATCCTTCGCTGCCCTGTTCAAAGGCAACTGCATTGAAAAGAGTATTTGCAAAAAATTTTTTAAACATCACACCTGGAGAACCCTCAACAAGATTCCTGTTTCAGATTCCAAGTACAACTCCCAAAGAGACCAGAGGATTCTATCTACTTTAACTGGGATAGAGCTGACATGTTTGTTTTGAAATAGCACCTACCCATGACTTTAAAGGCTCCACTTAATAGCTTTGGGGTCCCATTTTTTATTCTTTATTCAAACACATCTGATTGTGGTGTTCTGAAATTTAAATATGGTTGCTACACATTTGGTTATCAACAAAGAATTTCTAGATTAACGCAGAACCGCATTTAATAGGCAGAATAGGCCTTTCTGCCTCTGAGGCCATCCCTGGTTCTCTTAACTAAAGGATTATGGGATCTGACCTTGGCAGTGAAATGCACCCTATTGCCCCCTGTAGGAAGATTTGTCCTTCTAGCTCAGAGTCGTCTGAGGTTCACGCTCACCTACCCACTCCCGATGTCATGGCGGACATAGAGAAAGGGAAACGTTGTTCCACATCACCTATTTTATCATTACGGTTCATTGGGAAAATGTACAATGTGTTCTAAACTAAGTGTAATGAAATGGACACAGCATAAACTTGATTCTTTGCTTTCGACCTCAATTACCAATTTTTCACATCCTTGCAGTTCTCTCGAAGTTAACCAAGGATCGCAACATAAGGCAATGAGCAACTTGTGCGTGTCATGGCAGTGACAGTGATTAGAACAGTAGACTACAGGCAGGGACTGGACTGTACTGAGCTTCACTGAATAAGGCTTAATAGGATCATCCTAGAGTGACCTTCATGAGCTTTCTGTCGGTCTTTGCTAGAACTCTGAATAAGACAAAGATCACTATTTGTGCTATGGCATCATGTAATTTAGAAATCTATAAAATACAGCTCACAGGGGTTACTCAGACAGCAATTTAAAGATTTTCAGGGATACGGCAGGCTTCGGGGAAGGATACGGTTCATTCCTATTGAGTAGACAGAACTTGCATAGCCCCGAGTATGAGGAATGGAATTTTCAGGATGCCTCCATTAGCTCTCATCCCTCCTTCCAGCCTTAATGTCATGGTGGATCCACTAATGACCATCCTGTCACACGTGGGGGCTGCCAAACCAGCAAACTGCAAGGCACAATTTGTTACTGAGACTATTTCCAGACAACTTTCCTTCTCCTCTTTCCCATCCGCCATCTCGCTTAAGACTTGGGTTCAGAGCACAACATAATCACCTAAATCAATTATTTTAGTTCAATTTACCTAAATATTTAAATACATTCTTTCTAGTAGAATCTAGAAATGGAGCTTAATTGCTTCCAACTAAAAATCTAAAGTGGAGTCTGATGGGAAGATTATAAATCCCCACAGTGAACCTACTGCTTGTGTCTCCTCTAGTTCTGGGTTTCATACACAAAATCTACTTGTTGGGGATGTCAATGAACAAGCCCTCTGACTCCTGATTCAATTCCTTCACTGTGCACTGGAGGCCAGGCAATCATTCTAGAAATAGCAGGACAGTAATTGGGAGTTCTGCCCTACCTCACATTTTAAGAATCCCAAAGTTGTGCTATGGACGTTTTCAAGATCTGCTTATGAGTGTTTGGCTAGACTGGATGGTCCACAGCGACCCTCTCAAAGTCCAGCACCGTGCATAGCACGTGGTTGGTTGAAGCAAAATCGAATTGCCTCTGGGCATCTACCGCTCCCCTATGGGGTAGCAGCTGTGCGGTTTGTGTGAGAGCAGCTACCTCTCTTCCAACCCCAGGGGCCAACCCTAAATAGCCTAGACCAGTCAGTGTAAGGCAAATTTCCTACCCACTGTGATTGGTTTAGAGAAAGCACGTGACCCAAGTAAGTCCAATGACAGAAGCCCAGACTTTTGTTTGCTGATTAAGAGAGAAATGCTTTCTGACTCTGGACACAGTGATATGCAGAGCCTTAAAAGAAAGCAGCTATTTTTCTATGAGAAGGAAAACCAGGCTGAGAATAAAGGCAGTACCCACAGGAGAGCCAGCGCTGAGAGAAATTTAAAGAAACAGAACTCCGGGGTGCCTGAGTGGCTCAGCTGGTTAAGCATCTGCATTTAGCTCAGGTTATAATCCCGGGGTCCTGGGATCGAGTCCCACATCGAACTCCCTGCTCAGTGGGGTGTCAGCTTCTCTCACTCTGCTTGTGCCCCCTGCTTGTGCTTGTTTTCTCTGTCAAATAAATAAATAAATAAATAAATATTTTTATTTTTTATTAATTTGTAAGTTCTGTCCTTTATTTTTTTAATAAATATCTTTAAGCCCTGATCAGCCCACCCTGAAGCTTGAAATAGCCCTTTGTTATACAACCAACAAATGATCTTTATTTTAAGCTAGCCTGAGCTTTAGTTACTTGCAATCAAAAGCTTCCAAATTAACACAACATTGTTCAATAAATATTTGTTGAATGGTCACATAGTTATATATACTATCATTTTGTCCACATAAAAATATAACATTACTAATCATCACATTTCTGTTACTAAAGTTTCTGTTATCCACAAGCTCTAGAAATGATCTAAAAATTGCAAAGTATTATATTTTTTATCCATGGGAATAGACCATCGCCTAGCGAGTTAGTAGACAGGAAAACATGCTATCAATTCCTGAAAGATTTCTATATGCTTCCATGGAAATAAAGGATGTTACGTATACTCACTATACAAATATGAAGTGAACCACAGAGCTTAAAATTGTTAAGGTAAAAATCTTTTAAACAAATCCCCTAATGGTTCACCATGAGGAAGACAAGAACATCTGAGAAATAGTGATGGATTTGCTTTAGGCCATCCATCCTCTCACTGGTCTTCCAGTGACTGATGGCCCACAGCCAAGAGACAGCTGGCCAGGGTACAGACTGGCTCTAAGCCCTCAAAATACCATCTCCATGCAAAATTAATTGGTCTTCCCACCAGTCCTAGAAGGTGAGTTCCAAGAGGGCAGGAACTTGACTTATTCTCCACTGTGTCCCCACACCTAGTAGGTAACACATGGTATGTGCCTACATGTGACCATTCCATGACACATAATAGGCTCTCAGTCATTATTTATTGAGTAAATGAATGATGACAATTGATGACTTGGGTCTCATTTTCCCTCATTCTGAGCTTCGGGTAAGGGAAAGGAAAGACACAATTTAATCAATTTGGATTTTTTCCCCAAGCTGCTCTTTGATCATTTTGATGCTCATCGGTTTCCTTCATCCATCTAAACTCTCTTCAGTATACTCTCACCTGCCCTCAAGGCATTTTTCTCAATGGGAAATAAACCAAGTGTACCAACAAGGATAAAGTCTGGTGAATCTCTAACATGAAGAGGCTGTGAGTGACCGTCTTGTTTACTGATTGTGAGACCTTAGGAAAGTCACTTTACCTCTCTGGGTTTCAATTTCCTCATCCCTGAAAGAAGAGAGTTCTCTCCTCTTTACAGTTTCTTGTGTGAGCAGCTTCTGAGGCTGTGTTTCTTAGAGCCCGAGGAATTCTGTAAAGCAGAAGGGAAGAGGGAGGAAGCCAGAGCCCAGAGAGTCCTCCACACCCTCGTAAGCGCGAAGCGGACTCTCTGAGTTCAACTCACAGCCCTGCTAATTACCGCAGCAGGATGTCCGGCAAGTCACTTACCTTTCCTGTGCTTCAGTTTCCTCACCTGTAACTAGGGATGGCAATAATATTTTTACAGGGTATTATGAGGATAAAATAAATCAATAAATAAAACTTGGTGCATGAAAAATGCTATATAAATTTTAGGTATTATTGTCTTTTATATATTGGAATTCCCCATAATGTTTAGGTTTAAAGGGGTTTCCTGTATTTATTTCTTTATTTTTTAGATTTAAAGGGTTTAAAGGTCTTCTGCTGCCAACAACAACAAAAAATACTTAAAGTTTTTAAAGCACCGGGGTCTTTAATTAGGATGTAACAGGGAATACTAATTACCAAGGTTTGGGGAGCCAGATACCAATCTCTCCACCACTGCCCCGCCCCCCCATTGTCATTAACGCCACACCTCCCGGCCACCAATCAGACTCGGTCCAGGGTGTTTAACTCCGCACAATGGGCCGCCGCTAACTCGCTACTCGCCGTGAGCTTGCTTTTTCTTCTGAAGATTATTCTGTGGTTCCATTCAAACGGCCTCTGTGAAGCCGGGCGACTGATTCCCGGTGCTAGACAGAGAAGGGCTCCGTGGCTAATCGCCTGCATTCCTGCGAAGACTGAAGGAAAAGATAAATTTCCTTAACGGGCAACATTTCAGGGAAGGCATTTTCTTAACAGAAAATGGTGAATATCTGAAAAGATAGAAACCTCAGGCGGTTTAAAATTTGCAAGGAAGGAGTGCCTGGCAGTTGAACTGCTTTAAAATTCCTCTACCAAAGATACCATATGAATCTAAATAAAACTTGAATGATTATGGTAATTATCCACACTAATAATCTTGCTCAGAAACTGCTTTATCTGGGGTTTCACTTCCTGAACCTTGTAAAGACTGCAAGGCATCTCCTTGGTTCCCTCACCTGGGGAAGAAGGTTTAAATTAATTGCCATCATTCTCCAGAACTGAGATCATGCTATGATCTATTTTTGGACTCACCCAATCTCTTCTGACCCTGACTTGGGTACTGATACCACCCTTCCGCAAGCCCCGTTTCTCGAGTTTGTTCCCCAAATGTTGAACTCTTATCTCCTTTGACATTTGGCCTACATTTAGAAATGTTTAATATTTGCTTTCCATCTTTCTCCCTTCTTCTCTTTCTCTTCTTGAACTCAGTCAGTATAAAGACATTAAAAAAAAAAAAATCCTTCAGCCTATTCCTCAGGACTAAGGCTGGACAGGGATGTCTCTGTCCCAGAAATATGCTAAGATTAATTCAATTTGCAAGGGCATGTAGGAGCTGTAAATATTTATGGGCAACAGAGAAGAAATTGACCCAACCACACAAAGTAAAGGAACTGGGCAGAGGAATGGCCAAACATCAGTGACCCCAGATGTCGCTCCCTGGGCGCCAGGTGCAATTAGGGGTGGGAATTGGCAGGAAGGTGGGAAGTCTATCCTGGCATCAGAAATATTCTCTCTCCCTTTCCTCTACCCCCAGCCCATTTCTAACTACCAGTCTGCTGAAGGTTTTAGGGACCAATTTAGTAGTCAGCAGCTTCCTACCCTCCAACCTGCCTGTACCTGGCTGAAATGACTGACTTAGACTTCTGGGGAGGGAGGAAACAGATGCTCACGATCCACTCCCCCACCCCCCATCCTCCAAATCTGTTAGAAAATGTCAAGGGATTCGTAGCTTTTTCCACACTTGTACCCAGACACACGTGAATTATCTCGAGGTCTAGGGTTTAACAGGGAACATATCAAAATCCACAGGACAGTTTCTAGAATATCCTCCATCTTTGTTACAATGTAGACAGAATAATTGAGAAATAAATACATTGGTTTATGACTGGATGATTTATTACTAAATATCATTATTACAGAGGAAAACTTCCACCAAGGAATGGGGAACTCAGTACCACCAAAGGTAACTCAGTCATGTTGGCCAGTTTTGTTTATTAGCAACATTTTTTTAAGATTTTTATTTATTTATTTATTTATTTGAGAGAGAGAGAGAGAGCGAGAGAGAGCAGGAGGAGGAGCAGAAGGAGAGGGAGAAGCAGACTCCACGCTGAGCAGGGAGCCCAATGTGGGGCTCAATCCCAGGACTGTGGAATCATCATGACTAGACACTTAACCGACTGAGTCACCCAGGTGTTCCTCTAAGTAGGATTTTTAATACGAGAGAGGATGGGAGGGGCAGGCCCAGTCCAGAACCATCTGTGGAAGTGGAGGAGGGTGCAGCAGCAGTGGCCACAGTGGGCAGTGGAGGTAGAACCAGGTGGCACATAGCTAGATGGTTCTTACAGTGTAACCACGGTCTGTCCTCTGCTGCCAGCCTCACTTGGGAGTGTTTCCTCCATCAGGCTTCCTAGTCTTCTGATGATCCTGCAAGTCACCCAATAACCTTCTAACAAATCTCTCTTTTTTTAAATTAACATATAATGTATTATTTGCCCCAGGGGTACATATCTGTGATTCATCAGTCTTACACAATTCACAGCGCTCACCATAGCACATACCCTCCCCCAATGTCCATCCCCCAGCCACCCCATCCCTCCCCTCCAGCAACCCTCAGTTTGTTTCCTGAGATTGAGTCTCTTACGGTTTGTTTCCCTCTCTGGTTTCATCTTGTTTCATTTTTCCCTCCCTTCCCCTATGACCCTCTGTCTTGTTTCTCAAATTCCTCATATCAGTGAGATCATATGAGAATTGTCTTTCTCTGATTGACTTATTTCTCTTAGCATAATACCCTCTAGTTCCATCCATGTCATTGCAAATGGCAAGATTTCGGGGTTTTTTGATGGCTGCATAGTATTCCATTGTATATACATAGCACATCTTCTTTATCCATTCATCTGTTGATGGACATCTAGGCTCTTTCCATAGTTTGGCTATCATTGACATTGCTGCTATAAACATTCAGGTGCACGTGCCCCTTCGGATCACTACATTTGTACCTCTAGGGTAAATACCCAGTAGTGCGATTGCTGGGTCATAGGGTAGCTCTATTTTCAACTTTTTGAGGAACCTCCATACTGTTTTCCAGAGTGGCTGCACCAGCTTGCATTCCCACCAACAGTGTAGGAGGGTTCCCCTTTCTCCGCATCCTTGCCAACACCTGTTGTTTCCTGACTGGTTAATTTTAGCCAGTCTGACCGGTGTGAGGTGGTATCTCACTGTGGTTTTGACAACAAATCCTTTTCTTGACTAAGATAGCCAGGGACATTTTCTGTTGCTAGCAACCGCTAGCTCTGACTAATGGCACAGTCTTTCAAATACTCGAGGATAGTTATTATGAACTCTTATGGCATTTTTTTCAGGCTTCCCTACTTCCTCCAACAGTTTTTCAGAAGGCTCTATTTCCTGTCCCCTCGCCACTGTTATTGCTCACCTACTGACATGTCCAGTGGTCTCTGCACACCCTAGTGTAGCAGGACTAGAAAGGCTATATTCCTTTCTAGACTTAGATAGGATCTTCTTAAATTAGGATTTCTAGCCACTTCACACTGTTGACCTGTCTTGAGTCAAATACAACCCCCACTTGTTTTTCTACATATTCCAGTTAGCCCCAGCTCCCTTATTTCACAGTGGTGTGGTCAGGGGAGGGTTAATTTGGAAGTCCTAGGGCATTGATAGAGTCAGAATTGCTCTGCTTGGGGAATTTCAAATTCCTCCCAGTAGTTAGGTTCCTCCCCATTTTCTCCTATGAATGAGTCCTGTATCACACCCCATTTCCCTGGGGGTGAGTCTCTGGCTGCTCCCCTTTCCAAATCTACCCTCTTCCCAGTGGACCAGAGAGCATGTCCTGAACTTCACACCCTGAATACTGCGTGGTCAGATTACGCGGTTGACCATCCCCCATAAAAACCACCTGCTAGAAAGGCCACCATGAGCCACTTATTCAGCCTCTGCTTCACATGCACATGCTGGATGTCAGGCCCAGGACATTACTGGGTGGCTTTAGGCAAAGCACCCATTCTTTTCTGCTCAGACGGATCTTCCAGTTCGTCTTGACCCTCCAGTTTATGTCTCAAATAACTAAAACCCATATGTCAGTGTTTTTTCTTTTTTTTTCTTTCTTAATTTTGTTTTAAAGATTTTGTTTATATATTTATTGTAAGATTTTGTTTATTTATTTGACACAGAGAGAGAGAGAGAGAGAGAGAGAGAGAGACTACAAGCAGGGGAAGTGGCAGGCAGAGAGAGAGGGAGAAGCAGACTCCTCGCTGAGCAGGGAGTCCGATGCAGGACTCAATCCCAGGACCCTGGGATCATATGCTGAGCTGAAGGCAGATGGCTTAACCGACTGAGCCACCCAGGAGCCCAAGATTTTATTTAGTTGAAAGAGAGATAGAGAGAGTGAGTATGTAGAGGGAGGTGCGGAGGGAGAGAGAGAATCCCCAGCAGACTCTGCACTGCGTGCGGAGTCCTACGTGGGGCTCGATCTCATGACCCTGAGATGATGACCTGAGCTGAAACCAAGAGTCATTCACTTAACCGACTGAGCCACCCAGGGGCTCCTGTCGATGCCTTTTCTTAATTGATCTTGGGCACAGGGGAATAAGGAATAGAAAGGAGGCGATTACACTTGTTGGGTGTTTATTATACACCCGGCATGGTGCTAGACACCCTACAAGCTTTATCTGATTTATCTTACTCACCAGCTCTCTACAGTAGACATGATCATCACAATTTTACAGATCAAGCAACTGCATCTCAGGAAAGATGAACAACACCCATCAAGTGGCAAGTCTAGCATTCAAAAGCGGATTTTTCGCCCAAACTCTCCTGGCTCGATTCTGACGTAGCTGATGGAACCCAAGTGTGTGAGGGAGAGATCGGAGCACAGAGCCCACTGAAGCACGACACGGTCCCCTTCCGAATTCATTTCACTAGGTCAATAGAGTATGAGGCTTCACGGTGACTCATAATCTTCAGGTGATTTCTCCTGAGAAACAGCCTCGTAGCCTCCTCAATCCCTTATATAAAAAATGGAGCATGTTCAGCATGTTCAGACAGTTCTTCATCCTGGGTTGTCCTAACCCACAAAGCACTTCTTAGCTCTGAAGGTTATTTCACCAAGACCATGATATGCTCTGTGGCGGGAGAAGCCCACCATACCTCATGCTAACCAGAGCTTTGAGACAGGACCCGGGATCCCTCTGAGGACCAAAAATGCTAAAATAGGAACAGACCTCACCATCTTCTTGGTCTCACGGTGACTTAAGCCGAGAGGAGTGGGGAGACCCGGAACCTACTTGGTCAAGCCTTTTGATCCCCCTCAGATCTCTCTTCAAGGAGCCAAAGCCACTTAAAGGCACACGTAGTTGGAACACTTCATTTTGATCGGTAGCTTGCATCATTTCTGCAACCAAACCTTTTCTATAAAGTGTTTACAAATAGAAACACTGTCCGGCTCTCATTTGGTTTTATTGACTCTGCCAAATGGGAAGGGAAGAATAAAGGTCTGGGTCATCCACAGATGAGAAAATCGGTGTCTGACGAGAGCTGATGGTATCTTCTCAGAGGCAGGGCAATGCCCACAGCGCGGGCCTGGTTTTGTTTTGAAACCTCCCATCCCAGAACCACAATTGCTACCACTCTGGTGGCAGAAGGAAGATGTTTATCCTTCACAAAGACGGCGAGCTTTCCAACCCTTTATGTAATGTCCCGGGCCACCAAGGGGGCCAGCCACAGGGTGCCTACAGATGGGGAGAGCCCAACGGCTCTCATACCAGGAATTCCTCCACTGTCCTTCCAGCATGAATTACAGGTCACTTGCCTTCCTTCCAGAGGCAGGGAACCTGAGGCTCCGTTGCTGACTGCCAACTTCCCACCCAGGCCTGACAGCGATTTGTAAGCCCGCTTACACAGGCTCTCCCACTGTCTGCATTTTTGTTTGGAAAATGAGCGATCCGCTCTCGGTCGCTTGGTTCCCCCATGAAGTCGGCAGAAAGGGCGCCACACCAAGGGGGCCAGATGGTCAGTGAAAGCAAAAGTCGGCGCCTCCAGCTCATGGCCCAAGCCTTGCCCCCGCCTGGATCCCGTAAGTAGTTTTGTTACACAGAGCCGCTCTCCAGAAGTCCAGCGCCAGGGCTCCATGGGTGGTATTCACTGCGACAGAGAGAAACCAACTCCAGAAGGAAGCGTTTTGGACGAGATGTTTGGGAGGTCTGGGCAAATGCAGTGCCCTTCTGGGCAGCCACTCCCATTGGAGAGACTGTCTTCTTCTTTTGAGAGCTGGGACCTGGGAGTGAGGAAAAGAGGTGGCAAAAATTTGTCCCAGCTCACACTCCAGGGGTGAAACAGACCAACGCACTTGTCAAGTGATAAAGACATGGTGAGGAAATAGAAAACCACAGCCGAAGCTTATTGCCTCAACGGCTGTGACATTATCTCACCACTCATTTAGAACATATGTTCCCCAGCGGCGTGAGGATTTGGGGTCTCAACTGGGCTCTGAACACAGTGGGGAAGAGGAGAGAAACATTGCGTGGGAGAGGCCCGTGTGACAAATCCTCCAGCAATTCTGAGAGCCGCCTTCCCCTCCCTCCTTCCTCCCGGTGCCTTCCCCACCCTCTGTTCCATGTGCACACTGCTTTATCACGGGGACCCGTAGGAAACCCCCGGAGCAGCTCCAGCTACATGCGTTGGACATTGCAAAGAGGAGGTAGCCCTGCTTCAGTCTCTTCTCGGACCCCCTCTCCTCAACCGCCTCCGTCAAGGGGAAAAGGTGCAGACTCACACCCTTATCAAGCATTCGAACGATTTCATGGGAGCACCACACTTTGTTCTATTCTGGCTGCCCTCACAAGGGGTGGGGGGGGGCGGCACGTCTTCAAACGCCTGCTGGCTTAAATGGTGACAGCTGCAGGCAACGGGCTTGCTTACAGCCCGCCTGGTGCAATGAGAGATAACTGCAGGGTAGGACTTCAAAGACAGACCCACTGCGGCCATTCCAACAGCCCCGGGGGCTGCCGCCTCCAGTTGGTGGCTCCGCGCATGCAACAAGTGAGCCAAGGCAAACTAAGAAATTCGACCTTTCCCGTGTGCACTGGGAGTTATGATGCACGGAGGCAAGAAGAGCCGGGAGAGGTGTCGAGGGCTCTCTGCAAAGTCCTAACCGCGTTCGTCCCGGACAGATGTGTTTGTCCTAGGTAGCTAATGGGGAGAACCAGCTCATCGGAGCAGGTTAGTTTGACCAACGCTCGGACTTCTGTCATAGATTATGCATCACATTTTAGAAGATAGGAATGAGCTAAAATTTTTATTTTGTATGTGCGTGCATACGTACATCTCAACTACACATCTTCAGAGAAATCACTTATTAAAAGTTGGCTCTATGTTAAAATGACTGGTGGCCTTTGATCTTTGACTTAGGAGCCGTTATGGGAGAACTGTCACACAGGAAGATTCAAGAGATGACTTGAAATCCTCGGTTCCTTGCAATGGGTAGCACAGATGGCTGTTTAAGGAACCACATGAAAGAGCCACCGTGAAAGGTAGTTATTTCCTGTCTTCTCCATCTGGCAGGTCCTAACGAAACACACCCCTAGGAACAGACTCACTGTCACATTGTACGGACATATGTGGCTACCGATGCTTTGGGGAGGCTGTTCATTTTGGTAAATTGCCTCCCTCGCCCCCCCCCCTCCACTGACCCAGGTTAACCCCATTCCTCCTTGGTGCATGTCAAGATCCTAACTGAACATGGGAAAGTTTATGTAACCTCTCCAAGCCTTGGTTTTCTCATCTGTGAAATGGGAATGAAGATACTTTGTGATAAATGTAATACGTTTGCTTTACTTCAGTTAGGTTGAGTTGGTTCTGCAACTTAAAAGGAGCCTAATTAATAAATAAATTATGATGTATTCATATAATGGAATATATGGAATTCAAATATCGGGACAACCAAAAATGTCATAAAGCATTGGGAGAATGTTACACTGTGATTGTTAAGTTTGAAAAGAGAAAAGTTTTGGAAGAATAAATGAGACAATCTATGTAAAATTATTAATGTAACGTGTCACCTGCTCGGTACTTAAAATATGTAAGTCATTATCACTTTCACCTCTCTCCTTCAAGCCTAGATCGAATACGCCTAGATCGAATACCCCCTTTCCAGTCGCCCAGACAGAGATAATCTCTTCTTACAACTTCATATAGTCACCTAGATTTTGGCACTTATCATTATATGCTTTGGGTTGTGTTCATTTGTGGTACGTTTTACGTCACCTGATAATGAATATTCCCCCTTCTTGTTTTGCTTCAGGTGGGTTGAGTTGGGCCTGCAACTTGAAAGGGAGCCCAAGTAATAAATTATGGTGGAATCTTATGATGGAACCTAATACAACCAAGAATGTCTCGAGACATGGGCATGGGGACAAGGTTAATTTGTAACTAAGTAAAAAAGGGGGTCTGAAACCTGTGGAAGCAGTAAAACACACTCCCCCCTCCAAAAACAAGTGTGTATACACGCATGCCCGTGCACACAAAAAGCACTGCTAGGAAATATACCCAATAACAGTGAACATTATTTAGAGCATAAGTTTGTACCTGAAGTTTTATTGCTTCTCTACCTTTTAAAAAAATCTAATCAGGAAAAGAAAAAGTAATATGCTCTTTTTTAAAGGGCAGATTGTGAGGTAGAAGTATGGGTAAGAGATAAAAAATCAAGAGGCGAGGGAAAATTACATGAGTTTCCAACTTCATTTGTACGCCGGCAGACGTTTTTAGAACAACCGCTATTAAGGACGAAGAGGTTGTAATAAATACAGTGAAAACAGACTGCAGACAGGTCCTGACCTCAAGAGACGTAACATTTAGTCAGGAAGACAACACATACGAATGAGAGTAGTGATACGGCCCAGCAGCAGAGGAAGCAAGGCGCGAAGTGATTTCCACAGCGAGAGCTGCCTGTGAGGTTCTCTATGTCCGCCATGCTGGGGAGTAGCTTCACAGAGAGGCCAGGCCGGCTCAAATGTTCCTTCCTTGGCGGCCGTGCCGATCCTTGCACGATTAAGGAATTCAGGGATGGAAGAATTAAATTAGATCCTTATAAACTAACGTTTTTACTTACATCATTGATTTCAGATGTTTTCTCCACCCGCCCTTTGTCCAGAGTTGCTAGCAAGTAGCAAAATAGCTTGAGTCTGAATTCCATCAACTTTTAGTTGCCCCACAGTAAGATGCCAACAAGGGAAGCGAAAAGTTGTAGGCCTCAATATCCTCAACCAGATTTTCCCCCTCGCAGACCATAAAGGGTTACAAAATTTGACTTTTTTTAATGCTAAAATATTTTCAATTCTGGGTAAATTTTATGGAAATTAAGGTTTTCTGGTATTGTTTCTCAATAGGAAATTTATCTGATTTTCTTAAAGCTAATAGGAATAATTTAATCCTCTACTTTGTTCTAACCAAAAATTCCTACAGTCTCTTCAAAGCGTCTTAGTGGAATTCAGCATCAAGATTTTCGCATTTACCGCATAATAAAGGTGAAAAAAATACAATGGTTTAACTCCGATGGAAATTTTATTTATGTCCCAGGGTTTCTAGATTCTCCGTCATACTAACTAATGGAACAACTGATCTTCTCGAACCATGGCAAATCCAAACCGTTGGTTATTCCTTTGTAACAAATGTAGGAAGGGTGAGGAGAAAGAGGTGTGGTATCCTAATGATCCTTAAAACAATAAGAAATCATTTCAGTGCTATCGGAGGTGGTCCCACCGAGCAGAACAAAAATGTCAGTTGGTTAGAAACCTTAATGAACACAAGCTACTATATCAACTTAATCAAAGGTGGCATTTAGGTCACAGATTCACTTTTAAGGAAGTAAGAGGCTACTTTGGTGAAGACCAGAACTTTTTTGATTTCCCCCACGGACTCTCAAAACAGAGATTTCAGCTCTCAGATGCTTTGAGAACGCTCTCCACATCAAAAAGTGTACTAAGGAAATACGTATTTCTGGGTTCTGGAGAAAAAAGAGTGCCAATGCTCAAATGAAGACGTTGAGGCCACCGTTAGCAACACTTTTTTTTATAAATACATTTTTTTTTAAGATTTTATTTATTTACTTAACAGAGAGAGAACACAGGCAGAGAGGCAGGCAGAGGTAGAGAGAGGAGCAGGCTCCCCGTGGAGCAAGGAGCCCGATGTGGGACTCGATCCCAAGACGTTGGGATCATGACCTGAGCCAAAGGCACCTGCTTAACCAACTGAGCCACCCAGGCGTCCCTAGCAACACTTTTATCAAGGGTTTTATATGCAGTATTTGAAAGCAGGCACTCTGGATGAATTCTCATCTTCACAGATAGTGGGGGTCAACGACGACAGGCCAGTGCTGACTTCCTCTCAGCCCACAGGGCCAAATGGCCTCCAGACCCATCCAGCCGGCGGAGGCCAGTGCCCGCAGCTGCTGAATCCTGGTGGCAGTTCAGGACAAGTCCAGCCCTTCCCCCACCTCTGGGGCTTCCCCCAAATTTCTGTTTCAAAGACAAGGCCAGAGGCTGCCTAGCGCTCAGGCAGAATCTTGGGCAGATGCTGGAGGTATCCCAGCCCAAGAAAGCACAGATTTACACGGCTTAATCTTATCACCTCTTGATTTACGGAACTGAAACGGGAGCCTCCAAGGCAGCTTTCTGAAAACACTTTTTCAAGTCATTAAAAATATGCATAATATTATCAGTTACCATTTATAGCTTCCGTATTTCTAGTAACTGGCATCGTTGTTACTTGAGGCAAGCCAGAAAATAAGAATGCCAGGAACTGACATGGTGCGTTATGTCACCAAAACAAAAGAGCTAATACTGATAAATGTCAGGTTGACTTCTTTGTGGGTTTCCCCCTTCCTTCTGCAAGTTGCAGCTTTTGTCTTCTTTCCCGCTCTCAAGATGGGCTGAGGCGCTGGGCTGTCCAAGAACCTGGAGCTTCTTTCAAAGACTTCTGCGTGCGGGCCGTACGTAGTAGGTTTATCAAATGACCACCATGTGAACAGAAACGAGAACCCTAACCAGTGATTGCCTTTGTCTTAGATTAGGAATCTAGGGATGTTTTTAAATCGTTGATATTCCTGGGAATCGTGCTCATCTGGCATATTCATTATGCAGAGAGGAAAAGACATGATCTTTTCTTGCCATTAAAGCCCCGGGGGGGTCAGGGCCACCTGAGTTGCGGGGAGGCAACCGAGACTTTCTCGAGGGGCAGTAAACAAACAGAAATGATGTTAGGAGGAAACATGACAGAGGAGGGAGGATGGTGATAAAACTCTGGAAGACAAGGTTGCAGAAAGCCACCCCCTGAGGTTCTCCCATCTACCAATCTCTCCCTCTTGGCCTCTGTTTCTTTTACCAGCTGATGTAGCGCCATCACACACGATAATAGGAAAAGGCTTTCTCTGCTGGGGCCATTTTCCCTGGTTTTCATCTTTCCTAAACATAACGTGCATTACTGCTTTTGTAAGAGCGGCTTTGATTACTCCTGTGTGCACTGATTTCAGTTCTGGGTAGGTGTCCCCATGGGGCCTGAAATGTAAGCACATATGCATATACGAGTACATATATTAGACACAAACAACTGCCCGCAGTGGTAACGACTGCTAGACGTTTACCCCATCTCTTTCCTTTGCTTGTTGGATACACAGCTAGAAACACTTGGGAGGAAAGCCACATGCTGACCAGGAACATTCACTCTGGACTCTTCCAGGAGCATGAAATTAACTCCTATTGTGTTCAACCAATGCATTGTCGGTTCTACTTACGACAGCAGTTGAGCCTAACTTAACAAATACACCCTTAGTCATACCTTCTAAGAAAACACACACACACACACACACGTGCCCAATATAGAAGCACAGTTATCTTCAAAGATGCTTTGAAAGTTAGAAAAACATTTCGTGTCCTAAGAATGTATTCCATCTGAAGACTATTTTCCACTTGTCAAAGCACTTTCGTGTGTACCTCTCATATAACCCTTCAAGCAATTTTGTAAGGCAGGTATTACAGTTCACAGGTGAGAAAACCAGACTACAATAGTGATGTGGCTCTCACAAAGTCACACAGCCAGGAAGAGAAAGGGCTTTGCCTGGGGCCTACGTCCAGATCTCTCTATAAAGCTCTTTCCTTCTGTTTACCAGTCAATGTTTCCGAATCTTCCCCATGGTCAGCTCAAGCTTCACCTCCTACAGGCCTTGCCGGTCGTCTCCAGCCCAGTTAGAACCGACTGCCCATTCTTTTGTGACCCACGTAGGCCTGGACACACAACTCTCTAGGGTACTTCCCACATTTTATTCTACTTATTTATTTACATGGCCTCGGGGTCCCAGTGGAGGAAGCAGGCTCTCTTCTGAGACCTGCCCCCGTACGTGACTCTGAGTCCGACTGTCAGTACACGACAGGGGTGACTAATACGGCTCCAAAAGTATGAGAACAATTTGAAAGGAGGCTTATAATTGTGCAAACTCCATGTTTCCTTTGATAGAATTTAAGCATGATTAACAAGCCAAACAAAATTTCAGAAGTTACGTATGAATCAATGAGGCCTTCCTAATTCCAAAGGCTGCCTGGAACACAGATGATTCCTCTTCAGGCCGCAATTGTTTTCATCTGCTCCAACTAAGTCAGTTTTGACAATGGGAATGATATTAAGTCGTCCGGAATAATTCCAAAGTGCAAAGGGTT
This sequence comes from Nasua narica, assembly GCA_028533885.1. Classification (NCBI taxonomy): domain Eukaryota; kingdom Metazoa; phylum Chordata; class Mammalia; order Carnivora; family Procyonidae; genus Nasua; species Nasua narica. Next base: position 80,252,150 of record CM052800.1, on the reverse strand, counting down.
GCGTTAATATGAACACACACACAAACAAAACTAGTCACATTCTCAGGGGGGGAGAAAAGGTACTGTTTTCTCTCCATTTTTAAAAAATCGCACTTTTTTTTTAATATGCCTATCTCCACCGGGAGAGCCACATGAAGATAACTGAAATTGAAGGGGTGACATTGCCCCACAACCTGCATGCACTGGGAGCAATGATATTCATCTAGTGTCCGCTTGATGGTAAACAACGCGCTTTGTGGGTAGAGACTCACCTCATCTCTGTGAGCCATGCAAACAAACGGTCAGGCTCAACTCTTGTAGGCTTAAATCCTGAGAGCAAACTGATCAGAAATGACTCCCACATCTCTGTATCAGAGATCTAAGCCTTTGAAGGAATTCCCCAGCTTCAAGACAGCAGGTGAAAATGGAAGGAGGACACTTGTCTGCTGCAACTACACGGGAAATTCTCAGGGACCCGCCGTTTGTCATTCCTGGGAATCAAACTGGGAAGGGTGAACAGAACTCTTGCCAATATTAGTTTTCTAGAACATGCCTTGGGCACAGTTAGTGATAAAGAAAGAGGGGGAAAATCAACTGGTGAGCATTCCTGGATAAAAGACAAGATTCAAATAAGCTGTTTACCCTTTGGTTCTGGCCTTCCCAAACATCATAAAGATTTCAGCTCTTGTGAAAGGGGAGCCCGTTGTTTACAACGGACTATTCTGGGGGGGGAGTAGGTGTGTCTCGCAAGGCAAATGTTTGCCCATAGGAGGTAATAAAACTGTGTTAAGCTCTTACCCCACTGCTGTACGTGGTCATCAATGTGATTAGCTCACTCCGGTCTATTTTAAGACCCTGTCAGGCACAAACATTAACAAGAACCTGGCATTTCTCCTTAAGAATATATAATCGACCTTTCAAGTCCATAATCTCGTTTATCAAAGCGGATGGCAGGGATTTATGCAGACGAGTTTGCACACCTCTTTGATTTCGGCCCCCTGAGAACCCAAACACGCATCCCACCCAATCCTGTTTTATTTTCGCCATATCCTGTGTTGTTGAATGGGCCTCTTGTGAAAATGCAATGTGACCCCCCCACCCCACACTCCAGTTTTTTTTTTTCTGAAGTTCTACACAAATCTTACATCAGCTTCGTGCAATGTGCAGTGTTCCTACATCGCTCAGGCGGACTTTAAAGGTCACCATTCCCAGAGCTGGGGGAGATCTGGTTGTGTGGACGAGGACCCACATAAGTGAAAGCAAGAAGAGTTGCATGACTGGTAAACAAACCATGCCGGCAGACTCCCGCTCCAGAAAATGATGGATAAAGGGGAGTGAGTGAGTACACAGATCTGTGGAGTTTTCTTCATCAATCACTCTCTACTTACGTTACCTCTTTTAACCAAATCTTCTGGCGAAAAACACACTGGCCAACAGTACTCTTTCTTCATCGGGGCAACAGTGAACCAGACCCAGAGAACCGCTAGTTGGCTGCTCCAGGGAGGAAGCCACAAGACAGTGGAGGCGCTAGAAAATGCCAGCGGACCAGCGCCCCCCCCCCCCTCCGCCAGGTCCCCATCAGAGCTGAGCCAGCCATCAGAACTCTTCTTCCCGTACTCCCTTCTGGGCTTTGACTGCAGAGCTCGGCCCCTCTCAGCTCCTAGTAAACTCCAAGCACCGCCGGCGTGGAATCATTTTCTCTTTTCACAAACGGTCACAGAACAACGTGTCTCATAAACATCCCCGCTTTAACTCTAAATTATCCTTCAAGTTGGTTCAGGTGCTAACAAGAATCCAGACCGCCCTTTGTATGGGGCTGGCTGATGGGCACGGTCCAAAGAAAGATACCAAAGAAGCGCCCAACTCTGTTGCTATTAAACTCAAAAAGAGTGCAATGAACACAGAACGCATTCCAGAGAAAGCCTGTGCTCCGAGGTGAGAAGCATGACTCGAAACAGCAGGCTCCCAATATCGAGAATCGTCGGAAGATTGGGGTGTTAGGCTAGGAAAGGGATTACATGTCATAAGAAAAAGGAAATTATGTTGATAATGATTCCCGGAGTCGCTGCCAGCAACTTCAGCCAACTCGCCTGCAGCTTCATCAGAACGTGCCAAATGTCGTCCAGGGCTGTCAGGATTAAGAACATTCTTCACGCAGATCAAAGGAAGACCCTCGGAATGATTTTTTCTGTTTATTCAGTACAAATATTGTCCCCCAAATATGAGCTCTCCAGACCGCTACACTTGACATAGAGTAGAACAGTATCCCCGGTTCCTGTTTTAACGTGAACCCGGGGCTAATCCTTGACAACACCTGAGACTCATTCATGCCTTCATTCATGGACTGTGTTTGTTGGGTACTTGCAGTGGGCGATGCATTTTGCTATTTCCGTGCAGAAGCTCAAGTTGGGAGGCTGAGTAGTGTGGTGCTGGAAAACACAGGCTCTGACGGAATTCAGATCTCGGGGGGCTCACTCACTAACTAGAAGTGCTATTTACCCTCTCTACACCTATCTACCTCCCAAGAGAGTTGGAAAGATGAAAAGATAAGGCTGATGCACACAGAAACACTTGGCAGGGCCCCAGGCACACAGAAATGCCCAGTCCCTGTTAGCCACAATTTAAAACCCAAATTTCTAGAGTACCAGCCAGTTTCTGAAGAAGATAGGTGGTAGATAAGGGGTTCCTCCAAAGTCTTACCACTCAAAACGTATTCCCTCTTCACACACACATAACACTCCTAGAACTCTCAGACTTCCTTCAAGTAAATATTGGCAATTAGGCTTATTTACATGTTTGTGCTCAGAAATGTGTTTTCTTAAACAGTCTGGGAAAGGCGTGAGCAGGGTGGGAGCCTGTGTGGGGTGCACTCTGGACTGGCATCTGAGCCCCAACAAACACCATATTGTTTGTGCCCAGAAGACACTGCTGCTGGCATCTCCAGGAGACTGTTGACTTGCCTATAAATTAGACCATTGTCCATGTGGGGAGAAAGTCAGTCAGCTATCAAGGGAGGAAACAGAAGACAGGAGAATAGTTCTTTGTTATAGCCCAGAGGGTTCTTCCGCGCTCCCCATGTCCCAAGACAGAGGGGAGCCCATGGCTCTGTCCAGTAACCGATTTTCTCAACAAAACCTTGTCCTCGCACAGCTACCTGCAAAACCTTTTCCCGAAGGGACGGCCTCATCTTTTGCAACCAGTTAGCACCTGCTCTCAAAACTTGATCCCTCCCTGATTTGTTTCAAGTGGAGCCAGGGGATCAGGACTTAATTAGCAGTGATATATCTCATACTGATCAGTTCCATCCAGCTTCCCCCCCAGGGCCCCAGATTTGTCTCTATTTGGAATTCCCGTGCTTGCTGGGCGGCTTGTGTTTGCAGTTATCTAGCGGGCGCGTCCCGGTGCGGCGGGCGGGTGGGAGGCAAGTCCCGGCCCGGCGGCTGCCACTCAGCCCCCAGCGCGTCCCCCGCCTCGGAGCCCGGCCCCACCCGGAGCCGTCCACCCACGCGGGGATCCGGCCCCCGCGGTGAGAAGGTGACCCAAGCCGAGTCACTCTCTTCCTCTGGAGGGCCATGGAGTCTGTGCGTTTGCAAATGGCCCTGGGGCTGCTGAAGATGGATTTTTTTTTTTCATGAGGAGAAAAAAGCCTCCTGCTCTGTACCAGCTTGAAGCCAAAATAACATGTTTTGGCAACCATTATTTGGCAATTAGGGCCTCAGCTCACTGAAAGCATTCTTCCATGCAAAATATGGCTTGGAAAGAAAACACGAAACCACATCTGATGAAAATATAGGAAGTGAACAAAGGAGTGACAGAGCAGTGAGAGTCAGAGATGGGGAGAGGCGAGGAGGTTGGGGGCCGGGCACATTTGGGAGAGGCAAAGCCATGACTGGGCGCCTGGATGTTTCCACAGCGCCAGCTCCGGCTCCGGCCCCGTCCACCGAAGGCCAGGGTCGAGCATGCGAGACCCGTTATATTCGCAGTGGGCTTCCCTTTCTTTGGCCTTGAAGGATCCCGGGGAGCGGGACTTAAGCAAAGGTGCAGTAGAACGATGGGGCTGTGCCTGGGGTCATGTTGTCCCCGTGGACGCACACCTCCTCTTTCTAAAGGGTGTGCACCGAGAGGGGACAACGTGTGGACACTGCGGAGACTGAAGCCTCCTCCTGGGATGGTAGCTCTTCCCTCCCTTTGAGCCCGGCATCCCCCTACTTGAGAGAAGGATGTGGCAGGCAAGGGCAGACTCCTCTTCCCACCTTTCCAGGACACCCAAAACCTCTAATAAAGAGGGAGCAATTAAGCAGAATATACTTCTTGAACGATGCGATGTGACAGAAATAAAGGGACATTGTGATACATGGCGCATTGTTTCAGATCAATGTGCCGTTTTCTGCGTGTTGAGATGTCGCAAACAGACATGTCCTATCCCTTATACAGGGCGCCTTCTTTCTTCCCTTCCTCTGCCCGGCTCTCCAGTTCTTCTGGTGGAGGAGGTTAGTCAGGGTGAGACTTTGGAGGCAAGAAACTTTGCCCCGCTCTCCCTCCCACCCCCGGGAAGGCTCGGCTTCGCAGTGTGCTACACAAACCCTACCCTCAGGGGCAGCCGCACTCCGGGGTGAGAGAGAGGGGGCCTGCGCGTCTGCTCTCACCTTCCTTAGAAGCCCAGAATGCCGTGGGCGCCTGGGTGGCTCAGTTGGTTAAGCGACTGCCTTCGGCTCAGGTCATGATCCCGGAGTCCTGGGATCGAGTCCCATATCAGACTCCCGGCTCTGCGGGAAGTCTGCTTCTCCCTCTGACCTTCTCCCCTCTCATTCTCAGTCTCTCGCTCTCTCTAATAAATAAATAAAATCTTTAAAAAAAAAAAAAAAAAAGAAGCCCAGAATGCCATCTGCAATTACACAAAAAGACACGTAAGTGACTTTCACTGGTGATCGTGACATTGCCAGAGAGGACGCGCATTACCCCATCAGTGGGCAAATATCCTATGGGTACTGTTTGCCTTGATTTTATAACCATAGATGACTCTGCTCTCATTCTTAGGCTAATGTTCTGATACGTTTTCTAAAAATACCGAATGTTAGCAGAGGAACATTGACCCTGGATTTCTTATGCATGGCCATCGGAAGAAGCTTTTTTAGTTTAATCAGAGAGAGATTTGTCCATTTCTACATGACCTCTTTCTGTATAGTCATTCACTTGAGAAATATGATCTACTCATTGCAGTGGCATTTCTGAATTCAGCTTTCATAATATAGATAGAGTGTTGGCATTTTAAAATCAAGGTATTAGTGATTTTGGTTAGCATATCGAATTTAAAGTGGTCACGGACTAAGATACTTAAATAAAATAGGAATATTATCCCGTGCACCATCTTAAAATCTCATGTGATCCATAATTTGATATAGATAATATCCTCACCTATGTTTAAGTGTATGAAATCAGAATACGATCAACTTTTTTTATTTGTATATTATCCTTTTAACTTACTTAAATATAAGGAGGCAAGGTGAACCAGACCAGGCAGACTTGGAAGAAAAATCTAGTCGGTTTGGCACTGGTCTTGCCAACTCTCTGTCCCTCTTTTTCTGGGCCCCCTTTGCTCCGTCTCACTGCCCATAATGTGGAAAAGTTACAGAAGCTTGGGGGGATGCCTGCACATTTTGGCTTGCCTTTCTTTTGAAACTTTTAGGAGTTCTGCCTGCAACTGAGTTTGGATCCTGAAAAAAGTAAAGTCCCTAACATTTTCCCTCTGGGCACTTATTAGGAAAAATATTAATCGCCACTATTGAGGTCTCAAGATTCTAAAAGGCTTTGTGTCTTTTAAAGGAATCTATCGGGACTATCCCTTTTCACGCCAGAGCCTTGCACTCACATGTGTGCATTCTCACATAGGTGCAGTTCACTCCTGTCTCTATTGCCAGGAGCAATAGGAAAAACACGTGACATGTCTAGGAATTCACTACACATATGTTTTAAGATAAATCTTTCTTGCCTTTGGAGATGGTAGCTAGGATAGTATGGCAGAATGCTGCTCTACCCTTGGAATTGAAGGTATTCTCAACCCAGCAGAAATAGAAGTAAGTCCTTTTTGCCAATGTTTGAAAGGATCACAGGAGTCGAATAGATGGTCTAGATTCCATGTAGGATAATTTTTAAAAATTCATCACTCTTTGGAATGTCAAGAGCCATGTAAATCCACATTGCATCGTGTAAGAGCTAAGTAAATGACGGTGAAATGAATAGATGAACATTAGAGTCTGACAGACCTCACATAGCCAGCTTCTAACTGAAGCTTTCGGGGTACTAGAATTTTGCAGTAGAAGAATCTCACTGTATTGGGATACCTGGGTGGCTCAGTTAGTTAAGCATCTGCCTTCGGCTCAGGTCATGATCCCAGGGTCCTGGCATCGAACCCCGCATCGGGCTCCCTGCTCAGCCGGAAGCCTGCTTCTCCCTCT
>CM052800.1:80133365-80245216 GCA_028533885.1 Nasua narica | reverse complement strand
GCTTTGAGCCAATTGACTTTTGGGTTACATCATATTACTCTGAAATTATATATTATTTATTCCTAAATTTCCTCTGCCCAATGGCAAATACAATAATTATTATCTATAATATGAAATGTACTATTCTATGGGACAATAATATCTCAACAAAAGGTACTGAGATACTTCCAGACAGAAACACCTTGTAAAGATTTGCAAACCAAAGATACAAGACACTATATTATTTTTTAGTGGCAAAGATGCTACAAAATTTCATTTCCGCGTAGGATCCACTAAAGCTAATTCATTCAACTGAGAAACAGATTCCAAGACTCAAGTAGGGGTCAGGCTGAAGAGCTGAAACTATGAAGCAGAGTCTCTTCTCTTGACTCAGAGACACCAATTTGAGATTGATGTGTGTCAAACATAGCTGAGTGCAGGCCTGAATGAGGGGGGCCCTGGAGAAAACATGGGCACTCAAGCACCGTGCCGAGAAGCCGTCCCCACAGGGACACGAGAGCAGGTGGGGGAGGGTGGCCTTCACATCCTGGCTCCAGGTTCCCTCTGCCCTTCATGTTCCCAGGGGGGAACCTTGGGCCATCTGGATATCTTCCCTGCCTGTGGAGGGAACAAGGGAGAACCCAGTCTACATCAGGGCTTTCCTCTACTTAAATGTGGTAACTTTTCTGGACTATGGACACTTCACACTACCAGTGACGGTCCCCTTTCTGAGTCCCCTTTCTGAGGAACGGTCCCCTTTCTGAGTCCCCGCTGAGAAGGCTGACCCAAATTCTTTCAACTTGAGGATTCCCAAATCTCCCCAGGGAAATGTCCATTCTTCCTCCCTCAGCATCCACCCCTCCCCCCTTGGGTTCCAGTCCATACTCGGAGTCTCAGCTCTCTGGGGTTCCCCTGCCTCTCTCACCAGGTCACACCCCACAGCCCAGAAGGCATTTCTGTTTTGCTTTGTTTTGCTTTGTCTCATTGACAGGAAACCACCATATATCAGAGTATATCATTCATCCTCCGTACTCTATGGTTATCTCTATCAACTGTGCTCTAGTTCTCTGTTTTGTTTCCTTGGAACCCACAAATCCTCTCTTCTCTCAACAAAGCCTGCTCTTTCAAATGAAAATCTTGGCTTTCACGTCTATTTTCCCTGAAATGAGCTTCAAGAGCTTGTTTTAGAGAAGCTCAACACTGACTCCTTTGTTAAGGTCGATTCCGACCGCCTTCCCCCTGCAGCAAGAGATGCCTTGGCTTCCATGGGTGGCAGCAGGAATTACCGGGAAGGAAAAACACATCCAACAATATTTTTAAATATTGTTCTGTTCTAGGAGGACGTCAGGCTGCCGCCGAGCCTGGAAACCCGGAATTTGTAGCCGTATCTGTCTCACAGTCTCACAGTTGCGCGCCTTTCTCCAGCCACGCTCAAAAGACTGAGCTTCAGCAGACGGTTGGGACAGGTTTTGCTGGGTTGCAGAGAGACGTGTTCTTGGAAAAGACTAGGGACAAACCGTCGAGAGGATCGACAAGGCAGTGATTACGGGACAGTGGAAAAAAGCGAAGTCAGAGAGGGACTGAAGGACACGTACCTGTCAAGGGGCTAGACGGTTCGCTAAACTGAAGCTACGTTGATGGTGCTGAGTGGGAGTAAGGGACATGCCTGAATTTATGATTTTAGAGATGACACCGTTTATGGAAGTTCAGCTCAGACAGGGTCGCGCCCGCGTGTGCAGGAAAACATCCTGCTGCTTCCCAGATTAGGTTACGAATACCAGAAGTCACCTAAAACCTAGCGCGTTATTCTTTTTGCATTCCTGTTAGAATTCCTCTGTAAATGCGCCCTGGGTGATTGCTGCGACCCGGAAAAGGCTGCGCCACAGGTTCCCGGTCCCTGGCCTTCTGACAGCCCCCCACCGGGACACCTTGTCCTCACTGCGGGGAGGCCTCCTTAAAACACAGCCAGGGCAAGAGTAAAATGTGGGCAACCCCTTGTGGGTCTTACACACCCCATCTTCACTGCTTACCTTACGGAAGACAATTGGAAGATACAAGTAATAAGCATTTTCTAAATCATTTAATGATCTATTTTTATCAACCCCCAGGTCACTATCATACCTATTTCATAGGTGAGGAAGATAGAGGATGGTTGAGGTTGAGTCCACCTTCACAAAACTGGTTCTTTCTCTTCACCCCTCCCACCTGAGCCGGGCATCATCTTCTCCTCTCACTCGGTTCCCCATCCGCTCACCCATACCCCGCAGTTCGTGTTGTCCTTGAGCTACCTCTTGACCTGCCCGCACTCTGTCCACACCCCTTTCTGTTTGATTTCTGACACTCTCTTGTGATACACTCACTACCTTGCACGGGCACTCTACCAGGCCACCACAGAAGGCCCAGCACCTGGCACAGAGTCATGCTCCATTGGGAAAAGGGAAGCCCTTAGCGGCTTGGATCGACCGGGCCCCCATATCCTACAGGTAGGACTCCAGGGAGGCTAGCATTTAGGAAATGGAAGTTTCATAGGCAGATAATCTCTTCTGGACCTGTGGGTTTGAGGAAGAAAAGGGCAGGAAGGAAAACAGAATTTTTACAGCCTTGTATATAAAGATCTCCTCGTAAAACCAAACTTCAAAGGGAGAGAGAATCTATCACTCCTTTCCAAGGAGCCTCATTAATTATCACAGCATCTCTGCAAGGCAAGCACAGTGGAAGGAATATTTCTCAAATGAGGAAACTGAGTGTGAAATGGCTCGATGACCGGCAAACCAAAAAAATAAAACCCCGTGTATTTCCAGACTCCTCAAGTGCCGGCCTCCTCCTCCAGGCCCTTCAGCCACTCATTAAAGAAACATGATGGAGACCCTGCCTTCTGCCTGGCACCATGCCAGGCCCCAGAAAACACAATCCCCGACCCAGAGGATTTCCCGTCCCACCTGATCACCGGTGCCGTTTGCAAAGAGCCTAAACGGGACAGCAAACCCCTGTGGCACAGGGTGCTCAGTGCAAAGACGGGAGTACGAACGAAAAGCAAAGGTAGCCCAGAGAGGAGAGGGATTCCTTTCGCCTGGGAAGATTAAAAAAGACTTGAACTGAAATCTTTGGTTCATCGCAAGATTTTGAGAGCTGGCATTAGCAAAGTTCTGGGTTAGTACTTGGAATGAAGGACAAGCCTCCCTCCCCAGGACTATGTTTGCATCACCTTCCAGAAATAGTTATCCCCACCCCACTCCACCAGCTCGGGCAATGAACCTCGGAGAGTGTTCATAAATCCCTGATACGTAATTGGCACTGATCTTTTACTACGTGGATGTTGTTATGAGAACGATCACATCGAATGCTCACGACGAAATCTGTAAATAAAAAATATTTATATCCCCACTGTACAGATGATGGTGTTTAGAGGCATTAAGTAACCTCCCCAAGAGTTCACACAGATGACTGTGTGATTTTGAGAACAGTTCTTCACTGAATTCGTGAGGGTGATCAGTCGTTTTGGTCACATGTATGTTGAGTTATACAAACGAGCATTCCTTTTTGTGGCGCTCATTCAAACAGTCAAAATTAATCAAAATTAACAGCATTCATTTATTTAAATAAAATTAACACTGACCTTCCATGTAAATTTTTTCCTTCTCACTCAGCAACACTTCAACTCGCCCTCCCCCTAAGCCCTCCGAATATAAATGTAGATAAAATAACTCCTTCCATGTCATGTTATGGGCCCCATAGTTGAGAGGATGGACGATGGTCCCACAAGTTCAGAACACCTTTCATCCCAGCATTAATGGTGATTTATACTTAAAGAGGCAGCATTTCTTTTAAAGCTTCAGCTCAAAATATCCTTGACTGGGTGTGTTAAACCAAAGCACCTAATTAGAGATGACTTAGAGTAATACCTTTCTTTGTCACTTAATATCCTCTAACCACAAAAATCCAGAGGTTTTTACCTGTACCACAGAAACCTCACTTCCAAGGGCAGGATAATCACTCTGCAGGCTTTTAGCCTCCTGAACTCAGACAAAGGGAACTTCAGGACTCATCCCCACTCTTCCCATCACGAAAAATTCTTGATCACCCCGCTCTTCCAGCAGAATTAAGTGGAATCCGCACAACACATAATCACTTAAAGAAAAGTGACTTGCCAGGGAATTAATTATTCAGGATAGCCATCAGCAAGGATGGTACTTATATGTTCAACTTTTAGCCTCAAACTGTCTGGGCTTGAATCCCATTGCCCCTACTCAGTAAGAATGTGACATTGGGCAAGTTATCGAAACTTGCTGAATCTGACTTGCCTCGCTAGTAATATACAGATGACAACTGGTAGAGAGAGTAAGTTGCCCAGAAGCCTCATGGGTTCAGTTTCATTAGGATTTCAAAGAAGCCTGAATATCTGTAAATATAAGACTATTAATGTTCACATCTTTTTCCGTCTTTTCCGACAGTAGCGGCAGGACAGGGGAGAACAGGACTGCTGGCTGGACTAAGGCTTCCTTGTTTCCCTTGTAACCTGGTGTGGCCATGACTAAGTTATCTTTAATGGAATATGCACGAAAATCAAGTGGGTCCCTTCCAGGTCAGGACACAGGGAGACTGAGGGAGCGCGCCTCCTCCGCGCATTCTTTCCCCCTCCTCCTGCTACAAATGGTAACAACTACAACAATCATGAGGCATCATCCCACCGTCCGGGGTCCCGAGAGGACTACAGGGAACAGAAGTATGTGTTTGCAGGATTTGTGAGGGAGACTCCTAACCTGTTTGAGTCATCGAATTTTGGGGTGTTTGTATAACCATAGTATCTAAATCATAAAATAGTCGTAAGGATTGGTAAAGATAATGCACGTGCCTTTAGCACGTAACAGTAGTGATCATCAGCTGTTAATGTGAGAGGACAGTACCCTGGTTAAAAATGGGAGTTTTGCACCCAGGGTGTGTGTTCAAGTTCTGGCTGTATTTCCTAAAAACCTCTCAAAACCAAGGGATGTTTTATAGTGGGGAGAGAAAGAAATGTGAAGTCTCCTTCCTATTCAGGATCTGTCTGAGAAAACCAAAACTGGACGGCAGAGCGAGGAATCCTCTGCATAATCATTGATTGTGATGCTAGTTCCTTTTTTTGCAGGGAAAGCAAACTCTTGCAGAGGGCTAAGTCCAGTGACTCAGGGCCCTCATTTGACCCAGAAAACCTGCAGCCGGATTATAGAAGGCACAAGGTCAAATAGATAAGAATCTAAAAGCCAAACAGAAGTCTCTAATTAATGCCAGCAATCTGCCCTTTCCAGCTTCAGTTTGGTCACTAGTTGACAGTCAAATTAACTATAGTTCATTTCCTAGTACAGTCAGCTTACAATTAGGCATAATAATGAAGGGAAGTAATGGCACTTATGATTTAAAATAGCAAGTACGGCGAAAATCAGTTTATTTGGCTTTGGCATTGTGTGCATGTAGATGTTGCATTTTATCATCTATGCAGGGATTTGCCCTATCCCAAAAGAATTGGGAACAAATGGTCCGTATCTCTTTCTTCTTGGTAATTCTCTATTCCCATGAAACTTTACACAGAATGAAAATAAAACCATTTTCTTCTTGCTAGTGTAATTATACAAAATCATTTCTGGACTGGTGTTTTATTTAGAGTTCAACCATCTTTTTAAATCTTAACTAACCCACCAGGTTTCTTGGACAATGTTATCCCCTACAATACAGTAATAAGCTCTGCCATGAGTGTGGCTAAAAATAGTGTACAGGATGCTGTGTTGCTCTCCACTCCCATCTACCCCGTTGGCCTCCGTATTTGTGCCCCGTTGTAGATGGAGCATTCGTCTAGAGACCTGAAATTCTTTAATGAACGCTTTCCAGTTTGGTGGCTTTGTTTTTAGGAGCTTTGTTTTAGTGGGCCTTCTCAGGAAGAAGAGTATTTAAGGACTCCAGGAGACTATTTGTTTCCTAACCTTTTGACCCACGTTGAGTGTCTGGTTTTCTCCAGGCACATTCTATTATCAACAATGGCTATACCAGGACCACGGTACAGAGGGGTTAATTAGACCGCGGAAGGAAAAAAAAAATAACTTGCACTCCATAGCTAGCGATAAGAGAGCAGCAATATCACCTCCTAAATCAGTTCCTGGAAACTCAAAGAATGTTGGGCTAGTAAACGCTATTCAGTATATTCCCTTCTATTTAAATGCCTCTGCAAACCCTCCTATCTTGAGAGTGTTAAAAGCAATTTGGTGATATCAAATGAAGATGAAGATGTACACCTCCAAGGACCTAGCAATTCTCCTCCTAAATATACACCGTAGACGAGCACTCAGTTATACACGCAAGAACATGTACAGATGTATGTTCATTGTGGAATCCTTTAACAAGAGAAAACTGGAAGTGGCCTAAATGTCTACCAGCAAGAGAATGAAACAATTAATAAATCTCATGCAATGGAAGTGTATACTGCAGGAAAAAAAAAAAAACCTATCCATTTTGATTTATAGAAATAGATAAACATGAATAAATATAAAACCTTAATTTTGAATGGAAAAATGTCAGTGGCAGATTTATGTATCCAATGTGCCATTTATATAATAACCAAAATGTACAAAACAAGACACAGTATTATTTAGGAATATATATAGCTATTATTATAGCTTATATAAATTTTAAAATGTGTCTAGAAATAATTAAAGCTCAGATCCAGGATAGAGCTTATGGTGGAGCAGAGATGGGAAGGCAAAAAGAAGAATGGGCTCAAGGAGAGTGCTGGGTAACAACCAAATCCTTACTGTCTCATTTTTTACAAAAAGATCTGAGTAACTAAGGCAAAATATTTGAATGTGTCAAGCTCTGTGGAGCGTCCATGAATGTTCATTATATTATTTTCTAGATTTTGTTCATGCCTGAAATAGAAGACTTTCTCAAGTGGTCTCCCGATGGGTGGATAGGACTGGATGTCATTGCGTCATTAATGTTTACAACAGGGACTGTTGGTTATTGCTTTTCCAGACAGCAACAGCTAAGGACAAGCCAGCATGAGATGAAGATAAGGTCCCAAAGCATCCTTAGCCACCATCAACCCGTGAGCAGCCGCTGACAGCATTATAGATTAGGTATTTATTACGGGCTAGCTTGAGTCCTTACCATGCACTATCTCCTGTACTCTTTGCAACAACTCCAGGGAGAAGATATTATGGTTATTTTATAGATGAGAAGACCCAACTGTAGAGAGTACAAGGTCCCATGGTAAGTGGAGAAGCCAAGAACGAAAGCAAGCCCTCTTGGGCTCTTACCCACCGCTGTATAGTACCCCCTCATGACTGATATCCATTGTCTTTTTTTTTTTTTTTAAAGATTTTTTATTTTTATTTATTTATTAGGAAAGAGAGAGAGTGAGAGAGAGCATGAGAAGGGAGACGGTCAGAGCAAGAAGCAGACTCCCCATGGAGCTGGGAGCCCGATGTGGGACTCGATCCCGGGACTCCAGGATCATGACCTGAGCCGAAGGCAGTCGCCCAACCAACTGCGCCACCCAGGCGCCCTGATATCCATTGTCTTTACAGATAGCTGTTCTCCAGGATTTTCAGGTTCAAAGTCCCTTGAGGTTCCCAGGAAAGGAGGTGTGAGAATCGCTGTGTACCAAGCGACCTCCAACACTAGCCCAGGCTCTGCGTAGAGCCATCCCTCTGGCACACTTGCCTAGCCCAGCTCCCACTGTAGGCTCGGGACAATGCCCTGGTGAACTTGAAGGCTGTCCTGTCAACAAGACCTTGACTTGGGAGGTAGGTTGGCGGGGGCCTCTCCTCAGGACAACACTGGAAGCAGCAACATTCATTCGCCCTGTAGATGTATTCAGCAGCAGGCCCAAAACAGAGACGTCGTAAATCCCGTCGAAATCTCCCCCATTATGTGACACACTTTGTTAGAACAGAATAAGGGGTTCGGCTCTGTTGGACCAAATCAAGTTGGTCTATGTGGAGTATCACATTTTAGATTCAAATCCCTGCTAAACCCTCTGCTTAGGCTCGTGGTTAACAATATTTTTATATCTGTCTGCAGAGATGACAGGCAGCCCAGCTCTCAAGCGGGCCCAGCGGCCTCTGCGTGGCTGCTTTTAGAGGCAGGCTCCATAGATGAAAGGCAGAAATCCCACCACCCCAGTGTCTCCTGATTAGCCCGGAGAAAAGCTGAATGACAAACATGTTTCCAATCTGCCTGGCCCATGCAGGGAAATGGGGCAATCTGGACTGAAAAGGGATTTAGACTTTTGTTGTGTGCAAGGGAGGGGGGATGGAGAAAAAAGCTGATTTAAATCCATCCACAATGCTTTCCCACTTGGTGATCTCTCAGATAAGAAACAGGCTGGCTGTTGTTCAGACCCCTACCACGCCCGAGCATCTTCCCTCTGCCCGCCTAGCCTCTAGGTGATCTCGGCCCTTTCCGACAAAGTCAAACACCGTAGAGATTATTACAACTGGTTGGTTCAGAGCACTTGCTCTTTTGGCCACAGTCTTGTGATATGTTTGCTGATTAATAAGATTGGCCTACAGGAAAATTCTCTATAGAACCCACAGGGTAAAACAAGCATCAGTACCAGTGTCTCTATATCCCCTCTTTAGCTATTCAGTTACTTACATTAATCGTATTTCCCTACGCTGGTTTCTTAGTCACATAAAATGTTACATAA
This sequence comes from Nasua narica, assembly GCA_028533885.1. Classification (NCBI taxonomy): domain Eukaryota; kingdom Metazoa; phylum Chordata; class Mammalia; order Carnivora; family Procyonidae; genus Nasua; species Nasua narica. Next base: position 80,236,560 of record CM052800.1, on the reverse strand, counting down.
AATGATGGCAAGGCTCAGGTGGCAAATGCTAAGTGTTAAATATGTGATTTATTTATTGGACGCACGGAATAAGACAGAATGTTTCCATTTCCCTCTTCCCAATGGAGAGAGGAGCCCCACAGATATTGAAAGTATACATAGTTGATGCAGAACTTCTTTTAACTATGGAAGTCCATACATCATTCATCACTTTTTATTACATAACTGTATGTTCAGGTGGGCTGGGCTTGGGTGCCAAGTATTTTTGAAAAATGCACCAGCCACACGGACGGAGATACTGTCCTCTAGGAGCATATATTCTGGCTTCCAACTAATCATCTGTTTCCTTTTACCCTGCATATACTTGGCAATGTTAGCATTGTGCCGACGGAAATAAAGGCAGGCTTCGGGGAAATCTCTCCCCTCAAGAGTCCCTTCACAAGGGCGTGGGTGTGAGGAGAAAACCTACAAAGATGGCCGCCCAGGGAAGTCCGGGCGTCTTGCTCCGTTGGCATGAGTACAGTGCTTCTTCAAACACAATTATCAAGACAGTCCTCAGTGACCTCTTATTGCCGCTGTATTTGGGAAACTGCATTCAGATGCAGATTGACCTAAATCCTATCAACCCACTCAACCATGTGTGTGTGAGGCTGCGTGTATGTGTGTGTGCCCGTGCACGTTTGTGAACACACCTCACACATGTATTTGCACTTATCTAAATTCCCCCTAGAGCATTTCCACCCCCAATCTAAAATTTCCAAATGAGGAGAAATGCTTATTTTCCCAGGCAACCTTGTCCATTGCTCTTGCGCTCTTCTTATAAATATTTCATAGCAAATATTTAACATGATTCTTTCCCCAATCGGATCAGCTTTGAAATGCTCCTCAAAGTGAATTCTCCCCTAACAATAGCTTGATGCAAAAGCTTTTTTTCTTCTCTTAAGCACAGGGTCTGCTGCCATAGCAGCACGAATAGTTCTTATTTAATGGAAAAGAAAAGATACTTTACATTTATTCGCGAGTCCACAAAGGTGGGGGGGGCAGCAAGCTCAGCACATGCAGCACATGCGTACCTTGAGCTTCCAATGTGGAGGCGTTGCCTACCTTGACCTCACCTCCCCCCGCGCGCCCGTGATTATTACCCAGCCTACATTAGAACTGTAATGGGAAGTGACAAGTTTATGTAAATGATCCGCATACCGATTTTGCTCTTGTAAAACAGAGCAGTTACTTTGGGCTTTCTAATTATTTCATGCCTTGTGGTTCTCTGATGGGGCAGAGATGACTCTACTTGAAAAGTACCTTGTGATTGACAGACTTCTGTCCCCCTGGAGCTCATTAGGGCTCTGGCTTTGGAAGATGGGAAATAACCCTACCAGGCACCAAAAAAGAAGAGAAGAATTCATCCGGCCCCAGTGATTCTGTAGATTCATTTGTTCAGATTGATGTTTTGCTGGGGAAACAGTGTTATCAGAAAAGTGCACTATTGCCTTCCTGATCCAAACAGACTCTCTGCTTTGGCGCTTTTGATTTTGAAAGCCTGCATTTAGAGTCACACAGGCTGTCTGATATAGAACTTGAAGGGTACGAAATGCTGGTAGGATTTTTCCCAAAGAGGTGGGGAAGAGAATCAGGTGAGAGGACCCGTGTGCCATACGGAGCAGCAACAAGACTCCAAGCAGATGCTGACCACTGCTATCACTCTGGGCACTCAGCATGGCCTGTTCCAAAGTCGAATGGGCAGAGAAATCAACGAAGGCAGCAAATAAAATGGATTAATGGATTAGGAAAGTCTGCCTGTCCGCCCGGTTTGAATACACCCTGGTGAGAAGAAGCGCTGGGATGGAGGCAAGGTGTGGGGAGGTAAAAATCACAGAGCTGGCAAGACTTTAAGGTTCCTTCTAGTCTTCCCATTTTATGGATGAGAAAATTCAGACACAGAAGCAGTCACCCAGCTAGTTAGCAGTAGAGCCAAAACTGGACTATAGCCTTCTACCTAAAACCCATCTGTCTGACAGAACCAGGAAGGGGCTGGGCTGCGATGGGGGAGTGATGGGGGAGTGATGGGGGAAGACCAGGTGACAGGAGGTCTACCAATGGATGAGGTTCCAAGATAAGGAAGCCAAGATCTGTTAGAATAAATATAGGAGGGTCAGATTTTTTATCCGGTACATTTAAATGTGTAAAAAGCAGACCATTCTTCATTTCTGTAACTGATCTTGCTTTCAAGCTACACATGACTGGGTAGGAAGGGAAACAACTTCAGTGTCTCTCAGTTTAAAAGTTTCATTCAGCTTTGCGCATTGTCTTTTGGAGGAATATTTAGTCAAATTCCATGTCCATACTTCCTATCAGGGCCATTGATCTTCTTTTCAAGAGTTCCCCACCCCCACGCCTACTTCCCCAAGAAGGCATCCAGGTGTGTTGTGTCTTTATAGTGACCAGAGGAACTGACTGGTTTGAGTGTGGGTGTGCGGGCTTTCCTTTGGTTCTGTGATGCCTCCTCAGCTATGTCCACTGTCAGGTCGATGGGCGTGCCGGTAAGAAGCTGCCTTCCCTTCCCCTCATCGCCACACACACACTTAAGTCTCCTTCAAACCTAGGAAGTCATCTTGGAATCTAAGAAGGAGGGAGAGGGATATGCCTTCAAAATGAGATTGTGTTAATCTATAAGCTACTCTGATACTCTTTTATATTGGGCAAACTTTAGTACCACCACACGCCCTTCTAATGCCCTTCTCCACCTCTATCATTGTCCATGAAGCGTTCATGAGGAAGTCTGAGTCGGTTCTGAAAAATAAAGTAACTACCCTTAATTACACAGCTGAGCCACACAGTATAAATTTTGGCTCCGTGCTCTATAAATGACACAGAGCCAGCAACGAGGGCCCAAACCGTGAACTGGAGATGAAACAGTTAAGACAGGGGCTAGAGGAGCAAGTAAACCAAACCAGGTATAAGTAGATGGAGGTATGGAAAGGAAAAGGTTAGCTTCCCACAGAGGCATGTGACAAAACGTCTAAGTTGAAGAGAACAAAAAGGGAGAAAAAGCTGACCGACTTATTTTAGGAGGCTTATTAAAAAAACAAAAACAAAAACAAATAAAACACTGATTCTAAAACCAGTATGGATAGCATAAGAAAAAAAAATACAGACCTATTTAACCTATGAAGGCAGGTGGGAAAATCCCATACAAATTATTTTCTATGTGTATCTAATAACATACTGAAAAACAACCCCACGTGAGGTTTATCTCAGGAATGCAACTATGGTGTATTATCAGAAAACCTATCTTACAAGAGAAGACAAAAGAAAAATAAAGAAGAGGAAAAAATCTCTGAATGCAAAAGTGTTTCATAAACTTTAATATTTACTTATGATAAATAATATTCTCGGGAGCCGGCACTAGAAGGGAACTGCTCTAATCTGAAGTAGACTTTTACCGGAAGACCGAGGGCAACATAGTTGCTGATGGAGAATCCCTAAAAATGCTTGGTTCCTTGAAGGTCTAAAACAAAACGAAGGTCTCATGATCCCTGCCCTACTTAACCTTTTATTAGATGTCCTCACCAATGACAATTCCCAAGTAGAAGCCAAGAAGAAAAGCAGATGGTAAGGTGTGGTGATTTAAAAAAATGTCTGTAAATCCTCAAAAAGTGGGCCCAATTTCTCCGCTCTTGGGTTCAGGCTGGATTTAGTGAGTTGCTTCTAATAAATGGAATAAGGTGAAGTCATGCTGATGAATTTCTGACACTAAGTCAAATTCCTGGAGTCCCGACCTCAGAGATTGTGTGCTAATAAATGTCTGTTTGTTTTAAGCTGCTAAATTTTGGGATAATTTGTTGCTTCCAATTGATAACCAAAATACAAACATTGGATTAACAGATACTAAATCAGCATTTGTTGCTAACAATATGAGCATCTGCATAGAAAATCCAACAGCATTTACATAACTATTAAAACTAGTGAGAATTCAGCAAGTTTTCCTTAAGACGAACTTACAAAAGTCAATAGTGTTTTCTATCCTGCAAGAACCAACTACCAAATAAGAATCATTCACAGTAATAACCAATTTGTAATGTATCTGGGAATCAATCTTACAGTGAATGCACAAGACATTTTTATGGAAAAATATTAAAATTGTATGAAAATATAGAAGATTGAGCAAATAGAAAGATATACCACATTCGTGGTTTCTAACTCAATAGTAAAGATATTTCAGTTCTTTCTCAATTAATGTATAATTTTAATGCGAAGACAATAAAAGTGCCAGCTAGCTTTCCCACTGACCTAGATGGCATACCATCATCTATCACAGTGTCCTCTAAACACTAAATACCTTAAATGCCTGCTCTGCCCTTATCACTAGAATTCCTCCGGTTGCTTTCAGCTGGGTCTGTATCAATGGCCTATCTCGCCCTAGGGGCCATGTCTCTTTTCCAAGTCTCAGCTCTATGTGTTCTGGCTCACCTTATTATTTACTGAGCATTGCCCTTTATTATTTATTGCCCTTTATTATTTACCATGTTGCCCTTTATTATTATTTACTTATTATTTACCAAGCTTCTGTCGTGAGTTGAGCTGTGAGCAGAGAGGGCAAAAGAGGAAGGAGCAGGGGAAGGAGGGCTCAAAAACAATAACAACATTTGGATTCTGTGCAAATAAGACCTCCTTGAAAGCAGCTTCATTATGAAGCCAAGAGACCGTGAGATAGAAGCCTGATTACCGATGAACAAACCCGTGGGGCACATTTACCTGCGTTACTGGAAACTACTAGGAGTAGTAGTAGACTTTTGTGTAAAGTTTAGCAAACATATTAGGAGAAAAGATGCCAGAACTCTGTGGTTATTCTGGTTAGCAGAATAACACAAACAACAATTTTTCTTTTAAAAAAATTTTTTATTTAAATTCAAGTTAGTTAACATATAGGGTATTATTAGTGTCAGAGGTAGAATTGAGTGAGATACATCAGTTGCATAGAATACCCAGTGCTCATTACATCAGGTGCCGTCCTTAATGCCCATCACCCAGTTAGCCTATCCCCCAACCCACCTCTGCTCCAGCAAACTCAGTGTATTTCCTATCCTTAAGAGTCTCTTACAGTTTGTCTCCCTCCCTGTTTTTATCTTATTTTATTTTTCCTTCCCTTTCCATATGTTCATCTGTTTTGTTTCTTAAATCCCACATATGAATGGAATCATGCAGTATTTGTCTTTCTCTGCCTGACTTATCTTGCTTAGCTTAATACCTTCTAGTTCCATCCACGTCATTGCAAATGGCAGGATTTCATTCTTTTTGATGGCTGCACTATATATATATATGTATATACATATATATATACCACTCCTTCTTTATCCATTCATCTGTGCATGGGCATCTAAGATTTATCCATAGTTTGGCTATTGTGGACATTGCTGCTATAAACATTAGGGTGCATGTACCCTTTTGAATCACTATTTCTGTATCATTTGGATAAATACCTAGTAGTACAATACTGGGTTGTGAGGTAGTGCTATTTTTAACTTTTTATAGAAACTGCATACTGACAAACAACATTTTTATTGGTTTCATGAATGAAACAGTAGATTAAAAAATTATAAACTAATTTAGATTTGGTGTAGCAGAGGGCAAAGACAGATATAATATGGGGCCTCATCAAAAAGAATATAGGCTCATCAAACCAGAAGTTCTTTTCCTTCATTAACCTTCCATTCTTGATGGGAAATGCAGTCAAAAAAGGACATCCCATAGCTATGGTTTAAGAAATCATCTAAATGCACTGAATAGTGAAGTGATTCTGTTGTAAAGGATTAGACTCCATGTAAAGGCAAATCTTGGCCTCTTTACATAGAATTTGCACTCTCTCTCATATCCCCACTTCTCCTGAATTATACCTACTCATGCTTCAAAACTCAACTCTGGTGTCAACATCTATGGGCTGCCTTCCTTTATATGTCTTCCTTCCACCCGTTTCCACTAACTGCCCCTTGTTAATCCACCCCGCACTGCCCCTTTCATAGACTTGTCATCCAATCGAGTTTATTTTGTCATCTCTTTACCCACCAGACTTTAAGCTCTTTAAAATAGAGACTGTGTCTTTAATTTCTATCTTCCAAAGACCCCATCCAGCACCTTAAAGATACTCTCAATAACATTCACTCAATGAATGAATGAGTGTCATTGCTCTCTATAAAAAGAGAATTAGATGTAATCTCTACAGAGATAAGGGGAGTATGTATGCATAAAAGAATAACTTCACTGAGCCAGATGTGAAGGACAAGTAAAAAGGAGAAATAAAGAAAGTGCCCAAAGGCATGGAGGGAAGACTGGAAGAGGAGAAAGAGGTGGTGAGGAGGAATTTAAACATAAACAACAGAGAAAAATAAAGAAGAAGCAATTCAGGCAGTGAGAGGGGGAAAGCAAAGAAAAATATTTCCAAAAGCTAAAGCTAAACAAGAGAGTGCAGTGAGGAGACAGGAGGAGGAAACAACCTTTTGAGAAGTGAAGCTAGGGAAGGCGGGTTTCAGAAGAATTATTCTCATGAGAGGTTCCTTTGGAGGGAAGGATAAAGAAATTAGGGAAAGTAAGGAATGGAAAGCATAAAGAAAAAGAAGACAACGAACACCCAAGGAGCTATATAAAGAGCAGAAATGCCACGTGGAAGAGTAGAATAATTAACACTTGTTGAGCATTTCCTTGGCCACTGTGCTAATTTCATTTACTCTTTATGACAGTAGGCACTGTTCTACAAATGAAGAAACAATGACCCAGAAAAATAAAGTATCGTGTTTAAATTCACAGTTAGTAAGAGGTGGAAATGGGACTCTAATCCAGATTTTTCACCTCTGAAACTCAGAACCTGAGACAAAAAGAAGGGAGACAAATAAACCAATGGGAGAATGGCAGGAAGAAAATACTTCTGGAGGAAGTTCAAGTGTACCAAACACATTCATCAAATGCACGTAACACACAACTCCAAGTGGGATTGCACAACACAAATAGCAAGAGAATGTTGGAATTAGGCCTTCTGGGCTCTGGGGGAGTAACTTAAGGAAAAAACAAAACAAAACCCCAAAAGGAATGTTTTCTTTTATGCCTTAGAGTCTGAGAATTTCTCTGTAGGAAGAGACACAAACTTGTTGAGACTTACAGAAGGCAGACTCCTGAGTCTCTACACGGGGCCCTGGTTTCGTAAGATAAGTGGACAATTCTCTACATGATAAAGTGGGGGAAGAATTTAAGTTTGGGGCAGGGGACAAATGCATGGAAGAGGAAGAGGACATGAGTAGGCAAGGATGTGGCGCTGTGGAGAGAGGGCTGGAGCAAAAAGAACCCCCCCATCCCTACCCCCGCCAAGAGTACCTGAGAGAGAAATGAAATGAGAGACCTGAGATGGCTCATTGGGTTTATGAAGCATCTCTGTGGGGTTGAGTTTGGATTTGGGTTAGGGATCCTCACACAATCTTCAGCAGAGGCAATGGAAAATAAGCCATTCTGAATATGGCTGGACTTCTTATACAAAAGGTTGAGGGGTGTCAGGTCACAATATGGTGTTATATGGAAGCAAGAAAGCCTGTTTGACAAGAGGAGAGCTAAATCTGAATTGCATGTGTAATATTATTAAAACAAACTGTAAGGCATCATATATCAAAAGCCTGGAAAACTAGAAGAGCTACCTATGTGCCAGCAAACTATACTACTTGGAATTCATCTTAAGGAACTACTAGAGGATGTACATGAAGATTTTGCTATTATTTCTCTGGAGAAAGAAGGTGAGGAAAATGAGCTGCCCAGCAACAAGTGATTGATTAAATAAACAATCATGCGTATATACAACTGAATACTACCGACCCACAGAAAATTCCATTGTAGAGTCATTCATTTAGCAAATATTTATTGAGTGCCTTCAGTAGAAGCACTGGTGACTCGGTGGAGAACAAGTCAATGTCTCTGCCCTCCCGGAAGTTACATTCTAGTGGAGGAGAAAGACAACATGCAAGTAAACAAATAAATAAGCAAGATACTTCAGTTGGCGATAAGTGCCGAGCAGCGTAAAAAAGGAAGGTAGAAATCGACTCAAATGTGGGAGTTTATAAGGGTGTTCAATGAAAGCCTCATTGAGCTTTGAATTGGTTACACAATGGGGTGATGTGTCCTCTCGCCAGAAGTGGTCCTCTCTTGGGAACCAGGGTCTCTACACCTGCACGGCCCAGAGCTGAGAGGACAGGAAGCACAAAATTCCCAGGGTGTAACAGCAAGTGATGATAAGCAGCATCACTCCTACTTCCCCCCATTTGTTTCTAGATTCATGTATTTGACTACTGAGACACTCACCATTTAAGTTTGTTGATTTATGGTACATACGGACAGTATCCTCAAAGATGATTTCCAGCCTCGAAACCCCTCTGAGAAGACACGTCAGCTGTGACTTGAACTTGTTCCATCCTCCTACCAGGCGAGCACCTTCTGGCCAGGGCAGTATATAATATGACTGTAAAAATGGGTTCCTTGGTCTAATGTGATGTTACTCGGGATCATGTAGAGATGGATCACGTTGTAAACTTCCAGAATACGGAAGTGACTGAGGTCCTGAAGGCAAAACCATACTCTAAACACGTGTCTCTTCCAGTCAAGATGCCCTTTTTAGCGTAGGAGAGGCAAGGGGCCAACTTGCCAAAGTGGCTGGTGCTGTAGCCAGGATTCAGAGTTGGTCTCTGTTATAGACATCTTGGACATTTGGTGACAGGGGCCATACCATGGTCTTTGCTTGGTGGATTGTGTAGGAATCTCTAACCCTACCCCAGGTCTGCAGCTACACACTTCATAAATTTTAGTTCATTTCAGTTGAGTGCAATAGACATTTCATTTCTAACATCTCTCTAAGGCTGCTCTCTTGTCTGGGGAACATTTTCTCCTCCAGCCTTCTCTCAAAGCCTTATTCTTGCTCGCTCACTCCTCCTTTCCATTCCTAGCCTCCATCCCTGCCTCCATGACTGTTGTGTTCCTGCATTCATTGGACCAGCATCAGGTGATGAGAGACACTGGCTGGAATCAATTGGTTGAGTCATTCTGCCTACTTAGTTGTTAGTTTCTCTTTCATGGTGGGTGTTTTCTGGTGGGCATTCATACATGCGATCCAAAGGTCTTTATGCTGCATGCTCGTTCCCATGTCAATCCACATTCCTCTACTCTTTGTCTCCTATCTTCCAATTTTTCTTCTTCTAGGATCTTGACCAGGTATCTAAGCTATTTCCTGCTGCATACGAATCTGTGTATCTTCTAACCTCAGCCCACTGTCCACACAAAGTGGGTGACCAGGTTCCCTACCATAATGTTCTGCCATCCTTAAATGACTGGTAATGCAGCTGCCATCCCTTTTCAGTTAGCACATACAAGGCTGACATACCCAAGATCCAAAGAGGGTTTTTTCCTCCTCTGTTGGTCATAAAGTACCCCCAGAGGACCATAAATGTGAGCTGCGGAAAAAGGATCATGGTGGATGGAGGGAGAACAGTGGTGGATGACACGGGGTCTCAGCTACCCTTGTACAGCTTGCTTGTGTTCTCCAGCCTCACTCATGTTTGATCCTGAATGTGCCACTTGCATTAGATGATGGTTTGCGCTGGGCCCATGTGACCTATCACTTGCTGGTCTGAAGGACCCAGCTCAAGATGAACTGTTCCAGGGGCCTGATCGCTTGGTGTCCTATGGTCAAACACCCCATCTCTACTATGCACAAACTGAGAGCTGTTTTTCAAAAGGTGTATAATTCTCTACTGCAGATGACATGCTCCTGCTCTAGAAATCCAGGGGCCTGTGCTGTGATTCTTCCACTAGGGCCTGTCATGAACTCCACATGGTGTCCGTTCCCACCATGACATCTCTAAAACCATAGAGCCTACTGGATTGGAAGACCTAAGTGGCAGGGTCACTTGCACCCCAGCCTGGACCTCTCACAGAACTCCTCTTGATTTCTACCCAGAGCCAGGAGGCTTTTGTATCATCTGACACGTGCATCAGAGCTGTGTTTGCAGGTAAGTAAAATGCTACCTTCAGAACCCAGAAAGGCCCAAGAAGTGTTCTGTAAGGGGAGATGCAAGATGCAGTCATTTGGGTTTTTTTAGAGAGGATTAGGGGATTTCCGGCCACGCTCAGACCACTGGATCTTCCAACGCTTCACTAAGGTAGACATCTCTGAATCTTTGTAAGGTTTATTCTCACCTTGGGGGGCATACATCTCACCAAAAGTCCAGCCCCTTCTTGCACAGTGATCTGATCAGCATGATGTCATCACCCTAGCAAGGATACCACATCTGGCACACCATCTGTAACTGTGGCTTTTACACAGTTGAGTTTACAATAGGCCCTGTCATCCTCTAGCATCCATCTGGTTTTCTCAAGGGTCAGATCAATGAATTAAATAAAGATATCATGGGGCTTACCACCTTAGCATCTTTTAGAGCATAAAGGTGGCTGGGATATGATTTTGTTTTCAATTTCTTGTTTTGGTTGGGAGTGGGGAGTAGGTTACAAGGTTCAGAGCTTCTACCTTGTGGCTTTCCCACTCTGATTGGTCTTATTCCAAAAATGAGGGAACCAATATGGGGATTGTGCCAAATACCAAGTATATCTCTTCTCGTGATGCATTTGGGGACAGAGCTATGACCACTGGGTGAGTCCGTGGACTCAGTGGACCCGTGACCAGCCAGAGCTGGGTCAGAATTATATTTATTACTTTGCTTCCATATGCCATCATGATGATGCTCCAGATCTCTGGGTTAACTTTGATCCTGTGATTGGGCACTCCCCTTTCCCTAGTATGTGGTCACCAATGTAAATGGCCACACATCTCTTTGTGGGAGAACCAGGTAACCATTACCATGTATACTTGTCATGGTACTATGGAATCCTTCATCCTGGAAATGGCACCTCCCTTAGATTTCCAAGGGCTAGAAAAGTAGGTAAGAGATTGTGACCATTTATTAAGGTGACTGCCCTCAGCTGCCTTATTATCCACTCTTGATTTCTTTTGATTGAACAGCATAAGTAGCACCCTTCTTGACTGCCCATCTATTCTGTCCCTAGAGATACTATGTTCTATGAGCCAACTATATAACTTTCTGTGGGTCAGACCCCACTGAATACCGTCTGGCCTTGCCACTCAATACTTGGCTTCTGATGGTTAAACACTGCCACTTAGCCTTATCCCAGTTTGGTAAAAACCTTCTACCATAAGCCTCACCTAGATGGGAGAGCCACCACTGAATTTTTTAGTGGTGATGTTGCCCTCTCACCAACATATTGCTTATTGTTTTGCTAAGCGGTAAATCCTCCGGACTCTCCCATGGAATATAGTCATCTTACACAGTAGATATGCTGTAACTTGTCCACTTCTCTGATCCTTTTAATCTCTCCCTCTACCATCTGCCACAGCAGTTGTGCCATTTCTGTCACAGTGTGGACCTTTTCTTTTTCTATCATTCTAGGAGCCCACTTCACAGTACATTTGCACCATCACTCAGTGTCCTTGCGAGTGTTAAATCCAGTATCTTGGGAAAATGCTCTTAAATCGGTACTTATCCAGCTTTAGATTTCAGGTCCTCACCCCATTGCCCACCCCAACCAGCATGCTCGGAAACCAGTCTCTTATATAGTCTCCCAGCTTCTGATGGTAGCTGTTAGAAAGGTTCGATAGCTTCTTTGGGGTACAGTCCTTTTCCTCCTTTATCAGACTCGGAATGTCCCTAGCCAGGTTATGTTATAACTTCACCCTTATGGTCCTGATGACCAGGAAGTGGGGACAGGACTCAAGGAAGGAACAGAGCTCTTACAGGAAAAGGCTTCTGTAGCACCTTTAACAAAGAGGCAGTGCTCACCTTGGACAGTGAAAGTAGTCTCCTTCTGCTATTTCAGAGTTCAGAGGAATCTGAGATCCAAGATTCTTGGAGATCATCAACCCAAACATCCTCATTCCAGATGTCAGGGATTCATTCTTCACTAGCCTACCTGCCTCAGTTGAGAATTAAACATTCTTTAGCACCCTGTGAATTTTATGACTATGTCCTGATCTTGGTCTTAAGCTTTCTGCAGCTTTTGGCTATTGAAGACTGGAATACTTTATAAGCTACCAAGGAAGCCCTCTGGCTATCACTCTTTAACTGTCAAAGAATCCTTCTCAACCTTTTATTATCTTTTTCTAAAGTATCAGTTGAGCTTGGCCACAGCCACCCAATTTCACTAGCCTTCTGTTATTTCTCCCATATTTACATTAACCCCTGATAATCTCACTAGCTGGTGCCTTTTCTTTGACCAATGTCACATCCTATTTCACCATCAGTGAAAGCTTTAACAATGCTTTGCTTCCTTGGGCCATGGGTTATCTAGGCTCCACCCATAGTCACTGATGAGGTGGGGGAGTGATCCAGCTCTAAATTTCTTAGTGTCTGCTTTCTCAGACAACCTTCAATAACAACTGTTATAGGTTGGGTTCCCTGAAGGAAAACTCTGAGACAGAGATTAGCATGGGGGAATAGAGGGAGCTTGCTAAGAAAGTATTCTTGGGATCATGTCTCTGGAAGAGAAGTAATGGCTTGGGCAGGACTGGAGGGAGAATTGGGGCTGCTGTGTGGTCCTAAGTGAAGGCTTCAACCTGCCCCTCAGGAAATTCTGAAGCAATATAGCCCTTCAAAATTGTCTACAGTGAAGGACCTGGTATGTCATGCATGGATAATGTCCTGGACTTCTAGACAGAATTGTCTATAGTCAGGGAAGGGATCCTGGCCCTTACCTCTTTGAATCTTCCAGTTGCTGGAAGCCAGCAGCTTATGAAAGAGGTGTGCCCTTGGGCAAGGTGAATATCTTCATCCTACAGTTCTAAGTAGAGGTGAGGGTTGAGGGCAGTTGGCCAGTAACCGATAGCTGGGTATACAGGTCTTCCAGTCCTGAAGGGGAACCTAGGTAGTACTGTTACAGTGGCTTCAGATGAACCAGAAAGATGTTCAAAACACATTAATAAATGAAAAGACAAATGAGGTTCTAAAAGGATATGCTTAAAAGATCCCTTCTGCAAGGACATACCCAAGGTGTTGACAATGGTCTCGTCTTGATAGAATTCGAATTTGTTTTTCCTCTTATTTATTTATATTTTCTAGCGTTTCTTTAACTGATTACTTATAAAATAAGAAGCTACTTATAACTTTAAGATTTTCTGAGGCTAAAGTTGGACACTATATAAGAATTTAAAAATATTTTAAATTTCCCTTATTATTTTAACCTATTTAATTAAAAAGATTAAGTTGTGGCTTTTGTTGATTTAAGTAGGTAAAAGTATAATAGTGAACCAAGGAAAATATATTGGATCTTATAATTAGTAAAAATATTCATACTGCCTAGTTTTCAAATTAAAAGTTATATTGCTATCATATTGTGGCTTTCATCTGTGGCCACCCAAAAACTCCTAAGAGAAATTATTATAAGTCTTATTTAGCTGATGGAAAAATAAAATACAGAGAGGTAGATCCAGCCAAAGCTATACAGATTACTGGCTGAAAAGACACCCTCGGCTTCTGATTTGGAATCCCATTTTCTAATTATTCAGCTATCCTTTCTCCAAGTAAAGTTTAGGTCAAGGGCATTGAATACCCAACTCACTTGTTCTAAAACGCTCCTCTTAATTACCAGTGCTCATTAACTTTATGTGTCATTATTAGAGCAAGGAGGTGGGGAGGGAAGTGGGAGATGTAAGGGAAACAGGAAGTAATAAATTAATTTCTAACTAAGGTCAGCCATTCCCCAGAGCACAAAGCAATGCATGGTAGATTGCTCCAGGGGCTTATATTGGCAGAGAAGTTATTTTGACAAAGTTCTTAGGAAGTGGACAGAAAATTCTGTCAAAGAGACAAAATATTCACCAGCTAAAAACTATGGTAAAAAGAAGAGATTTGAGTTTAAATGTTTCTCTACAAGTCCATTCTTCTGTGTGTCTACTTATTACAGAATAACTTGTAACTAAAGCAACCGATAGGGATATAGAATGAGATGGTCTTAGATAAGAGGAATCTGAAAGAGAGACAGAGACAGACAGAGAGAGGGAGAGGTGACCAAGCACCCCTTCAGTTTCCCAGCCGTTCAGACAAGCATTTTGATGTTTGTGGTCTTCTTCAAGCACCTTTCAATCTTTTGGAGAGTCGCATATTACTAAAGTCCTCAGTAAATCAGTAATTCATGATTCCTCAGTTGAAAAACAAACCAAACCTGTTTGACACAAGCTAATGATAGTTTGGATATGGGATAAATAGATACTCAAGACATAAGATTTTTCTATGTAGTCAGATGCAAAAACTTCACAGATTTTGTGCACAAGGACAGAAAACACTTCCAAAGACTAAAGTTGGTAAGAATTTACATAAAACACTTTAAACTAATGATCAAGCTTAACATCAAACTGACATTAAAAGCCTCCTGATGTGATTCAAAGGAAGACACTCTCACCTGGATAATATTCTTAGCAAAAGGTTTCACCTGGATCTAGTAGCAAGCCAAGTCCAAAATGTTGGCCTGGACTCTCACAATGTCTTGTCATGAAGAAAAAAATCAATGTCTTTGTCATGGGGTTGGGTTGTGGGACTCTTTCTAAGATTAAATTTGACTGCAGAGACATAACCACTAATTATAATGAATGATACTTGAGATCTGTTTAAAGAATTGTAAAGAATATTTTTAATTGGGAAACTTGAATAAGGACTACATAACAGATAATGTTTTCATAACAATATTTTAATTTATTTTATTTTTTAAGACTTCTTTCTTCTTCTTCTTTTCTTTCTTTCTTTCTTTCTTTTTCTTTCTTTCTTTCTTTCTTTCTTTCTTTCTTTTTCTCTTTCTTTCTTTCTTTCTTTCTTTCTTTCTTTCTTTCTTTCTTTCTTTCTTTCTTTCTTTCTTTCAACATATAATGTATTACTTGCCCCAGGAGTACAGATCTGTGAATCATCAGGTTTACACACTTCACAGCACTCGCCTCCCCAGTGTCCATCACCCAGCCATCCTATCCCTACCCCCCCGTCCCCCAGCAACCCTCAGTTTGTTTCATGAGATTGAGAGTCTCTTATGGTTTGTCTCCCTCCCAATCCCGTTTTGCTTCGTAACAGTATTTTATTACCTGTCTGTGGTAATGGTGTTTTGGTTATCGAAGAGAATGGCTTTGTTCTTAGGGGATGTATGCTAATGGCTTTGTTCTTAGGGGACGTGTGCTAATGTATTTAGGGGGGAATGTCATGAATGTCATGACATTCAGGAATGTCATGATAGTCACAACTTTAAATGGTTAAGAAAGTGATGTCCATATATAAAAGAGAAATGTTTACATATGTATGTTTATATATCCATACATAGAATGTACATATGTAGAAATGTTTACATGTGTGTTTGTGTGTGTGTGTGTGTATATATACATATATGCACATATATATATACAGGGAGAGAGAGAGAGAGAGACAATATAACAAATGTGAACCATTGGTGAATCTAGGTAATATAAGTTCTTTCGAGTTTTCTATAGGCTTGACTTATTTTTTTCCAAAAAGAAATAAAGAATGAACTCAAAATGGAGCCTATTATTGACCCGTAAAAAGAGATCTACTCACCAAAGGAAGCATGGGTGGTTTTTTACACACTGAGCATCATGGTCACTCTGCTTTATGTCCTTGAGTTACAGGCAGAGGGCAAAGGTGCAGCTCTCAACCCTCAGGTTGGAGCTCTTTTGAAAGAATTAATGTTCAAAGTGAGAAGTCTCATCTTTTCATTTTCATTCTTTGGTCAAGGAGATATATTTTATTTTATTTTAAAGATTTTTATTTATTTATTTGAGAGTGAGATCCAGAGCAAGAGCATGAGCAAGAGTGAGAAAGAGAGAGAGAGAGAGAGAGGAAGAACACAAGCGAGGCCAGGGGCAGAAAGAAGGAGAGGGAGAAGCAGGCTTCCCACTGAGCAGGGAGCCTGATGCGGGGCTCGATCCTAGGACCCTGAGATCATGACCTGAGCTGAAGGCAGACACTTAACTGACTGACCCACCCAAGTGCCCCAAGGAGATACATTTTGAAACAACTTTTTAATCCGAATGAAATGCTGTCAGATACACTCTTAAAATTTCTTTTTATTTTAAAGAAGTTAACAAAGTTTGAGCTTCAGTTCTTCCTCTAGGGACTAGGGAAGGAGGCTTATCTTCAAAAGCAACTTGTAATCTGGCTATAGAAATTTAAATTTTCAAACTTGGAATAAATATCCAAGAGCAGTATTGTATTTAAATACATTTTTCTAATTCATCATGTTACGCCAAAAACTGAATAGGTTAAACATATGAACTTGACATTTTTATAGGTCAAAAACAGTTGACTATAGGCAATTTTGTATACTTCAACTATCCATTTTCCATTTACTATACAGGTCCAATTAAAATATGAAGTGTTTTTATTGTTCAAAAATCATTCTTTTTAAAAAGAAAGAGTTTATTCAAGTCATTGAAAATATTCTCAATTTAGAGTGAACTCTTTAATTACTTTATTTTGAACAACAAAATATTTTGATGGAAAAACATACTCGCCTGAATTGACCTCAACCAGTGTCTACCTTGGGTGTTTTTAGTGGTTACCTAGCAGAATCAAATTTTTTTTGTAATCAAAAAAATGTTAGCAAAGATTTAGTAAATACTTCAAAGGAGTTGATCCTATAATTGTAAATTTTTATTTTATTTTCATTTCCTTTTTTTTTTTTTTACTTTATTGTGGTGAAATATACATAAGCACTGACATTCGCTTTGTCGTGCAACTGTGGTCATATCCATCTCCAAGATAATTTTCACCTTGTAAAACTGAAACTCTGTAACTGTTTAAATCATAACTCCTCATTCTCCCCCTCCTGTGTCCCTGATAACCAGCATTTTTGGTGTCTCTGTGAATATGACTATCCTAAGTACTGTGGAATTGTACAGTATTTGTCCTTTTTTTTTTTTTAAAGATTTTTTATTTATTTATTAGAGAGAGAGACTGAGAATGAGAGGGGAGAAGGTCAGAGGGAGAAGCAGACTTCCCGCAGAGCCGGGAGTCCGATATGGGACTCGATCCCGGTACTCCGGGATCATGACCTGAGCCGAAGGCAGTCGCTCAACCAACTGAGCCACCCAGGCGCCCAGAATTTGTCCTTTTATGACTGGTTTATTTCACTTAGCATAATGTCCTCAAGTTTCATCTATTATAGCATGTATCAAAATTTCCTTTCTTATTAGGGCACAATAATATTCCTTGTATGTATATACCACATTTTATTTATCGATTTGCCCATCAGTGGACATTGGGATGTTTCCACCTTTTGGCTATTGTGAATAATGCTGCTGGGAACATTGGTGTACAAATATCTCTTTGTGACCCTGCTTTCAATTCTTTTGTGGGATCCAGAAGTGGGATTGCTGGATCACATGGTAATTTTATTTTTAATTTTTTGAGGAACCACCATGGTGTTTTCACATTGTACCATTTTATATTCCCACCAACAGTGTACAATGGTTCCAATTTCTTCACATTGTCATTTACATTTGTTATCTTACGGGTTTATTATTTTTTTTATAGTAACCATCCTAATGGGTATGAGGTGGTTCATTTTAGTTTGAATAAGATTTTTTTGCATTTTTTAAAACTTAAATTCAATTAGTTAACAAATGATGTATTACTAGTTTCAGAGGTGGAGTTCAGATTTTTAAAGCATGTTCAAACGGTTACTTTACAAGATCAGAAATATATATCTTTGAAAAAGTTTGAGGAAAAAAGTACTATTAAGTTAATAGGTACCCATGGCTTATGATAAAATTTGCAATGACACCATGAATCCTGAATTTTAAAATTGACAGAAGACGTTGGGCTCTGAAAATTGTATTTGAGGAACTAAAAGATATCTCTGTGAAGAAAACAACACTAAAGTCAAAGTTGCCCATGAAGAATCTGAACCAAATTGTCTCATGAAATGCGTAACTGGAAAAAAGCAATATTTCTAAATTAATATTTTATGCATATAGTTTTAAATATGTATGTATATCCAAATTAATAAATTATAAGTAGGCAATTGCCTGTTTTAATTATATCCCCAAAGTTTATATATTTAAATGGGCAAAAAAAAATGACATAAAAGTTTATGTGCCCAAAACAGCCAAAAATATGAGATCAACTTACACTGGGGGCCACTTTCTACCCAGGTGTACATATATGATGTTTAATCGTGCTTGACGCCCTCATGACTTTCTCTCTTTGCAGAAAGAAACTGGAAGCCTGGGCACATCCTCTGAGCAGAGATCAGAGGTGAATTTGAAAATGACTAGCTAAATTTTTAATGGAAGATAACACGAAGAGGTCCTATGTTAGGCCCTAAGAGTCTGACTGCGAGAGTATCACAAACGAATTCCTTTGGGGGCACAGGATATCATGATTCTAACTCTTCGAGACATAGAACGGTGGTGGTCCCATTCAGAAATAGGGGTAGGTGCATGGTAGACTACATCACAAGCCTCTGGGCACAGTCAAGCTGGGCTGGGCACAAGAAAGAATCAGCTAATCAGATATGGTTCTTTATTCTCCAAGAGCTGATTAACCTTTCAAATAGGCACAGACAGAGGTTCCAGAGTTTACTGCACACTAAAACAAAAGAAAAATCAAACATACAACTGTAAAATAACTAAGAATGTAAATGTTTAGTTCAATGCACAAGCATTGAGTGCCTACTGTGTACCAGACCTTGTGTCAAATACAAAAAAAATGAAGCTAAACAGGACATGGCCACCAAGAGCAATGGCACTGATGGCAGCTATTTCTCTGAGCATTGAGTATGTGCTGGGCATGCTCTTTAATGATCGGTGAAGCCCTGCCTGATCTGGCCCAAGGCTCCATCCTGACTTCATTTCCTGATACTCTCCACTGGCCTTTCCTCGTCAGCCACACTGGTCTTGGATTCTCTGACCACATCAAAGACAGTCTATCCTCAGGGCCTTAGTACCTCCTGGCCCTCCCACCTGGTGTTTCCTTTCCCAAGACATCTAGAAGACTCAATCCTTATTTTCTTCAGACCTCTCCTCAAATATCACCATGTCAGAGAAAGCTTCCCTCATCACTGTATATAAAGTAGCAAGCACATCCCTTCCCACCTACAATGCACACGGCGATGTACCACCCACACCCCCTTCAAGAATGAAGCACTCATTCCCCTAGGTGCTAGAGATGATGGCAGTTGGTAACTCTAAGCTCTCAGCTCTCTCTCTGGAAATTGCCCTGAGCTGAGGAGATCCACTTTCCTAGAGGCAGCACACGTGGCTGAGCAATAAGGGGTATAAATGCCCAAACCCCTTGCCTCAAAATAGGGTCAATTCTGAAAGTCTGTCTCAGCTTCAGAGCTCCCAGTGGGGTCAGCCCAGGCCCTTTACCTTGCTGAGCCTTTGTGCTCCCACAGGTGTTGATCCTGAGAGAACTCACTGAAAAGCTCCAGTCATTCTAGTCTCTGTCCCAGAATCTGCTTGGGGAGATTCTTGGGAACCTACCTGCCAGGCCCCCCATCATTTCCTTTCTCCCAACTCTGCTTGATTCTTCAAATAACTTAGCATGTCTGAGCTTATTGCATATTTATTTGCTTATGTTTCTCTAGTCTTCTGTATGTTAGCTCCATGAAGGCAAGGACTTTGTGATATTCACTGCTATATCCCTAAAGTAACTAGAGTAGCACTTGGCACGTAGTAGGTGGTCAAGAAGTATTTGTTGAATAAGTGGATGGGCAGATGAATTAATAAACGCTACTAGGAAATACATACATTGTTGTTGTTGTTGTTGTTGTTGTTGGCATTTTACAGTTGAGGAAACCAAACCTCAGAAAGGTTAAGTAACTTGTCCAGGGTCACACTGCTGATGGTTGGTGAAGTCAATAGAAAAGACTTCTAAATAGGATGTTTCAACAGAACATAGACGGTAAGACATGTGTATTATGTACCAAGGAAACTAGAAATAAGCCAAATAAAAAGATTCAATGGTAGAGCAAAGTAATTTTTCTGCACCAAGACTTGGAAAGAATAAGGGTATGAAACTTATTTTTTTTAAAAGTCAAGTAAGCAGAAAGAAGCATTTTACCTCCCTGGTGAGATGGCTCAATATTCTTGACTCCCAAGTAAGACCAATCAATGCCCAACCTAGCCCTTCATTTGAACCCAAAGTCACCTGAAAATTTATATTTCTACTAAATTTTCATTTTTTTCCTAAAGCATCAGTTACTTATCATTTAGCTAGGGTTTGTATTAAAATGGATTAATAATAAAATTTACATCATTTCCTGTATTCCTGGCTGTTCCAATGAGGCAGGGGCTGAGTGGGGATAAAGAACAACAGTCCCTTGTCATACTGAGGATTTCAGTGATGCCAACAGCTGACAGATGACAAGCCTATATAAAATGGATCCTTAGAGAAACCTCTACACTTTGAATATAAAACTCTATCTTTAGTAACTGAATAGTTGGTTAGAAAAGTTGCCGATTATTTGCCTTTTTCCCCCCTCTTGTAAGACTTTGTTTTTAATGTCCTGAGTATCTGTCACAGAGAGAAGTGGTGGCAAGTCACACTATTTTTTGGAAGCAAAGCAAGGAGCATTGAGGACCTGAGTGAATAAGATGTTAGGGGTGGGGATGGAAATAGGGGTTTGAAAGAAGATCAGATGTCCTACAGCCAAGAGGGAGTCCCGACTTTTCTTTTTCCCAACAAAGAAATAAGTAGCAGCACTTTGACTTTGTGGGGGATATTTCAAAGATCACAAGTAAAGAAATTTACAATACAGGAATGTGGAACCATAGAAGAAAATCAAAGAAAAGCACATGACTTTCCATGGTTTGCAAAAGAAAAGATAAAGGAAGCAAGGAGACAGAGTGAGCTACACCCGAGAGCTAGGGGGAAAAAAAATAATAATGTTTTTACAAGTCTATCAAAGGGAATAAAACCACCAGAAGGAAATGTACCTCTAAATAAAGGAGGAAGAGAGGAGATGAAGACCCAAACTATTAAAATACTTAACAGACCACACTGCCAGCTGAAAGTTCCTGTGCTCATTAGAAATGTCTGACGCGATATCTTTCCCTCTAATTATTGCGAACTCGAGGTTGACCACCAGGGAATTGAATTCAACGTGATTAAGCTTCACTTGTTCACCATCTCCCTTCACCACAGGCTGGTTTGGAGCTGAGCTAACTTCAGACTGGGGGCCTGGGTGTGGCAGTCTGGAACATACAGTCCAAAGTTATGCACCAGCTTTGCTCCGGTTCCTTTAGCCAGCCTCCCACCACCACTTTCCCCTCCCCCGCCACTTCCCCACACACAACCCAGGCAGGATTACCCTGGGCCTCCTCCTTCCCCTTCCATTTCACAGCTGTTCACAGAGTGCCTGCTAAGTGCTGGGCCTTGAACCTACAAAAGCGAACAGAACAAACAAAGGTACTGCCAAACCTGGAATCGCATGGAAACAGAGACATTAATCAGATGATCTTACAAAGATTTATTGCAAATCATGGTGAATGCTAAAGGAGCAAATGAGAAGGTGCCATGTGGGGCTCGATCCAGCCTGGTGAGTCTGAGGAATTAAAGTCTGTGCTTAGAACTGAAGGACAGGCAGTAGGAGTGAATTTGGGGTGGGGCTTGGAAAGAGATTCCAGGCGGAGGAGGAAATAGCCAATGCAAAGGCCCTGAGGCCAGATGGGATGTGGTGCAGTTGAGGCCCACAAGAGGGCCAGTATGAATAGCAAGGAAGAAAGTGACATAATACAGGGTGGGAGAGTTGACTGGAGGCCCACCCAGTTGGGTTTAGTAGGTTATTTTAAGGAATTGAGTCTACTCCAAGAGTGGTCAACAAGGCTTTTAAAGGCATGGGGAGGGGCTTGACCGACCAGATCTTTTTGTTTATTCTGGTAAGTGGAGCCCGGATCAGCTGAGACTCAATCCAAAATTAAAACGTAGAACTCCGTATTAAAAAATTATCAAGAACTTCAAGGCTGTGACAGCGGAGCATAAAACCAAGCATGGGGCCTCGTCAGGCAGCCCCCGAGTCCCTGGGTCATTTTAGGGTGAGTCAGGACAGCTCCATGACGGGTCTCAGCCTCTGTGGTAGTAGGCCCTCTCTGAGCTCCTGAGCTTCATGAGAAAGCAAGGCGGTCCCCCTTCATCGTGTAGTTCCAAATGCTATATATAGTTTCATTTCTGGTCTTCAGAGCCTTTAATCAGAGAGAGAGAGAGGAAGGAAAGGAAGGGAAGGAAGGAAGGAAGGAAGGAAGGAAGGAAGGGAGGAAGGAAGGAATTTGCTGAGGTAAACATGTGAGAAGAACAATCGAGCTGAAGGGGAGACCTGGCTTGAGGTTTTTTAAACTAACTGGAAGTATCCATCTCTCTCCAGAGCACTGAGCATCTCTCTCCAGGGCGGAGTCCAGACTAAGCGAAGACGAGGCTCCTGAGAACAAAACTAAAAGAGGTACTTCTTCGTGAGGCCCTGCAAGTGCCAGGTCAGTCCCTGAGCCTGAGTGCCTGCCTCCTTAACGCTTTCCGCCCTCGGCCTGGCTTGCCTCCCGTTGCTCCAGTCAGGGGTCAGGGCCTCCCACCGGAGCGCGTGAGTCTGAGGAGACCAGAGACTTTGTGAGACCAGGAGGCACCAAGTCACCCTATGCCAGAAGCCTAAAGAGTAGGCCGTCTTCAGGTTGGAAACACTTTCTGGGCTTCAGGGATGCAGAACAGGCCCTTCGGACAAGTGAGCCTGAGCCAGGGGAAGGCCTGGGGAGCCCATAGGTGTCTTTCTGGAGTTACACTCTGCACAATGGAGGGACCTGAGTAGGCTCGGCTGGGTCAGAAACAGTTGAGCTGACTTACTTGTCTAGGAATTCAGACAGTCAACTGCTGATATGAAAACAGCTCCACCTGTGTTAGCTCAGCCTCCTTTCGTCAACGCTGTATTCATTTCAGTCAAATCTCAACAGCACGCGGCCTCCCACACCTTCATGTGAAGAGAAATGATTGTGATTGTGTTGATCCTGTCTTCCTTTCTTTTTTCATTGTCCTGGTATCTCACCACACACATCCTCCTACCTTCCTCTTACTTCCTCCCACCGTCCCCTGATGGAGCTTCTGTGTGTCCCAGCCACGGGGACAAAGCCTTGCAGGTGGTCTCATTTGTGCCAAGGAAAGCCCTTTGCAGGGCCCAGAGGGCTGGCTGGGCACACCAATAACAGCTTCCCAAAGGGCAGACTATCGTCCGAGAGTAGTTGGACCCCGGAACCCTGTCTGATTTTCCTTCTGCCGTCTGTTGCTTTGTTTGGATTCCTGCTCCCCTTTTGCCTTGAAAAAGTACAATTACGCCGCAGCGCCTGATTTTTCCTGGTAGAGGATGGAAGGCCGTTATTAATTTGTCCTCGCGTTAATATACTCCATTTCTTTTCATCTTTATTACCCATCTCTATCTTCCTCAGAGGTCTTGTTTACATAAAACAGCACTCTTGGACGCGGAAAGTGCTGGACGAGTCTCAGCACCACACCACAGAGCGAACGCGGCACACTCACCCTGTATAATTACGAATCATTTGACAGTATTAAAAAAATGTCTTCAGCAAATGGTGCCAGGCAGCGCCTTTCTAGATTTTTTTTTTTATTACTATAAAGATCAGCCATAAATTCAATTATGAGCTTGGTCTATGACATTCTGGCATTGAGGTCCAGCAGTGAGGGCATCTATCTTGAACTGGTGCTCAGATTACAGGCTCAGATTAATTTGACTTTTCTTCCTCTCACAAATCCCTCCTTTGTCTACTCCCTCCCTTCTTGTTTTAACCATTGGCACCTACTGTGCTCTGCGCAGAGAAATAAGACTTCTCGGTTCTTAGGCCCCTTAAGTCTACTCACATCCTGTTTCCTCACCAAAGGATCTCCAATTCAGCAAGACTGATGTGAGAGCCTGAGTTGCTCATCAGTGGATTTGCCTCTAACTCAGACTGTATCCTGAACAAAGAGCTGGGAGCGAGTATTTCCAGCAATTACTTACTGAGCACCTACTATGAACATGTCATGGTTTAAGTGTTGATGAAAACTAAACGTGGGAAAATAATTCTACGTTGATCAGGTGAGAAAGCCTATAGAGTTCAGAGGATATTTGATCTGGGCTCTGAAGAATGTGTAGGAGTTTGCTAGATAGATAAGGAGGAAGGACATGTCAGACCGATGGCCCATGGAAATGTGAAAGTACCCCAGGGTTTGGGGAAGCCTGCTGTAGCCTGGTATGATTGGCTTATAGGGATTCTAGGAAGTCATGGCTGGATTGGAAGATGAAACTGGGAGTAAGGGATGGATGGATGGCATGTGAAGGGACTTAGGTATATACAGTAACAAGCAGCTCAGTCACACAGAGGTGACCTCCCTTAATGTTTGTGAATCACAAGCACAGTTTCATGGGAAAATTCAAAGGTGAATAATGCAGGACAATTCACTCTTTCACAGACATTTTTTGAATGCCTTCTACATGCATGGCACTGAACTAGGCACTAGAATGGAACAGAAAAATGTGATTCCTCCTCTTCAGGGCTCATGATCTGTGTGGAATACACAGATACATAATAACTACAGCTCAAGCCAAAATGAGAAAAGGGAGTGATAGAAAATGTATAAAGAAAGCATATGGGTGGGAGCAGTGAAGGCCATCTAGAAAGACTTCAAGATGGGTTGACTGGTGAGAAATGTGTATCTGGGAGGTACAAGGAATAAGATAAACCAAGGCCAAGAGCATTCCTGGCAAAAGGAATGACCTGAGCAAAATGAACAGTATATGAGAGATATTTTTAAGCTCAAGAAAAGATAGAGTATAGGGGCTGGAAAAGATAGGCTGGGGTGAGTTTAGGGAAAGCCTTGAATGCCCTGACAAGAATTCTAAGCTTTATCCAGTAAAAAATGGAGCTCAGTAAAAGGTTACTTAACAATGATATTATATCCAAGGTATAGTCTAGGCATATATATTCCATCACGGGAACCTACTTCTTTTGATTTAATAATGGTACTAGTTCAGTGCCATGCATGTAATTTAATAATGGCCAGGAATCTTATCCTGAGAAGGATCCTGAGCTCAGTGAGTAAGAAATAGATTCATCTATCCATTCACTTATATAATTAGCCTAAAGAGTCCTCCTTCTATTTGAATAGTAGAAAAACTCTGGGAAAACAATACTTTTATTGTCCTTGGACATATCTCCTTTTTATTCACCTCAATAAGACCTCAGGAATAGTGGAGCAACATTCATCAGACATTTTTATAAGAAAGCAATCCTACCTTAATCAACTCAACAGAACTGAGACATCATTAGTTAATAATCCTGGCCAAGTCCTTTGAAGTTCAAAAGTACCATAAACACACTACAAATTGTTATTAGTAACCAATGGAGGAGAGACATCTTTCCAGTACCCAACATAAAAGACCAACTAGCAAGTTTGAAGATTCCCTCCCCCTTTCTCATTCACTCCAGCTTCTCACAGCATTGCATCAGCTGATGTTAAGAGCTACTCTGCCACTCCCGAATGACAGAGGACACAGGGAAAAAGCAGGGTTGGCTGGCTCTAGAAAAAACGGGCATTATTTGCCCAAAACAAGGAGAAAACACCCTGGATCAGCTGGGAAATCTTAAAGAAGATAATAATGGGACAGAGTTCCAGAATCTCTGAGATGAGAAATTGAACTGATTGTATTCTAGGGTCTAGAAAAGGAACCTTAAATCAGGGACCATAGGATCTCCTCTCCCCAAAGGATTCCATGGAGGAAATTTGAAGGGAGGAATCTTTGAGCTTGGAAAGTAATTTACATCTTTATTTTCAGTGACCTGTAATTGAAATTTAGCATTCCCTTTCATTATGAATGTAATCAATAAACTATAGTGGCATTAACAGTACCCTATGATTTTTCCACTAATAGAAATCAGAGTTGTTTTCATGTCATATTACAGTAGCTGCAGATATCTTAAAATATTGTTAATGGTCGGGGTGCCTGGGTAGCTCAGTCAGATGGGCGTCTTCCATTGGCTCAGGTCATGATCCCAGGGTCCTGGGATAGAGCCCTGCATCAGGCTGCCTGCTCAGTGGGGTGTCTGCTTCTCCCTCTCCCACTCCCCCTGCTTGTGTTCCCTCTCTCTGTGTGTCTTTATCAAATGGATAAATAAAATCTTTTAAAAAATATGTTGTTAATGGTCTTCAGTATTTTGAATTATGGTAGTTAGACTCAGTACTGGATCATGTTAAGTATCAATAAAGAATTGGATATATCACTATATCACAAATGTAATTATATCTATATCTATATAGTCTATTTTTTCAGAGCAGTTTTAGGTTCAGACTAAAATTGAACAGAGAGTACAGAGTTCCCATAGATCCCTGTCTCCTGCCCAACACATACATAGCCTTCCCTACTATCAACATCCTCCACCAGAGTGGTGCATTTGTAGACGCATCATTGAATCTACACTGACACATCATTGTCACCCAAAGTCTATAGTTTACATTAGAATTCACTCTTGGTGTTATACATTCTATAAGTTTTGACAAATACACAATGGCATGTATCCATCATCACAGTATGATTCAGGGTAGTTTCACTGCCCTATAAATCCCCCTGTGCTCCTCCTATTCAGACCTCTCCACTCCCAGTGAAATCTGGGGTTTTAAAAAATATTTTGGTAACTATTTTACTATAATTGTTATTTGTTTGTTTGTTTTGTTTTTAGTTCTATGTATTTTATGTCTTTAAAAATTCTGAGGGGTCATTGGCTACACTAGCCTCCCAGAGAGGGTGAGGCAGAAATCAGCTGAAGGGCCCTGGTCTTTCTGCTCCTGTAATCTCAGGGACAGGGAAGCAGGCTTTCTTCTTCCATTTCCCCCTTGGTAGACCTCCCATACCTCCTGTTTTATTTAAAGCAATTTAACTTTGTCCCAGTCATTCTATTTAAACTTGCGTACTTTCTACTAAGACTGAGGAACTTGTTTCTGATTAGCAAACAACAAATCCTCTGGTTACCAAGATCCACTCTTCTTAAAAGCAGTGGGGATTATACATAATAATTTTTTTCTTTTGTCATACGTTCAAGTTAAAAACTAGAGATTTATTAAATGTCCAGCACATACAATGTCAGACCATTGTATAGCTCACCAACTCCGTAAAGAGTACCGCGAGGAACCCACAGTTCAAGGGCACCATCTTTCTAATTTCTTCCAAGGATGTCTTTGTATCCTTTGTATCCTTTGGAAAGTGGTGGCTTGCTCATCCTTTAGTTCAATTCTGCCTCCAACTGGAGCACCCCTTTCCCATCCCACTGGCCTTGTCTATCTGTCTCATAGGTAACATCTTCAAGAAGGTATTTGTTGCCTAATCCTCCAGGCACCAACTCTTTTCTACAGATCTAACACTTATTATATCATATTACAATTGTTTAGTAATAATGGCTGAGATATTAAGTACCCATCATGTGCCGGGTAATTTTTCTTCACCATCTCAACAGTGATTTCTCTCTTTTTTTTTTTTTTTTAGATTTTATTTATTTATTTGAGAGAGAACGCACATACTAATGCATGCATGCACAAGCAGGGGTGGGGGGAGCAGAGGGAGAAGCAGAATCCCTGCTGAGGAGGGACCCCAACATGCGGCTTGATCCAGGACCCTGAGATCATGACCTGAGCCAAAGGCAGATACTTTACCAACTGAGAAACCGAGGTGCCCCTCAACAATGGTTTCTTAAAGATTTAACATGTGTTGCATTATAATAGGACCTTAAAAATCTGATATTCACAACAGTCCCTAATGATTTTACAATCATCCCCTAGTTCACAGTTGAGGAAAGTGTGACCCAGAAAGGTCCCATAATATTTCAACGGTCACACAAAGTTGATCAACTTGACTTTAAACTCAGCATCAGGGCGCCTGGGTAGCTCAGTTGGTTAGGCAACTGCCTTTGACTCAGGTCATGGTCCTGGAGTCCTGGGATCGAGTCCCACATCGGGCTCCCAGCTCCACTGGGAGTCCGCTTCTCCATGACCTTCTCCCCTCTCACGCTCTCTCTCGCGCTCTCTCTCTCTCTCTCTCTCAAAAAAAAAACTTGAGGGCCCCTGGGTGGCACAGTTGGTTGAGCGACTGCCTTCAGCTCAGGTCATGGTCCCGGAGTCCCGGGATCGAGTCCCACATCGGGCTCCCAGCTCCATGGGGAGTCCGCTTCTCACTCTGACCTTCTCTCTCTCACTCTTACTCTTTCCTAATAAATAAATAAATAAAATCTAAAAAAAAAAAAAAAAACCTTAAACTCGGCATCAAAATCTGAGATTTGAACATTGAGTATTTTATGACATTAAGGAATTATTGTTAACTGTTCTTTTAAGTGTGATAATGATACTGTGATATCTTTTGAAGTCCTTACCTTTTAGAGACATATTCAGAAATATTTATTGATTAAAAAAATTAAATAAAATCAATGTAACATATCAGCCCAGGTATTCCACCAGTGCACATCCCCAGGATCACTGTGGTTTAGAAAGAACCTAACCCCATGGCCAGAGCAGTGTCTGTCCCTAACAAGCTTTGTGACCTTGGATGAGTCACATCATTCCTTCCTTTTATAAATGAAGGGGCTGGGCATGATGCTTTCCAGTGCCCCATCCAGCTGGGTGACTCTCGAACAAGGTAAGAGTTATTTACTTCTGTCTTATGGGACAATTCCACAGTTAGTTCTTTAATGGAGTACAGACTGTAACCAGAAATGACCCAAGCTGCATGTATCCATGCAATAAGACTTCTTATTCTACACCAAAGGTCTTGATAGTCAAACTTCTTACCGCATTTGTTTGTTTTATAAGCAGTAGAACCCTTTCTTCAAAGGAAATATCATATATATACCTAATTTATAAAACCTCTAAAGAGGAGCGCCTGGGTGGCTCAGTGGGTTAAAGCCTCTGCCTTCGGCTCAGGTCATGATCTCAGGGTCCTGGGATCGAGCCCCACATTGAGCTCTCTGCTCAGCAGGGAGCCTGCTTCCCCCCCTCTCTCTCTCCGCCTGCCTCTCTGCCTACTTGTGATCTCTCTCTCTGTCAAATAAATAAAATCTTAAAAAAAAAAGCCCTCTAAAGAGAGTTGTTCTAATTTAAATGACAGTTGAGAATACCCTAAAATAGCATCCTCTAAAAACTCACTCATGTGTACCACCCAGAAACTGCTTTAATGGTTTATATTTATTTAGTAACTTACTTAACTTTCCCATCATCCAAATAAGATAGATACCATTTGAAGATGAGATGAGGAAATGAGACACAGAAAGGTTAAGAAACATGTCCAGTGTAGGGACGCCTGGGTGGTGCAGTCAGTTAAACATCCAACTCTTGGTTTCGGCTCAGGTTGTGATCTCAGGGTCTTGAGATCGAGCCCCAAGTCAGGTTCAGCAGAGTCTGCTTGAGATTCTCTCTCCCTCTCCCGCTGTCCCTACCCCTGCTCTCTCTCTCTCTAAAATAGTAAATAAATCTCCAAGAAAGAAAGGAAGAAACAAAAAAGAAACAAAGAAAGAAAGAAGGAAAAAGAAGAAAGGAACTCGTCCAGTGTCATAAATATAGAAAGTATCTGAGCTAGGATTTAAACCTGGGCAGCGTGGTTCTAGAACATATACTCTTAGCTGCTATACTATGTCCCTCTCAAAGCAGTTATGCATTTATCTTCCATTATACTACAGGTACTTTAGGAAAAGTTGAGGGTATATGACTTTGTATTCCTAGTGCCCGGCCTAGTGTCTAGTCAAGAATAGGTGTCCAGTAAGCACTTGTAGAATGAATGAAATTTATTGGATACTTCATAGAGGATAAATCAAAGCTCATTAAACTTTATAGATATGAATGGGTGGTAGAGATCAAGCTAAATTCTTTTTAAAAAATTAAAAAACTGAAGCCCCGAAAAGTTAAGTAATTTGCTCTAAGCCAGCTCGTTAGTAGCAGAACCAGAACTAGGTCTCTTAACTAGTGAACCTCTAAAAGAATCAAACTTCTTTTGGCAGAAAGGGATTGGATTAACCAATGCCTATATCTCTTTCTGTCTTGAAGATGTTCTTTTTCTAATCATAGGTATTGATAATTAAGAGAGTGAGAAACTTTGTCCTGGTCACTGTAGAGCTGGAAGGGACTCTTAAGGTTGATTTTAAGGGAGTTTCTTTGGCATTCAAATTACCCTTAAGTGGTGCCAGTTGGCAAACCACAAAGTATGTACTAGCCAATATTGTCACTAAAAATATTGCCTGTTTCCCCCAAGCTATCTCTTTTCTTCGCAGAACTGGGAAACAATTTATCTCTTTCCTTCATAGAGTTAGCTCCTTGTAGGAGACAACAAACTACAGCCTCAGCCCCATTCCAGGCCCAAGAACAATCAAGATATCATTAAAGAGTCTCAATTCAATATTCAGATGGCTTGAGTCAATATGTATGTCCAGTCCTTTTCTAATCTGGTTTCAGAAACTGGGCTTCTTGATTTTTGAGACCAAACCCTCACGTAGAACCCAATTCTGATTAGATTCTTGTTTTTCCCTTATTGGGCCTAAAATACATTTTTGATAATTGGCTCACTGCAAAATGCAAGAACAGAAAACACCTGGCAGCTGCCACTCTGCTCCCCCCTCGACTTCCATAGACATCACTAACTGATCACAGCATTTCTTCCTATAGATCCTAGAAACAGCCTCAGGATCTTCCACTGCAAAGTCACCACATTCAAGAGGAAACCTATTTGCCACAACTTTATTCCTTTAAGGATCTGTCATTTGCTTCATTCTGGTTTTTCCTGAACAACTAGAGTTCTATCAGTTCACAGGCCTCGCTGCCTGCCAAATGGCCTTTCTGATGCTGAGTACTGCCTACATGCCAAGATCAGCCTCGCAGAAGACACAGACTGTCGTCCCTTCCTTGAAGGAGTGGTTTAATAGAGGTCATGTGGGATTAAAACCAGAACATCGATTTCATTCAGAATTCAAGGAAAGTTAGAGGTGTGTATGGAGTATAAGAATAAAAAGAAAAAGAATTAACTTATTAGAGCCAGAAAAGGAATTTGAAGAAAACCATAAGCAGAAATTTGGGGCCAACATATAGGAAAAGGGAACTAGAAAGCAGAGGAAATAAGACTGTGATATAACAGATCACATAAATGGCTGGGTCATGAGTAGGACAGGAATATATAATCCATCATCCTTCTCTTCTTATTGCCAGGAAGTTCAGAGTCAAATTTGCTATCTGATAACAGTAGCTCTATTAGCTGTCGTAACAACACTGTCCTATGCTCTCCTTCCTTTGGAGGCTTAATTTTTCATTCTACTTGAAAAATATGAAGTGTGTTTAAATACACACACGTTACATATGTATTAATTTTTGCATTTTCTATTTATAATAAGCATGGATTGGTCTCCTTTTGAAAACCCAAGCTGAAAGCCTGTAAGACTTTAGACATCCACCTGGAAGGAGAAATTTGAAAAGTAGCAAGACATGAAAGGTCTTTACGAAATGGTAGAAGTCTTCTGTTGACCCTCCTCAGTAGAGCTAAACAAGTCTTTGTTGGGTATTGAGTGTACGTTGAGCTCTGAAATGGATGATGCGAAGCACATAAAATTGAAGAGGTGACCCAGGCCCTTTAAGGAGATTATCATCATGGGAAGAAATACAACTGTTCATAAAACAAAACAAAACATCTGACTCGTAATGAATATAGAGTGTGAGTGAGAGGTTATCCTAACCCAGTGTGGGGCCCAGACAAGCAGCAACTGCAGCACATTTATGCATCATGTAAATTCTAAGGCCCCACTTCAGACATACTAAACCAGAAACTCTGGAGTAGGGCCCAGGAGTCTGTATTTTAATGAGCATGCCAGGTGATTCTGGTGGGCTACAGTTTGAGAAACTCCAACCACAATATTCTATGCCACAGACACCTCCACATTTCCCCTTCATCTTCCTCCTATAGCACTGGGCCACACCACGCAACCCTACATAATCCTGAAGAAGTCAAAATGAAGCCACTTTGATCAGGCTCTACACTAATATTTCCCTTTACAAAAGTTTTAGAGTCAAATATTTAAACAAGAAGCCTTGTTTAAAATGGCATCATCTCAAGTGAAGATGGCCTATGCATCCTGAAACAGGTGAATTCCATGAATAAAAGTGGCCACAGTTATTGATCATTTCCTATGTGTTAGTAGATCCGCCATCCCCAAACCCTTCCACTATCCCCCCCCCCAGAAGCCTATAAAGAAGAAAAAATTATCATTCCAAATTTATAGAGGAAAACATGGAAGCCAGGAGCATTCAAGTAACTTTCCTAAGACCCAAGAGTTTGTAAATGGTAGACCAAGGTTTGATCCCAGATCTGTCTGAGCCCCAAATTCTGTGCCTTTTGCCACTCACCTTCATGAAAGACATGAGCAATCTTCCAAGGGTGCCAGAGAACACGGAGGCCTGAGCAATTCATCAGCCCATCGTCGTGTTACCAACCTGACCAACCAATGTGGTGAGTGTCACTTCATCATTACGTCTTTAGTGATTTTGTTACTTGAAAAAGGTGAGGTTCTGCTACTTACCACCTACTTCCCTGTGAGCTGGAATGAATGGAGGTATGTGAAACTTTAGAGAACTGAGGACAAAAAATGTTATAAATAGTATTATTACAAGTAGCAATAAATCAGGTAAAGAATGTAATGTGCAAGTTGGAACATAAACTGGAATTAAGCCTCGTAAATTTAAAAGAACCCAAAGCAGGCAGTTCTTTGAATTCTAACAATAAAATGCGTAACTTAAATGTTCGATTAACAAGGTACCCATATAGCCGACTCAGAAAGGCATAATTTGAGAAGGTTGGAGCAGAATGATCATCAGGAACATTTTTGAAAAGGTGGTTAATCAGATGTATATCTTTAATGTGTTTTAGGAAAAATTATAGGAGTAAATTTGGCAGTTTACTATATGCCAGTGACAGTTTCTAAGCTCTTCACATTATTAATTTGTTTACTCTTCAGAACAATCTTACAAAGTAAGTCATATTATTATTCCCCATTTTAAAGAGGGGAAAACTGAGGAAAAGAGTTTATACAACTTGTTTGGGTTTTTTTTGTGTTTTTTTTTTAAGATTTTTTATTTGTTTATTTGACAGAGAGAAATCACAAGTAGGCAGAGAGGCAGGCAGAGAGGCAGGCAGAGAGTGAGGAGGAAGCAGGCTCCCTGCCGAGCAGAGAGCCCGATGCGGGGCTCAGTCCCAGGACCCTGAGATCATGACCTGAGCCAAAGGCAGAGGCTTTAACCCACTGAGCCACTCAGGTGCCCCAAGAGTTTATACAACTTGTAAGTAGCAAAGCCA
Organism: Nasua narica; assembly: GCA_028533885.1. Lineage (NCBI taxonomy): Eukaryota > Metazoa > Chordata > Mammalia > Carnivora > Procyonidae > Nasua > Nasua narica. Next base: position 80,203,155 of record CM052800.1, on the reverse strand, counting down.
AAATAAGAACTTAGGCAGTCTGGTTCCAGATTGTATAGTCGAGTGTTATGGACTAGTACTTCTATCTTGATAAGGTACCATTTTTAAAATCCCTTCCTCTTCTCCCATCAGCTTGTTCCGTTTATCTCTCTTCTCTGTGTTTTTTACCATTGGTATCTCTAGCTGGGCTCATGACTCAGAACTCTAGCAGTAGGTCAATGAATTTGCAATAAAGTACAACAAAACAAAATACCACAATGACCATGACCTTTTCATTCTTGTCCAGTGAAGCCATCTACATAAGAATGTTAACCAAGCAGGTTTATGTCAAGGAATCTCAAAACAAGAAGTGAATATTTTTCCCTGGCACATAGTATAACAAAAGGAATTCTGAGTGTGTGTGCGTGTGCGCATGCACACACGCGCATACATATATATATGCATATGCACACACACACATATATATCATATACATATAAATACAATTGATACATATCTCTATTCTTTGTATTCAGTGATTACTGTTGCTCTTCACAATCTCACATGGTTCCTTCCTCTGGCAATTCTCACTCCACTTCTCTTATCTAAAAACTCTGCCCCAAATTGATGCCTTTCAGATAAATTTCTCAATGTAATTCCATTTCAAAGTATTTTAGAGTTAGACAAGTTCTTAGAAATCAACTGAGTTTTTATCCTATGAAGCCGCAAGAAGGAAACAACTTGCCCAGCATAACTCAGTGGGTTAGTGCATAGCATGATTCTAAACCCCAGACCTGCTCTAAGGCCTGCTTTCCAGGAAACATTCCTGAATCTGAACAGAAAGTCGGCACATGGGCTCTCCAAAAGACTCTACAGCCAGCCCCAGTTTCACCACTTACTAGGTGTGTGACCTTTAGAATAATTTAATCAGACATTACTATCAGAAAGAGATTAGGGGCAAAAAAAAAAAAAAGAAGAAAGAGATTAGGGGCACCTGGTTGGCTCAGTCAGAAGAGCATGTGACTCTTGATCTTGGGGTTGTGAGTTCAAGCCCCATGTTGGGCATAGAAATTACTTAAAAAAGAGAGAGATTAAAATATAGTTACTTGCAAAAGATATAAGATTGTATACCTAGAAAAGCCAAAGAAATTCACTAAAATGCTATTTACATTCATAGATAATCTTTTATCTTTCCTGATGCATGGTACACATACAAAAACTAATAATATTCCTATATACCAATAATAGCCAAAATAATAATGTCTAATTATAACCATAATGTTTAATTGATTTCTTCTCAAATAGCTACCAAATATATAAAATACTTACAGATTTAGCAAGGGATGTACATTACTTATATTTTGAGAGATACTTAACTGGTTTGGTAGAAGGAGAAATATTTCTGCTTCTAAACGGAGCAATTAGATATGTAAAAGGTATCTGATTCCTCACACACAGTAGGTATATGTGTGTCTTTAATGCAATCTCAATCAAAAGCCCAACAAGATTTTTACCAGTATTCTGAAATATTAAAATTCATTTGAAGAAACAAATAGGTGAAACTATAAATAATATTTTCAAAGAGATTACTAGGGATAAAAGAATTTTTATCAGATAGTAAAATATAGTATAAAACAAAATCAAAACTGTGTTAGTTCTACAAAACTAGATATAATTCTAATGGACCTATATAGGAAGTTTGTCACATACGATGAAATCAGAGAGGGAAACAGACTGTAAGAGACTCTTAACTAAAGGAAACAAACTGAGGGTTGCTGGAGGTAGGTGGGGGGATGGGGTAACTGGGTGGTAGGCATTAAGGAAGGCATGTGATGTAATCAACAATGGGTGTTATATGCAACTGATGAATCACTACATTCTACCTCTGAAACTAATAATACACTATATGTTAATTAATTGAATTTAAATAAAATAAAGTTTTTTGCAAAGGAAGTCATTACATGTAAGAATGTAATATATAGAAATTTAAAATATTTTTATAAATGATATTGTACTGTCTTGTTAGAAATTGGAGAGAGAAATAAACTTGGCACTTGTCAGCATGCAATTTTTTTTTTTTTTTTTGGTGCAGATGATTAAAGTCTTCCCTGTTTATTTGGTGCAATGAAGTATAGCAGATAAAATGGGGAAAGGGGAAATTATCACCTTTAACAAGATTAATTTTTAAATGTTTTTATATATATTTGGAATTGTTAAATTGGTTTTGCTGAAACAGAATTTCACCCTTAAGACACTATTTGAGGGCGCCTGGGTGGCTCAGTTGGTTGGGCGACTGCCTTCGGCTCAGGTCATGATCCCGGAGTCCCCGGATCGAGTCCCATATCGGACTCCCGGCTCTGCAGGAAGTCTGCTTCTCCCTCTGACCTTCTCCCCTCTCATTCTGAGTCTCTCTCTCTCTCTCTAATAAATAAATAAATAATCTTTAAAAAAAAAAAAAGACACTATTTGAATGTTGGTTTCAATAAAGGTTCTTGAAATTGTTTTTTTTTTTTTTTAAAGATTTTATTTATTTATTAGAGAGAGAGAGAGAGAGATCACAAGTAGCCAGAGAGAGAAGGAAGCAGGCTCCCCGCCGAACAGAGAGCCCGATGTGGGGCTCTATCCCAGGACCCTGAGACCATGACCTGAGCCGAAGGCAGAGGCCTAACCCACTGAGCCACCCAGGCGCCCCAGGTTCTTGAAATTGTTAAAAAAAAAAAAAAGTCAATACCTCACTCAAAAACCACATGATTAGATTATGATCTAATCATAATCAAATATCGGGCGCCTGGGTGGCTCAGTTGGTTAAGCAACTGCCTTCGGCTCAGGTCATGATCCCGGAGTCCCGGGATCGAGTCCCGTATCGGACTCCCAGCTCTGCAGGAAGTCTGCTTCTCCCTCTGACCTTCTCCCCTCTCATTCTCAGTCTCTCGCTCTCTAATAAATAAATAAAAATCTTTAAAAAAAAATAATCAAATATCAAGAGCAGTAATAACTTTGCAAGTTATTGAAGAAAATAGACAAAATCTCCCTATACAAAGACTGCTTTCCTTAAAAAACTTTAACCTATAGGGGTGTCTGGCTGGCTCAGGTGGTAGAACATGAGACTTGATCTTGGCGTTGTGAGTTCAAGCCCCACACTGGGCATAGAGCTTGGTTTTTTAAAAAACTTTAAAAAAAATCTTTAAGCTATACACATTAAAGTAAATAGGCAAATAGACAAGGAAAACAATTTCAGTAAAAACAGCAAATGGTCATTTTTATATCATCTTCACAATAGAAAAAGCCTGTTTGAATCAATTTTTGAATGATGTTGAAATAAAATTAAATAAATTATAATAAATAAAGAACTCCCACACATAGACAAGAAAATAACAAGACTCTAATAAAGAATTAGGCAAAAGACAAAGCAGACAATTCATATAAAAAGAAATAGAATAAGCAAGTCAGTGGAAAAATATTAATATTGCTACTAATCAAAGAAATGCAAATTAAAACAACAGTAGAGCACCATTTTCCAACTATAAAATTAACAAATACTGTTTTTCAGTAAAATACACAGTGTTGGTGAGATGATAAGGAAACCATGCACTTACATATTTCTGGTATCCAAGTAGAGATACATAAATATTTAAGCCATAAAAATAGAATTTACTTGTGCAAAAAAAAAAAAAAAAAACCCTTTAAAACAAAACCTATTAAACACAAAGATGTTTACAACAGTGTTGTATTTTTTTTTAAGATTTTATTTATTTATTTGACAGAGAGAGAGATCACAAGCAGGCAGTGAGGCAGGCAGAGAGAGAGGAGGAAGCAGGCTCCCCGCCGAGCAGAGAGCCCGATGCGGGGCTCGATCCCATGACCCTGAGATCATGACCTGAGCCAAAGGCAGAGGCTTTAACCCACTGAGCCACCCAGGTGCCCCCAACAGTGTTGTATTTTTTTTTTTTTTAAGATTTTATTTATTTATTAGAGAGAGAGATTGAGAATGAGAGGGAAGAAGGTCAGAGGGAGAAGCAGACTTCCCGCAGAGCCTGGAGTCCGATATGGGACTCGATTCCGGGACTCCGGGATCATGACCTGAGCCGAAGGCAGTCGCCCAACCAACTGAGCCACCCAGGCGCCCTACAGCCTTATTTTCCAGTAAAAATGTCAAAGATTATCTAACTGTCTCAGCATAAACTTCTTAAGGGGAGATATGCTTTACTCCCTCACCTACTGCTTCCTCAGCTTCAGGCACCTCAGTGTTTCTCCCAAGCATGTGCCTGCTTGTCACTGATGTGTCCCTCACCTTTGGCACAGGGCCAGGCACATAGCAGGGGTTTCGTAATTATTGAATGAATGAATCAGTGAATGAGTGAATGAATGCATGAATAAATGGGTCAAATGAATCCGTGTTAAAAAGTAGCAGATTGCGTTAGCATGGCGGTTGATGAAATCTGAATTTGCTAATTAAGAAAATTATGTCGCAACTCGGAAAATGCTTCAGGACAGCAGTGCAAAGTGGGGGAAGAAACAGAATACATAATTGCACATATATTACGATTGTAACTAGATAATAGTTGTAGGCACATGGACAAACCCTGGAAGATAATATGTAAATTTAATAATGTTTTTTTGTTGGAGTCGTGGGATTATGGATGTTTCAGTCTTTTTCTTTTTTTCAAAAGCATATTAATTTTTCTCTTTTTATAATTATAAAAAGGCAAGGGGAAAAAATTCACAGGCCTTGAGTCAGAACACTTGGGTATCAGGACCAACTCAACTATTTAATAGCTTTCTGACCTTGGACAAGTTACTGAAACACTTTGAGCCTCAGTTTCCTTGTCTATTAAATGGGGACTATAATAGCTACCTCGCAAAGCTGTTTGCAAGGTATAAATGGCTTAATGCATGTGAAAAGATTTTATAAACTATAAAGTGTGATATGAAAGTGACATCATTACTACTAAAGTAGCCTCTGTTTCCTAAGAGAAATAACCTTTTTATTTCCTCCAGATGGTTGACATTTAGTCATTTACATACAATGCAGAAATTGTATGCAATTCCAATGCAAAAATTACATACAATTCCAAAGTCATTGAAACACATAACACCCTAACTGTGTCTCACAAGCTAATACAGAACAAGCCCTAAACACTGGCCTGTCGGGCACTGGTGGATTTCCAACTGGGTAGAAGGGACCTATGAGATGTGGGAAGAAGTGAGACAAAAACCCAAAGTGAAAAGCTTTCCCCAGACAATCAAATAAGGAAAGTCACAGAAAATCCAGCACTGACTTTTCAATGTTAATTATTTAATTTTCAAACACCAAAAAAATATGAAAGGGAAGAGTCTCCTTCCCATTTCTGTCCCTAATGGCCCAGTCCTCTTGCTCCCATATGGTGACATATTATTACTTTATTATGTGTCCTTCTAGGATATTTTATGCACATGTAAGCAAACATAGGGGTCAATTTTTTTCCTTTTAAAAAAAGATAGGGGCACCTGGGTGGCTCAGCTGTTAAGCGTCTGCCTTCAGCTCGGGTCATGATCTCGGGGTGCTGGTATCGAGCCCCGCATCAGGCTTCACTGCTCAGAGGGAAGCCTGCTTCTCTTTTCTCCCACTCCCCCTGCTTGTGTTCCCTCTCTCGCTATCTTTCTCTCTCTGTGTTAAATAAATAAAAATATTTAAAAAAAAGAAGAAGTTTCCTTATTCTTTCTTTTACAGCTGTGTGCTATTCCACTGAATGGATGCGCCTTTATTTATTTATCATTCCCCTTTGACCGAACATCCAGGTTGCATCCAATCATTTGCAATGCCCTCTGAGAGTGGAAGCTGTCATTCTGCCTTGAGCAGTAACAATGAGAGACGCAGGGGAGAGGATCCAGAGTGACTCCAACCTAGAGAGCCCATTTGCCTGCTTCTGTTTTGAACAACTGGACAGACGTTTGGAATCTGCTTAGTTATTTTTCTTGCCCTGGATCAAAACTATATGATTGGGAGAATCTATTTCAGTTAGCCTTTTTTTTTTTTTTTAAGATTATTTATTTATTTGTTTGACAGAGAGACAGAGCACAAGCAGGCAGAGAGGCAGGCAGAGAGAGGGGGGAAGCAGGCTCCCCGCTGAGCAGAGAGCCTGATGCGGGGCTCGATCCCAGGACCCTGAGATCATGACCCGACCCGAAGGCAGACGCTTAACCCACTGAGCCACCCAGGCGCCCCTCAGTTAGCCCTTTTCTTAAAAATCAGTATAATACTCTATATAGTTAAGCATCTAAAACCAGATTACCCTGGGTTCAAGCGATGACTCTTCCCACTTACTACTCAAATTCTCTCTATCTCAAAGTAGAGGTAAAAACAGTATATACCTCACGAGGTTTTATATGGCTTAAATGAGTTAATATACCTATCAGTGGCTCTTATTATGCCCCGCATCTTTCAGAGGTTATCTAGGAAGGAGCAACCAAAACAATAAAAGGTGTCATTATCTCAGGAAATTATGCCCTAAATCAGTGGTTCTCAAAATGTGGTCTGTGGACCAGTAGTATCAACCGGAAATGTGTAAGAAATGCAAACCTACTGAATCAGAAACTCAGAGGGAGGAACCAAGCAATCTGGATTCTTAATAAGCCTTCTAGATAATTCTGATGCATGTTATGGTCCAGGAACTAGTGTTCTAAAATGTAGCGTTTGCCAGCTAAGGGTGGTTTAAAACATTCAGATCACAGAACACCTAAAAATCACGCTCTTTGTGGAACACTGTGAATTGGTGACATAGAAATCCATACATTTTACTATTGGAAAATATGCTTGTATTATCTGTATGCCTTTTTTTTTTTCATTTCGAAATATACATATGGAGTTGTTTTCTTTCTTTCTTTTTTTAAAGATTTTATTTATTTACTTGACAGAGAGAGAGATCACAAGTAGGCAGAGAGGCAGGCAGAGAGAGAGGGGGAAGCAGGCTCCCCGCTGAGCAGAGAGCCCGATGTGGGGCTCGATCCCAGGACCCTGAGATCATGACCTGAGCCGAAGGCAGAGGCTTTAACCCACTGAGCCAACTGGGTGCCCCTGGAGTTGTTTTCTTTTAAATCACATTTCCAAAGTTTTCATTTAGCATTCGTTTGCTACTAGTTCAGTAGCATTAATAGATTACATAGTAGCACGTATCAATATTTAAATAAAAATATAGAGGAGAAAATTAAAAATCAAAAAAGATTCTAACTTTTAAACTCACTCTATAATTACGAAATGAGACTTAGCCACTATGATTTAATTTTCGCCATTTTTTTTCAACCATGTGTTCATTCAGCAAACATTTACTGACTATTGACAACTTTGTCAAGAATGTGCTGAGAGCTTAGAATTCTAGTGACTAAGACAGGCGGGAGGAGGATACGACCTATCCATCGATCTGTCATATGAGTTATCTACAGAAAATCAGGGTCCCATTTGTATTATACCCACATTTTTATGTCATTGGACAGAGTTTCTAGAAGGCCATTACTGTCCCTGTTCTCCCTGGATCCAGCACAATGGTTTCTCCATGAAGAAATGCTATTATCCTGTAGCAAAGACCAGGGGGATCAAATAGGTCTGAGGTTAATTCCAGCCAGCTGGCAAGGCTTCCCTGGAGAATTATTCTGAGAAAGAGTATGAGACAATATTCTGGCTGGGCAGGAAATAGTGCTGTGCACAAAAAAGAAAGGAGAACCAACATAAGAGTTTTTTATTTGCAAGCCTTCGAGAGTATAGCCTTCCTTTTCCTTTGGGATATGAGAGCATATTTCTAAGCATTTCTTGGATTATAAAATGGTGTCTTTTGCCTGGTCTCCCCCTGAGACTGCTAATATTTCTCCTTTCCTCTTGCACGTTCCTTCTCCAAGAGCCACTGGGAATGGCCTGGTCAAGTTCAGAGACGCCAAATAGCGGTTTCTGATGTCAATATGTTAGCATGGGATGATTTTCTCTGTGTTTGGGCTAAGGCTCAAGTGCCCAGCCCTGTTGTTGCTTTCTTCCATTGGTTTCAAGACACCTGGCTTGCTTGTGAAGTAGTGTGAAGCAGCAGGATTTGTTTTCCTGACTTAGAGGGCACACACTTTCCCCTTTGCTATTTGGTTGGTGTTACACAGATGGGAACAAATGGCCCTTCACCTTCCACCTCCTTGTCAACCAACCTCTTGGAATAAACATGCAGATGACTCCCACTGCAAGCTTTGTGCAAGAGAATACCAAGTGGGCATTATAGTCAGGAATTTAGTGGTTGGGCTGGTTCACCATTTGCTCTACAATTAAAAAGGTGTGTATGGCATTTCTAGATTACTCTTTATTTGCTTACATGCCTCTGTTACCAAAAAAAAATCATGAATCCCTATTTAGGATCCATTAGCTTCATAGCTCGAGGGAAGTCTGAACCTGATCAATCTGACTCCTATGGTCTGCTGGGACTATAATTTGGAATGTGTGATGCAAAAAAACCCATTGCATGCTTTAGGAGATGACAAAGACCCTGCAACTCCAAAGATTTTTTTTTTTCCCCAACCCATTTCCTTTAAGAAGAGCCAATATGGAAACATTCCCGGGAGATTTCTCCAGTAGCTCTATTGAGACTAAATGGAGATTATATTTATCCTGATTTGCTGAAGACATTAAAAATCATTGTTCTCTTCCCCTAAAAATGATTTTTTTTTCTCTTCTAATATTTTGCTTCTTTATTCAAATCCAGCCAAGCTCACAGTGCTTGCTTGTCACCAGACTATTTGCAGATATTACTTGGATCTCCTTTTCTTGGTCTTCCTTTCTATGTATTTGTTTTCTATATAAATTTCTTGAGGTGCCTCAAACATAGCGTCTTTAGGCTCTTGTTTTATTTTTCTTTACATTTCTGAAAAATATGTTCTGGGGCCATCTGATTTTAAACCCTACTGCAAAATGATGCTTTACAACTTTTATAAAGTTGCAAACTGGGAATCAAATCAATGTTTCCCATAAGACAATAAGTGTAAAAACATGATTGATTCTAACTTTAGACCACTGTCACATCTGATTCACAGATGGCTAACTCTCAACTAACCCTAATAATAACGGATAGGAAGAGAACTGTGTGTTGAATTAAATCATGGGTGACCGTTTTTATAATAATACCAATTTCCTTCCCTCACCAGAATGCAGAAAGAACACTGCAGAGTAAAACTGACTGGCTTGTTTTTATATTGCTTTTCTTCCCACCTTCCTTTGGAAAAACAATGAGCAAAGACAAGGGGGATAAAGAGACTAAAGGATGAATCTCAAGATATGTGAAAATGCCATGAACTATCCCTAGAGAGTAAACAAACAAACAAACAATCAAACCTGGCTTTTGTTGGAACTTTCAAGATTGTGGACATAATATGCCATGTCCATTCACTGGCTCTAAGCAGTTTTTACAGCCAGTCATAAAATGGAAAGTAAAGGTTCATTGTGAAAGAGTTGGCACGTATTTAACAAAGGTAAGACAAGCTGGCACCACTATAATTTATCCCCATTAGCATGGGGTTCAGTGGTGATCTTATGGTAGAGGGCACAGCTAATAAAGAACTTCAAAAGAAGAGAGAACAAATTATGAAATGTTGATTAGTGTAAGCAGTTTACATTTTCAGCCATGGTGAAACTAAATTTAAATTGCAAAGATTCGCAAATATCCCTATTAGTTCGGATAGCTAAGCCAGCCATTCTATAAATGGATATGGATTTCACATGAGGAGTTTTGCCATAAAAAAAGACTCAGTTATCATATCTAAAATCTACACTATTTAACTTTGAACAGCAATGAAATGATAGCTCTTGAAAGCACTTAAGAGAGGTTATCTGTTAAATCTACACTTGTAAAGATTTTCCTTGGGAAGCCAGAAAATAACCGGATTCCTTTGCTTTGTAAGAACCCTCATATTTCTAAAAATGAGAACTAATTGACTACTTAATCATTACTTTTACAGGTAAAACAACTGCATCCCCATCAGCTTTTTCTTGAAAAACTCATTTTCCATATCCTTGATTACTTGGTTACTTTTCTCTGGCTCTTCTCCCCACTCCCACTTTTCTCTTAAAAAAGAAAAGTAGGTAGGTCTCAATAAAGATTCTTTCAAACCTCACCCAGAAGCATTCCCACTGGGGACTCTTGTGTTTTTTGTCTTTAGTTTGGGCAATTCCATTAAAAACATAACCAAACACTTTTACATTCCTAAGAGAAGAGATTGGAACACAAATCAAAGATGACAACTAAACCTCTAAAATTCTAATAGCTCTAATCCCTCTGTTAAGCGTATGGAGGGCCTGCAGACCACATGAGTTCACCCAGAAGAACATGCTGTTTACCTGGGAACCAGCTGCTTTACCATGAAATAGGCTTTGTGCTCATCTTAAAGTCTTGCGCCAAGAACTTATAATGTACTGCACACTATTGAAAGGGGTAAGCAGAATGCTGTGATCAGGGTACTTAAATCAGTTGCTTTTTAGTGCATTATTTTAGTCGTGAGAAAGTTGGATAAGTCAAGCTCTTTCTGAGACCCCAGAGATCAAAGAGAATTCAGTTAAGGGCAACTCTTTGAAGAGCAACAACTATACTATTATTTACCAGAAGTTCTGTGAAATGTAGGTTTGGCACATTTATTTCCGTAATTCTTACGCACACTTCAAACACCAAGGAAATCTGTTTAAAAATATAGATTGGACCATTTAAAACTTACGTGGGCTGGCATTTTGTTTTAGTACAGGAGATTACAAACTGAAGGTATATCTCGATGTTGTTTACAAGCATCACAATGGCCATCAGCCAAGGCCCTCAAAAGTTATGGAAGAAACACATACAACTATGAAATGCTTGTAGTCAAACCAAAACCGAGACTTTTTTTTGTTTAACCAGAGGGATGATACTTCAGAACTGAAAGGAGTGCTATAGATCCAAAATCCATAAACCCACACCAGCAGCATGGCCTTCACTTGGGAGCTTGTTAGAAATGCAGATTTCCACCTCAGATTTACTAAATCCTTACCTCAGATTTACTAAATCTGCATCTTAACAATATGTCCAAGAGGTCTGTATGTACATTAAAGTTTGGAGAACGCTATTTCATAGATGACTTTTTAAAAGGAAATTTTAGCTGTAAAATATCATCCTCTTAAGCTCCCTCTCCAGGAAATTAAAAGTGCTAATTTAACAAAAATATGGCAATTAGAAATCTCTTGCAGAGCCATCAGCAAAGCCTTTGGTCTCTGGAATCAGAGGATGGCCTACTTTACCCAAGCACCACGACTGGGGGAAAAAGAGTTAAAAGATGGCTCTTGGCAAAACATCAGATATTCCCTTCCATGTCTTACCTTGTCTAGTGAGGAATCTCCCTAGAATCAGCTTCTTTATTTCACACACTTTCTCTAGAAAAACTTCAAAGGAGGGCCAGGTGCACTAAGATTAACAGGTGTTTATTATTATAATTAATTTAACTGAAAGAATTTAGTTCCATAGCAGTCCTGAGGAGATTGTGAACCCAACTGGCAGAGTTAGCAGCCTCTAAGCATACTCAGAAAGATCAAGAGGTCTTGATCTCTCACAGCAAATTGATCTTTTAAAAGGTATGGGAAGGGAGAAAATTCTATTTCCTAAAAGTTGAAGGATAGAACTGTGGGGATCTAACTGGAGGTGAATTGCCTTTCTTTGAAATGCTGAATGACTTCCAACCCAGCTTGTGGTTTAGTTTTCCCCTATGCATAGAACATTTTAGGACTAGTGGCATAGTTTCTAATGGTAAAGAGCAGATACCTAAAGACTAGGTTTCAAAGGATATGGGAAATAATTTATCACAATTCTGAGTTGTTTTCACTGAAGACCCTGCAGCAGTTGGCCATTTTTGCTGGTTCCCCAGCCTATCCCTTTCCAGAAAGTACTCAGGTGTTTTCAGGCATTTTAAGGAAATGTGCTCTTAAATTTCTTTCTTAATTTTTTTTGCTCAGCCTCTGTCGTGTAGCAGTGTCTGCAGGGAAGAGTCGAAGACAAGTACTCTACATGATTCCTTAGAGTAGTGCTGCCTGAAAAGTGGACCAGAGGTCAACCAGATCTGAAACTTCTGCTGTGCTTGTTCAAATACGGGCTCACGAACCTCCAGACCTAGTCAATCAGCGTCCGTGGAAATTGGATCTTAGTATCTACATTTTGATTTTTTTTTTGCATGTAAACTACTGCTTACAGCTTAAAATCAGTTGAATTTTGGACTATGAGAACACTCCGCCTGCAGAATGTTCCACAACTATGTCCAACATTTAGTCTGGGGTTTGAGTGAGCCTGAGGTGTCTTACTATCTTGAGGTGTCCCAGCCCAGGCTAGGTTATTTCTCTATGTCGAAGTGTTAGAGGAAGAAACAAAGTACATCAGCAGGTCCCCTGAAACACTGAAATGCTTCCCTGGTGATCTAAATTGTAGCGGGGTGGATCTCCAACCCAGATTCTCTCTGCCCGGCCATAAGATGTTTCTATAAACAGGTTCTCTCAAACTGTGGGATTAGAACGATCACTGCAAGAAAGAAGTGGCACATCAGCTAGACGGATGAGGAAACCCCTAAAGTTTCACTTAGATTTCCTTGAAACATACAGGGTTCCTGTTAGGTACCCTGGTAGTCTAAGCCTGAACTCACCTTGCAACTGATTGGTCCTTTCTTGGGTGGTTTTACAATGTGCACCACAATTGTGCTTTCATTCCTTAATTTCTACTCTGAGAAATTAGTAGGTTTAAACTTTCCATCTGTTCTGGTCAAGAGAGCCTATTCATCAAACTCTAAACTCACTGTGTTCTTATCACATTATTGGTAGAAAGGGAACATTTATATGAATAGTAGAAGACAAAGCTTATCCAGAAAGAGAGCCCTTATAATCAATGTTTATAAGTGAATATTAATGCTCATTTTAATTTAAGCTCCAAAGACGACAAGAAATCAACTAGTACACTTTTTAAACCACTTTTACATTAAAAGTGTTTTTGTTCTTGTCAGATGCTCTATTTCTTGTCAACATAAGTTGAGTCTTCCACTGAAATCAGCAGTGAGGTAATAGATATGGGGCAGGGTTTTCCCATTAACCTATACACCCAGCCCAGATTCATAAGCCATCATCTGGGCACCTACATATTATGATCAGTAGTTAACTGTCTCATGTTTCACTTAATGTGAGATTTCCTCTTTGAGGTCCTGTATTTTTTAAAAATACACAAAGAATTTAGTTTCGCTTCAAAGGAGCAATAAAAAGAATGTTATGCTTGGCCCAAGAACTAAATGATTTCCATCCTCACGAAAAGCAGACAGCCATCATTATATGTCCAGGCTCCTAATAGACAGCCATCAATTTTTTTCTCTTAGAATGACTGATTTTTGTCCCTATAAACTACTCAGAATTAATTAAACTCAGAATGAGGTAAGCGTGGCATTTGCATGGCAGGAAGTAAACCCACAAACTTTGAGGGACATGTAGCCACTCTCACATCTTAAACCTTTACTCTTTATGCTCTCAATATCACTTATATGCAAACAGATTTATTCTGGATGCCTCGAGAAAAATTCTGGTTACCTCAACGAGCTATTTATTATTCGCTGTTTCTGGATCTGAAGTGTCCAGATAATTGGCCAATTCATTTAACATAAAGTTGTGTGTTTAAGTGACAAAAGGGTAAATGGCAAAGGAGGGGAAAATGACTCTTTTCAATATAAGCTTTTTTTTTTTTTCTTCACTATAAGCACACGTTTACAATCAGACGGGAGTGAAGAAGTTACTGCCTGAGTATTAATGACACTATGTGGAGACAAGGTTTATTCCAAGTTCACACTGCTCCCGGCAAAGGTGTGTAGTTCTCACTGATCATCAGTTTATGAAATTACTAAGGGCTTGTTTGCCCTTAATTTCCTAAAGGATTGGTAGGAAATCATGTTGTCTCTCTGTCTCAAATGAATAAGTAAAATCTTTGGGGCACCTGGGTGGCTCTGTGGGTTAAGCCTCTGCCTTTGGCTCAGGTCATGATCTCAGGGTCCCAGGATTGAGCCCCGGATCAGGCTCTCTGCTCAGCAGGGCAGAGATCTTCTTGTGATCTCTTTTTCTCTGCCGAATAAATAAATAAAATCTTTCATTAAGAAAGGAAATCAAATCAAAGATTATCACTATGTAATAAGTTAAAAAATGGCACTTTTCAAATAAATTGTGCAATTTGCCTCAAGTTGTGTAATGATTCCCTGGTGAGCCTAGATTAGAATTCAGAACACAGAGGGGCCTGGATAGAGAGTTCAGAGTGTGTTCTCTGGGCCCATACCTTATCACACAGGATCTCACACCGTTCTCACAAGAATCCTGTGAGGTAAGTTTTCTTATATCCATTTTACAGGGGAGGAAATAGGGACTTGGCGAAGGTCATTTGGCTACCTTCACGCGGTTGGAAAATAATCAGAACCTGGAATCAAACACAATCCTTCTCTCTTCAAAGCTCATGGGCTTTCAGCTCCGGATCTAGCGTTATCCCAAGTGCAACACTCTCACCACTCTTCAGGTGGTACAAGGAAGAATTCCGGCGCAGTAGTTCTCGAACTTCACTCTGAGTGAGAATCACCTGTGAAGCTCGTTAAACTGCTGAACCCCACACCCTTCCCAAGAGCTTCTGAGTCAGCACCACCCAGGCGGTTCTGAAGCAAGCGTTCGATGGGTCTCACCGTGAGAAACGCACTGGGGATGAGAATGTAATTAGCACGACAAACCCACTTCACAGGCATTTCCCTTTCCAAATAAACTTAAGTAAAAAAAAAAAAAAAAAAAAAAAGCTGGTGCAGGGGACTTTAAATTCACACACTCTTTTTTAAATTTCACTTTATCTAAAGAAGAAAATGTCGAGCAAACAATTGTAGAGGTGGTGGCAGATCTGACAAAGATTGTCCAAGGTGATACTCCTAACGATTGAGTTATCAGGCAAGCGGCCCATGACCGTTACCCAGACATGGAACTTCGCTGGCCACCCAGAAGCCTCTTGGTGTGCCCCTTGGTGTGCCTCAGCCCATCATAGCCCCCTGTCCCTCCCTTCAAAACTGACCACTAGCTGAGATTAAGAGCAATCATTTCATCAAGTGGCATTTCTAGTTTTTCTCACCCAAGTGTCCATCCTGAGATATGGTCGTTTCATCTTGCCCATTCTTTAAAATCTGGCGTATATTTTCAATCCCTTTTGATCTGCTAGTTATCTTTTTTCTCCCCCTTATAATTTATCTTTTGAAAAAAAAAATCTCATACTAACTAAAGTTTCCCACAGACTAGATTTTGCTGATTGCATACCCTTGGTGCAGTTCATTTTGTTTCCCTGTCCTTGGTATTTCCTGCAAATTGGCAACTGGGTCCAGAGACTGAGCAGATTCAGTCTGGCAAAGCCCTAGGTGGTGTGTTCTTCCATCAAGAGGCATATAATGTCTGATGCTGCCTCCTTTTTGATGTAAGCAAGCCATTGCCTCAACGCCTGGATCTACTAAGTCATTAGATATTACAAAATTGTGACCTTCTAATTGTTATCATTTTGTTTTTGTTTGTTAGCTCTACTAATTTTATAAGGAGATACCTAGTGGTATGGTTCACAAAAGAAACGCAGATAAATGCTTGACTCTTTTACCTACCCAGTTTTTATTTTTATTATTTTTTTTTAAAGATTTTATCTATATTTGACATAGAGAGACACAGCGAGAGAGGGAACAGAAGCAGGGGGAGTGGGAGAGGGAGAAGCAGGATTCCCACTGAGCAGGGAGCCTGATGTGCGGCTCGACCCCAGGACTCCGGGATCATGAACTGAGTCGAAGGCAGACGCCTAACAACCGAGCCACCCAGGGGCCCCACCAACCCGGTTTTTAAAGCAACAACTTGGTCCCTGTTATCTTCAGAAGGTGACCAAATAGCGCTATATATAAATATATATATTTATGAACTCGCAGATTTAAACATACTTAATGGAGTTCAAGCCTTTGTAATTTTTATCCATTTTGAAACTAATGTTCATTGAGAGTCTTGTCTTCAAGGGGGTTCTCAAGTCCACTGGACATGACCCTAGTAGTCTTTGACAGCTTCTTGGCTATCTGGTATTACGAGATCTTCCAGGCTCATCTTATACATCTCCTGCCCCAGACTTGGCATCAGCTATTTCCCAAGAAATTCTGGTTTCTTTTAGAGGAGAATGGTATTTCACATTCACATCTGGGCCCTTGTAATCCTCATTGTTTCTGAGTCGGTTATTGTTTCTAGACCTTTTCAGCGAACAGTGCTAAGAAATACACACACTAGATATGTACATATGTTTTTTAAAAATACAATACCTCATAGATTCACACTACAATGCAAATCTAGGACAACGAGATTTTCATAGGGCTCATGGGACAATAGTTCTTGAGTTCTTCCATGTTGATTACAAATTTTGTGCCCCATTTTATATGAAAGTCAGTTTTGCTAGATATAAAATCTTGGCACACATTTTCTTTCCTTGAGTGTCTTTATTTTCTTCTGGTAGAAAACATTGCTGTTGAAAACTGATGATAATATTATTGGATTTTCCTTATATGTCATTTGCTTACTTTGTCCATAGGCACAAAGGATTAGGACTTTTTTTTTTTTTTAAGATTTTATTCATTTATTTGACACAGACAGAGAGATCACAAGTAGGCAGAGAGGCAGGCAGAGAGAGAGGGGAGGAAGCAGGCTCCCCACTGAGCAGAGAGCCTGACACGGGGCTCGATTCCAGGACCCTGAGACTACGACCCGAGCCGAAGGCAGAGGCTTTAACCCACTGAGCCACCCAGGCGCCCCAGGACTTTTTTTTTTAAGTTCAGTAATTTTACTTTTCCTTTAAAGTTCAGTAATTTTACTTTTCCTTTAAAGTTCAGTAATTTTACAAGAATTTTTCTTGGTGTTGATTATTCTAGGTTCATACTCTAAGGTTCACAGTGTGCTTTTTAAAAAAATTTTTTTTCCTGTTTCAGAAACATTTCTTGGATTTTAGCATTTGTTCTAGTCCTATGCATTGTTTTTCTTCTTTAGGAATTTATGTTATCTTCAGGCTTTATTTTCTTTGTCTGTCTTTAAATATCCACCTTATTATATTGAATCTTTTTTATTTCTTTCATCATTCATTTTGAACTTTAAAATTTTTCACCCTTAGCTTCTTCACTTATATTTCTTCTAATTTAGTCTTCACTTTTTCTTTTATTTTAAATTTTCTGACACCTATTCCCTGACTTCTGAGTTTTTCAAAGTACAATTATTGTTATTTCATGTTTTTTTCCCCCCAAATATGTTTAATTTTTCAGTGTTACAAGATTGATTGTTCATGCACCACACCCAGTGCTCCATGCAATACGTGTTTTTAATAATTTTCTTGAAATATTTAGCTTACTTTTAAATAACATATTACAGTTTTTATCTTTTTTTACTCATGTCTTTCTGGTGTGATTTATTGCCTGTAGAAATGTTATTCTGCTCTCAATCTCTTTTTTCTTTCAATAGCTTTGTATAGCACTTGACCTTAAAATTTTTCTGCTGCCAATTCTTATGTAAAATTAGTTTTCCTGAACTTTTCAGAAGGATTTTGGTTCATACAAATTTTCTAACTCCACAGAGATCTCTCTTCTGTTGTTTTTGTAGATCATTTAAAATATATACACATATGGCAGCTACAAATACCTGACTAGTACTCCTCAAGGTCATGACAAACAAGGAAAGTCTAAGACACTGTCACAGCCCAGAGGAGTCTCAGGAGGCATGAAAACTATGGTGTCCCGGATGGGATAAAACAGAAAAGGAACATTAGGTAAAAACTAAGGAAATCTGAATAAATTATGGACTTCAGTCGATAATGATGTATTAATATTGCTTCATTAATTATAAAAATTATACCATATTACTATTAGATGTTAAAGATATTAATAATAGGTGAAACCGGGTGGGAAGTATATGGGAACTCGCTGTACTATCTTTTCAATTTTTCTATATCTAAAACTTTATTTCTGGGGTGCCTGGGTGGCTCAGTTGGTTAAGCATCTGCCTTCGGCTCAGGTCATGATCGCAGGGTCCTGGGATTAAGTCTTGCATTGGGCTCCTTGCTCAGCAGGAAGTCTGCTTCTCCCTCTCCCTCTGCCTGCTGCCCCCCCCACTTGTGCTCTCTCTCTCTCTCTCTCTCTCTCTCTCTCTCTGTCAAATAAATAAATAAAATCTCTTTAAAAAATAAATAAATGAAATTTTATTTCTGAAAAATAAAGTCTATTTTACTCATACACACATGCTTGCTTTCGAAGATTTCCTGGCTGTTTCCCCTACCCATCCACTTTTATCTGAACCCTCTGTTTTCTTTACCTCTTCAGTGTGAGGCCCAGTGTGCTGGAGGAGAGCCCTGGTGGGTCAGTTTCAAGACTCACAGAGTCTTGTGAGTCTTGTGTTGCCCCAGGCACTTGAAATCTTAACGTGGGACCTTTGTATCAAACACCTGACAATTTCAGCTATTATCAAACTGATTGGCTTTAGTTCCCAGTTTCATCTATTTTGGGGTTCATCCATTATTCCCGTATTTCTCAAATCCAGCCCCATTACTTCCCTCTGTTTTCTTTTACACAGATGCCAGAAAGGTACAAATCTTATGGCTCATATTCTAGGGGTCGCTGGTTTACCTGGTTCCCTGGCATTTTCATAGTTATCCATGGATTTTTGGTATTATGACCCAGTTGCTCTGTTTTTTTCCTTATAGTTTACGATTCTGAGTGCTTATATATATATACATATACATATACATATACATGTGTATGTATATGTGTGTGTATATGTATATATATACACACACATAGATGGCATGCAATTCACCCTGTGGTTTTTTGTGGGGAATTTAGGAACACCCAAAATCATGCTGCCTCCACTCTCCCAGCATTCCAAACTTTAAAGCACTCACCAACATTATAGACTACTGAGATAATGAGGATTTTATTATGGTAGAAGATCCAATGTCTTGTTTAAATATAGGCTAGAATGAGCTACGGTGGCAAAGATATGGTGCTGTGTTTTTCCACGTGCTTTAAAAGCAGAAACTCAAGGGCTTCCTGTCACATGTGGTATATAAACAGTTCACAATTCCTGACGGTGCTATCTATGAGGGCAGCATTGGCAACATTTGAAATTTATCAATCATCCCACTAATCTCATTCATTTTACTTTATTGCATTTCTCTTAGTGGATCGTTTTGTTTTGTTTTGTTTTCTGAGGAGTCAAAAGAAAACCCAAAACACACACGAGTGTGATTTCATCATTTTCTGTCAGGGCATGATGCCTGGGTGGCATTTTCCTCCTGTCACCCAGGAAACACAGCTTTGCACTGGAGATGGTCTCAATGGTGCAAAACTCAGGTGACATCAGAACAGCTGACATACTGGGAAATAATCTACCTTATTTCCAGGGGCCAGGTTTAAAGAGTTCTTTAAAAAAAAAAAAAATTCTCTCTTGGAACACTGAAAAAATAAAAAAAAAATTTAAATAAATAAAAATTGAAAATAAAAAAATGCTCAAGGTCTCCTCTGAGGTTTTTTCTACCTTTCCTGACTTAGCAGGCACATAGAGACTGTAATATCCTCTCAGTGTTTCCCAGGCCTATCTGACAAGAAGGCCATATTTTTGGCCCAGGCCCAAAAAGCTGATTCTACCACTATCTTAGATGGATACTTTTAACAGAGCCTACTCATATAACCGTCAGTAAACTGCTAACTAAGCAAAACCAAACTTGTTAGAAAGAATCCACTCAACCTCCAACAATCTCTCCCTAAGGTGTTAGTAATTCTCCAGACGAATTTGTACAAATTTCATTTCCTCTGTCCACCCCCTGACCATTCTTTAGGCAAAGTGCTAAAAGTCAACCAAGGAGAAGAAGTAACAGGGGCCCTCACACAATCCATAGCCTAGATAATGAAACCCTAAATAAAGGACATAATATTCTACTTTAAAGCCACAACTAGACCTTGTTGGAATTAGACAGGTGCTCTTTCTCCCCAGAACATTCTAAGGATGAGAGGCCACCCTCAGAATACCACCCTAACACAAGCTGATCCCCATACACACCACTAGTCATGGTTTGTTTTCTTATATGGCAAAAGTTTATTTTATTTCACTGCTCCATCAAAATTATTTATCTCATTTATCATACAGTTCCTGCCTGGTGTGTTTTGCCAGAACCAACATGCATGAAAATTATGTTAATGGACCTTGGACTGGTTTTAATGTACTTCATATAATCAAGAAACTAAACAAACAGAAAGGGCTCTGAAAGGTGCTCATTTTACTCAGAAGAACCGCTTGCTCTCGTAAGACACGTTTTTGAGGAGAGTACCTGCCAAACATCAAACCACCAGCCATTCCCTTAGAAAAGACCTGTTTGTTGAGAGAAGAAAACAGACTAAGGGACTTAGCATTGTATCCCACCCCATCAAGTACCCTAGGTTTCCATTAACCAATGGTGGTTTCATGGAGAGAGATTGGGAAGTGATTTGGAAAAGATTCTTAACACGAAAACTGACCAAGAGAAAAATTAATTTTCGACTTTTGAGGAGAAGCCAGCTTGGTGAAAATGGTCCCTTGCTTAAGGAATTCAGTGTGTGTGTGTGTGTGTGTGTGTGTGTGTGTGTGTTTACACAGGGGTGTCACTATAATACGGCCTTGGTGGTCTACTTCCAAACACGCTGACGTCAGGAAAAGCAATATTATAAAGAGGTCTTTCTGCTACTTTTGAGAAATCGAATATCCGAGGATTTAGTATGAGATAGGCCCACTTTATCATAAATTTTCCTCCATAAATAAGTTTTATGGAAAAACTCCATTAAACTTGCTGAAGAACTGAAAGTTTGAGGATGAGTTTTAAGTAGCTTCGTGATATTGCTTTGAATATTTATATCTACATACTATTTTTTTTTAAATAAACAACTGCAAAAAAAAAGTCTTGAGAGCCAGGAATTGGGCTCGTCCCTGGGACACAACAGCAACCACACACCCACACAGATCCCTTGTTAGCAATGTCAAAAGAATGCTAAAACCAGATAGAAGGTATGTGTCTGAAATGAAAATAAAGACATTGGTCTGCTATTTTTAGTCATTTAAAGGATAGTATCAGACGGGTTGCCCAATCAAACCTATAGAGTTGGACGTAGTTAAAAATGGCTGAAGGACGTGATCTTGAAATGACTGCAATGTGTAAAATCTGTAACTCTTGCTCTGATCTTTGATACCACCCAGGACATTGAGGTCCTCTCTGTCCCAGTGACAGGAGAAACTCTGTGCTTTTCACAGGAGAAATGTTTGTTTTGTTTTTGTCTACTCTGTCTTCCATTAAGAACAAGAGCTACTTTGCTTCCTGAAGAATAAGAAGGCAAAAACCCAGCTGGACATCACCACGTGCAGAAAAGCAGTAAATATGAGAGCTGGCAGTGGGAGCAGGTTGCCGAAGCAGGACCCTGGAGATTGGAGACTGGCAAAGAGTCTGTGACCAAAGGGGGCCTGAAACATGATATAATTTCAATAAAGCATCTTCTCAAGATGGCTCAACAACAGTGAAACCTCCACAATTGGAACGTTTGTTCTTTGACTCAATTAAACAAGGCTTTGTCTATGGAAATAAAAACATACTCCTAAAAAAAGATGGCTCATGAAACTTTTCATTTATTTGCACTTGAACTCAATATATGAGTCAAACTCTTTCCTTACTTTTCGTTTAACAAGGAGCAGCAGGGGGGCAGGGGCAGCCGTGGTGAGATAGAGAGAGAAGAGGTAAAGGGTGAAAAGACTCGGGGAGCCTGGGTGACTCAGTTGGTTAAGCGACTGCGTTCAGCTCAGCTTATGACCCTAGAGTCCCAGGATCGAGTCCTGCTTCGGGCTCCCTGCTCAGCGAGGACTCTGCTTCTCCTTCTGACCTCTCTCCTCTCATGCTCTCTCTCTCCCTCAAATAAATAAAATCTTTTTTTTTTTTTTTAAGAGTGAGAACACCCCTGGGTAGAAAGAGAAAATAAACCGCAAAGGAGTGAAATAATATAAAGAGAAGTGTAAGTAAAAAACAGAAATGGAAGCCAAGTTTTCACCATATACTTCCCCCTTTGGGCATTTTACTAGCAGTCAGTCCTCTAGGTAGAAAAAGATAATAATCCCTCTTTACTCTGCTCAACTATGCAACAAAATTATCAGGTCTATGCCTATACCACATTTTTAAAGAGATATTGACCAACTCTTGTTGGTCAGTCACAAGGCTGTGACTGGGGCTATAAGAATCAAGCAGGATCTTTGAGGAGACTAGCTAGGTCTGTTTATCTAGAGAAGATTTAGCTGTGAAGTATGATAATTAACTCAAAGTTTCTGAAGGGCAGGAAGGTAGATAAAGACATAGGCTTGGAGGTGTTGCCCTTGATAACACACCCAGGACCAATAAAAGGAGATACATTTGGGATCAATGTAGAATTTTCCAATATCCAGAGTCCTCAGAAAGGACATGAACTGCTTCATAAATAGTGAGGCCCTTATCTCTAGATGTACTCAAGTCAGCTGCTGAGAACTATCAGAGTTATTACAGAAAGGATTTAGATTAGTGAGAACTCAATTGCAAGGGACAGAAAACTAATTTAATTTAGATGACTAAAGCAAAAAGGAAATGAATTGGTTCAATATAATTCTAGATTCAGCATAGATGGATCCAGAAGCTCAAATGATATCATCGGGAATCTGTGATCACTCGGTTCTGCCTGCCTCTGTGTTGGCTTCATACAAAGGCAGGTTATTCCTCAGCTGGTGGGAAAGATGGCAGCCTCGGCTTTCAGTCTTACACGCCACCAACTAGGACACAGGAATGGAAGGAAAGTCTTCTTTCTTGATAACACCAGCAATTGCTGGAATTCACTTTAGCTCGGTCAAGTGCCTCCTCCGAACCTGTTGTTATGGCATTGGGAAGGCAGCAATCCCACAAGCCAGAACTAAGTCACGGGCTCATCCTTGCACAATCCTTGGTGGTCATGGCCCACAGCACTCTCTGTGGCCAGGTCTGGGTCATGGGCACACCCTTAGAGTGGGAGAGGAGGGTGGGCATGGGGTCAACAATCCCTGCCTCCTAAACCACATGGACCCGAGAGTTGCCAAAGGAAAATCAAGACGCTTTTGTCAGAAAAGAGGGAGGAGTTTCAGGTTAGACAAAAATGACAGCAGCTATATCCTGTAGCAAGGATAGGAGCCAGGCCTGCAAAACTTTTACAGCCTTTTCCGGTTAAAATGTTGTTTATTGCTAAGTCACACTCACTAAGTCAAGAACTGGGTACTCATTCTATAATTTAAAGCCAAACTGTTGACTTTTAGTTACAGGATCTCTTAGATATACAGTTACGTCAGCTCGGAAAGTAAGTTACTCAAGTAATAGCCTGTTCATCACTTCCCTTTGTAAGATGTTAAGACGGACACCAGTGGTGTACTAGTAAAATGGCTCTTGGAAAATAAAGCCCTGATTATAGTATTTCCCCATCTCTGTGCTGTAAATACTCCTTTAAAGGCCAAGTCCAAGCTACCGACATGAGGTCACTAACAACAGAGTTGGGAAGAGATGCTCATGTTTGTCACTCCTGGAGTTGGTACCGTCCAGCTCCAGCACCTGACAAGACTGAATAAATTTCCAAGCCTGTAAAAAATGATCTCAGATGATGGAGTCCAGGTTTTTTTTTTTTCCCATTTTGTTTAAGGATATGGGGAGAGAGCATGAATTAAAAATATGCCATAAAATATACAAATTACGTACATTCATTTCTCTATGGTGGATGCTAATAACCGTTGTCTTGTATTTATTCCACATGATATGGCATTTCCTAGTGAAGTCTTCATAAAAGCATTCTCACTTCTTATGATTGGATCTTAAGAATCATGAAAGAAAACAGAGGCACTGCTAGTTGGTGGCTTATTATGATACCTCCAGATTTGTCTGAAAAGCCTAAGACCCCACTCCACCTGACAAAAACTGATATACTTTTTGGCAAAAAGAACCAAATCTAATGGGAAAGAAAGCATAGACCTACAACAGTTTATCCATGACTTGATTTGTTTTGTGATAAATACAGAAAAATCCCACAAAAACAAATACAATTGTTTATGAACTTACAGGACAGGCATTAGGCAAGAGAGGAAGAGAGCATAGGCTGGCACAGAAACTCAATGGGAGAGCCATTCCTTACGGTGTGAGAACACTTTGAAGGTACCTCTAGCAAACCTTCTTAGTATGTCTCCTCCCAAAAGGTCTCAGTTCAAATTTCAAGAATCCCACATCCCAAACAGACCGTTGCAGTTATTTTGAAATGAATTGCTTCTAATTCAGTCTTTTCAGATACTGCAAAATAGAGTGTGGCCAAGTATATTATTTCCTAGTTTGTTTACAGTATCCTGCTGGAATTTTAGAAATTGATTTTGTCCTCACTGTCAGCAGCCTCAACTATTTAACCATTTTGAACTTTGAAAAGGGCAGGTTCAAGTCAACACTTGGAAATAATAATAGTTAACAATTATGCAAGCCTTCCTTCATCCCAGATGCTGTTCCAGTTAATATAGGCCCTTTGATGCATTCACTCAACAAACAGTATTGTACTGGACTGAGGTCTATAGCCCCAAGAAGCAGATTCCAAGAGGCCTTTCAAACCAGTAAGACCTGACTCAGGGATCAGGAGCTGAAGCCCAAATCAAGCAGTGCATAGAATGACAGGAGCAAGGGAAGCATGAGGCCACCCAAGGAGGCGAGAGATGGGAACTTTCCTGGCTCCCAGAGGGTGTGTGTGTGTGGCTTGTTCCATGTAACATGTCATAGATGAAACAAATACAGAATCCCTTTTTGAAAAGTAGAAATCTGAATTTTAAAATGGGTGGATTTTTTAAAGATTATTTATTTATTTACTTGAGAGAGAGAAAGAGAGGGAGCACAAGCAGGGAGAGGGGCAGAGGGAGAAGCAGACTCCCCTCTGAGCAGAGAGCCTGATGTGGGACTCAATCCCAGGACCCTGGGATCATGACCCGAGCTGAAGGCAGATGCTGAACTGACTTAGCTGCCCAGGCGCCCCTAAAGTAGGTGGATTTTTTAAAAAATTCTTTGGGGAAGTTATTTTTATGGAAACTATAAAACCATAAGAGGACAGATTGATCTATTGAATTTGTCTCAAAATTTAAAACTTCGGTAGGAAAAAAATACCACACAGAAAGTAAAAAGGCAAACTTGAATAAAACTTTTATAATATAGACTGCTTATATAAAAAAATCTGTTATAAATCAAAAGGAAGGAAGGAAAGAAGGAAGGAAGGAAGAGAAGGGAAGAAAAGGAAGAGGGAGGAGGAAGGAGAAAGGAGAAAAGGAAGAAGAAAGGCAGAAAAGAAAAATAAGCAAAGGACAAACATGAAAATCTTCTCAAAATTTTATATACATCACTCATAATTTCAGTAATGGAAGTTAATACAACAATGAAGTATTCTTTTTTGACCTCCACTTTTAAAATTAAAACAAGCATGTCAGCAAGTGTGTGGTAAGAGATAAATTATGAAATTTTTCCTGAGGACAATTTGGCAAAACACCAAAATTTAAAATACATATATCCATTGACTTTGCAATTTGGTTGAAATCCAGAATCCAGAATCATAGTAAATCAATAAAATCAGGATTTTGACTAATGAAGAAGCAGGCCAACTAAAAATGAACACTATTGTTCCTAGATGATTGATGATGTAATTTATAATATGAGAGAATGTGAGCTTTCTCGGACTGGCCTAATGGAGAACAGGTCAACTTAGAAGAATATTTATGAGCAGAGCTAATAACAAATTCTGAGCCTACTTTGATCTGTGATTTGCTTGAACTGGTTTCTCCTTTGCCCTCCCCCAGACTGATCATCCGGTAGAAACCAAGGTTATCCAAAACCCAGCATACCACATAGGTCAGCAAGCTAAGAGTGGCACTGTACTGGGGGCCGGGGAGGAGAGAGAGTGTGTAACAAAAAAAAGCAAATGCTATGTGACCGCATGGGTGGGAAAGGCTTCACAGAAGCATATTACCTGAAATGGGCCTTGAAGAGGAAGAACAGAGGATTGGAAAAGCCAGTCAGTCCAAGGGTAGGGAAGAGCAAGATCTAGAGTCAAGAATGGACAGAAAAATTTGAGACTTAAAGACAAATCTAGGAGATATAGGACTAGGAGCTGGGAAATTCTTAGCACTTATCTGCAACCATCAGTAGATCGAAGAAAACAGATTCCCTGGGTCTCGAGATGTCCTATATGAGTGGGTCCCAAACTTTATACATTCATGACTCTCGCTCCAAATTCTTGCCCTATTAGATAATAAGTATATTTGCTCTGAATTTTTTCCTTTGGGTCTACCCCTTTTGTATGTAGCCTTGTCTTAAGGAATAACACTCACAGAATAATAATATCCACAACATAATATTTATGTTAGAAATAGGTCTTGTAATACATGTTAAGTAAATATATAGCTAGTACAATATTTGTTAAAGTTCCTGTATACTACCTGATACACTGACACAGCAAAGTGACACATATCCCACCTTTAAGAAATGCTGGTCTTCAGACACAGTCACTTTGAACTGATGGGAAAGCTGTCATTTGTTCATGTTTACATCACATATGACAACCTAGATCAAACATGAAGTGTGAAATTGAGGATACCAGATGGCATTTTTAAACCGTGCTGAAGGATAACTGAGCATACTACAGTACAGTGAGAAACTAACATTTTGGGGGAAACTATTGTGTGTAGTCTGTGTGCTGGCTATTTAAAATATCTTCTGAATGGACACAGAGTTTTCACAAAATCCAATAATGTAACCAAGCAAGTAACCTGGAAATACAAACACCTTCATATCCCTAAACCCTGACTATCTGATATTAAGTATCATTTCAAAGTAGTTTGGGCTCGGTTTTACTTCCAAGCTTTTGAGGAAGGCTGTTGGATCTCACTTGAAAGGATGACTATCCTTTAAGAAGGAAGACCACAATACCACAAGAAACAAGAAAAAAATATATAACCCTCAATTATCTTACAACATTTACTAAAGGCGGGAGAGATTTCAAAATAGTGTGACAGCTGGTTGGAAACATGGCGTGGTTTCTCCTTCATCTGACTAGTTGCTTAAGGTACATGTATTCATGTTGCCCAACAGCAGAGTTTTCTGGGTGACCAAGGAAGATTTTTAACTCGGGTTATAATTGTGACAGTATGGACCCTTCTTCATAGAAAATGAAATGACTTCTCTTCCATTGGTCATAGAAAGAAATCAGGGAATCACGGTGGCCTTACTCTCCTGGTTAAATGAGCTATGGTCTGGGGGATTGGGCAGAGTCTCTTTTTATTCTCCTTTTTATCCCTAAACCATATAGAACCCCTCTTCTTGATGCATCCAGTGAGGCTGAAATGGGATGGAGTTGAAGGCACCAGGTGAAGAACGTTCTGGGGCACCGGGAGAGAACAACCAAAATGATTAAATGTTTGGGAAACAGTCCTCACAATGAAAGAAGTAAAAGAATTTAGATCAGTTGTGTCTTAAGAGAAGTTTGGGAGGACAGGGATATGACCCTCCTCATGAGGGACAGGGATGGTTATTAACAGGCACATGGCAAGGATCCATCAACTACATGCACACAAGTGGAGAAACACTGAACCTGACAACAGACGCTTCTTGTGAGCTGCAATTCCCTGACTGCTTTCTAGAATATCACCAGTACACGAGAGGCAGGGCAGAAAACCATGTAGACACACAGACTCTGGAGCCAGTCTTAACCTCAGTCCCCTTGCCTGTAAAGTAACAACAATAAAAGTGCCTACCTCATTAAATTTTTCGAGGATTATATTTGTTAGTATATGCAAAATGCTTGAATGAGTGCCTGGCATGTAGTTCGTGCTACGTGTTTGCTATTGTAGTTTTGTTAGTGTAATGTTAACTGCAAGCACTTGCTCTATTTCCGTCAAGATTAACAAGCTGGGGGATTGGTCTTGAAACGAGAGTATTATATGGTGACAGATGGTGGCTACACTTGTGATGAGCACAGCATCAAAAAAAGTTTGGAGATTCAATGAAAGTGCACGAATTGGAGGTAAGATGTTGACTAGAACAAAGTGGGTTACTACGGGGGACTGGGACTTTTATCTTCTAGGGGCGACCTGTTTTTGTTGTTGGAGACAACCTTTCTGAGTTTGGTTTGAGCATCGTTCTTCCTAGAGGGTAAGGTGTATATAAGATGACCCACTGAGTTCTTCCCAGCCGGCTGGTTTGGTATCAGCAAGGTGATCACAGCAGCTCTGGATAGAGAAATTTTTCCTAAACGCAGCTACAAGAACATCTCCTGTCAAGGTCTGTGTTGTTTTACGCACACGCATCTGGCCAACAGATCTTCACTATCTCCCAGCCAATAAACATGTGTGATGGCGTCTCTGCCTGTGGCAGGAGGGGAGTGAAGAAGTGTCTCCGAATCCAGACTTTACAAAGGATGGGAGCAGGCTCTGTGTGTCTCTGCTGTCCATGTCAGTCAATAAAATTAGGTCCTTACATCTCCCTTTTCTTAATGAGTTACATATTCATTGTTTTAAGAAGAAGCACACTCGAGTAACAGTACAGCTTGAGAGCAGAAAAAAGAACTCCTCGGGCTGGGTTGTGATGCCGTAAAAACTTGGTGATAGGAAGTAACCTCAAACACTGGTGAAATCTTCTGAACGAAGTGGGAGTCTGCCTGCTGAAAGACCGCACAGTCCCATCTGAGGGGGAGCTGCTTCGTGGTAGACAGATGTGGCTCAGTGGGAGTTGAAATCCTAGAGATCCCTGACATTTGCAGGTTCGGCTGTTCATAGTAGACCATTGGGGGAGCAACGTCCACAGGCTATGCCATGTAATCGGCATATTGTGTCGCAAGGCTGGAGTGCCTGAGAGACCACATGGCTAGTGATGGGGACATGGCGTGCTCCACTAGACCAGTCCACCATACCGTCAAAATTGGGACAACTTTTAGAGGAAAAGAGGGTGGGGCGCATGGGTGGCTCAGTGGGTTAAGGGTCTGCCTTCAGCTCAGGTCATGATCCCAGGGTCCTGGGATAGAACACCACGTTGTACTCCCTGCTCAGAGGGGAGTCTGCTTCTCCCTCTCCCTCTTATAGTTGCTCCCCCTGTTTGTAAAGTCTCTCTCTCTCTCTCTTTCTCTCTCTCTCTTTGTCAAATAAATAAAATAAAGATCTTAAAAAAAAAAGAGTAAAAGAGGGTGCTATTAATAATTATAGTAGGATAACAGGCATAAACTGAGTCTGTCCTGGGCAAATTAAAGTGTATGATCACTGCTCCCAAGGTCCAGCTTTTGGATCTCCTGTGAGTATAAGGCACATCTCCAATTAATTATTTTTTTAATATATTTACTTAAAATAGCAATAAAGTAAGAAATACATTTTTATTTCAGGTTGGTTCACATAGGAAGATTTACAGGCAAAATGGATAACCATAGGAAAGCTTGGGAGCTGCAGAAATATGTCCATTTTGGAGATTCATCAAAATGTGGCCCTGGAGCTTTGTGGGACTCCCAGGAATTGACTGACTTATCAAGCATAGCATGAATCTGACCCCTGTGTGTCTACCAAATTGGGGCGGGCCGCTCAGACAGCAAGATGACCACCTGAGCACAGCTCCAAGTGGCCTCACCGGGGCTTGTTATTCAGATCACTGAAGTAAATGATCACATGGGTCACTGGTGACACCGATGTCTTATAAGGCACTCGCTGAGAGCCGAAGTTAACTATTTAACTTAGAAAATTTTGAGAATTAGGAGTGTCATATAAAAACAGCCCTACTAAGGCTTCTGGGTAAGGCTTCTGGCACCGCACACTCAGAAGGTACAGGCTCTTGCTAGACTCTCTCTATATGTTCTGTTGTAGTCTTCCCAGCTCTATAAAGGAGATACAATCCCTGTTTCGCAGCTCGAGAAATTAGAAAGTTTGCATAACTGATGCAAGGAAAAGTCACTTATAAAATCAGTAAGCGTTTTTACACAATCGTGGTCGGGAACCATGCTTAAAGTCGGCAGCAGATGGGGCGCCTGGGTGGCTCAGTGGGTTAAAGCCTCTGCCTTCGGCTCAGGTCATGATCTCAGGGTCCTGGGATTGAGCCCCACATTGGGTTCTCTGCTCAACGGGAAGCCTGCTTCCTCCTCGCTCTCTGCCTGCCTTTCTGCCTACTTGTGATCTCTGTCAAATAAATAAATAAAATCTTTAAAAAAAAAAAACAGAATAAAATAAAATCGGCAGCAGAAAATCAACTTCCATCTTCTGTTCACCTGGGAAGGGGAAGAGAAATTAATTCTCCGGTGCCTCCAAGAAATCACGACCGCTTAGTCTGTCATGTGCCCACAGAATTCTAGAGACTAATTAGACTACGATCGGTGCCTTCCTACAAGCTATTTTTTGGCTGCGATTTTTTTTTTCTCCATGCAATTTCCAGGAGAACTACAGGGGCAGTTAGTTAGTTAGGCTACCGGGGCAGCCTAAGTGACTTAAACAGGGCAGTGGTTTACAAATATCTTACTACCAATAGTAAGAAAGCCCATGTTGGGTCATGTCTTTCTGAGTCTTCAATTCAACATCTGTGTTGTCCTTAAAATGAAGAGGAAGAAAGTGACATTAAGGGGCATCATGGAGAGAGACAGTAACTACAAACGGCAGCCAGGAAGTGACTAAAAGGCATTTTGTCACAAACGCAACAATAAAGAAGAGTGGAGAGCACCAGCCTGTCAAAAAACCACGTATCGCTCTGCGATGAACTTGCTGTAGGGTAGAAGGTGAACAGACTGAGGTTTACACTGTAGTAATCACCTATAATTACCATTTTGGATTTTTTTTTTTTTACATAAAAGGAAATAGGTTGTAGCTTGGCCGGCAATAATCCCCTTACGCACAATTTTTGTTCATTCTACCTGTGATAGGAGATGGGAGTATGTAGGGGAGAACACGTTCCAGTTAAGCTTTAAATGAAAATGTGTTTCAAGTCACCACAAGTTGGGTAAATACAGTGATCCAGGTTTTTAATGCATGTATGGAACACTGGAAGCTGGGCATTGGCAGATTTCTAAAGTAAAAAGAACAACTCGATTAATCTAGCAGAGATTGCCTGGATCTATGTGTCCAGCTGGGCAGATGGAAAAAAATAGTTCGTGACTGACTTTGTCACGGACACACCTTCGCTCTAGACCTGGCTTTTTTTGGTAGAAACAGCCTTCCCCCTCCTCCCCAGCCCCCTGGCAAATGCCTGCTCCTCTTTTAAAAAGCATCTCAAATGTCCCAGTGAAGTTTTCTGTCAACTCTGCTGGGCAGCCTTCCCTCAGCCCCAAGGCAAAGGTTTGTGATCTCTTAGCGGGCTCCTTTGTCCCCTGGTGCAGACATCCTGTTCCCCCCACCCCTACCCCGCCGCCACTCATCACACGCCATATTAGCACTCAGGAGTGGCCTGCCTCCAACGTGTCATCCCCCTGACCTCCAGGGCTGATTCTCGTGACCTGAAGGATTAGACACGGGATCTCTTCCTCATTCAATACGCAAGAAAATGACATGCACACCTAGTGAAAATCTTCTGTTGGATACAGGGCAAAGGAAAAACTTACAAATACATGTCTGTTTGTGTGTGTGTGTATTGTTCACTGGGCTGGGAGTTCTTCGAGCCCAGGAACTGGGCCTTGTTGACTTTTGTAATCGGTGCTTACACAGTACAGATTATAAGTACCCCATACCTCAATGTGTATTCACGCGATAACTTCAGGGAAAATAATGCAACCGCCTTCCTCTCCCTTTTCCGAAGTTTTTGTTTTCTTTCTTTTTCTTTAAGATTTTATTTATTTATTTGATAGAGAGAGAGAGAGATCACAAGTAGGCAGAGAGGCAGGCAGAGAGAGAGGGGGAAGCAGGCTCCCTGCCGAGCAGAGAGCCCGATGTGAGGTTGGATCCCAGGACCCTGAGAGCGCCCCCGAAGTTTTTGTTTTCTAGGATCCATTGAGATTTTAAAATGTTTTCATTTTTACAGTAATCGGGGTAGCCTCAAATTTGTAAAGGAGGCCAAATTTATATGTCCAGGCCTGACGTCGAGACACACAGGAGCAATTTCCGACTTGACCCTCCATTTCTACATCTAATAAGGATCTCAAGATTATCATGGCCGAAACAGAACAATGGACTTTACCTTCACCCCCTCCCTGAAAGCAGCCCTCCCCACTCTTCTCATTTCCATATCTTCAATATGTGCCTGGTATCCTCGATCTCAAATCTGCCTCCTGCTCTTTCCCTGGTCCCGGCCACCAGCATCTCGCCAGAAGGACCTCCAATAACAGCTACAGCACCCTTCTTAAAATGTTAATCAGATCATGTTATTCCTGCACTCAAATGTCTCCAGTGGTTTCTTCAGATACTTAGTACAAAACCCAAACTCTTTCCTGGGAGCCTCCTCCAATGTTCAGCACCACCCGTGGCCTGCCCACCTCTCTGATCTCATTTCCTACCTCTCTCCACTATATTGGTGGGGTGCACATGCCCTCTGTCCCAGGAACCTGCCATGTTCTTCTCCTTTTAGAATCTTGTATTTGTTCTTCGCTTTTTCCCACGAGGCACTACCAGGTCTTCCAGGCGGCTCTATCTTGTCATTCTGGGCTCAGCCGAAATATTAGCCCTTCAGAGAAGCCTTCCCCGACCAACCCTCAAAGGAGCTCTCCAAGGGTCTTCTAGAACAATCCCCTATTTTGTTTAATTTGAAACATTACTGTGCTCATGGTCTACCTCCCCATTAGAATGCAAATCCTGTGAGAGCAGGGATCTTGCCTGTCTCACTCACGGGTGTATCCCCAGCTTCTAGAACGGAGTGGCTGCTCACTTGTGGAACCAAGAGGGAGCAACTCCAGGCGAAAAGGTTGTCAACGAGAAACTTGAATTTTAGTACAGTCATCAGGAAGTGGCTGTCCTAAAGACACATGAGGCTTCCTTTGTTGTCAGCCACAGGAGTAAGTGAGGATTACACAGAAAGGACAGTCTGGTGACAAATGTGCAGCAGTTTGCTCCGTGACAACTTCCAAACTACATGGAAGTCTGTCAGTGGGCTCGCAGAACAGATGTTATCCCAGCTGCCTGTAGGGCCGGCACAGCTGTGACGGACAGGTGGCCTCCTCAAAAGAGAGGAGGCAGCACTGTCACCTCACGGGGTAGATTCTCACTGACTGGAAGTACAAGCAGCTCTAAAACATGCTGCGCCAACTGAACGGCCCCAACCCTTCAGTACAATGGGAGAAGGATGAAGAATTGATCTATTTCGTAAATCGTAAATCTTGATCCTGCCCTGATGCAAACCTTGGCCACCGTGACTCCCTAGCTCCCACCCGACATCCGTATATTAGCCTCTGTCTCTCTAATTCTGCCCTCCCCGTACCAATCCCACACCCCAACCCCCTTGTCGCCCAGCTGAGATGGTGTTTATATACTGAAAATACCCCAAAGGCCATCCCACAATGAATTGCATTACTTTGGGCCATTTTCATGGCCAATATGAGATACAGTGCAATACAGATGCACTGTATTTCATATGCACTGTATTCTTATTACATAATAAGTACGTAATAAGAGCTCATCATTGTAGAACTGAGCCACCAGAATGACACTAACCGTGTGGAGATTAAGGCGGCTCTGACTCCTTACAGACTCACCCAACCTCCTCTCTCCTCTCAGAAGTACGTGATGTGCCCTCTCTACTCCTCTTTACTCTTAGAAGCATGTGATGTGCTCTTTGTTGAGAATCTAGAGAATCCCTCCTCCCACCACCTTCTCTCCGTCCACCTAAAGATATTTAATTTTTTGCTTCCTAGTCATATCTTAGAGAACAAGGTGGGGGTGGGTGAGGGAGTCAGAAGTCCTTATCCTGCTTCTGGTTGAGTCCTTCCTTTTATGTGGCGTGAAGGAAGCCCGTGGGCTTTGAAATCATGCACATCGTGTGACCCAGGCAAATGGGTGGACTCCTGCCATCTGTGGCTGCCTCTGATGTTTAACGTCGCTTTTTCAGGCCTTTTGGGATCCGTGAATCACAGTTTGGCCATCACCTGTCACACACAGGAAATGCTGTGCATCTCAAAAAATAGCTCTCTGTGGTGTTTCCTGTGTCACACGGCATGCCTGTTCATGACAGGTGCTACGGCGGAAGAGAGTCACCTCAAGGTTCCGTGATGACGTTCTCGGGGAAAGGAAACAGAGGGCCCACCCCATGGCTTTAGTGGCTGTGAAAGAAATGAAGGACAACACCCAGCAGAACTGAATTTTCAGTTGAGGTAGTGAGGTAGGTATTCTAGCTCTGGGATTAAAAAAAAAAAAAATACCAGGCTTTGCCACTTACTGGCTGTGTGATATCAGAAGACTCAAAACCCCTTTAGCTTCCGTTTCTGAAAATGAGGGGTAAAAAATACAGCACTCACTTTGCAGGCTGCGGAAGGATTAAATTAGGTAATATACGTGTAGCATTTAACATAGTTCCCAGTAGATAAGAAGTATGTCAACAAATCTTGGCTTTTACTTTGGCAGTATAGAGAATTTGAGTTTCCAGAGGCCACTTATTGATAAATGGTAATTAAATGCATCTTTTTATTTATTTATTTATTTATTTGAGAGAGAGCATGAGCAGAGAGAGAGGCAGAGAGAGAGGGGGAGAAAACAGACTCCCTGTTGAGCAGGGAGCCCAATGCAGGGCTCGATCCCAGGACCCTGGGGTCATGGACTGAACCAAAGGCAGACGCTCAACCAACTGAGCCATTCAGATGTCTCTAAATGCATCTTTAGTTATACTCATTGTTTGATGATTTTGCTAAAAGTGCTCACATAAGATAGGCAGAGGCTCTTCTCGACCTGCATTTCCAAGATTCCTAGAAGGGTTGGAGGAGTGTGCCAACAGTGGCATTCTTCCACAGAACTCATTGCCCAAGAGTCTAATGCACAGGTGTCCTGGTATGGGCACTGTGTGACAGAGCACTGACAGAAATCCCCACTTCATAAGATAATCGTGAATATTAAATGAGAGAAAGAATATGAAACTACTTACAGTTTACGAAGTCATTGCCTTTTCCTCTTTCCTTTGCATGATTTGGGAAATGCTTGAAGTCTTTCTTTAGTAACTTACCCCCAATCTTTTCACCCTCCCCAAATCTTACAAGACCATTTCTTTCCGTGATAAATTCTTGAAATGCTACGTGTTTCTTAAACATTTTTTTCTAATAATCTGCCCTTCCTTTCTCACCCTTTGATCCTTTCTTTCCGTTGTAGTCTCTCCATTTCTCACATTCCTTTAATTTACATTTTGTTGCAGAATCCTGGTACAAGAGCTTTATTGTGGCACCAATCATAGAATGACTTTTTTAAATGGTCAATTTCTACAGAAGAGTAGAATCCTTACAGAATGCATCCTGCAGTTCTCGGATAGATATTCTTTTTTCTGAATAAAAAAATAGCTCTTTTGGTATTCTATGCAAATGAACATTGACTATAAGTTGGAAACACATTCAGCTGCCTCCTCAAGCAAAGATGTCTTTTCGGTGTCGGAATTCTTAAAAGTCTTTGAATAAAAATTCACTTCCCTCTAGAGTCATATTGATGTATTTTTAATATTGCTATTTTTCTTTTATTGTTGCATAGAGACGCATTCTAATTTTGTTTGTAGTTTATAATCAAAAGGAACCAAACGAAAAACTAGTAAGGGTCTATTGAAAGAGTTAAATCATTTCCCTACAGCTTTCCTAAGCGGAACTGATAGTCTTAGTCTGACTTAGAGAGCCGGAATAGAAAGGCTGCCAACATCTGTTTTGGTCAGAGACAGATAAAAGAGACTAATTCATAGTGGGAATAACCCATGTGTGGCATTCTGTATTCCATTACGCTTTTCACAAAAAAAATACGCATGATACAGATAGACAGATATATTTCTCCCTAAACTTTTCCACAGTGAAAATAAAAGAAAGGTGAAAGGCTCAAAAGAGTTATTATTGATTTAGTTACCTAGAATAAAGCCAGGAGGCACAGCACGTCGACATCCCCACCATCACCGTGCAAGTTGGCGTCTCAGCTATTTGACAGAACTGATCTTGAAATCTAAAATAAAGAAGTGAAAATAACTTTTCGAATATCCATAGAAACATAGGTTAGGGCTGACATAAACAACTGAAATGCAGGAATAATGTAAAAATCTCTATTTTATCTATGAGTTTCAACCTTCTCTCCACTAAAACTAATTCAAGAACTGCTAAAATCTAGCCAAATAAACTCATCTGGGACCCTCTTCTCTCATTATCAGTAAAGATGTTAACAGGTAGGCAAGAGGAGTCCTAAGCTCTCTGAGTAATTGATGAAATGAATTCGCAGAAATAATCAGAGCATGGCTGTATCAGGAGATCAGTACGAGGTGGGGGATGTTTCCATTAATTGACAGTAATGCAGCTGTGGAGGTGGAGGAGAAAGATTTGGTTTCTTTGGTTGGTTGGTTGGTTGGTTGGCTGGTTGGTTGGCCTGGAATAAAACCTGCAACTTCCTTTCTTACCTAAGAAAACACAAAAAGCTGCCAACATCCAGGGTCATCAAGAAACTCTCAACTCTAAATTACTTCAGGTGAGTAGCTCAATGCTTAAACTCTACTTTCTTTTTTGACACTAATCCATGGCCA
This sequence comes from Nasua narica, assembly GCA_028533885.1. Taxonomy (NCBI): domain Eukaryota; kingdom Metazoa; phylum Chordata; class Mammalia; order Carnivora; family Procyonidae; genus Nasua; species Nasua narica. Next base: position 80,166,454 of record CM052800.1, on the reverse strand, counting down.
AAATGGTGTTGTAATAGGAACAGAGTTCTATGATATCCTTTTGACAATGAACAGGAAAAGCTTAAGTCGAAGCAGCCCAGTAGACTAACTATATGCCACAGTTTTGACACCCAGAGCCAATGATTCCCATGAGAGGAAAAGTTCCACTTAGGCTACTCCAAAAGTGGAAGGTAAGTGTTCTTGTTCTTTCTGAGATTTGAATTCTCTTCTACTTAAAATTAAGCAAAACCAGCAATGTCAACAATAGCCAAACTATGGAAAGAACCTAGATGTCCATCAACAGATGAATGGATCAAGAAGATGTGGTATATATATTCAATGGAATACTATGCAGCCATCAAGAGAAACGAAATCTTGCCATTTGCAACGACGTGGATGGAACTAGAGGGTATTATGCTAAGCAAAATAAATCAGTCAGAGAAAGACAATTATCACATGATCGCTCTGATATGAAGAATTTGAGAGACAGGTCAGGGGGTTACGGGGGGGTGGGGACGAGAAATGAAACAAGATGGGATGGGGAAGGAGACAAACCATAAGAGACTCCTAAACTCACGAAACAAACTAAGGGTTGCTGGGAGGTGTGGGGGGGTAGGGATATGGACATTGGGGAGGGTATGTGCTATGGCAAATGCTGTGAAATGTGTAAGCCTGATGATTCAGAGACATGTACCCTGGGGTAAATAATACATTATATGTTAATTAAAAAATTTTTAAAAAATTAAGCAAAACCTTTTCATGACTAATCATACTCTTTTGTTTTTCTATCTCTTTTCTTTCTTTTCTTCTTTGTTGTCTTTTTCACCCTCCCTTTCTCTTCCATTGCCATGGAAATCAGTAATCGTCTGGGTGGGGAATATGACTTATACCTGAATACTAGAATCCAAGCTCATTGAGGTCAAGGACTGTACAGAGAAGGTGCTCAAACATGCACTTTTAATTAAATAGAATAAAGCCAGGACCACCCCAAGGTCTTACACTGAAGAAGTAGCTATGTCAGAGGGGGACCAGCTCTTGAACAGGGAAGGTTGGGCTGATGTGATACATTGTTTCTCCTATCTCACAATCCGAAAACATTTGCTTATGAGCAACTGTCTTGTGAAGTAACAACTGTAGTCTTTGATATTCAGAACATAGTACAAATATTTTTACGTTTCTGAGTTCTTTAAGCATCTCAGAGCCTTCATTAAGCAGAACTCCATGCAATGGAACACTAACTACCACCACCCTCCCCCAAAAAATGTTGGGTTTTTTTGTCATACTGCTTTTATGAGAAAGATCTAAATTTTAAGTGACTCACAGAGACCACAGATATAATTGATAAAAATGTCTCCATGTACACCTAGGACAGTAAACATTTAGGCCAATCTCTTAAACCTTCTACAGGCAGAGCATGTGATCCTGAATGCCTAATGATCATACATACTCAGAATTTTAATCCTGAAGCAGAACAGAGCCGTGATAATGGAAGAAATACTGCTATCTTCTCTGTTCTTACTAAAGCAAGAAAAACTGCTACTGTCCTTCAGAAAGATTTTCAACAAGAGAAAATATTCTTTTTTTCTTTGCATTCCAGATAATTGAATTTCTTTTTTCATCTGCCAAAGAATGTCAGTGCTCTGATCCTTCTAAGAAATCTGGGAGTAGTAGCCTGGAATTATTTATGATTTATGCCTACTGCCATAAAGGATTTGAGGCCCGTATTCAAAGAACTGATATGACCAATATGCTAAACTCTGCCCTTGACTTTTTGACCAAAGACGTGTGCTTCTCTTACTCTAACTGTAAAACAAAAAAAACCCAAAGAGTTATAGAATGACAGAGTTAGAAGGGATCTTTACTACTGGAAACTATAGATCATTTGATAAAAAAAACAAGTTCCAGAAAAGTAAAATAACCTGTCCAAGGCCAAAGGGCTCATCAGTAGCAGAAGAGAGAGAAGAACCAGGTCCCCTGACTCCAAGTCTTTTCCCATTGGCCCAGAGAGTCTCCCCACTGTGCAGCTCTTAGGAGGATACCGCAATGAGGATGAGACAGACCATTTTGTAAAGTCAAAATACAAGAAAACATGCCCTGAAAGTATAAAATATCAAGCCCAGTTTCCCCCTAAACACCAAGTTCTACCCTCTTACTTAGACTAACCCAAGGGGCACCTCAAATGGGTTACAAACTAGCATCTCAGTTACCACCACCATGTGTCTCCTTTCCCTGCCAGTGTCCCCAGGGTTACTGTCCCTGCCAAAGCCACTGATTGGAGTCCACGAACCACCTGCCTCTGAAAGCACCAGTGCCCATCATTAGGCTTCTGGATTGCTCTCCCTGAATGGTGGGGTGGGGAGTGGTGGTGGTAGAGCCCAGCTCACATGTCATGGACCAGAGCTGGTAGCATCAGGAGATACTAGACCAGTAAGCTGGGAGTGGGGGTGCGTACAAGAGAAGGAGGTATAATAGGTTAGCAAACTAAAGAGGGTCTGTAGCATGTGTTGCGAGTTGGAATATGGCTCCGTGGGTTCCTTTCACTGAAGACAAAGGACCCCACAGGAATGCAGTCCAAGGAAATAACTGGATTTTTTTCTTTTTCACATGTACTTTTTGATGAATCAGGTCCACATGTAGGGCTTGGGGGAGGGGGTATGATTTTTTCCTTCTCTTCTGGCAAAGTTGTAGCTTGTTTGGGGTGGGGTGGTCTCAACAGCCATCTAAAGGGGGTCAAGTACCTTTTTATCTTCAGCTGTGCTATAGATGGTCCCCCGGTATCTAACACAGAAGAGACTTTGGCTCTGGAAAAAATAGAGGCAAATTCTAAGTAAGAGAAGGAAACTCAACTTCACTTATGGGCAGCGGTGTGCTAATAAAAGTTTAACAATTGGCTCTCTAGGAAAATCGTATGCATAAATACATGCATAAGTTAATATAAATTTACTGATAATAAAGAATGGCTGTAATGTATAAATAAAACATTCAAGCCTCTGTATTAGAAATTCTATGTAATCAGTTGATTTCTCACAGAATGCTTTCCTTGATTTTTATCTTACTGTTGCATTCTTAGCCACCTATGGTTACAATTACCAAACAAGTATAATTCTCACATGAATATTGGTTAACATTTTCATTTCTATTAAGGAGTAATAAACAACAAAGATAGATGTCAGAACAATACGTGTCCATTGATGACATATGCTGAGTCAGGTAACAGTGTCTAAATACCAGAAGATACTTTCCCAGTTTAGAGGGCTATCCACAATATAATGAATACCAGCAGGAAACACATTAAAATTTATTATTACTAATGTTATTAATATTTTCTCCATCGCTTTCTTACGTCTAGACAATTGACAAAATGACAAATTAAGCCATGATTTGTAGTCAATTTCTATAATGTAAATACTCCCATCATGCAGACTCCGAACGATCAACGTGATGTCACTGAACGTGGTCATGAAGGGATAGGAAAAAGCACAGCATTATACAACCTGTCAACCATACAGGTATGAGAGATCTAAATAACCTCAAGAGCATGGATCATGTTAAAGTGTGGTAGAATAGGGGCACCTGGCTAGTTCAGTTGTTAAGCCTCTGCCTTCGGCTCAAGTCATGATCCCAGGGTCCTGGGATCGAGCCCCGCATCGGACTCCCTCCTCAGCGGGAAGCGTGCTTCTCCCTCTCCCGCTCCCCCTGCTTGTATTCCGTCTCTCTCTTGTCAAATAAATAAATAAAATCTTTTAAATAAAATGTAGTAGAATAATTTGGAAGGGGTGAGTTGGGAGTATTCATTGCCTTTGCTTTTCATATAACTTATGTAATTCTAAGTTTATATAATTTAATTCTTAATAGCGGCTGTATTTAACAAGTGGCTCACAAAATGCCAAAAAACTTAACAATCAGCTCTCGTAAGCAGGTACACGTGGGCTCTGGCACACCACTGAAGGGAAAAGACACTCTTCTGAAAAGGAGTATCAGGAAAAAGATCACTAGTTTCGAAGATACGTGTTCTTAAGTTGTAAAGCCATTTATTAAGAAACTGAATTTTCCAACCCTTGTCCAGTCAGTGGATTCGGCTCTTCTGGCCAAGTGTGTGGGGGTTCGTATTCTCCCACTTCCCCCACAGCCTGTAACCACCCGCACCAGCTGTCCCACAGACACCCACCGCACAGAAGGGATTCATTTAACACACCTCAGGAGAGTTTCGCCTTGTCCTATCCAAAATAACTCTTTCTGGAGCCAATTTTTTAGTGTGATTTATTCCAAACCTTTGATGGGGAAACTCGTACTCTTGAAGCTGTTCAGATGTGCAGCCAGTGGGGAGCTCGTGGGCCACCTTGGCTCCTACAGCTACAGATGCTGTGGCCAACCCCGACGCCCAGGGACACCACGTGGATTTATAACATTCCTTGAGGGGTAGCCGATCCATAGCCTCTAAATGAACGCATTATGTTTTTCCACGTACATGTTTTTCATTGGTGACAGGTATTTTTATGGATTGGAGGCTTCATTTAAATGTTACATAATCCTCCTTTAATAAATAATGTGAATATTCAATAGCATTGGAACAAGAAAGACCGTCTTTGTTTTTTTTTTTAAAGATTTTTTTTTTTTTTTTTTATTAGAGAGAGAGACTGAGAATGAGAGGGGAGAAGGTCAGAGGGAGAAGCAGACTTCCCGCAGAGCCGGGAGTCCGATATGGGACTCGATCCCAGGACTCCGGGATCATGACCTGAGCCGAAGGCAGTCGCTCAACCAACTGAGCCACCCAGGCGCCCTAAAAGACCGTCTTTGTTTCAGCATAACCGGTTCGAACATGGAAGGACTCTGCGCAGATTAGAGACGGATCATCAGAAAGATGCGTTACGTGAAGAGGTACGATCACATGTCTGTCAAAGTTTACTCATAATAAAAGAAATACAAATGGTTTCAGAATTTTTGCCTCCTTATATGGTCATCCTGAACTCTTCGGGCCTAAGAAGCTAGAGAAATGCACCATTTGGTCAAATTACTAATTTGGCTTATCTAAAAGCAAAGCCAGGATGAGTCCGTTAAACATGCTAAGTTACAAAATGCTTTTTACAGAACACTTTTTAAAGAAAATTAAGTAGCATGACTCTGGAGGATGAGACAGAAGTGAAATTCTATCCACACTGTCAGGTAGAGTTTTGACTTCAACAACTTCAAGTGCACGAGACTGAGGTTAACCAGAACATCTGTAACCTAATCTTAAAGAATTTGTACCTGTAGCATTTAGCACAATGCCTGGCTAAACACTCAAAAGGAATTTCTAAAATGAATGAATGAATGAATGGTCTTAATGACCAAAGACAGTTAATTAGCATTATTTTTTAAAGTTCCTTCTGTTACATAGACTACAAAATATGTTTGTAATTTTACTCATGGTACTAATTTTTTAAATAAACATTTTCCCTATTAATATTATTAAAATTTAGTCCCTTACTAAATGATCATGTTTTCAATTATGGGAGTCGATAATTCAGAAGTTATAGTATGCCTCTGTTGTTGTTCTTTTCCCTGACATTCCTGGATGGATGTCCAGGATCCATCTCCCTTTCTGCCTTTAAGAGCCCCCTGATTTTGTCCCGGGAAAATCGCCCCTTCTCAGGATGCTCTGAGGTTGACCCTGACCCCAGTCCACATATGGGCATAGGATCCAAAACTGGTGTGGTCAGCAATTACTATCTAGAGCTTTATACACAAATCTCCTGTCTGTGTACCTGAGACATACTTATGCAAGGATTTAAGTACCTTTATTACAAGAGGATGAATAGCACCGGTGGTCCTCTGCTTGGTGAACTGTACATTAACTATCAGTGGCATGGGAAGCCTGGGTTTTCTATGTAAGGCAGTAAGCACCATCAGAGTTATAAAGACTAGTAAGACAGTCTCTACTTTCTAAAAACATTGAGGCCAGCCGTGGTGCCAAATGTATCCCACACTAAGCACAGCGTGAGAGCTAGAACTGATGGGCGAGCAAAGGGCTCTCTCAGGGGAAGCAAGAACTGATTCAATCTAGTTGACCCTCACTAAAAACTACCATTTCCTCACGATTTGAAAAATATCTTGGTTTTTAACAGGTGCAATGGAAGAAGCCTCACAAGAAAAAGGAAAAACATCTATGGAAAGGTGCTGAACAGAGAAAATGAGTAAGGGATTCATGAAAGGTTGGGGTTAGGGAATAAACTAGGAATGGAGAGTTCATCAGATTGAAGAGAGCTTTGAACACCCAACAAAGGAGTTGGGCCTAATTCCACAGGCAAGCCTGAGTTATTGCAGTTTGTCAATGAATGAGCTACAAAAACTAAGCTAAAACTGAAGAGGAAAACTCAAGCAGCAGTGTGAAGGATTTCTCAAATAGGAGAAAGTGTGTTGGCAGGCAGAAAAAAGTAGGGAGGACTATAGTTCACCCAGGTAAGGAAGTGTTAGAACCAGAACCACGCACGTTCCAGAAGGCACAGACACAAAGAAAGATATTTTAAAGTCTTCTGCGCGCTAACAATACTCTTTGGTAAAAAATGGATATGGGGAGTAAAGGGAGGTCCCACCACTTCTTGATAGGATGACTAGGAAGCTGTTAATGCTGCTAATCAAGTAGAAAACTCAAGTTGAGGAACACGGCGGGAATGCAGGCACATTTTATGCTTTTGAGGTACGAGGTGCTGGTGACATAGGTTAAGGAGTATTGCAAGGCAACTGCAAATAAAGGTATCTAGTCTAAACCATGAAGTTTAGAGCTGGAGGTAGAGATTTAGAAATCATGAGATCTCTAGGGGTGCCTGGGTAGCTCAGTCGGTTAAGTGGCTGCCTTAGGCTCGGGTCATGATCCCAGGGTCCTGGGATCGAGCCCCACGTTGGGCTCCCCGTTCGGCAGCAAGTCTGCTTTTCCCTCTCCCTCTGCCTGCTGCTCCCCCTGCTTGTGTTCTCTCTCTCTCTCTCTCTCTCTCTCTCTCTCTGTGTCTCTCCGAAAAATAAATAAATAAAAATCTTTTTAAAAAATTGAAAAATGGAAATCATGTGATCTTTCAAAGAGAGACTGTCCGTTGACACATAAGGGTATGTGGAAAAGAAAGAACCCCAAGGGACTCAAAAAGCAGAGTTCAAAACCAAAAGAATCCAGAATCATTGAAATGAAGGGATGGACAGTTTGAGGAAGGACGTGATCCCCACCTAACAGGTCGCAGACAGGAGGAAGGTGAAGAGCGTTTGCCCATTAAAAGCTCAAGTTTGCTCATTTGACTTTAACCAAAAGCTTGACATCATTTTTAAACAATTTTGTTTTATATATACATATATTTTAGAGTTTTTTCCTCCCCAGGACCAGGGCCAATTAATTCACTAGTAAAACTAGATATTAAGGAAAAGTGATTTAAATGAGAATAGTCATTTATATTCCTTAAATGCCAAACGTTCTCTCCAATGTTATTTTCCTGGTTTTTCTCTCTCCAAATTACTCTTTCCCCACTCCACCCCCCGCCCCCAAAAAGTAACATCAGGGATTCAGGCAATTTTTTTTAAGTCTTGCACTTTCAAATGTTTTTCTGTTCTTTTATTTATTTTTATTATTATGTTCAATTAGCCAACCTATAGTACTTTTAAGTATTTTCATCAATTTTACCTACAAACCACTGACCTAGGGATTATTAGTCTACACAACTTCCATTTGAAAAAGTACATAATCACTTAGAAAATGATAGATAACTCAAATTTACTTTAGAAGAGAGATAAAAAGAGTCTTCGGTTTCTGGCTATGTTCTGAAAGGTCAGCAATGGGAGGCCATCCAGCCTATGGGGAGGAAAAGGAGGAAAACTTGCTGGAGAAGCATTTATTTTGATAGAAGGATATTGCAGGCCAGAAATATTGCTTGCCAGCAAATTTTCTGATTTGTAGCTCAGTCGGTTTCAAAGATTCTCAGTGTGGTCCATACACACTTTCTGGACATACAGAAACCAGGACTTTATTCTTTTCTCACAAATGTTCATCTAAATTTAAACATTTCAAAAATTTTACATTCACAACCAAGTGTTTCTCCCTTTCTCTCTATGCAGCTGAGTTTCAACTGAGTGCGAACTTTTGGACCAAAAAAGAGAATTACCCAAAATTCAGGGATTACCACCCATACTGTCATTTCCCCAAGAAATCTGCAGCAATGAGGGCTTGCACTCAAGTGTTCGGCTGCCACAGTCTTTTTTTTTTTTTTAGATTTATTTATTTATTTGACAGAGAGAGATCACAAGTAGGCAGAGAGGCATGCAGAGAAAGAGGAGGAAGCAGACTCTCTACTGAGCAGAGAGCCCAAGGCGGGGCTTGATCCCAGGACCCTGAGATCATGAGCTGAACCTAAGGCAGAGGCTTAACCCACTGAGCCACCCAGATGCCCCTGGCTGCCATAGTCTTATACGGCGTCTCTAGGAGAAGCCAGAGGCACAAATTCAAGGCAGTCATTGTCTCTTTGTGGCTCATATGGCCAACCAGAGCCGCTTCTAGTTGCCCAGGTCCCAGGAGCCACAGCATACCAAGCAGAACACTCTATGGAATTTGACCTCAACCCAAAGCTGCCCCTGATGAGTAAGAAAGCCCACCAGCTGAACAGGCCAATGGCAAAAGAGAGACATAGCAAAAATGAAGCTGCCCAGTGTTCCTTCTTCTCCTTCCTTCCCTCCCTCCCTTCCTTCCTTCCCTCTCTTTACACTTTATTGAAGGATAACTGAATCAACTGCCCATATTTCAAGTATACAATTGATGAGCTTTGACATATATATATATATATATATATATATATATACCCATAATACCATCACTACAATCAAGATAACAACCTCAAAAGTTTCCTTGTGACCCTTTGTAATTCATTCTTCTCTCCGTCCCCATGCCCAGACAACCACAGTCTACTTTCTGTCCCTGTCAAAGTATTTGTATTTTAGAATTTATGTGAATGGAATAATGCAGTATTGTGTTTCTATTCCTTTCTGTCTAGCTTCTTTCAGCATAATGATTCTGAGTTTCATTCATATTGTTCTGTGTATCAATACTTTGCTCCTTTTATAGTAGTGTTCCATTACCTGGATATACCACAGTTTATTTAACTGTTTACCTACTAATGACACCATGGGTTGTTTCCAGTTTTATGAGCAAAGCTGCTATGAAAAATTGTAGACAAGTATTCATGGGGAAATATGCTTTCTTTTCTCTTGGGTAAATGGGGAATAAACTGGCTAGGTTATATGGTAGGCATATGCTTAACTTTTTAAGAATGGCCAAATTGTTTATGTAGAATTGGTACTTTTTTTTCTTAAATGTCTGGTAGGATTCACAAGTAAAGTCACCTGGATGTGGGGTTTTCTTTGTGGGAAGACTCTTAATGAATTCATCATCTTTAATGGGTATAGAGTTACTTAATATTGTCCTAGGGTTCACTGACGCTGTTTGGTCTTTTTTTTCTCTTTGTTCTTTCTTTCTGTTTGTTTGTGGTGGTCTTTTTTCTTTCTCTGTTTCATTCTGGATAGTTTCTATGGTTGTGTCTTCAAATTCACTATTATTTTCTTCTATAGTATTTAATCTACTATTAAACCCATCTGGTATATTTTTTCATATCAAGTACTGATTTTCATCTTTAGAGGTTTGATTTGAGTCTTTTTATAATCTCTTCCACATCTCTCCTTATATGCTCATTTGTTTTCCTCTATTTTCTTGAACATATGAGGCGTATTTATTTATTTTTTAAAGACTTATTTATTTGACAGAGAGAGAGATCACAAGTAGGCAGAGAGGCAGGCAGAGAGAGAGGGAGAAGCAGGCTCCCTGCTGAGCAGAGAGCCCGATGCAGGGCTCGATCTCAGGACCCCGAGATCATGACCTGAGCCGAAGGCAAAGGCTTTAACCCACTGAGCCACCCAGGCGCCCCCATATGAGGCATATTTATAATAGCATTTTTAATGTCCTTATCTGTTAATCTTAGAATCAATGTCATTTCTGTGTCTGTTTCTATTGATTTCTTTTTCTCCTCATTATATTATGTATTTTCCCATTTCTTTGCATGCCAAGTCAGTTTTAATTAGATGCCAGACATTGTGAATTTTTGGTCATGGAGTGATAGATTTTCATTGTTGTGTTTCTTTAAATATTCTTAAACATTTTTGTAGGAAAGTTAAGTTACTTAGAAACAGGTTGAGTCTTTCAAGGTTTGTTTTTAATCTTTGTTAGGCAGGTCCACAGTAACATTTCGTGTAGGACTTGACCCCACAACTAAGGAAAGGCCTTTCTGAGCAGCCTACTGAATGTCCTATGTGTCAAGAGCTCTTTCCATTGTGAATGGTGGAAAGAAATTATTCCTGGCTCTGTGTGAGCTCCAAAGATCGTTCTGCCTAAGTCTTCCCATTGACTCCAGAGCCTCAGGATTTTCCTGACATACACATACACTGACCAGTTCTCAACTAAAGACTTGAGGGTACCCTCTTCATATCTCCACAGCATTTTCTGTCTCTCTCTCCATAGCTTCCTCCTCTCTAGTACTTAGCCCTGAGAATTCTGGCCGCCCTGGCCCCTACTTTCTCCTCAACTCAGGGAGGATGGCAGTGCATCCCGGAAACAGTCACCAGGCAGTGAGCTGGGCTAATCATAGGGTTCCCTTCATCTGTTTTTCTTCTCTCAGAGATCACTGTCTTATACTGCCTATTTTGTTTCTTTAAAGATTTATTTATTTATTATTTGAGAGAGAGAGAGAGAGCACACGGGAGGAAAGGGCAGAGGGAGAGAGAACATCTCAAGCAGACTCCCCACTGAGCATGAAGCCTGACGCGGGGCTCAGTCTCACCACCCTGAGATCATGACCTGAGCCGAAATTAAGAGTCAGGTGCTTAACCAACTGAGCCACCCAGGCACTCCTTTTACTGCTATTTTAAAATAACTGAACACTATTGTTTCACATATTCTTGCCTTTTTTTAGTTGTCTAACCCAGTCCCTGTTACTCCATCATAGCACAATGTGAACGTGATTCAGGAAATTTAATGTCAGGTTCAAAGAACTTAACTATAAATTCTAGGAGCGCCTGGGTGGCTCAGTTGGTTAAGTGGCTGCCTTTGGCTCGGGTCATGATCCCAGGGTCCTGGGATCGAGTCCCACATCGGACTCCCTGTTCAGTGGAGAGCCTGCTTCTCCCTCTCCCTCTGCCTGCTGCTCTGTCTACTTGTGCTCTCTCTATCTCTCTGTCAAATAAATAAATAAAAAATCTTCAACTATAAATTCTAAGGGTTGATGTTGAGCAATTGTTACAAATTTGTCAGTCCAACCCAGAGCCACGCAACGCATACGTGTGCTAAGTAGATTCAGTGTCCCTGACAGAAACCCTATTTTCATTTCCATAAATTAAGATTCAAAGTAATAGTGTGTGTTGCTCCATACTTTCAGAACCTAGCCTAATGATTCGGCGATATTTTCTCTCTAGTTCTGTGCATGCAAGTATGGCGGGGGGAGGGGGATGTTTCCAGAAACATGCATGAGTATATATTTTGTATCCAGCTTTGTGACTGGATTTTAGACTTAAAATTTCTAAGTAAACTTTGTTTAATGCACATAAACAGGAAATAGCTACTGGTGAATTCATATATTAGAATTCTGTTTATGGAAGTATTGTAAAGAATGATGCTTTATTCACATAAGTGAGATCCGGCTGTCAGTAGGAAAAAATATGGCATGAGCTGCCTTAAGGAACCACCTTGGAGCTTCACTACACAGTCTTCCAGTTTCATTCAAGAGCTCTCTGCACTTCCCATTTCCTAGGATTGAATTTTACTCTCAAAGGAGTAAGCTTTGGACTTGACTAGAGACTTGCATGAGAATTAGTTGCCCATTCACCTGCACCCACAGCCCCCCTTCCTCTGACTCTGTTCCTAGAGCTGCCTTGGCTGCCTGCCCAGACCCTTGACTTCTTGAATCTGGGCCCATCATGTTTCTCATGGCTGGCTGAACCCAAGGCCATCCACCTTTCCTTGACCTTCGGTATAAACTTTCTAGACTCCTGTCTGCCTGTCCACCTGGCCATTGCTTGGCCTGATGCCCAGCACATGTTAAAGCAAAAGGCAAGATTTAGGAATCTACTTGTTTCCTCTGAACTACAGAAAGGCAGCCAGCACTCAAGAGAGATGGATATGGTATGTATTTATAAAGTTAAATGAACCAAGGACACAATTACAATATTAATGCGACTCAGCAAAACACGTTTAATCCAGGCACTGTGCAAAGGTCTAGAATACAAGCTGAATAAGACATTAGCCTGATGAGGGGGACTCGCCTTCCAGTGTGGGAGACAAGCAAGAAAGAGATCATAATATAGCATGTGAGAGAACCACAGCTTCTCCTGGCCTGCCTAATTTTGAACTCTCTACTTTTATTTACATATACATTTGGATCAGAGACTACATATATTACCACGAGATAACACTGACAACATGTCCTTTCTGATTGCCACAGTTTATGTCTGTCTTTCTCACTAAGTTATAAATTCCCTAAGGATAAGGGCCGTGTCTTATTCCTGTCTCAGCACTTCTAGTGACTAACTTAAGTTTTCCTTGAATTGAAATACATGAAGCTCACATATATAAGGGTCTACTATAAAGTAATAAATTAATTATACAAGTAATACATAATAAACTAAAGCATACCTCTTGATAAATAGCAATGATTCCAATTATCTTGAGAGATACAGATGGTTACAATTCACAATGGGAAGTTAATAGGTTAGTTAACTACGTGGTTAAAAGGAAAAACAAATGTATTAAAGTCGTTCAGTGTTTGTCACCTTACCCCAAGCTTTATCCTTAATATATGTGTATAGTAAGGTTATATCCACCGTATTAGCAATTATAACACTGCCAGCGCCAAGCATCTGGGTCACTGACAAGAGGGCAGCTAGAATTCATATTTTCAAATAAGAAAAATTCTAGATCTTGCCATTGTTACCATTTTCCAGTCTTTTGGCCACTACCCTAATCTCTCACACTTTTACTCTGTATGAAGTTGTCTGGAAGAAGGAGGATAACCCTAGATAGTTGTGGGCCTAGGAAGAGACAATAGGGGTTTAGCTAGCAGCCAAGGAGGGGAGGGAGGTAGGAAGTACAGTCAAGGTTAAGGTTCCTGCAAGTGACAAAAAGCCAAATATATAATAAAGGAAAGTTTTTAATGCTTCAGTACAGCTGGCTTTGGAGGCTCAAACAATGTCATCAGAACCCCGCCTCTCTACCTCCCGGACTGCTCTTTTCTGTGTTGGCTTCATTCATGGCCTTCATCCAGCTCACTGAACAAGTCTCCCTTTTGCGGAAGCTGAGTGCAGTGTCATATTTTCCAGAAACTTAACATTGTACTTGATAGTGAATAAAGAATGAATAAAATTGTCTAACCACTCTCTGCTACGATATGCTGCGATGTAAAGCTCATTGACAAAAGTATTAAAATGTGATCTAACCAAGGGAGGGGTAGCACTTTCAATCTTGACGATTGCTAAACTCGGTGGTAGCTTCAAGTCTTACAAACACGTACTCTATTGTACAAAATGACAGAACTCTATAGGTTTGCTGATGGGATCCGAACTTTAGTAAGCAGTACTTATTCAGTTTATCTCTCAAAGACCATGATGGGATTTATAATCCAGTTTTTAATTACATTTTATGTCCTTGGTTGACCATTTGTTATGGTAAAATAAGTTGACCATTTGTTATGGTAAAATAAGATCATTTAGTTCTTGCCTTTGTCTTTGTCTGGCCTGGCCTGGCCTAGCACATGTAATTTACAAGGTCAGATTGTGTTTTATTCAAGTACTTCTCCCCAGCAGAGTGTTTGTCCAAAGCGGGTGGGTAATAAGTATATTTTAAATGAATGGCCTCCCTCTTCAACAGTCCAACTGACTCTCAGGCTCCGGTATTTTGCAGACTCTGCCCGTCCCTGCATTCTTTTTTTTTTTTTTTTTTTAAGGTTTTATTTATTTATTTGACAGAGAGAGAGAGATCACAAGCAGGCAGAGAGGCAGGTGGGGGGTGGTGAAGCAGGCTCCCTGCCGAGCAGAGAGACTGATGTGGGGGCTCAATACGGGGCTCGATCCCAGGACCCTGAGATCACGACCTGAGCCGAAGGCAGAGGCTTAACCCACTGAGTCACCCAGGGGCCCCCCATCCCTGCATTCTTGCTTGCTAACTCATCCATCTAGTGCCATGCCTGTATTTCTCAAGATTTCAGATCTTGTGCATGCTGTGTGTGTATGTGTGTGTGTATGTGTGTGTGTGTTTGTGTGTATGTGTGTTTCAATTAAGGTATAACTTGCATATAGTAAAGCACAAAAATCTCAATTGCTCAGCTGTATGATCTGATGAATTTTTACCAAGTGAATAGACTTGTGTGACCATCAACAAGCTCAATAAGTAAAGCATTTCTGGGAGGGCTTCCTAATGCCGCCTTCCATAGTCCCACTAAAGATAACTGCTTTTATGACCTCTATCATTATAAATTATCCTATTTTTGAACTTCATACAAATATAAAATCATACACTGTAACAGTTATCTTTCCAAAATAACAAATGACCCCAAAACTTAGCTATTTAAAACAACTACCATTATTTGCTCATAATTCTCCGGGTGAGCAGTTTGGCTTAGACTCAGCAGGGAAGTTCCTCTGCTTGTCTCAGCTTGGGTCACTCATGTGGCTACAGTCATGTGGCAACTCGGTTTGGTGGTTCATGGCCTAACGAGGCTCAAATAAATACCTGGTGGTTTTTGCTGTCAGTTGGGCTGTGTGCATCCAGCAGGGCAGGCCGGGCATTTATCACATGACACCCATGCTCTGAGAGGGTGAGGCCCAAGCTGAGGAGTCACACAATGGTCCTTCCCCCTCATACACCCCACCCTCACCATATTCCATTGGTCAGAGCAAGTCACAACAGCAACTGATATTCAAGAGAGGAATATATAAACTCTATATCCTATTGAAACTGGTTGCAAAAAAATATGTGGCCATTTTTAATTCACCACAGACATGTCCTATTTATGTCTGACTTTTTCACTCAACGGGGTATCTATGAGATTCATACATGATATTGTATATATTATTAATTTGTTCTTTTTTTCGTGTGGGTGTTCTATTATATGAAAATACCACAAACTGTATTTTTTCTGCTGTTCATAGGCATATTTCTACTGTTCATAGTTTGTTTTCAACTTGGAGCCATTATGAATGAAGCTGTTATGAACATTCCTGTACATGTTCTCTAGTGGACACAGGTACCCATATCTATTGAGCATATATCCAGGAGTAAAAGTATTGGTAATAGGGTATGTGTATATTTAGCTTTAATTATACTGACAAATATTTTTCCAAGTGATTATTTTTCAAAATGTTATGATCTAGAAGTTTCACAGTGGCTTGGAAAACTGTTTCAACACCACGCCCCTTATGTCTTCTTGGGTTCTCAAACAAAACTATGGATTTTTTTTTTCCTCTGTCAGGTATTACTATTACTCTTGTGATGATAAAAATGATTTCAATATAGCCATCTCTTAATTCATTTGATCTAAAACACATTTCCTTGAGCAATCAAAATACCAATGCTCTTTTCCGAACAGCCTAGAGATAGATGACAAGTCTAGTATGTCTAGTATGTCTAGTAGTCTAATATGTCTAACTGACAGGGTGTGCGGCAGCTGAGTCAAAGAGACATGACCAGAATCACACCAAAGTGTGAGGAAGGGTAAGGGGAGGGTAACTAACATTTATTGGAGACCTACTGTGTGACAGTCCCTGTGCTATGCACCCTGCCCATGGGTCACTTGAGTCCTCGCAACAATATTGGAAGGTAAGTTTGATTATTCCTATTTTTAGATGAGTAACGGAGACCCACCTACCTACCTAAAGTCACATTTCACCTGCTACGTAGCAGAGTGTAGATCTAGGTTGTCACATGCACTACTTAGCATTGTATCAAATAATTTTGAAATAAAGATCTTTAAGGTGAGCGGGATTCATGAATTGCCGCAGAGTGGATTGTGACTGATCCCTTGACCAGCACTCAAATATACTGAGGTCCAGAGAAAGCCAAAATGGCAGGAGTTGCAAACTCCTCAATATGTCCCCAGAACACACACTAGAATTGTCTCATATACTGTGTTATGTATTATTTCTCAAGCCAACTTTTCCCCCAGTGCCTCAGGTACTAGGGGGTGAATAGTTCTTTCCACATACCCAGGAGTGAGGACCACCGTGTGGTTGAAATAACCCAGGGTGCCAGGAGAGCATATCTGAGCCCACATTCACGTGATCTGTCTCCTGACGGTATTCTCCCAATTCTAAATCCCTCTTCGCCCACACATGATAACCTTTTGAGCTCCTGGATGAAGCTCTCCATTCACTCCATTCACTCCATCTCCATTCACTCCAATTCACTCAGCCCCCAGACACCGGACCAGTGTGTCTCTCTCCTTTGCATGCTCGACACCCCACAGGCCCTTCTGTCTTTGCTCAGCCCTCTCACCGAGCACAGCACAGCCCATTCAAACATACACACGAGGCACAATTTACAATGAAGAGTATTTAGTCTGAGCTTCCTTCAGTTTTGTCACCATAGGGAAACACTTGGCTCTGCCTCACGTACTATCGAAACCATGTACCTCCACACACAACTGTTATTTCTCCCATTTGGCAACACACACACACAACAGTCTCTTCACGGAAGTTCATCGATGCCTTTGTCTTTTCCGTCTGCTATTTAACAAGGTATTTTTTTCTTCTGTCAAAGCTACACATTTTCCATAATTACCTAGGCCTTTCCGAAGAAAAGAAAAATAAACGAAATCAATAATCTATACATGCTGCAATTGTCTCTGTCTTTGAGGTGCTTTCCCAAACTGTGACTCGCCATGGAGCTTTGAAGATCACCCACCCCAGGCTCACAAAAATGAATGTCCTTCTCCTGATTACTATCTAAAAGAACAAGGGCCTGAAATGTCCTGAGTTTCTAGAACTTTTACCCTTGAATGACACAAGGGAAGTGTCTGTGAAAAAGCAACACTACTTGTTGGAACTTGGGGATTTATTTTGAAGACTGACTGCATAAAGAATGATTAAGAGAATAAGCTCTGGAGGTTTGAATCCTAGGCCTGCTATTGGCCAAAAATGTGACTTGGAAAGGTTACTTCACCTTCCAGAAAATAGAAACAATGTTATCTATCTCATACTATTGCTGTGGAAATCCGTGAGATAATAAAGTGCTTCTTACAGTGCCTACCTAGCATATAATAAGTTCTCGATCCATGTTAGGTAGTATTATTTCAACAAATTGCGTCAGAATCACCATTGCATCTTCAGCCTGCCTCCCAATCTCCTTCCTCTTTCCTTTTCCTGGACTATTGCCCTACATGGAAATTTCCATGCTTTGTCATTACTTCTCAAGCTCCATTGTTCTTTGCTGCCATGTTTTAGCTCATTCATAAATTATACCTGATTTGGATTTTATTCTTACTCGTGTATTTAACAATTATGCTATATTGCTAGGTGCATGAAACTCCTCATCATGCACTTAGGAATATAAAGGTAAATAAGACATTATTCAGGTTCTGTGAATTAGCAGTCTGGTGGGAAAGCAGACACGTAATAATAAGAGAACATTATTTATTATAATGAGTGCTATCAAGGAAATAAGTACGATATAATAGAAGTTCACACCCTGCAGGCACCTCCATGTCCATTATGTCTTCCCTTCTAAGCCCTGTACCTTGCATAACCTGATCACCTCAACTTTTCTATCTGTCTGCCCTATAAACAGAAATCCCCCCCCCTTAAAATCTGGTTATCTGTAATTTGGAATTGCTCAGCTCCAAGATCTTAAACTCTTAAATGTCCCTCATTGATGATAATCTCTAATCCCTATGAGACCTGCTCTCTGCCTTCATTTTCTTCCATTTCCTAAAACATATCCTACTCTTACTATTTGTCAGTCTCTTTTATACCATTCTAATATCTCTATCTAGTGCCATTAATTCTATTAGCCCATGTTCTCCAGTCTTAACTTACTTGGAGAACCCCTACCTAAGACTGAGTCTTCAAACCATCCATAGTTACATTTTCTTCTCCCAAGGTTCTATTATTGGAAACATTAAAAATAAAAATAACAATAATTTAAAACTGAATAGTTCCATTAAATCCAATCCAACCTCAACTGGCAACTGTTCCTACGCAACAGTACTTTCATTCAGTGAAACCCAATTGCATTCCCTACAAAGCCAATTCTACATCATTTCCTTTCTCCAAATCCTCCTACCACATTACCTCAGCTGAAGCCATGGGACAGCTCTTTTAACTTGCCCCATTCCTCCTCAAAATATCTGTAAACTCCCATCCATTTTTCCTTCCTTCCTTCCCAGCACAGAGAACAGAAAAGGTTTCTAGTCTCCAGGGTTAACCACTCTGCTTGTGACCTTGATCTTAGCCAGTTCATCCTCTTGGAGTATCCATATCAATTGTCATTCACTCGATTCTTCCCTTTCTCCCTCTCCATTGATCCTACCCCCCTCAGCCTATAAGCAAGCTACAATCTCTCTTCCCATCCTATAAGAGCATTCCCTTGATATGTTACCCCTCAAGCCACCACTCATTCTCCCTTTTCTTTTTTTCACTGCCAACTTCTTGAAAGAAACCTATACTCATTGATTTCCACTTCCTGACCACCCTATGCCTGGGCAATCTGCCTTCCAGACATGTGGCTCTAATAACAGTGCCTTACTTAGCAAGATCACCAAGGAAAATAAAAGATACTACAGAAATAATTTGAAACCAAGCTTAAATAGAATAGAGTTAGACCTTTTCAGTGAAATTCTCACAAGAATTAAACACCACCCAATTCTCACAATTGTGTGTTGTTGATTTAGAAGGAGGAAAAAAAATGTTCTTAATTGTTTTTCAGAGAAAGGAAGAAACTTCAGGATGTAAATAACAAATCATGTGGGTTCTTTTTCCTCTTCCCTGGAATACTCTAATTTTTAGAGAATAATGACAGTATATGGTGTTTTATATAACCATTTTGATTTATAATGTATAAATCTATTTTGTGTGAAATGAAATATATCACGTCTTAGAGTTCATACAGTACTCTTTATTTATACAAGTAATTCCCAGAAGTAGCAATGAATCAATTTAACTAATTCTTTCATTATTCTGAAGAAAGATAAGCAATAAAAATTTGGAGAAAACATCTAGAATGCAGGTATAATATGTCTATAATCTCTAGTCCTTGCAGTCAATGACCATGACATATACTCTTCTAACTATGACAAAATGAAATTCAAATTAATAATATGTTTTCATGAGTTTTAAGAATTTTTTTTACCTGTTGCTGGTTCTGTCCACACCTTCGCAATGATTCACTTTCACTGGGATTCTGCTGACAATCTGTTGTAATGCATTCTTGTCTTCCAAAGTGTATCATTACTTCCGCTTTGACATATCCATGTTAGTGTCATCAATTAACCCCATGCTTGCCAGTTTCACAATATAAATGCTTTATAATTAGAATAATGACATTCAATCATAGTATAAGAATCAACTGAGCCTTCAGAAAACTGAGGGTGTGGTCTCTCTGTCTGGTCTCTCCAGGTTTCAGACAACTAAGGACGTTTCTATTTCTACCTCATGTGATGCAGGGTGACATCTAAGAGTGTCTGAAGAGTGAGAGCCTTTCTGTCATTTTAGACAAATTTAAAGTGTTAAGATTTACACATTGAGAAACCACCTTACACCAGTTAGAATGGCAAAGATTAACAAGATTAACAAGACAGGAAACAACAAATGTTGGAGAGGATGTAGAGAAAGAGGAACCCTCTTACACTGTTGGTGGGAATGCAAGTTGGTGCCGCCGCTTTGGAAAACAGTGCAGAGATTCCTCAAAAAATTAAAAATAGAGCTACCCTATGACCCTACAATTGCACTATTGGGTATTTACCCCAAAATGCAGATGTAGTGAAAAGAAGAGCCACATAGCAGCAATGTCCACAATCGCCAAATAGTGGAAAGAGCCAAGATGCCCTTCAACAGACGAATGGATAAAGAAGATGTGGTCCATATATACAATGGAATATTACCCAGCCATCGGAAGGGATGAATACCCAATTTTTGTATCCACAGGGACGGGACTGGAGGAGATTATACTGAATAATTGTGCTTGAAATAAGTCAAGCAGAGAAAGCCAATTATTACAGGGTTTCACTTACCTGGAGAACATAAGAAATAACATGGAGAATATTGGGAAAAGGAAAGGAAAAGTGAAGTGGGGGAAATTGGAGGGAGACATGAACCATGAGACTGCGAACTCTGAGAAACAAACAGAGGGTTTTAGAGGAGAGGAGGGGATGGGTGAGCTTCGTGGTGGGTATTAAGGAGGGCACATATTGCATGGAGCACTGGGTGTGGTACATAAACAATGAATCTTGGAACACTAAAAAAATTAAAATTTAAAAAAATGTATAGAAAAAAACAGTGTTACAGTTTAAATCTACTAGAAGAAAGGTAGGAGGAAAGTATGACTAGGAGAGTGTTAAAAATTCTTGGTTCACAGATTTTATTTCTTAGAGTACTCCTTTTACGGGTATATTCTTAAGAAGAAGGACCTCTTTACAGTGTGTCTTCTCCATCATATCACATAGTTAAGCAGTAAAGAGCTGAATGCTGTTTGTAAGTATATAGAAAATAGCCAGAGCCAGATAGCCAGGTTGTATGGAGGTTACTCTCTCTACCACAAAACCACAAAGGGAACAAAGTACAGAGAGACAGGGCTAGCTTTTAGTTTTAATGATCTAAGGATTCAGAGTTGAGAAATTGCCTTTTTCTTATACTTCACCAAGAGTATATTCAGTTAAGAGCCTTAATTCTGTTAACTGTGGAACAATAGTGCACCTTTTCATGACTATTTCCTGACAAGTGAAGAAGCCTAGGGTAAAACTCCTTTATACCATAATTAAGGCTGGAATATTTCTTGTCCCTTGTCCAACACTGCTTACTTATACAACGTTATTCACACACCAAAGGGAATTCCAGTTACCATGAAAAACAAGCCACAGGGACACTATAGAAATTTCCCACAATTATTTGTTCCAAAGTAAATACATTTCCTTTGATTTTGACAGAACCATAAAACACAGAAGTGTATTGTGAAGCTCTGTTTAGCTGTGTGTTTACCAATACCCTGGAGGCTTTACTCTTTGAAACACAGCAAGATTACATCATGCTGTTTCATCTCTCATCACTTGGCATGCATGTATGTTATACCTAACAATCAAACATCAGCAGGGAAAAACAATGAACTAATTCATGAATCAGGATTCTATTTTATACTCCATTTGTGAAGGATAATCATGACTTAGCTTAAATAAGACTCTATGTCTTGATTACAGGTTTTAAAGCATGAAAGTGTCGACCAAGCCTGGGTCCCTGATAGGACACATGAAACACAGACTATTCGTACTTTCTTTGCTGAAGGAGCATACAGGTGTTAACTCATCTAATGGGATAGGAACAAACAATGGAACATACAGAAGACTTTTATTTCTAAATTTTATCACCGTTCTTCTCATCCATACTAACAATAACTGTTTTGGCTGAACTTCCTTTTCTCTTCCAATGGAGAAGAGTTTCAAATATTTGAGCCCCTGTAATTCTACTCTCCAAAATTAGATAGTCACTTCGGGGGAGCATTTCGTTTTCATTTTAGATGGCAAACGTGGGTTTTCACTTCATTTGATTATGGGTAGAGTGGATTTATAAGAGTGATAAAGGCTCACAAACCACACAAGAAGTCCCATTACTTTACAGGGTGTGTGTGTGTGTGTGTGTGTGTGTGTGATTATCCTTTTATTCATTCAGTAAATATTGAAAACATCTAAACTATGGCAGGCATTGACTTTCCAAGAAATAATACAGAAAGATCTTGTAGTTCTATGGTCTCCTTAACTCTGATTCATTCACATCCATTCCCAAGGCTACTCTTTAGCTTTACATCACCCGGAATTGGATCACTTAAGTCTCCTAAAAGCAAACCACACCTTTCTATCTATGCCCTTCCCCTGCTCCTTCACACTTTTAAATATTTAAAAGATATTACTGACACCTTTAGTTTTTCGTCACTTGGAAGGCCTCCAGACATACCTGGATTCAGATACTAGCTCACCTAGAGAGCCATATTTAGTCTATGGCTGCAGTCTAGCCAGTACCCATTCTATCCTTTCTAGCTTCCTTTGTCTTTTCACTGCCTTCACCATGACAAAACCAACTCGGTTCAACCCAACTGGACTCATGGAAGCATCAGTGGAATGACACGGCCTCAGACAAAGTACCGGCCTTTAGAATCATTCTGTGGTTTGTTTATGCCTTGGCCAGTTGTCGACTGTGTGCCTTTAGGAAGCTGTTAGTCTCCACAGACCTCAGTTTCTCCATCCATAACATGGAAATAATAATGACTCCATCACAGTCTTCGCTATGAGGAAGAGAGAATGAGCACTTTAATTATATACCATAGATCCTGGGACATAGTAGGCATGAATAAATAGTAACTAGCATTATTTTTTTCTATTTCTGGTTCAGGTCTGCTAAGCCCTTCTGGAGAAAATTACATATTCATGTTACTGGGCTCCATTATAAATTTATGAGCTCCAATCTTTACTGGGCCCTCAAGGGTTTCTCATTGACTCCATTTCCGTTCTCCTTAACAGCTGTTCCAAACCTGTACCGCTTTCCTCGAGGGTCGGACCAGCTCCCTGCCTCCCCTGCTCTCAGCGGGTGGCTTAACCTCCCCTCCACTGAGATAACAGGTGCCTTTCAGCAAGTCTGCTTCTGTCCTGACTTGTCCAATCATCGAACCTCCTCTCCCACTTCACTTCTGTCTCAGGAAAGGAGGTATCCCTGCTTTAGTCACTAACTAAATGACTCAGAAAGCATTTATTGAATGTGAACTGAGCAGATGTCAGGCCCTGAGCTGGGTGCCAACCTGCCCCTAAACAGCTCTAGCCTCATGGAAGAGTCAGACCCACGAACAAACTAGACCCAAACAACAGGCTATGTGCTACAACAGATGCGAAGGCAGGTACCAGCCAAGATTTGCAAGGTCAGCTATGACAACTTCTGGTCGGAGGTTGCATCTGAGCTGAAAACCGAAGAAGAAAGAAAAGTAACCAGGGCCTTTCAGAAAAAGAAAGCAAGTTCTGTACCAATCATGGAAACATGGAAAAAGCCAGATGCTAGCCATGAGTCAAGTACCAAGGGAATGAGTGACTTCAATGTTTTTAAGTGTAATGAGACAAAAAAATTCCATGCATTAAGTGATTTCCAGTCAAGTGATTTCATATTCTTTTATTCCTTTAAAAATACTATCTAGGGGCACCTGGGTGATTCAGTGGGTTAAGCCTCTGCCTTCGGCTCAGGTCATGAACTCAGGGTCCTGGGATCGAGCCCTGCATTGGGCTCTCTGCTCAGCGGGGAGCTTGGTTCCTCCTCTCTCTCTGCCTACTTGTGATGTCTCTCTGTCAGATAAATAAATAAAATCTTAAAAAAAAAAGTACTATCTAAACAACATTCAGATAGGACACAAACTGCACTGAACCCTCTGCCTGAAGACGAGAAGATCTTCTGTGGAAGATCCCAGACCTCATAGTGGGGGTGGATGGCAGAGGATTGCCATAGCCCATGAAGCTTTTCCAGGTTGTCTTTCTAGTAAATCATGAAGGTCTCTGAATTTTTTTATGCTTTCCAAAGAAAAAACTGTGGGCCCACATTATCTATATTCCAATAGGTCCTCGGATCATTGTGATTTATAGTAAGAAATACATATCAGGTCTTCATCCCCACTTCTGGCACAGAACCCTTAAAACCATTGGAATTTCCTAAGTAATGAGAGCAATAAAATTAGGTGATTTTTGTTATGTTAATGAGATGGCTTTTGGAAAGCACCTAAGGAGGCGGCTGGTTGCCAGCAGAACCAACCAATGTGACTGGGGGGTTAGAACTTTCAGTCCCACCCCCTGACCTCTGGGGAGCAGAAAGAGGGGTGGAGGTTGAATCACTCACCAATGTCAATGATTTAATCAGTCGTGCCTCTGTAAAAACTCAAAGGGACGGAGTTTTAAGAGCTTCTGGGTTTGTGAAAATGTGAAGACAGGGGGAGACTGGTGCCCTGGGGAGGGTATGGAACCTCTGCACCCTTCCCCACACCTTACCTTGTGTATCTCTTCCATGCAGTTGCTCCTAAATTATATCCTTTTATAATAAACTGGTAATCTAGTAAATAAACTGTTTCTCTGAGTTCTGTGAGCCACTCTATGCAGTTAAGCAAACCCAAAGAGGGAGTCATGGGAACCCCTGATTTATAGCTGGTCCATCAGCAGCACAGGTGACAACCTGGGCCTTCCATCAACACCTGAAGTGGAGGGCAGTCTTACAGAACTGAGCCACTAATCTGTGGGATCTAATGCTATCTCCAGGTGGATAGTATCAGAATTGAGTTGAATTGTAGGACTCCTAGCTGCTGTTCAAGAATTGCTTGGATGTGTGTTCTTCATCCTCAAGGGCTTCATGCTGTTGACAACCTCCTTTGCTGTACTTTCATACTTCCCCCCAGTTTAGCATTATCGTCATCTTGAATTATCTACAAAGGGTACACCGTGATCTTTTTCATGGTAAGGGCCTTCCAAGGAAGAAATTGTACCCAAATTCATCTTTGGGTCCCCAACACCAAGTACAACACTGAGCACATATATACTGCTATGGAATTTGTT
Source organism: Nasua narica (assembly GCA_028533885.1). Lineage (NCBI taxonomy): Eukaryota > Metazoa > Chordata > Mammalia > Carnivora > Procyonidae > Nasua > Nasua narica. Next base: position 80,141,657 of record CM052800.1, on the reverse strand, counting down.
TTTTTTCCCCCATAATGTTATGGAAATCATTCCATATCATTGCATATCTCATTCTTCTCAATAGCTGCATAGTATTCCATTGTAGAGGAAGTCTTAAAATTTAATTTCCTCTGATGAACACATCAGTTATTTCTAATTTTTCTTTATTACCAATAATACTATACTGAATATCTTTATAAATATGTCCTTGTGCAGGTGTGTGAATGTGTCTGTAGGATAAATTCCTAGAAATGGATCCATTTTAAATTTTTCGTAAATACTGACAAACTTTTCTCCAAAAATAAATATTTTATCAGTCCACATTTCCACCAAAAGTTGTTTGAGAGTATTGGTTTCCATATCCTTACAACACTATCATAACTCTGTTTTAAAATCTTTGCCAACTGGATATGTGAAAAATATATCACTGTGCCTTTAATCTGCATTTCATTGAATATAAAGAGGTCAAGAACCTTTCCATATGTTTAACGGACATTTGTATTTATTATTTTATAAACTACCTATTAGTATATTTTGCTTGTTCTTTTTTTGCAGTGTTGACTTCTAATTAATTTGCAATAACTTTTCTGACTTTTCCAAATTTTCTTTTGCCATAGTGCTTGCAAATCGTTTTCAATTGAATAAAGCATTTTCAGTGCATAAAGGTTATATGTTCTGGGTGGATTTCATCTTTTATTAATATTAAAATAGCCCCTCTGTCCTGTTTAGTGTATTTTGTCTTAAATTTTTCCTTTCTCTTATATTTCATCCCCAATTTCTTTCTGTGTGTATTTACCTAATGTATCTTTTCATGTCTCTTTTAAAAAATAATTCTTTGTCATGCACTTTTAAGTATGTCTCTTATAAATGGAAAATAGTGATCTTGCTTTTCACCTAATTGGAAAGCCTTTGCTTATGAGTGTATGAGTGTGCTATTGAGCAGTGTGGGGAAGGGAAGGAACTTATTCACATTCATTCTGCCCACTCACATATTCTTACTACTGATTTAGTCTTTTTGCCACCTTCTTAATTTGTACTTCAGTTTATTATATCTGCTTTTAACTTCTTTTCTTCTTTATTAGCTATTGCTTATTTCAAATATAACCGAATATAACTGAATTTCTATTTCTCTATCAAAGTCAAGAATTATTCAAAAACTATAAACTATCTCCACACAACCATTAAGATCAGACCTTCAGCAGAATTTTAACTACTCTCCCAACTCCTAGGCTTCACTGAAGCAAATTGAAATTTTAGTTACAGATTGTTGATTATTATAATCTGTCTTCTCTGGTATAAAAATCCTTAAAATTTTCATTAAACTTTACAATGACAATATCTCTTAGTTACTATAAATTTCATACTCACCATTCTATCTTTTATGCCTTGGCTTGCCTTCTTGATTTCTTTTTTTTTTTCCTTCTTTTTCATTTTATTTTTTTCCCTCAAATATGTTTATTTTATTTTTTCAGTGTTAATAAGATTAATTGTTCATGCACCATACCCAGTGCTCCATGCAATACGTGCCCTCCTCAATACTCACCACCAGGCTTGCCCAACACCCCTCTCCCCTCCTGTTTCTTGCTTTCTTTATTCTGATTTATTTTTCATTAGGCTGGAGTATTTTCCTGAGTAACTGTTTTTACAAAAGCTATGTAGTAGCATGTTTTCTATGTCTTCACAATTGAATGACAATTTGGGTGGATGTGAATTCTGGGGCCATGGTCCTTTTTCCTTAGAATCTATCATCTCTTAGTTTATACTATTTGCCTATGAAAAGTTGACTCCAATCTGATTATCTTTCTTGGTGAGTAATCTGGGTTTTTTGCCTGGAAGCTTGGATTGAGAATTTTCAAAGGATATGAAGTAAAAAGTTACTCAAAAAAAAATTAATGTCTGTTCCAAGGATTTAATGATTTCACAAAAGCAATTTAAGAATAATTTATATTCTACTTTTAAAAGTGGCTGATTTTTACCAAAGGCATAATAGTTTTTTTAACTGAGCAGCAAAAGAGCAAACGTGATTTATCCCTATGATTAAAAAAATTAGGTTATGCCAAATGAATTATTTTCCAATAACAAGGGTTTTGGGAAAAGTTTATAAAACTAAGCACTGCAAAAGAAGTTTCTCAAAAGCCCAGAAGGGTCCCCAGAATTGGGAAGGAATTCTAGATTGAATCACATTAACATTCAGCAAGGGAAGAGACTGTGTCAGGCTCTTCACTTACATTATTTTCTTCAGTGGTTCTCAAAGAAGTTAAACACTTAGTCAAGGTGGCAGAACATGACTTTGAACCCAAGATTCTATGCCTCCAGTACATATTCACTTTTCAGCACACCATATCATGTGGCGTGTCAACAAAGTTCAAGGCACTTGGCTAAGAGCTGTGAGGGACACAAAGGTGAATGTCACCAAGTCTCGGCCTTCAGGTAGGGTACATCTCCGTAGTGGTTCTCTCCTTAATGAACTTAGCTTTTTAAAAAGTAGCACTTTTCTTCTTGTTAGTAAAAATTAGGCCGTGAATCTGTGATTTGGAAGAAAAATGTCCTTATCCAGGTGCATTTTTATACATTAGCATTTAGGGCAAATTGCCCAGAAATTCAACACTAATTTACCCCCAGGATCTCAGCCTATAGTTACTGTTGGAATTTTTGGCAAGTAGATTTCCCCAAGGGTAACAGTCAAATTAAGAAGTATTTTTAAAGAAAAGGTGTAAGAGTCTTAGGCAACAGTTCAAAGCTTGGTGTTCAAAGGTGGGGAGGGGTACTCAGCCAAGTGGTGTTTCAGCGGTAAAAGAGGTAAGACATTGTCTATTTGCCTTGCCTAAACCTCTGCTTAATGAATCAGTGGTGGAGTTTGATGGGCCATGGCGAGAGTCTTTACTATGCACTCAAAATTAGGGTGGACCGTGTTTTAACTCCTGACTCCAAAGTTACTATAGCAGATTTGGGAGAACATGGCCAGGGTTAGTCTTGAACTCTCTGTCAGTAGGAAATACCAGTGTGAATTTGGCAATCTAGATACACACTTCCCACACCCTTCCTACTAAGAACAGAACCCAAATTGATGAATTCTGTCCCCATTGACCTGAGAGTCCCCTTAGACCAACCAGAAAAATAATATTAGTAACAATAATATTGTTTTACCATTAATTTGCCATTATTTACCATTAATATTGCTCTACCATTCATTAATCCTCCCAACAACACTATGAGCTTATATATCTATTTTATACATGAGAAAACTGAGGCTCAGTGATATTAAGTGATTTACTGAAGATTATATGGCAAGTAAATGACAGATCCAGGATTTGAACCTGTATAGACTGTCCCTGGGCATTACCAACCACCGCCATTTACAAAGTTTCATATGGTCACATCTGACCTGTAGAGAAAATTTTCTCTCACATGGATCAATCATGCTCAGGCTGAGTGAGAGTTTGGTTGAGGAAACTGACTCACTAGAGGACCAGCTCCTACAAAGTTAAGAGCTTTTACAGATTTCAAAGAGATCTAGAATAAGGAATGTCAAAATTTAAACATCAAGATGGGATGGGGTAGAAATCAATGGGAGGACATTGCTGCTGTGAACATTGGAGTACATGTGGCCCTTCTTTGTACTACATCAGTATCTTTGGGGTAAATACCCAGTAGTGCAATTGCAGGGTCATAGCCAAACTGTGGAAAGAGCCAAGATGTCCTTCAACAGACAAATGGATAAAGAAGATATGGTTTATATATACAATGGAATATTATGCCTCCATCAGAAAGGATGAATACCCAACTTTTATATCAACATGGACAGGACTGGAAGCAATTATGTTGAGTGAAATAAGTCAAGCAGAGAGTCAATTATCATATGGTTTCACTTGCATGTGGAGCATAAGGAAAAAGATGGAGGACATTGGGAGAAGGAAAGGGTGAATTGGGAGAAATCGGAGGGGGAGACAAAACATGAGAGACTGTGGATTCTGATAAACAAACTGAGGGTTTTGAAGGGGCGGGGGCTGGGGGGTTGGGTGAGCCTGGTGGTGAGCATTGAGGAGGGCACGTATTGCACGGAGCACTGGGTATGGTGCATGAACAATGAATCTTGGAACATGAAAAAATAAAAGTTTATAGAAAAAAAGATTCAAATCACTAAATTGTACACGTGATGCTAATGTAACATTGTGTGCCAATTACACTAAAATACATATATGCAAAAAAAAAATCAATGGGAGGACAATATTAAGGGGAAACTAGAACTGAATGGGCAGTCCATAGCAACAAGATTAAGTCATGCCCCATTACCTGGTAAGCCGAGGACCTGCTCACTGACCGGATTAGAACTGATTTAAGAATTGAGTACGGTGGAGCCAAATGGAAGCATTCTGGGAAAGGGGCTGAGAAAGGGTAGAGGCTAGACACTAGAATAAACATAACGGAAATAATTTCAGGTCCATGGCCAATTCCAACTTGAGAAAATATCCACTTATAATTTCCCATTTCAAGTTAAATTTCTACTGTCAAGCTATCTGACCTACTTTAATGTCCCTTTCTTTTACACTTCACATGAAATAAATGTTTAATACAAACTTGTTAATTGATGTCAAATATAAGATAGAAAGGACAGCCCCCAGTGTCATTCCCATCTCCCAGTGATTGTCTTAGAGACTCACTTCCTCTTGGCCAGTTAGCACTCCCTGGGATAGGATATCCATTCTAGAAAGCCTGCAGCTGTACTCACAACTAAGCACTGGCTAGCTAAGTTATGGCTGCTTTGTATGAACTTGACCAGTAAGACACGCGATGTGGCAAACCAAGGAATCCTCCGTCGATGATAAGACAGCCAATCTCTCGTACTGACTAAAATTCACCCTCAGCAAAGTAAGACTGATGAGGAACCTGGAGGTAAGAACCATAGGTATGGGCTTTCCTGGCTGGCTTTTTAACTTTATATGCTGTGGAAAACCTGAGGGTTTTTTTTTTTTTTCCTTTATTTGAATCTTCTCATATTCAGGGTTTTCAGTTAAGGGTGTCTCTGGCTGTCAAGAGAAAATGCTGGCAGCAGGAAGGGGAGATTGGCCACCTTTCATTGCTAGCAACCCTAGAGGCACTTCTTTTTGCCAAACTGCCCACCCCACATGAAAGGATTCTCTTCCTTCCGGTTTTGATCTAGTTCTCTGGCAAGCCAAATATGATTTTTCTTAGCACTTCTCTTCCTCCAGCCAAGGCCCAGACTGTTTGTTTAGATACATGGTCTCATTTCTATAATCATTTATCCTATGCACCAGAGTGGATGATGGGTCTGCTGGAGCTCCTTCAAGAGCAGCTGAGGAATCAGGGGGTCACTTCCTGAGGAGGGGACACATGTCTAGAGAAAGACGTAAGCTCCAGGGGATGAGGGTCTGTGTCAGCCTCGAACAATCCCATGTTCCCACCACTGACCATAATACCTGTCACATATGGACATTCAGTAAATCAGGCTGGGTGTTTAATAACTTCTACAAACTTACTTTTGTATAGAAGCTAGCGGTGCTAGATGGCTGTGCATGAGAGAACCTGGAAGAAATTTCATCCCATCTGTATTCTCAGCGGCCAACACTATAGATTATAACATCTTATCCCAAAGACAGTAGACTTGGGACACTAGACAAAATGTGCTCAGCAAAAACTTGATTGTACAATCAAGTCAGTTTGAAATACTGCATACCACAGCCCCTTTCAAGAGTCCCTATTCACATTAACCTATGAAGGAGGCCTTTCAGTTTTTCCGTAAAGAAGCATGTTGAACTTTAATCCAAAATTTCTCAAAATGTTTTTTATCATGGACTCTTTACCTTGCACCTACTACTTACTATCCCACGAGTAGAGCTCCTCTGAACTCTCCTTGGAATTACATTTGGAAACACTGAGTTATGTCATGACCAGACCTCTATTGCTCCCAAAAGTCCTTGGAGTGGATATTCGAGACTTTCCTCTAAAATCATTAATTACATGAACTTGATGAATTTTTTTTAAAGATTTTATTTATTTATTTGACAGGGAGAGAGAGAGAGATCACAAGTAGGCAGAGAGGCAGGCAGAGAGAGAGGGGGAAGCAGGCTCCCTGCTGAGCAGAGAGCCTGATGCAGGGCTTGATCCCAGGACCTTGAGATCATGACCTAGGCCGAAGGCAGAGGCTCTAAGCCACTGAGCCACTCAGACGCCCCGAACTTGATGAATTATAATTTCCAAATCATGCTACATGGAAATAGAGATAATGAGTCCCTTCTGCCTTCCTCTGAGGAGAGATTGGCACGCTCCCGTCTCAGAGGGAGAGGAGTTGACCAAGAGCAGCTTCTCCATCAGCTCAGCAATCTTGTGCATCGCCTGGTGCGGAGCTCCCTGGGGCTCAGGGCCCCACCGGGTGAGAGAGGGAATCAGACCCCTTTCTCGTATTCAGTGTTCAAGCCTCTGTTCAGGCGTCTTCTCAGCTCGGCTAGGCTAATAAAGCCCGCCATTAAACACCAATCTATGTAGTCCTGTGAGGGTACTTTGTAGATGGGGTCAACATCTGCAATCGGTCAAGTTTAAGTAAAGGAGATAGTCCTCAATAATCTGGGAGGGCCTCTTCCAGTCAGAATAAAGACCATAAAAGCAAAACTGAGATTTTTTTCTGGGAGGAAGAAATCCTCCTTGTGGTCAGTAGCTCCAGCCCCTGCCAGAGAGTTTCCAGTGTCCTGCTGGTTCTGGTCTCTGGCAGAACGCTGACTGATACACCGTGCATTGTACCTGTCCCTCATCAGCAGCCCTGTCAGTCAGGCTAACAAACTTTTCAAGCAGAGTAAGGAGCATCTTCCCCTCAGGTGTCCGAAAAGATCTGCCTCAAAGCAGCGGAAAGTGTCAGGATCAGCAATCTGTCCTGACAAGAAGGCCAGGAGGGAGAGACAGGAATGCCCTTTGCCTTCACCCTGGAGGTGCACGTTCTCCCCGAGGCAATTTGTGTCTCTTCCATGGTTGCTGTCCAGCAGTGGGGCCAGGTAGGGGGCAGTCTGGAGTTGGGGGGGTTACTGGAGATGGGGGGGAGGTCACTCAACACTGATGTATTTCCATGCTTAGGCACAACCAGGTGAAATAATTTGTGGGAAAAAATGCTTGCCTTTGTTTTAATTATTTTTTCACAGTTTCATAGTATCTCAGGGCATTTATTTTGCATTTAAGATGAAGAGCATAGATTTGTATACATTATGGAAATAGACTGTGTTTCTCATTTCGGTAAAGAATGTGAAAGCCCAATCTACTCAGCGGCATTGACATGAGGGAGAGTTGGGACACGTTTGCTTGCACACCTTACATGGGTGTTCTTTATGCTGTGTATAGAGAGGGCTTTAATTTTCACAATGTATGTTTAAAACATTAAAATGTGCATACTCAGTGATTCCAGGTCCAAGAATTTATCCAGGATATATGTAAAGTTGTAACTTATAAGAGATTTCATGTCATTTGTGAAAAATTAGAAGCCACTTGGGGAGCTTGGGTGGCTCAGTCGGTTAGGCACCCAACTCTTGATTTTGGCGCAGGTCATGATCTCAGGGTCATGAGGTCATGCTGGCATTGGGCTCTGCGCTCAGCAGGGAGTCTGCTTGTCCCTCTCCCTCTGCTCCTCCCTCGCTCATGCTCTCTCTCTCTCAAATAAATAAATAAACAATATCTTTTTAAAAAATTAGAAGCCACTTGCATGTCCAACAGTAAGGTGAGAAAACTATAGTGTAACAATACATAATAGAATAAAATAAAAATAGCTATCATTCGTTGAATAGCATGCCAAGCACTATTCCGTAAGGGTTTTATATTATTAACTGACTTAGTTCTCACAACAAACCTACAAGGCAGGTTCTAGCATCTTCCTTTTACAGATGAGCAAACTAAAGCAGAATGGCAGGATAAAGTGCCCCAAATCACCCAGTTAGCAGGCGGAGCTGGGATTCCAGCCTGAGCACTTGGGCTCCGGAGCCCAGGCGCTCTGTCTCCACTAAGCCTCACTGGCAAGAAGGATGATGTTATTTCAAACGTACATGTATTCAGATATGTATATACAAAGCACAGCAACAACAAAAATGGAAATACTTCACTTTAAAATCGATAATTTTCCTTTTTCCTTTCTCGGTCATCTGTATTTGCTAAATTTTCTACAATAAATTTAGTAAATATTTCGTAGTTTAAAAATAAAAACAATAAAGGGGCAACCGGGTGGCTCAGTTGATTAAGCGGCAGACTGTTGATTTCAGCTCAGGTCATGATCTCAGGGTCCTGGGATTGGGGGCCGGGGGGGGGGGGGGGGGGGGGGGG
>CM052800.1:80099171-80133265 GCA_028533885.1 Nasua narica | reverse complement strand
CTCAATGAAGACTCAACATTCAGGACAGCTACTCAAGCCGGTTCATTCCAGATGCACAAGAAGCAGGCAGCACGGGAAGACCTCCTCCAGGGCACAAGTTTCAGGCCCCCACGTCATAGGCACCATCAAGAAGCCAGTCGGCCAACAAGCCCTCTGCTAGGAATGGAGCTAATCTGAGAACCTCTCCTGTACCCTCCTTTAGCTACTTTCCAAACCTCATTTCTCTCCACACAGCCAATTATCATGATTACCAACAGTGACCATGAGTCTCGAGTCTATAATCTTTGGAAAAGTCAGGAAATAAAATAAGTAATAAATGCGGTGAGTTGGGACGTCAGAGAACTCTTCGTGAGTGGGTATACTCTGGATCTTCTGAAGTTGCTATGAGAAGTAATCAGGAATGTACAGGTGAGAGCCAAATAGAGTCTTACAGATAATCTCCAAGTATCTTCATTTAACAAAGATCCCAAGGCTTAGAGAGGTTAAATGACTTGTTCTCAGTTCCCCAGGCTGTCAGAGGCCAAACCAGAATTAAAATCCAAATTTTTATTGCCTAGTCCACACTCTGTCTGCTGAGCCATGCTACCTCGGGGGGTTGGGTTCAGCTGGAAGGAGTGAAAGGAGGTACTGGAATAAAAACCATAGATATTTATCAAAACCACCTTGTATTCGCTTTTATTATACTAGCAGTATATACAAAAGAGAAGTATGCAGAGTAAAACATGAAGATGTCTTCTACGCACCACAACTCCCCCACTCCCTCCCGAGGTAATTACCACAGGAAATAATTTGGGGTGTGACCTTCCAAACCCCTTTCCACAAATGTCATACGTGTATTTAGTGGCGTGCTAGAACCAGCTCGTGCTGGTTCTTGAGAGTCAACTTAAATATTCAGGAAAAGTTGTGAGCTGGTTGTTAAACACAGTCATTATTAAAAATTAACTTATACAAACTTACAATTAAATTATATTAAAAACAAAGATAAAAAGTACTCAAGACGCGTCACTTCCTTTTTCCCCCCAGCTTTTTACTATTGTCTACATTCCTCGGGTTGTTTGCCTTTACTGGGTCTTATGATGGAAAGAGTAATGGTATGTGACTGTACATCTCTTCCCAGCTTCACGTTTTCACATTTACCGGATCTACCATAGTGGGAGCCTTTATACCAAGGAAATTGAGAAACATTACAAAACAGAGCCAGCCCTCGCCTCCGCTGAGATGGCAACTTTTAGGGCATCTACTGGCTGGTATATCCATAAAAGACCCTTTTTTTCAATTTTTTTTCTTTATAATAAACAGACTATTGACAACTTGTATAAATCTGTAAAATGCACTTCTTTGCCTTGGTGAAAACAGAGAAGCACTCACTGAAACATGTAAAATCTCCATTTTTTAAACTATTACTCATTTTCTCTTCCTCAATAACCTACTCGCTTGATAATCTAAACTGCTATTTTAACTAAATCCCTGTTCCTTTTACCTTTCCTCTTCAAGGATATTCTGCCTCCTCACCTCAGTTCACCCCCACACTTTTCAAGCTTTCTTAAGCGAGAAAGAGCATTTTTAACGGCAGAGGTGAAGTTTTCCAAAGGTAATTACTTAATAGGCAACAAAACAAGAATGGCTGGATTTGCTTGGCCGTGGTAAGCACCAGATCCTCCTAGGGGCTACCTGGGCACTCCTCGCTCCTCGAAGTCGGAGGAAAAGCAATATACTTAGTCCCTTTTGTTTACACACCAGAAGATTAGGTTTCCTTAAATTCCTAAGGAATTTCAGAAGATTAACTTTTAGATAGGAAACTTCATAGGCTGAGCAGGCTGAGAAAAGAAAGAAGAAAAAAATCATGTCACCCTCAAGCAGTTCCATCAAGGGATGAAATTTTAAATCACATCATGTCTCACACCCATTTCTTAGTGCAAAATAAATCACTTGAACAGAGGGCAAGCCAATTTTTACTTTAAAAATGTTGTGTCCTAAGGCTGTCTTCTTGAACTTCAAAAGCACACTTTGTAATTACTCTACCTATCAAAGGAAACTCAACATTTCACCTCCAATTTCTTCAGCTTGTGTTATCACTTTTAATTGTTAATAAACCACATTAATTTTAAACTGATTATTCTGTTTGGGAATTCAATGTTTTCGAACATAATACCCTGAATTATATGTAAGTGGACTTATTTACGTACCAGCTTAAGTTAAGTGGGCTTTTTCTAACTACCTGTCATTGGTTTTATTTTTAGTAATTTCTGCCATTTTGGAGACTCACGGCAACTCATGTCCCTCATTTTTTAAAGGAACTTTTCCAGGAATGAGAAGGATAAAAAAAAATGCCAGGGATTTTGGGTGGGGGGGGTATGCCTAACACTGATATCATTTGATTGCGGGGCATGAGCCTGCCCGTGACTTTTTTTTTTTTAAAGAGAGTGAAGTGCTAAAAAATAATTTGCTAAACTCGGACCACACTACCAACCTTCATTCAGATTTGTTTAAACCTTTCATTTGCCTAACAAGATTTTCCCCAGCCTGGAATTAATAAGATCAGTTCGTACCATCAACCTCTCTACAACTCTAGGTACTGACCATGTCTACTTAACAGAAGCATTTATTTGTTAGCAGACCGTACGTTTCCAGCCTGGTCAGTTTTTTCTCATGGTAACAAAACGTTCTTGAGATGGAAACACGCCGTGTTTGTTTCCACTTTGGCATTAAGGTCCGAATTCAGGAGTTGAGAGCAGCTCCTGGCTGACTAAACATTCTCAGAACATCCTTCTCTCTACCTTCACTGTGCCCAGAGTGCTGACCCCTGCCCCGGGGTGGGGGGAGGCCTCCCTCTCCTCTGCCCAGCAAGCCCAGTTCTGGGGCGCCTTTCCCGGCCTCCTGGATAACTGCCCCACCTTCTGCGCGAGAGCACTTCTCACCCCGACACCCACCATCATCATCGCCGTCATCATCCTCTTACCGGGGTCTGTTGTGATGCCAGGAACTGTTGTGTGTTATGTGTGTTGATTTTAGTAATCCTTGGTACAACCAATATTATTACCGCTCTGTAGCTAGAGACCCTGGGCCACTGAGAGATTGGTGCTCAAGGCCACTCAGCTGGGAGATGACAGAGCTGGCCATCCCCTGGACCATGCACTCAAGCACTCTGCCGTCCCTTCCTACTTCATCAAGCTACTCAGTTACCCCCATATTTGTTTCTCTACTGGCCCAAGCCCTCCCAGAGGGCAGGAAACATCTGTTATGCATTCCCACATCACCTGGGGTGCCTGCCATGGTGCCTGGTGAGTAGTAGGGGCTCATTCACTGTTTATGGAATGAATGAATGGATTTTTCCTGTGATTTCCAGGTACATGAACAGGGAGACATCTCTGCAAGGAGACAGCCCATGGTGGCACCAGCTGGTGGCCCTGGACAGTACATGGCCTAAAGCCAAGATCTGCCTGCTTCTGGGTTAGGTAAGGTGAGCAACATAAACTGATTTTGTCAATCACCCGATTGACATTAATCGATGCCATAACATCAATCATCACCTCCCCCAGGAAGTTATGGCAAGGAAGGTGCCACAGACAGTGCACGGCGAGCTGTAAGCCAGTGACCGAGGCTGGTGTAAGCTAGCAGGGCTGGTCCTGGATGGTGGTAAAGTGGGGAAGGTTGAACATTAGCCTATCTTTGCTTCTGACTCTTTCGGCAATCCCCTAGCAAAATTACAATTTAAATTTATCCAGTAATTTATATGTACCCTATCTTTCCCCCAAAATGGTTTATATACTCAGCAGATTTATAAATTGGAAGTGGAAAGAAATAAGAAAACAAAAATAGGGACAATAAATGGAACTTAGAATAAGGCTAACACCAAAAAAAAACATATGTAATAATCTTTATATATCTGCTATGGCTGGGACAAAAGATTGAAATGTACATAGTAGTTTATAACGTACATTCACAAAGACCCTCATATTGGGTCTTCAAAGCAGCCGTTCCCTATAGCTAATGTTATGATGTGCACGTTACAGGTCAGGAAATAGAGGCTCAAAGAAATCAAGAAACTTCATCGAGTTCCCACAGATAGTGTGACTGGAACCAAGGCTGAAATGAACCCTTTGGGATAAGAAACTAATTCCAAAGCCTGTTGCCTACGACGCCTTGCAAATCAGCCACACCTGAGTCATCTCTTCCACATGGGAGAACATAACGAACCATAGTTTGGGTAAGATCTTTATTTGTCCCTTTAACCTACAATTATTTATGGCATAATGACAATAATTTGGCAGATGTGCGGAATCTGAGTTTGACTCTAGAACCGGTATTTTCTTTTTTTTTTTTTTTTTTAAACACTGACTTTTTCTTTAGATAGATCTTTTTTTTTAAGATTTTATTTATTTATTTGACAAAGAGAGAGAGATCACAAGTAGGCAGAGAGGCAGGCAGAGAGAAGGGGGGAAGCAGGCTCCCCGCTGAGCAGAGAGCCCGATGCGGGGCTTGATCCCAGGACCCTGAGATCATGACCTGAGCTGAGGCTTTAACCCACTGAGCACCCAGTGCCCCCCTAGAACAGGTATTTTCTGAATCTGATGGCGCATCTCCACACACCGCTGCTGACAGACGTCAGACTCCTCCTCACAGAGCAGGTCTAGGGAGCTTTCCTGAATTTGCTTTCTGGGTAGGATCAGACTCCACCTCCTCCTCCTTTACCATAAGCTCCTTGGGTTTTCGTGAAATCTCTTGGGGGGAAGATTCCTACGGGAGGGGTGCTCCCCGGGCAGACTGGGTCTTCTCTACGCAGGGCGTGAGGAAACATGTGTACCAACATCCAGACACCTTGGCATGACCCTGATGCTGCCGCCTCACCTCTAGTCAGACTGGAACCAAAACATGAATCGGAAGGGGCTCAGACATAGTGCCTGAAAAAAAAGCGAAAAGCAAGCAAAGGAGATTTCTGGTGAGAAGGAAAGAGTACTTATAGGCAGATCATTTCTGAGAGAGTTACTTCCAAAGAGGTAGCTATATCTTACTAGCCTTGGGGGACTCTCCTTTCCCTCTACCCCTCTGGCCTCCGCACCCTGTCCCTCACCTCCCCTGGTCCCCCCACCACCTCAAGGCCTGTTCCCCACCTGAATAACCCTAGGGAAAGTTCTTTAGACCCTACTTGTCCAGAACGGTGTTTCTGATCCTCTTCTTCTGTCCTCAACATGTATGGAAGATTTCTCTGCAGGCTACACCAGTCAACACAGGGAAGAGACATAACCATACCCATGTGGACATGGGATTAATTGCAGCCAGATGCACTGAAGAACAAAAATTCCTTAGCCTCCTGCTGACTTCCTGTGCAAAGGAGGGGTCCTACTGATGTGTTAGCAATCTTTCCTGAACAAAACAATCTAATGCTTTCTGTTTGGGGAACGGATCACCACTGAAAGGATCTAGCCAATGACACAAGCACCCTTGCTACCTTCACCTTCCTGACATTCTTTCCATGGCCCCTTTCCGACTGTGATAACATACCAGCATGTACAGATGCTGATACTTCTCTTCAGAAAACTGAACAGTTCTAGGGGGAAACTCCAACGTCATCTTCAGACTGTCTGGAATCCAACAACTTTGCATAGCCATAAAACCATCTACGACCAATAGACTGTGGTTATTATTTTTTTGTAATGCTTATAGACAAACATGAAATAAAATCCAAAGATACCTCAAGAAAGGAAAAGGGAAATCATTTAATCATTCTCCTCAGTCAAATACTCTGATAAGACGACCACAAAATAGCAAACACTTCATTTACCGGAACAAACTTGGGAGATAACGTAGTGTACCTTCATTTTATAGTTGATGAAACTGAGGTCCGAATAAGTTAAGGGAATGCCCCCAGGCCACAGTAAAACTTAGCATTATGACAAGAAATGGAATGGGCAAGACAGGCAGCAGCAGCAGAAAAGCAGTCAAGAAGGCAGCTTGAGAACCCGAGAGTGTGGGGGTCACGCCAGCTGCTCCATTAGTTAGAGGCAGACACACTGTGTCGTCTCCCGGCGGTCGCACACATTCCCTCCATCTCCACTGCCATTCCCACCGTTCACACCCCTCTCACCCATCCTGGAGCGGGTGCCGTTTCACACTGACATCTGTCACAGGCAAGAAGACGTAGAGTGGATGACAGAAGTCATTGGAGCCCCATCCCACTCAGTGAGTCCACTTTCCACCCCAGGATTGGGTGTGGGGAAGAATACGGCAAAGAGCAGCCATAGTGGCTTTATTTAGCCTTATTTAAGCCTTATTTATATATGCCCTCTCCCTACTCCCCCCCCCCCAAAAAAACCCCGGCTTGTTGCAAAAAGATTTTAAGCCATCTTATTTTTTTTTTAAGTCTTAAGCACCAGGAGCTTATGACCATTGGTGTTTGAATTTTTTTGAAAGCGCCACAGAGAAACATGGGTTCAGAGTGTCATCATCCTGTTGCAGGTGGAAAGCTAAAATGCCCTATTCAACTTGTTTACAAAATGAAGTTAAAGAGACTTTAGAAAAAAGCCTATAGCACATGTTACTGAATTTTAGGGTTTTAAGAAAATGAATGTTATCACTTAAGAACTGGTTTCCTTTTTCAATAGTCTGGTACTTGTAGCCTGAAGTAACAGCTGGCCCTTGGTGACAGCACGCTAAGGAAGCCACGTCTGCCTCTAACGATCCTCATAGAGGCTGAAGACGGAGGCCGGAGGCCGGAGGCCTTAAAGGAGTTCTGAAGACTAGCTTCTAACTTACTGCTGACTTACTGACAGACTTTTTTCCTAAATGTCTTTGTGATGTTTAGTAATACGGAAAGTTAAGTTTTCCCATATAAATAAAACTGATCACTACTGCTAGCTATATCAAAGAGAACTATTAAACTGTGAATCTTTCCAAAGAGGTGGAGGGTTGAGAGCCCGGAGATGCAAAACGACAATTAATATTGCTTGATATGAGCAACCAAACACATCTGGGGAAGGAAACCCACTGCCGCTTAAAATACCTGCTCTATTCTCCAGCACATCTGTGGTGCAATTAAAGAACCTAGTGCACAATTAAAATTCAGGTCAGCACACAGCAACAATGGGGCTCTTTGATGTGAGGTCAGCTTTGGTCATTCTCATATACTCATTAAACAGGTTAATCAACTTAGTGCAGGATATAGGACAGGAGTGACCGAAAATCTATTTAATTACCATTACCCTGAAAACACTGGCAGAAAGATCTGTTTTATTTGTTGGACATGGCAACTATTGTTTCATTGTCACTGCACGCTGGAGCTAAAGGTGCCACTACTGGAAGTGTGTGCTTTGTTTCCAGCTGACGAAATGTAGATATAACACAAATATTTGTTTGCATTTATTCTTAATGCATTCTAAAAGCAGATGGTTTGGTGTATGTCTTTCCTTTTTCTCCCTGTCCACTTCTCTCTTGGTTAAAGTAACGAAGCATGAGATAGATTTGTGGAGTAGTCTCATGCTCTTTGCATTGGTTTGCCTCGCCTTGAGTCAAGAAAGCGCTAATAGGACATATTCAGCTGGATGAGTAAACTTGACTTGCGTTCTCCTAATGGGTTTTATACAGCCCCTGCAAGGAAGAACAGGTAGTATGAAAAAGTAGTGCCTCTTGTGAACACTTTAGGAGGAAGTCCTGGACTTCCAGTCAAATAGGCTGGGATTTGAATCCAGCTCCCTGATCCGTACTCACTGATGAAATGAAGACAATAAGATACTTTGCAGCATTGTTGGGAGAATACAATAAAGTAATGCAATAAAGTGCTTAGTGCAGTGCTTGGAATGTGGTAGAACTTAATGGTGACTATTTTTATCATTAAGAAAATGCTTTAGTCACTGAGGAATCTACAACATCATTAATCAGGGTATAATTTGCTTCTCCTCCCTAAAAACAGTATTCAGTATGTATCAAAACAAACCAGGTTTTTTTTTAAATATTTACTCTTTTTTTTAGTAATCTCTACATCCAACACGGAGCTCAAACTCACGACCCCAAGATCAAGAGTGGCACACTCTTCCAACTGAGTCAGCCAAGCACCCCAACTAGTTTCTTTTTTCTGATGATAAAACTGAACATACAATATATAATGTTAAAGGAAATAATGAATTTCTTTCTCTAGACTTTCAAATAACAGGGTCTAAATGACTTCAAGAGGAAGGCACTGTGAGGGAGCGTCTTGGGCACCCAAATGCTTCTTGCATCATGTCCAAATAAGATATCGGGAGTCCCACCTTTGGGGAGCAGAAGGTGACATGGGAACACTCAAGGTTAAAAAAATCTCAAGTAGCCCCAATAATATATCCCTTAGGAAAGTACACTTGATTCTTGTTCTTCGTAGTAGTTCTGTTCTATAAAGTCACTACAAACACTGAATTAGCAAATACTGAACCATTATTCCCAGGGGGAAATACAGGGTTAGGTTCCTATGAACCTCTTATCACCACCTTTTTGTCAAGAGATCCATACATAACCCTGTTTTGTGTGTACTTCTGTTTAAAAACATCTTATTTATTATGTACTGTCAGGGCACCCGGGTGGCTCAGTAGGTTGAGGGTCTGCTTTTGGCTCAGTCATGATTCCAGGGCCCTGGGATCCCCGCCCCCTCCCCCACCCAGCTCCCTGCTAAACAGGGAGTCTGCTTCTTCCCCTCACCTTGTCCCTCCCCCCTCATGCTTTCTTGCTAACACTCTCTCTATATCTGAAGTATACAAATAAAATCTTTTAAAAAAGAAAAACTGTGTACTGGTGATTTATTAACATTGAACTCACAGCCAACAGCACTTCAACTCATGTCTGAATGAAGCTTATCCAGTACACGTAGGTTCTTCATAAGACCCGGCCACAGCCTCTTGCACACAGACAGTAATTCAGCAATGTGCTTGGGGGCCATTTTAAACAGCAAAAATACCAACAAAAAGCACAAAAATACAAAAACTAACAAAAACCCACAGAAATACAAAAAACAAAGAAAACAAATAAAATGACCACAAAAGGACACTTGTTTATTGACTGCAAGCAGAAACAAGAATGCAAAGTGTCGCACTGTTCGACCTCAGCTGAGAAACCTGTGTGCCGGGGAACTTCAATTTTTCCCCGTCCCACCCATGTCTGTGAATGGGCATGAAAGTACCACCAATATTGATTTGGGGGGTATAAATAAATTTTAATGAGTAGGTGAATTCACAAAAACAGACTCCATGAATTATGAGGCTTAACTATGTCAACTTGAAAATGGACATGTCAATAAGCCCAACATAGCAAGTTTTTTCTTCAGTGTTTGATGGAAAGCTCTTTCTTTGGGAAATTACCAGATAAAGCCATTAGCTTGCATTTAGGGGCCATGCTGCATGAGAAACACTAAAACAAAACTTTAAACACTAGAATGAACGTCTGGAAAGTCTCAGAGCAAAGAGATCTAAGTCTATGAGAACCAAGAGTAAACTGAGACCCCCTGAAGGACCGATAGGATCAGGTCTCCCATTGCCCATTTATTATGGAATAACTAAATAAGAGAAAAACCACAAAAAAATAATAACTATGTCATGTTTACTGTATGCCAAGCATAAGCCTGAGTTTAGTTTGTTAATTAAATATATATTAATATAGTTATTTATCAAGTACTTTTACTATTATTATTTAATGGTACAAGTTGTCGTTTTCCTCTATTTTTATCTTTAAAAGAGTTGGTTTCAGTGCCCCCCAGAAGGAAGCTATCCCCAGTGGTTAGAAGCAGAAAAATGTACGGGTAGGAACCCTAGAAGCCATAGATTTCTAGAAGTGTTTTCTCACCCCACCCCTTACGTAAGAGTATCCATTGATTCACGTTAGAAGTCACCACTACTAGGTTCAACAGGACCAGCCAAGTAGAATCTTCTTCAGACAGCTAGATGCTTCTTAGGATGATAAAGTGTTAGACCTGGGTGGGAGCCTACTAGTTACCTGACTGAACCTCTTTTTCAGCAGAGAAAAATGAAGCTCACAGATGTTGTGACAAATCTAATTACTAATATACCTTTGAACTGATCATTTAGAAAAAGTATCTGACCATAACAATAAATGATGAAAATAACTTGATGAAACCCACTACTAATTTAAAAGAAGAGAGATGAGGATGGCCATTTGCCCTCTTACAAACTAAAATACATTATAAGCGCACATTATTTTTTTAAATGTGGCACTGAGGAAGGGACACGCAGACAGACCAGTGTAATCGCATACATGGCCCACGAATAAAACATAGCAAGTTTATATGGATGTATGGGTAATCATCCGTAGCATCCTTTGAAATTATTTACCAAAATAAGTTATAAAGAACTCAATGTTTGCATCAACCAGAAAATACAGATATAACATAGATTGATTAATTTTACAACAGTGGAAGAAATTACAGAAGAAAATACCTACTCTGTAAAATATTTACTACTCTGTTTAAGAAAAATGACTAAAAGTTAAAGTAAACGAAATGATGATTGCCCACCCAATACCCAGTCTCTCCCATTGACGTACTAACAGAACTCCAATTTTGGCAAAGGAGCAAAGTATCCAACCAAAAACCCTGCTTTAGACATCTTTGCAGCAAGGGGTGGCTATGCAATAAGTTTGGAAAGAAGCAAGGTGTCAGAGATGTTAAAGAGGGCATCCAGAGAAACTTCAGGAAAGAGACAAACTGTAGCGAATGCTTGGTGCTCCACCCAGGGCCCCTCAGAAACCCTGTATCTGCTCTGTGCGCCCACGCCCTTGTTTTGGTGGATTCTGATCCTGACAGCCGGCACCTAGTACTTTCTTCATCTACACTTGAGCTATTAGAGCATCTTTGCCCCTGTGACCGGGCCAGGAATCTGAACGTGGGAGCTTCTTGACTTTGAGAGGACACACCTACCCGATTTACGCTCGGAGACCAAGGTCAGGCTGTACCACTCCGTTGCTTGGCTTTATCTTCTCTCTGCTGCTTCCCTTCCTCTCTTTATCAACTCCTAGAAATGCTTCCTTAGTAAATCACTAACACAAGAGTCCAAGGTCTGCTTCCAGGGAATCTGACCTAAGACATATTCTCAGCTGGCCTTCAGCTTTTGTTCCTTCACACTGCTACCTTTTCCCCTTTTTAGAGCATGGATGAAATGCCTGGAAGTCCTGCAGCCATCTGGCAGCCATGAGGCAATAAGCACCAAGTCACAGATCCAGACACTGGAGATTATATAGCAGA
Source organism: Nasua narica (assembly GCA_028533885.1). Taxonomy (NCBI): domain Eukaryota; kingdom Metazoa; phylum Chordata; class Mammalia; order Carnivora; family Procyonidae; genus Nasua; species Nasua narica. Next base: position 80,122,050 of record CM052800.1, on the reverse strand, counting down.
AAGATGGGAAAAAGCCAGAATACCAGATGGTTTAATTAAGTCGTACCAGCCCTGGAATGACATCCCTAGATTTATTTTTGCATAAAACAAGTAGCTCTTTGTTGATATGTCTGGTATGGCACATAATAACATCCCCCCAAAGATGTCCACATCCTAATGCCGTCACCCTGTAGCTATGCGGTGTTTCATGACAAAGAGCAAATAAGGGTGCAGATGGAATTAAGGTGGCTACTCTGCAAACTTCAAGCAGGGAGAGGAGAAATTCTGGCTGTGCTCAATGCAAACACAAGAGTCTTCAAAAGTGGAGAGAAATGGAAAGAAAGCAGAAGAGAAATCAGAGCCAAAAAAGATGTGATGGGGGGCGCCTGGGCAGCACAGTGGGTTAAGCATCTGCTTCGGCTCAGGTCATGATGCCAGGGTCCTGGGTCCCACATGGGGCTCCTCACTCGGCGGGGAGCCTGCTTCTTCCTCTGCCTGCTCTGCCCACCGCCCCACCCCCCGCTTGTGCACGCTCTCTCTCTCTTTCTCTCTCTCTGACAAATAAATAAAATCTTAAAAGAAGAAGAAGGAGGAGGTGTGATGGTGGAAGCAGAGGCGGGAGTGACTGTATGTGAGAACAACCACCCTCCTCTGCTGCCTGTGAAAAGACAGGAAGGGGTCACCAGCCAAAGGGACGGGCAGCCTCTGGAAGTTGAATAAGACAAGGAAACAGATTCTTTCCCCTTGAGCCTCCAGAAGGGAACATAGCCCTGCTAAACTCGTTGATTTTAGCCCAGTGAGACTCTTTTTGGACCTCTGACGTCCAGAACCCTGAGAGAATAAATTTGTGTAGTTTAAACCACCCAGCATGGTAATTTGTTACAGCAACCTTAAACAACAAATACAGCCGTGGACATAGGAACTCGGCTAAGAGAGTGGATCTTAAGCATTCTCATCCAAAAGAAGGTAACTGTGTGAGGTGACGGATATGTGGGTGAACTTGATTGTGCTTATGATTTCACAATGTATACATGTTTCGAATCATCACATTGTACACTTCTAATATATACAGTTTGTCAGTTATTCCTCAATAAAGCTGAGGAGAGGGGAAGAAAATAAAGAGACCCGGTTTTTTGTTACTTGCAGGCTAATTCAGTCCTAAACGATATTTTTTTAACTGAAAAGAGGTAATTTTTATTTCAAAATTTTACTTAAATTCAAGTTAGTTTGCATATAGTGTAGTAATAGTTTTAGTGATTCATCAGTTGCAAGTAGTATTTTTTATATAAGAAAATCTTACACAAATCAATAACAAACACTAAACAAAAAAGTTTTGGGGCAAATAACATACTTAAAAAAAACCCACAGATGAGTAACTACAGGTGCTAAGAAACATGGAAATAGGTAGTCCACAAGCATACATGAAATATCTTTAAATATCCAGAGAAAATCATTATGTTATAATATTACATAAAAAGTAAGACATGGAATTTATATTGTGTGTTTCCAAGTATATCTTGAAAATAAGCATTTTGGGGGCACCTGGGTGGCTGAGTCTTTAGGCGTCTGCCTTCAGCTCAGGTCCTAATCCCAGGGTTCTGGGATCAAGTCCCGCATGGGGCTCCCTGCTCAGTGGGAAACCTGCTTCTCCCTCTCCCACTTGCCCTGCCTGTGTTCCCTCTCTTACTGTGTTTCTGTCTGTCAAATAAATAAATAAAATCTTTTTAAAAATAAAATAAGCACTGAAAGACTGAAAAAAAAAGAATAAAAGGAAAGATTTTGAGATAGTAAGATTTGGAGTGTCTTTTCCTTCTATTACTTTTTGATTCAGACCATAGTGAAATGTCTAGTTCTCTCACTTTATTCAGTTCTCTTTAATACGAAAAAGAAAATAAACTTTGCCTTAAGAAATGATTACAACACAAATACAAAATAATTATAAGCCCAAATGCTATTTGTAATAATACATGGAAGGAAGGGTAAGGCCAAGCGCTGGCACAAAGGAGGGGCGAGGCTTTGCCTGGGAACACCGGCAAGGCCTCACAGAGGGGCGGGCAGCTGAGTGGGGTCTCCCACAGGCCCGTGAGGAGAGAAGGGCGCTGCAGACAGAGGACGGCACAAGCCTGAGGTGGTGAGTAAACCGTCAACAGCCGCGACAGCTGGAATGCAGCGTGGGAAGGAGAGAGCAGTGGAAGATTAGGTGTGACAGGTAGAAAGCCCACCTGAAAGGGTTTCCATCATAAATACTAGGGTTTGACCTTTCCCCTAATGGGGAAGTAACTCTTGGCAGCAATGAGCTGTGATCGTATCTTATAAGGATTTTTCTGCCACAGTGTGAGGACGGACAGGGGACCAAAGGCAGTGGCAGGAGTTAGTTGTCTTGTAATTAAGAGGTCTGAACCAAATGTCACGGGTAACTTGAGGAGTTTGTGAGCCAAGGGGAATGAGTTAGAGGAAAGAAGGAGGCTGACTCCCAGTGTTGACTGAGCTTCTTTCCCTGTTTTTTTATGTGACAGCCACCATGCATACAGGAGGCCATGGATGCAAATGCATGGTTTGTGCCGCTCCATGGAGTTTCACGAAGGGAACCCACTCATGTAATCACCTTGCGATGGACCATAGCTTGGACTAGTGGGGCCTCAGAGAAAGGCCCACTTGCTGAGGACAAAAACCTAGAAGGGATCTTTTACTCTTTTCTACCCCTTGTACATCACACGTCTAAGTCATTGGCAAATCTTGTCGGCTCTGCCTTCAAAATATATCCAGAACTCAACCTGTTCTCCCCATATCCACTGCCATTACCCTGCTGCAAGCCACTGTCGTTTCCAGCCTGGACTGTTGCCATAGCCTCCTGCCTGTTCTCTCTTACCCCCCTCGTGCTTCCCACAGTCTGTCGTCCACACCGCTACTGGCGTGGGCTTTTTAATATGGGGGCGGGGAGTCCACATCACGTTCTCCCTGTATCAGAGCACCTCTTGTGACCCTAAGTCTTCACCCCTCTCTGCACTGGGGCCCTTTGGCAAGTAACTTGGGAGTGAACTCCCTCACTCCCTTTAATTCTGGGCTCAGCTTGGTGTTTTGCATAGTAGATACGACATAAGTAGATGCTTCAGCTGGGTTTAAGCATTAAGGGTTTTTCTTTCGCAAAGTTGTGCCAAAGTCCATGCTTCTCCCAACTTAACTCAGGTCTGAATTTAATCACAAGATGCCTTGGATTGGGAGAACCTAATTCACATCCGGAACTCCAGCTATTAGGGTGTCTACAATTAGCAGGCTCTGCAATATGAGAAGCACAAAAATCAGATTACCATCAATGGGGAGGGGTCACTTCATGGTATCACCATATCACCCTGCTCCCGCGTGCCTTTCTGGATTGCCTTGCACAGTCTTGTCCGTTACCCCAGGCTCCCCTGCTTCCCACTCTGGCTAAGGGTTCTGGTCAGAATCCCACCTTTCCCCTGGGCCCTTCCTCACCCACACTTGCTCCTGTCGGTCCCACCCTGCACAGTGAGTTTTAGCAATCTCTTCCCGAACTCCACAGCTGGCATCAGATAAAAGGGAATCTCTGGTCTCTCTCACTCTGCACCTGTCCCCCTTCCTTCCCACTGCACTCTGGACTTCATTCGGCTGCCCATTCCATCTTTGCCTTGTCCTGGAAACCGACCGCTTAGCATCATCTTTTTGGCTAACTTCAAATCCCTAGAGGCATAGTTCAGCTCAAAACAATCTCTTCCTCCTGCTTTTTTTTTCTCACCGAGACACTTATTTGGTAACAGGACCAACTTATTCATCAGGTACCACATAGTATCTCAAAATGTTTTATCTTAAAAATGTTTTAATGTTACTTTCTTTTAAAATTAGAAGAAAGGGGCACCTGGGTGGCTCAGTCAGTCAAGCGTCTGCCTTCAGCTCAGGTCATGATCTCTGGGTCCTGGGATCCTGGGAGCCAAGTCAGGCTCCCTGCTCAGCACAGTCTGCTTCTGTCTGTCTCTCTCTCCCTCTGCCCCCCCACTCGTTCTCTCTCCCTCTCTCTCTCTCTCAAATAAATAAATAAAATCTTTAAAAATAAATGAGAAGAAAAAAGAAAATAATGAAGATAATAATAATCCAACCTGTATTATATTCATGTTTGTACTTTTTATTTGTAAAATTTCATATATATTTTTTATTTCCTTTCCTTTCCTTTTAATGAAGGTAGGGATCCACAAAGGTGAAATCTTCTAAGGCCACCAAAAGTAATAGTAGGATCCTAGCTGCTTTTGACTATGTTGCTATCTTTTGTCGGTATATAAGTGCTTCGACTTAACTATAAACTCCTCCAAATTTTGTATAATATTTTTTACATATTTGTTTTCCCTAGAGAAACTGTCTATTAACCTGTTTGGGGGCACCTGGGGGGCTCAGTCAGTTAAGTGCCTGGCTCTTAATTTCGACTCGGGTCATGATCTCCGGGTCTTAGGACTGAGCCTCTCAGGCTCAGCAGGGAGTCGGCCTCAGGATTCTCTCTCTCCCTCCCTCTGCCTCTCCTCTTCCCCCCCTCCCCCCACGCTGGTGCACATGCTCCTGTGCATGCTCTCTCCATCCCTCTCTCTCCCCCTCAAAAATAAATAAATAAATCTTAAAAATAAAAAAAAAAGAAAGAAATTTGTTTTGACTGGCTAACACACTCCCCACAACACAGAAAGCTCAGTAGCTGCATTTTTCTTTCTCCATTCTAGGGTCAAAGCAGACTAAGTGACTAAGTGAGGCCCACACAGTTTCTTAATCTTCACGAAGACAGTAGGGATGATCCACTGTCCTTCAATCTATTGTCTTTCTTTTTTGTTTTGTTTTTGAAAAGATGTTATTTACTTATTTAACACGGAGAGAGGGGGAGAGAAAGAGAGAGAGAGTGAGAGAGAGCACAAGCAGAGGGAGAGGCAGGCAGAGGGAGAGGGAGAAGCAGCCTCCCCACTCAGCAAGGAGCCCCATACGGGGCTCGATTCCAGGACTCTGGGATCATGACCCGAGCTGAAGGCAGACACTTAACCAACTGAGCCACCCTGGCGCCCCTCTACCGTCTTTCAAATACTCCTGTGATTGAAAGTTGACAATCAGGTAAGCATTCTGCCATGTCCTTAGAGGCAAATGAGAGGAGGAAGTAGGTTTTGCTCATCTGCTTACTCATTTTTTCATATAGTGGACCCCTGGCTCCTTTTCTTTTACTAGTTGCGTGCCTTTGGTAAGTAATTTACAGAACAGAAATCCAGCTTTCTGTTCTGGAAACTGGAGAATAAATAACTATTAGTTTCAGAGAGCCATGACGAAGAATAAATGAGATCATCGACATCAAGACCTGCAATGGTGCCTGATAAGCACTCCAGAAATGGTGGCTGTCAATTAATTGGACAAAAATTTGAGTGCCAATATATTTACTGAATTGATGCACATCAACAGAATGAACCAATACTGATCAAACATCCAAGGGCCTTGTCTCTGGGTTCCGTTGCTCCCCAGCTCTCCCCTGATGGGCGCACAGGCTGCTGAAGCCTTAGGTCATTCTCACGCAGCTGTGTAAATCAAGCACGTTTATCTTCACTGGTCTTTGGTTGGAATGAAGGCACCTCGAATGTATCTTACCCTGCTCAGTGCTGGCTGACCAAGGAGAGAATTTGCCAGCATCCCTATGGGGTTACAAAAGAAGCATCCCTCATGGTTGGGGGATGACTGCAAAGGGCTTCCCTCTGGTCTTCCCAGCCCCACTTTTGCCTCCACTTACAGATATTCTTCATAGAGCAGCAGACTGATCTTTTTGAAGCTGTGCATTAAATCACATCACTTCCCTGATTATCCCTTTAAAGGCATCTCTTTGTGGATAAAGTATGAACTCAATGGCTTGGCAAGCACTCCCCTCTGTGTCTCCGTTCCCATTTTCCCTCCAACTCCACACTCTAGCCTTGACCTTAATTTTTCAGTTCCTCAAGCAGCATGTTCTCTTTATTTCACAGACTTCCGATCTGCCTCCCCTTTGGAGTTCCCTCTGCCAATGGCCATTTTCTCTTTTCTCTTCACTGGCAAAATCCCAGCCTACCACTGGGAAATGACTCTGGGCCCTAGAGCAGATTAGATCCCCTGGCTTTGCTCTCCTGTAGCACCTAGGGTTTCCCTCAACCAGCCCTGGAGTCCATTGGGATTATCTGTTTAATGCCTGCCTTTCCCAACAAGGTGTAAGCTAGAGCGCACGCATGCGTGCACACACAAGCAGGGGGAGTGACAGGCAGAGGGAGAAGCAGGACCGTGGGATCGTGAACTGAGCTGAAGACAGACACTTAACCAACTGAGCCACGCAGGCGCCCATAAGTTTTTTTCTTTTTTCTTTTTTTTTTTTTAATATTTTACTTTTTTTAGGTCATCTCTACACCCAACGTGGAGCTCGAACTCACAACCCTAAGATCAAGAGTCACATGCTCCACTAGCTGAGCCACCGCTCAGCGTGTAAGCCTCACGGGCCACTGTCATGCCTGTCTTGTTCGTGACTGTATCCTCAGCACCTAACCCCGTGCTTGGTCCGTACTATCTCCCAACACAGATTTGTTGACTGAAAGAATGAAGTAGTAAATTAAAGGATAAAATCCCAAGGGAGCAAAATGAAAATTAATCTCAAGGCTGAGAATCAGCCTGCCTCCATTCAAGGGACGAAATGCTGGGGCCAGAGAATAAGAGTGTCTGGGTAACACCTCTACCCTTCAGTTTCCTCATCCGTAAATGGCAGATACTCAAAAACCTATCTTACGGGGTCGTGAGGACGAAGTGAGTTAATAGAAATAAAGCTGGCACTGTATGTGATTATGTTTATTATTCACAAGGGGCCTTTTTCCTGGGTAGCGTACCTCACTCCGCACAGTGAGTGCAGAGATGGTTTACAAAAACACGCCTGCGCAGGAAGGGACTTTTGGGGACTGGTGATGTCCAGCGCCCCACCCTAGAAGGGCAGACAGCAAGAATGGCTGAGGTCACTACTCCCTGGAGTGTCCCGTTATCTACAACACGGTACAAGGTAGAAAGTTATGACCCTGCTCTGCGGAAATGCACATAAGCCACTGCCGCCTTTTCAGCTCATCTGGAGAACGGGGCCCAATGAGTATTCCATCTTTATCCTCTCTAGTCCCCAAGAATAACACATCAAAGAGCATGTTTGCATCCCTGCAACAGATAACAGCACTGCCATGAGCTTCAGGGTCCACACATGCTACAGATAGAATGAATTAATAATTTCACATATTTATAAAATATGAATTAACCTAAGAAATATATAACTCCAAGTAAAATTTCTGCTTTTTTAAAACTGAGCAGAGAAAGACACTTTGATAAATGAAAGGCTAGTATATTTTCATTATGTAGTATCACCAAATTGGCATTTATCACAAGAAACACATCGCTCAGATAAACAGGTGCTGACAAAACAGAAGCATCAGGTTATTTTCGGGGTGTGGGGTGGGGGGAATCCAGACAACTGATTTTTTAAATTATATTTGATTATTTGGCTTTTTTTTTTAACAATAGAAAAGCAAGTAATATGATCAGTAAGAATTTTAGAGGCTCTAGTGCATTTATATAAGCGCAGTAAATTATTCGTAAAGACCGTGGAGTATTTACCTTTGTCTCATGTATGATATACCACCTCTGCGTGGAACCCAGTTCGCTTTGATGGTACAAAGCTATTCTGTCGGAAACCCTGCCTTCTCTTGCTCTGCTCTGTGTTGAGGGCTTCCCTTAATAGCCAAACTGGTTTTCCTGGAAGAAGAAAGAGAAAGCAGTGTGAGAAATGTATGTGTCAGATTTCTTTTTTTCCATAATACTGTAGTGATCATTTACATTCACATTCAAAGGTGTAAAGATCCACACATCAGCTTTGTAAGCAAGTGGTAAAAATGTAAAGTAGTATCCTATATTAGCTATACCATAGCAAAGAAAAAATTTGCCAGTCTCCTCTACAAGGACATAACATACTAAAAATCAACCTTCTTTCTCCTTGTGTCCTTGATCCTGAAAGAGTACTTTATCTGCAAGAATGCTATAAACATGTGGATTATTTATTACTGGGGTTTGGGGATTATTTTGTTGCTAAAGAGGCTTGAGGAGAGTCTATGTATTATCTATGAGATGTTTGCAAACATTAAGGACACACCACTAGAAAAGAGAGCAACTTTGTAGCTTAATGTTCTACTTCCTTATAAAGAATTTTCCAATCACAACCTGAAATAATACTATGTTATTATATATAATAATACGCACATATAAATACATAAGTATATATAAATACACACACACACCCTCACATACCCACACAGAGGATCTATAACCACAACAGAAAAAATAAGATTTTAAAAAGAAAAAAGTAAAGAAATATGTGAGCCAAGATGGAAGGCCTTCGTATGTAAAGCCAAGAATACTTATTTCCATATTGCAAAATGTGTCAAGGTTTGCAGAGATAAAATAGCACTGCCTGAAAAATGTTAATTACAGTCAGTCTCCCGGAAACTCCCTGAGCTAGAATCTCTCCCTGTAGTTCAGGATGGTCTGTAGAGCAGACCAAGGAGCCCACTCCCGCCTTCCTCTCCTGTTCTCTGGCCTTTTCTGAATGCTCCCAGGTAAACTAGAAGATTTCCTTTTGACATCCAGAAGGACCCGAAGTTACCCTTAGTGGAAACTCCCTAAGGACCCCCGCAGCCACAGCCTTGAACAACCAGCCAGAGGTTCACCCAGATTCAGGCTTGAGAGACCTATCACAAGTGGGGCTACCCGGTCTCTTAGCAATGCCCACCTGGGCAGACACTCAAGTGCTGCACCCACACACAGGGCCACTGAGAGAAGGGAAGAGATATTTCCTGCTCCACACTCCTCCAACCTCCATGTGGATCTGAGCCAATTCATTCTGCACACTCGGGGAAAACCTGTTGAGTACAGAATGAAATAGCAGTGCATAGAAAGAGGCGCAGCCGGAACGGTATGTGGTATTGGTACTTGCCAGACCCTTATTACTGAAACTTCCTCCCATACCTGTTCCTTCACAGCGTAAAGAGTTACATTGCTGAATTCCAAGCTGTGATCCCTCAGGATATGTTGCTTATAAAGCTTATTTGAAAACAGGGAAGAAGGGAGATGGCCAATGTATAAAAACTAACTTGAAAAAAAATTTAAAATAAGTAAAAACTACCTTTTATTGGAAATTTCTATTACACTAAGGGCTCTGCATGCATTATCTCTAGAAGTTTCTATGATCATTCAACCGTACAGAGGATGAAACTGAAGCTCAGAGACATTAAGTAACTTGCCCAAGATTACATAGCTGGTAATATCTGAATTAGGTTTGAACCCAGATTTTTTAAGACCCCATGCTTTTAATCACTAAACCAAACCATATTGCTTATCTTTACAGATTAGGCAAACGTGGACAATATGAAAAAGAACCCACTTACCGATTTAACAAGCAAGACTTTTTACCAAAATACATGACAAGCTTATCAATAGTGTTTGCAGGAAAACATTACAAAGGCATAAAGAAATGTAAGTCTTTATATTGTACACACACAAACATACACACTGTGGTTAAACTTAATGGAACAGTGCAAATGCAGGAAAGCACATGTAGGGCAGAAAGGCTGTATCACGTGATCAAATGATCTGATTCTGTGGTCATTAGGGTTTTCCTCCAGCCATATGACAAGAACATGGTTAACCCCAGAGGCAGCAAAGAGCAAGGTTGTTGCCTCCTTCTGCGGGCTAATCAAAGAACAATACTAAGTGTAGTACAGTTTCCTGACCGGATCCTGGAACAGAAAAATGACGTGAATGGGAAAAATAGTGCAACCTGAGTTTAGTTAGAAGTAATGTACAATCAATGTTAATTCCTCGGTTTTGACACATCCCCCACGGTTATTTAAAATATTAACATTAGGACAAACTGGGTGAAGGGAACACAGGAACATTATACTACCTTTGGATTTCTTCTGTAAATCTAAAATTACTTCAAAATTTAAAAAAATGTGTTTAAAAAGCTAAGCAAAATTTAAATGTAAAAATAAGAGAGAAAGAGAGAACACAATGCTAGAGGCCAGGAAATCATCTTCTCTCATCATGTCCAAACAGAAAAACCATGCAGGATAACTTTGCAAATGTTATTAATATGATCACACAGATGCAAAATTATTGGCTGTATATTTAAATAAAGAGAAAGATGATTCTCAAAGATTAGAAATATGCATCAGTTAAGCCAAACTCTTGCTTTGTCCGAGTAACTCTCTGACGAGCTTACCCTCTTGCTAGTACTTCATTAGGAGAGATTCTTTTTATTGGAGTAAGTATCAAAAGAATCTCCTACTAGACACAAAAGAAGACTTAAAGAAAATAGCAAAAAATACCATGTTCTTGGTCAAAGACTTAACATCCTAAAATTCAATTCTCCCTATGTCAATTTGTAAACTTCACATGTTTCCAACCAAAAAATTAACTATTTTTGGGGGGGTACTGGATAAGCTGGTTTCAATGTCCATAAGCAAGCAAGAATAGCCATGAAAATCTAGCGGGTAGGGGAGGAGAATAATAGGAGAGAGTGTGAGAATAAGCCAGATTTTAAAATACATTATAAAACTATAGTTTTAATTTTTTTTTTTTAAGTAGGCTCCATTCCCAGTGTGGAGACCAATACGGGACTTGAACTCAGGACCCTGAGATTAAGACCTGAGCTGCGATCAAGAGTCAGATACTTGACTGACGGAGCCATCAAGGAGCCCCTAAAAGTATAGCTTTAAAAACAAAGTGGTACTGGTGCACAACAGGTCAAACTGATCAATGAAATAAAGCAGAATGTTCATAAAAGACTTAAATTCTCGGGGCACCTGGGAGGCTCAGTCAGTTAAGCATTTGCCTTCCGCTCAAGTCATGATCCCAGAGTCCCAGGATCGAGCTGCATTGAGGTCCCTGCTCAGCAGGGAGTCTGCTTCTCCCTCTCCCACTCCCCCAGCTGTGTTCCCTCTCTCCCTGTGTCACTCTCTGTCAAATAAATAAATAAAATCTTAAAAAAAAAAAAAAGACCTAAGTTCTTGAGGTAGGTTAATACATAACACTAACTTTTCAAAAACATTAATAAAAAGATGTATCATTCGGTAAATGGCGTTGAGGCAAGCAGGTGGCCATGTGGAAAATGTTAGTAAGGCTGGTCTTTTACCTTGTACTTCCCAACAAAAATGAATTCCCAGATGTATCAAATATGAACTAATGGGCAAATAGACGAAAACCTGGAATAATTTTTTCTATTTACCTATTTTGGGAAAAGCCTCTTGTACAAAATAAAACCTTTAAGTCAAAAGATAAAGAGCTGGATATTTGTCTATATAAAAATAAAAATTTTCTGCATAGGGTAGGGAGTGAAGAGATGAAATAAAATAAAACATGAACAGCAAACTGGTAAATATGTGTGTGATTCATCTCTCAGAAAAAAAAGACTAGCATTATTAATATATAAAGATCTATAAGAAATCAATAAGAAAAAGAATAAAACCCAATAGAAAGGTGGACAAAGGATGTGAACATTTGCTTCACAGAATAAGAAATACAAACAGCTCTTTAAACTTAAGCTAAGATGTTCATCTTTACCAACAAGATAGGTGTACATTAAACTACACGAAGGTAGTATTTCACCTTCCAGACTGGCAAAGATCCAGACATTTGACAACACACTGTGTTACCAAGGATGTGAGGAAACAGGCCTTCTCATATATGGCTGGCAGAAGTATACGTTGGTATGTTGTTAAGGGAAGGAAGCAAATACAATTTCAAACAAAACCACCAGCGCTCATACCTTCCAACCTAGCAATTCCAATTCTAGTGATTTACCCAGGCACACTCTCACACTTGCAATATCCCACAACTACAAGAATATTAATAGCCACATTGTTGTTGGGAGCAAATATTAGAACTTACCTAAATACAAATCAATAGAGGATAGGTTAAATAAACTAGGTAACGCCCATGTAATGGAATACTATGCCACAGATGCTCTATAGGGACTGAGAGGGAAAGCCCTTCAGAATCTACTGAGTAAAAAAAGGAAACAATGAATAACATGCCATCTTGGGGGGTGGGGTGTTTATACCCAGAGATTGGCAGACAGTTGGCTGAGGATACAAATGAGGGAAGAGACTTGGTGACAGAATTTTGTAGGTTTTTCTCTGTTGGCCTCACTAATCATTTTATAATGAACATTAATTCCATTTTAAATAAGGAAAATAAACAATGCTAATTTTATAAGAAACTCAGTCAAATGCCCTGCAACTACTCAAACGCATTCTGAGAAGAAAGTGAAAACGAATCAAACCACCTGGTTCTTGAGGCCCCCCCTCCCAGATCCTGAGCAGTCCCCACCCTCTCCCTAGGAAAACAATGTAGTGTTAAACCCTCAAAGCCTCCCAGCTCAGTTGTTAAGGTAATTGTGTTTACTCTTTTCCAAACAAAGTAATTTGAATCAGAAAAGTAAATGTGCTCAGTCTTCGAGCTCTTTGATGTCATCTTCCTCCTTGCTCTTGAGTGTGCGACACCGCCCACAGCACGGCTGCCCAGAGCGTGACACACAAATTCTATAAGCATTGCCATAGCTACACCATTTTGCTTGTGATAATGATGTAAACCAAATAAAACATAAAGCACATCAAACTTGAAATCAAATAATAGGCCCGAAAAAAACACAAGCTGTGGGGTTTTGGTTTTTTTTTTTTTTTCTGCCCTTTGAACACTTGTGGAGATGATGAAACTTTGGAGTATTTTTAAATTTTGGAACAATGTTTAGCGTGCAGAGTCCCCGAGACAAGACTATTTTCTTCCCTGAAAATAACATCTGATCAAGGCAAATGCTATGTTTGAAACATTAAGAGCCGGCATCAGTACCTCCTGAGCCTATCCGTTGCTTTCCCTCTAGATGACCCTTGTTAAACATCACACCAGCTCTAAATGTGATTTTAGGATTTTCGGTTTCTAAGACTCTGAAGCCGGTGGCTGTTTAGTCATGCAGGCTGGATCGGTGCAGGCAAAGGACAGAGCCGTCCGTACCGTGTTAGATGAACTATCCGAGTCATCCAAAGCAAATCCTCTGGTCTATGAGACACCCACTGTCTCCTCCACCTCAGAGCGCCCGGCTATCAGTTCACTCTGCTCCCTTCGTGGAGTCTACTCGCCTGGAGCTCCAGTCCCTCTTAACTGTTTCCCCCCTTTTTAGCACTCCTTCCCACCCCCCCCAACTTTTCCTTGTAAAAACAAATTTGAAGTTGGAAGGTATTTAAGAAGAGAAAAAAAAGAGAAAAGGATTCAAAAGAAATCTGCTAGACTATCCTTTGCCCATTTAATACCCTAAGGTTAAGCTTCTTTCGTGGCATTTAAACCCCTGAGTTTGGGTTTTTTGGTTTTGCTTTTTTTTTGTTGTTTTTTCATTACTTTATGTACTTGCAATAAAAACATTCTTTAGACTTTAGAAATTCTAAATAAAACAAGAACAAAAGAGTGTTCCTTCTTTTCAGCTCTCCACCCAAATGTTACCATTGTAAATCAAGGTAAGAAAGTAAATTAACTGCTGGCATTTAAATGTTTGCTGTCCCAAATATTTATTCCTCTCCGCTCCCCTAAATTTGTTTCATACAAAACAATGCTCATAAAAACAATAAATATTCCTTCTTTATCTACTAAAATGTTTAGATCAAAGTACCGTGCGGCCCAAATCCTCAATAGCAAAAAAGTAACATTGTTTGTTCAGCAGGAAGCCTTCAACTTCCCAACAGCAACCTGACCAAGTGTGGTTCCCATTTATCTCTGAGTGCTGCGGTTCTCGGTATAGACATAATAATCTGATTGCAAATCCATATTTGCATAGACGCTTTGCTCACAGAGTTTCACTTACCCTTCACATGCACACTGGGCTGGCAGGCCTGCCCATTGCAGCACACACCACAGCAAGCTATCTGTGTTTGCCTGTTTGCTCCCCACTGCTAGAATGTACACGGTAGGGAGGAAGTCGCTGTCTTCTACCTCCGCACCTCCGCAGCCTCAGAGCAGGTCACGCCTTCCAGGGGGTGGTAAGGGAGTCCTTCACAGAAGGGGTGACACAACCTGAGTCTTGAAGAATGTTCAAGCACAGGGAAACCACGTGACCAAAGGCCTAGAAAGCTGCTCGGAGTTCGGAACACTTGGAGCCTACAGGACGAACTTGGGCCAGGTGGCGTGAGACCGCTGTGTGGGGAAAAGAAAGCCGGAGGGATGGTCCATGGTGGAGCACAGGGACTTTTTAGTCCCCTTGCTGTAAGCAACAGGTGGTGTTCATTGAAATGTTTTCCTCTTGAAAATCTTTATCTTTATTCACGTTAATTGGAAAAAAAAAAAACCACATTATTTCATTGTTAAGAAAAAGCAAGTAGTTAAAAAGTACGTAGAATAAAAAGTAAATGATTCTGCCCCATTCCACAGGGCTAACACTTAGGCGTTTATCATGGACTTGGGCTTTCCAGGGAAGCGTGTTTTAAGCAAAAAACGGTCGCGATCAGATTTTGTACCAAAAGAATCGCTTTGAGTATAAGGTAGTATAACTGAAGGCAGGGAGCCTCCCCAGGTGACCGGGGCAGTTCTTACAGAGAGGATGAGAGCCAGCGCAGCGGGGCCCCGCCAAGGGATGGGGACAAGGGCACTCAGGTCCTCATCATTTGCAAGGGTGACTGAGAGGGGCGAGTGAAGGTAACACCCTGATTTGGGCTTCAGTTACTGGGTTTGGAAATACAGAAGAAACACGGGTTTGTGGGAGGAAACCAGGAGTATAATTTTGGACCTGATGAGTTTGATGTGGCCTTGCGCCGGCCAGGAAAGGATGTCTTGGATCTAGGGCTGACGACGGGGATATGGAGTAAATTTTGTGTGATGGCGAGATGGCTCAGGAAGAACCAGAGGAAGGCCTGTATTTACAAAACAAGCCGAGTTGGGTCCCTTTACAGGGCGATGGAGAAGAAAGGAGAATAAGCGTCACAGTCCAGTAAGACAGGACAGACCTTCGGGAAGGATCCGCAGTGTCAAGCGCGGAGGACGGAACAAGTAATCTGACTCAAGTGAAAACAAGCTTTGTTCTCAGTGGTCATCAGGGAGCTTAACTGGAATGGGTTCAGCACGTCAGTTACATATATTATTAGAAAGGAACAGGAAGGAAATATAACACAATGTCAACAGTTATTATTTCTGGGCATTGAGATTATGGGCGATTGTTACTTCCTCCTGTTCCTAGAAAAGAGCTGAGGGGTCAAGGGAGGAAGAAGAAGGTGCCATATTCCAATGGGAAAATATTTGAAAAATTACATGGATGAAACACAATGATTTAACATGTTGAAACATTTATAGTCCTAAAGGCAGAAACCAACTTTATAGGGAAGGTGGCATAAAATAACATTGCCGCTACATGTCACTGTTGGCAGTTGTGTGAAGGTGCCCCCAGAAACAGAGCGGGAAACTCTCTGCTTTCCCTGGAGACCCCACAAAGCCAGCACAGGAACCCACAGCAGGATGTTCCCTAAACTTCAGCCATTTATGTCCATGACTTGTGTCAAATCCCTTTACCACCATCCTATTATTTAGCCAGCATTGTATTTAAACCAGCTCGCCTTTTAAATTTAAATGGATCCATTTATGTCACAACAGTAAGTGGAAAATCATTATCATAGAAAGTGGAAGGTAACTGACAAATATAATGAAAACAAAACTACTACCAGTAAGTCTGGCGAGATGATTTCAACAACCCAAAGTTTCCAGCCTGAGGCCTGAACTAAGCTCTCTGGTCAAAAGGAAGCTCTATCAGCACTAGAAGTAGATAAAGCCTTACTGGTATTGTTTTAGTTTGGATTTCTCCAGAAGCAAACCCTCCAACAAGAACTCAGCTGCAGGCAGTTCACTACAAAAGGTGAAGGAGGCATCAGAACACAAATGAGGGAGTGAGGAAGAGAGATGGAAAAGGGAAGGCAGCCAATAAATGATGTGTTATCAAGCCAGCAATCACTCTGGGCAACTGGAGCTTAATTCCTCTGGGGAAACTCTGGGAGCCGGTGCAGAAGACACCTCAGCATGGGCCCACAAAAAGCATGAGAGAGCTGGGGTATTGATACACCAACCGCTGCTGAAGGCTGATCCTGGTGCCCTCAATTCCTCTGCAGTCCTGGGCTACTTTGTGGGCATTATAGCAGGCCCCAGGGGAAAGAGAAGACCTCAGGCAAAGAATACTAATGCTGCCCTTGTAAGTCTGGCAGGGGTACTCTGACTTAATAAACGTGAAGAGATATGGGGGAGGGGGAGCACAGAGGCTGCTAGATACTAGACTGAGATTGAAAGAGAATAGAAAAGGAAATAGCTTTCTCCTTATTTGAGTCAAGGGAATTTATTCTGGGCCTGTCAATCACTCAAAATCCTCTCCCATACAACCGAGCTAAGGCTCCAGCACCCTGAGAAACTTTCAGATTCTCTGAAAGTTCCGAAGCATCACAGGAGGGATGGAGTCTAACCCAACAACCGTCCTGAGGGGCCGGGCTGAAACTCATCCAAACCTGGCCACTGAAAAACAGATCTTTTAAAATATTTTAAAATCTAAATGTACTTTCCTCCCCATCAATTCAAAATAGCCTCATCATATCTGCTTGCCCAAGGAAGTTGTCAAAGATTTTTCCCTATGGAAGAAAGCCATTAGAAAGAAATTGACCACCAAGACAAATGAGAATATGAATGGTCATTTTAAAAAGGAATTTTTGCTCTTAGGAAAGAACCATCAAATTCCCCCAAGTAATAGCTTCCCTGATTCTCTTAAAATATGGTTTATTTACAAATACCAAACTACCCACCCACCCATAGCTCACAACTATTATAATGGATAAAATATACAGGTACTGTGTGCCACCAAACTGTGTGTGGGTATTTTTTTTTTTAGATATTCTTTCATTCAACAAATATTTATTGGACTATATACAAGAAACTATTCTAGGTGCATTGAGATATAGCAGTGAAGGAAACACAGAAACCCCCTCCCTTCAGGGAACTATATTCTCTTGGGGAAGACAGCCAACAAATAAATAATAGGTACAGGATGTCAGCTGGCAAGAAGTGCTGTGACTAAAGTAGGAAAGGAGGACAGGGAGTACCAATGGCTATGGAGGGGTTATCATTTTAAAGAGGATGATCAGAGAAGACCTTACTGTCAAGGGATATTTGGAAAGACCAAGAGAAGGTGAAGGAGTAAAACAAAGAACTAGAGAAAGATTACTACAGTGAGAGGAAATAGCCTGTGTAAAGGTCCTGGGGCAGAGGCATGCCTGAGACCTGAGAAACAGCAAGGAAAGTGGTGAAGCTGATGTAGAGCAAGCAAGGGGAAAAGCAGGAGTGAGACCAGAAAGTCAGGGGTGAGTGTAGATTGTATAGAATCATGTAGGCCCTTGTGAAATGGTAAACTACTGGAGCATTCTGGGCAGAAGACCTGAACTGACGTGGGTTTAAGGGGATCACTCTGGCAGTTTTGCAGACAATAGACACTTAAAGCAAAGGTAGAAATAGGGGGACCAGTTAGGAGGCTATTGTCAAAATCCAGATGAATGAGGACAGCAGCTTGAACAGGGTTGGTGAGTAGTTGGCTCTGGTTGTATTTTGCAGGTAAAGGATTTGTAGATAGATTAGATGTGGGGAGTGAGAGAAAGAGAAGGGTTTCTGATGGCTGGAAGGTTTTTAGCTTGAGTGGCAGAACAACAGACCTCCCATTTCTTGAGATAGAGAACACTACAGAGGGGCAGACTTGGGGGAAGATCAGAAGTTGGATTTCGACATGTTAAGCTTCAGATGACTACTAGACCTTCAAATGGAAAGGACTGTAAGCAGTTGGATGTGTAAGTCTGTATGTCAGGGGCTGGGTCTAGGGTAGAGATAAAACTCTGGGAGTTGTTAACACCTACAGTGTATTTAAGTGCATGAGATTGGACAAGGTCATCAAGGGAACAAATGGAAGAGAAGGGCTGAGAGGCTGAGCCACGGGAGGGTGCCACCAACTAGAAGTCAGGGTGAGGAAGAGGAACAAGCAAGGTGACTGAGGGCTGGTCCAGGAGACCAGGAAAGAACCAGAAGTTGATGACATCCTGGAAGCAAGGGAAGGAAGTGTTCAAACAAAGAGTAATGAACTGTGACAAATACTGATGACGGGTCAACTAAAGAGACTGAGAATTGACCACCAGGTTTAGCAGTTTGGGTGGCAAGGTAGGACCAAATGCTTGTCCAGAGTGCGTTCAGGAAAAAATAAGGGAACAGGAATGTATTTATATCTGCTACCTGCTTTGTGTTGTTGATTTTAGCATTGTTTGGAGCCTGATATTTGATTATTTTTTAAAGATTTTGTTTATTTATTTGAGAGAAAGAGAGTGCATGCTCGCTCAAGTGGGGGTGGGACAGAGGGAGAGGGAGAAGCAGGCTCCCCGCTAGGGGGAGTGCGGGGGGGGGGGGTGCGGTGCTCCCCATGCAGAACTCAGTCCCTGGACCCTGGGATCATGACCTGAGCCAAAGGTAGACACTTAACCGACTGAGCCACCCAGGCGCCCCTCTCATTTTTATCCCTGACAAAATAACATATAATTGAATATTAGTTCTGTTTAATTGATTAACTGATAAATTCAGGTTTAAAAAATAAGGTTCCTTTTTTCTTTGGCCTAAGATGTGTAATGACTGGTTTCATTTCTGCTTCACTTTTTACCTGAACAAAATATTGGCTACAAACTATAAAATGTAGAATATATATAATGATGAATATTCTGCATATGTAGCCTCTGTAGTGACTTTTAGTATGTACCTCAGTAAGTTTCTCCTTCTCGCTTTTCCCTCTGGTGAGGCACTAATGATCTGGAAGATAGGAAAAAGGAGACGGTAGAAGAAAAAGAGGAGCAAGCAATACTTCTGATTTATCTCCAACCTGACAATGGAGTTGGTTCCATTTAAACCCAGTTATCAACATAATGAACATAAAGTTACATTCATCAGTGTTCTCAGTGAGGCTGGCAGCATAATTATTGACTCATGTACAATGTGAATTGAGTTACCAAAATAAAAAGAGAAGTTGCTTCTCCTTTCTTTTAAATTAAATCTTGTGTCATGCTGATCTGAATATAATCCTGAGTTTTTAACTATATAAATTAGTGGTAATATCTGCAGTACCATTTTTATTTGTTTGTAAATTCCTCTTTCATCTTACTAAGACTAGAAGAAATAGAGGAAATAGGCTATCTCTTACCTACATGCATGACCAGAAGTGAAAGCATTTTATCCAAAGGATCATAGTCTTAGGGTAGAAATATAATTATCAGTGTTTTATTTATTTTTCACCTCTCCTTTTCCCCCTTCAGTTAAAAAGGAACAGGAAAGAGACAGTACAACTGAAATAGAGTTATTTCTATGAAATGTTGCTTCTCTAGGGCTGGAAAGCCTAAGATAACAGTCTTGTATTCAAATGTGAGAGGCAGAAAATGTAATTTACTTGAAGAATTACGTGAAACAGAATAGGTTTTTTTTAATCAACCATAGTAAGTGGAATACTCACAGTATATAATGTACAATGCCCATTTGATTTTCAACCTTCTTTTTGTACCTTTAGTAATCAAAAAAATAGATACAATGACAATGATTATCATCTAAAAATCATTTTTGCTGTTACTGCTGTTGGACCTATGAATATAGTTAATTATAAACATTAGCTCTTGTCAGGAAAATAAGCAAATAAATATAAAAATAAATGCCACCTTGGTTTATAAGTGAAGGGAAGAGACTAAAGAAAAATAGTTATTAAGCAAACTTCCTCTCCTGCTTCTTTTTCTCAGATTATAACTTAACTTTTGTTATTGTTCTCTGTCCAACTGGCCTTGTTATACAAATAAATCTTTTTTTTTTACCTTACTTTTCAGCTCACTTATTATTTCTTACATATATAGCCACTGTGCAAAGGTGTTTCTTACCTAGGTGAGACTTTCTGGCGACCAATTCACCACCTTGGGCACCAAATCATCTTTCCTATCAGTTCTTAATTCCCTTCATTTTCGGGGGCCAAACTATGAAATCCTCATAGCTCACCAGTGGAAACAGTTTATCAAGTGATTTCACACCCCACATGCTGCAGGGCCCATGAAGAAAGGGGGACAGATGAAAGGCATCACGGAGCAAGGCAGTTGCTCAGAAGCATTTTGCAGTCCATACTTGGGAGTAAATTCTGAATGTTGTTTTCACATTTCTGTTTTTATTTCCCTCACAGCATGCAATGTCTTTCTGGACTACCAGGATAGCAATCCAAGAAGTTCTGACACTTAGCTAAGAAATCATCTGACCTGAACCATACGGCAACCCATTCCACAGTCCTCTTTTGGACAATTCTTTTTTTTTTTTTTTTCCACTTTTGGACAATTCTGACCTGCTTATTGATCAGCTTATTGTGGCATGGGCCTTTGTACCCATATTTAAGTTGATTAAATTTTCCCCTTCCTGGAAATCCAGGTTTATCTTCATGTTAAAGGCAGAGAGACAGAGAGACAGAGAAAAGACAAGAACGTCAACTATTTCACAAGAAGGGGAAAAAACATCAGACGACATCCTGTCTGTATTTTTTAACACTTCCCATAAGAGAAATCCAGGAAATGCTTTTTTTTTTTTCACATTGAGAACAACTTTGTGCTACTGTCAGAAACCCCTCCCGTTTGCTGTATTCAACTGTATGTATGCAGTGGGGTAGAGGGGAAAGAGCCCAGAGGAATGCGAAAAGCCCAGAAGGCATGAGCTCGAGGCATGCACATATCCACTATGTTGCTCTCCTGTGTCTCTACGCCCACCAAAGATCCTCACATTCCCAAGTCTCTGGGATGCAGCTGTCTCTGGAAATCACCCATTGCCTCCTTCTCAGTTTCCCCCCTGCAGCTCCTCCCCCAAAACATCCATGTCCATAGCAACCAAGGCCTCTTCGGAGGTTGGCCAAGACCACAGACGTCATTTCATCTGTGACACTGAAAAACAATTTACGATACACATATTTCATTGGATTTACCTGGCTGGGGTTCCAATTTGGCATTTCAACAGCAAACCCAATACCATGAGTTCTGTTTCTGCCCTTCCTATAAAGTACATTATTCACACATTTTCTGGAAAGGCATATTTTAATCTGACACGTTTTTCAAATTGAAAAATTAAATCACAGAAACCTTAAGGGACATACTCAAAGCAGCTAGTAAGAAAAGAAAAATCTAACAGCTTTGACATTTCACCAAAGATGTAGCTGAAAAAGTTGCTTAGAAATTAGTTCATTCTCTAGGGGAACTTCCAGGATAATTGAAGTGTTCTGTATTTTGATTAGAGTGATTGTTTCACAGGTGTATGTATTTATCAAAACATAATAAAGATGTTTCTACAAAGTACTTGCAAGTTGCATTCAATACAGTGTTCTTTTAGTGAATGGAAGTGATACTCATTCTATTAACACATGTAGTAAAATTTTTTTTTGTTTTTTAATATTTCATTTATTTATTTGACAGAGAGAGAGAAAGAGATCACAAGCAGGCAGAGAGGCAGGCAGAGAGAGAGGGGGAAGCAGGCTCCCTGCTGAGCAGAGAGCCCGATGTGGGGCTCAATCCCAGGACCCTGAGATCATGACCTGAGCCGAAGGCAGAGGCTTTAACCCACTTAGCCACACAGGCACTCCTGTAGTGAAATGTGAAATGCACTTGAGACCTGTGCATTTCACTGTGTTTAAACTTTGCCTTGAAAGTAAAAAAGCCTTTAAAAAAATTTTTTTTCAAAGATTTATTTATTTGAGAGAGAGAGACAGGGCACACCTGAGCATTGGAGGGAGGGGAAAGGGAGACACAGAGAGAGTTTTTTGGGTTTTTTTAAGATTTTATTTATTTGTTTGAAAGAGAGAGAGAGAGAGCATGAGAGGGGAGAAGGTCAGAGGGAGAAGCAGATTCCCCATGGAGCTGGGAGCCCTATGTGGGACTCGATCCCGGGACTCCGGGATCATGACCTGAGCCGAAGGCAGTCGCCCAACCAACTGAGCCACCCAGGCGCCCCCGAGAGAGAGTTTTAAGCAGACTCCATGTTGAGCAGAGTCTGATGTGGGGCTCCATCTTACCACCCTGAGATCATCACCTGAACCATTACCAAGAGTTGGACACTTAACCAACTGCATCACCCAGGCATCCCGAAAGCCCCTGCCTTTTTTTTAAAAATTGCTATAAATGGTCAAGAGCCCCTTTGTATTAACTTCTGCATCCCCACACTTCCAGTGGGCCCTAAAATTGTGTCTGCTATGACGCATTGGCTCCAACACTGCCACCGATGTCTCATCCTCTTCTTTTCCTTGATGATTTATTAATTTCTTTTGTTTGTTGCTGTTACTATTGTTAAAAATTTCCTACCAGCAGCTCTTTTATTTTTTAAATCTTCTTTTGTCATATTACATTTTAATATTTTTTATCTTAGCCCTTTAATCTTGACTTGTTGTGTATAAATGTTTTTAAAAGCACAAAGATGAAACTAAAAACTCCCCAAGGCTCCACTATGCAGAGAAAACTACTGTCAGCATTTTAGTGTCTATCCTTCTACATATTGAATAGATATCGACTAAGTAACTACCTTGTGGCAGGAGTTGCTCTAGATACTGGGGAAACTTTAGTAAGACATCGCCCTTGCCCTCATAGAGCTTACATGCTAATAAAAGCTATGGAGAAGGTTTTGTTTTGTTTTGTCTTTTTAAGATTTTATTCATTTATTTGACACAGAGAGAGAGATCACAAGTAGGCAGAGAGGCAGGCAGAGAGAGAAGGGGAAGCAGGCTCCCTGCCGAGGAGAG
>CM052800.1:79932528-80098671 GCA_028533885.1 Nasua narica | reverse complement strand
AAAAAAAAAAAAAAGAAAGAAAGAGGGGTGCCTGGGTGGCTCAGTGGGTTAAAGCCTCTGCCTTCGGCTCAGGTCATGATCTCGGGGTCCTGGGATCGAGCCCCGCATCGGGCTCTCTGCTCAGCAGGGAGCCTGCTTACCCTCCTCTCTCTGCCTGCCTCTCTGCTTACTTGTGATGTCTCTCTCTGTCAAATTAATAAATAAAATCTTTAAAAAAATTTTAAAAAAAGAAAGAAAGGAAAGAAAGAAACATGAAGAATGAGTCCTGTGAATATCTACCCTGCCCGGAGTTTCTGGGCAGAGTCAACAACAAATAAAGGATGGAGGGGTGTGTGTGTGTGTGTGTGTGTGTGTGTGTGTGTGTGCATGAGCATGCGTGCACACATGCACTTTACACACTGGAGGAACAGCAAAGCAGGGGCTGGAGAGCAATGAAGAGGAGTAGGAGAGGAAGCCAGGAGCCAGTCCACATAGCAACTTGGAAGCCTCCTTCTCACACTAGGAACTGTTCAAGGATGACTTTGACTGCTTTATGATGCATGGACTGTTGTGGGGTATGCATGGAACCCAGCAAGAGTGGAAGCCAGCCACCAGCTAGAGGCTGCTGAAGTCGTGCAAGAGAGATCTTGTAAGGTCTATGTGACTCAGCCCCTGGAGATTTGCTGTTCCTGCCATGCAAAGTAAAATAATCTAAAAATTATTCAGAGAATTTGAGCAGCAAAGGTCAAATGTCTGGATAATTCAAGCCTCAAAATATATTTGGGATTTTGTACAGTTATCTGAACTGGCAGTCAAAAATCATTCTAACTTCATAGCACATTTCGCTCTGCGCCTTGCTTTCTGCCAATTTAACCTAAGGGAAGTGGACTTGAGATCTGTAACTGGCAGAGTGGGATTGTAGGACCTTTAAATCAAACTCAGATCAGGCAAATTAGCTTTATTTTTGCCAGAGAAAAGTGTTCAGTTGAGCCAGATGACAATTTTGTAGCCTAAACTATTTGCATTGGCTCTGCCTACCTTCTGAATTACTCCTACAATTGCTAATTCTCAGTTTAAGCATAGCTACACATGCACGACAGAGCTGAGAGCTAGAAGCTGTGTCTTGGGTAAGGGTGGAAATCAGCCTGGATAACTGTACTCGATGAGTCTGTTTCTATGGACAGAAGTACTTTAAAAAAGAAAGCATCCTCAAGGTCAAATGTTACATAGGCCAACTCCCTTCTCTGAGAGGTAAATGAAGGTTTAAAATAGGTACCCACTTTCAAATGGAAACAAATACAAATCAATCACAAGGACCCCTAAAAGTCACATCACAATGGAGGCTCCATCCTGACCCTCCAGGTTGGTTTATTTACTTTGATGGAACTTCCTGGAAAACTGTTCAACATGCTTCACTGTGCCTGTGTAGATGTGTTTTCTGGACTTTGGATGTAGTTCCTGTCAGTCAGATACTTTCCCGGAGCACTAAAATGTATAGATTACACTCAATCGAAGACAGACTGCCACCACTGTAGCTGAAATTTACACAGATCTGTGCTGGGAGTAACTGGATAAACAATGAGACTAATGACCTTGTTCTGCATTAATCTCCATATGGCTCTGTTGGTACTGCCCTTGCCTTCAGGCAAGAAGGTTGTGGCTTTGGCTTCTCCCCTCAGACCAGGGATTAGACTCTGGCTCAGTGCTGTCAGAGCCCAGGGCCCTGCTCCTATAGTCCAGGAGGCCTGAGAAGACCACTGAGGCCATCCATCTTAAGAGTTGCATTTACCTCAATTCAAGAAACACCTCGTTATCATATCCACTGAGGAAATAGATTGATAGAAGTAAGAAAAATCCTTTAACCATGCCTCCCCATTAAGAGATTTTATTTTCTCCCACAGAGGACCCCAGGTTTTCTCTGAGTATTTTCAGGCCCTCCCCACTGTCCCCCAAAACAAGACAAAACCAATCAGTGCCTTCATCCATGTTCTTTTCCCAGCCAAAAATAACTTTCAAAATGGCTGCATCTATAAAGAGGGTGAAAGTAAGTACTGAAGGTGTCAGTGAACTTGATTGGCATTCGGTTCTAATCTGGGATATTTTGGGAGAGGTAAATTAAAAATAGAGTGGTCCCCCCCCCCCATTGCTATAGAGTCCCTTCAACACCATTTGCAAAATCTGAGTGTTGCTGCTAGCAGAAGGCAGCGGAAAGAGACGAAGCATCTCAGGAAGATTCTACCCGGGCAGCCTGGGGCCACAGTAAAGGGAGACTGGAAGCAGAACCCTGGAAACCACTCCCTACTCCTGCTTTTACCATTTTGTATGCAGTTCTCACTGAAAAGCTTATACTAGGAGGTGGAGCCCAGGAAATGACTCCATCGGAGGAGTTACCGGAAATTAGAAAGGATGGCACATGAAGCACTCTCAGCTAAATGCCCTAAGTGCTACAGGTGTGGCAGCCCTGTCACCTCACACCCAGCCCTAGCCATACGTTTATTGTCTTGTAAACTTGAGATGCCTCAGTCTGAGATATGTAATCACATTCTATTCTGAAACATAAATTCTGATGGTATTTACACAGTCCCAAGGAACACCTCTTATACATCTTTCTAGTCACTCCCGGAAGTGTTCTTAATGTTGTTGTTGTTTGAGTATTTTATCTACATAGGCTACACATTAACCCTTTCATAGGCCATCATACTACTAAGGCCGTTCTCAGAGTTATTACAAGCTGTGTAAATAGCTTGTACTTGTAACTGTGTAACTGTACAAATGTAAATGCCTCACAAAATAATATTCTATTTTCAGTGTCATGTGTCCACATTCATGTATATCTGTTCATTAAGATCCTACCATAAGGGCGTCTGGGTGGCTCAGTCAAGGGTTAAGGGTCTGCCTTTGGCTCAGGTCACGATCCCAGGGTCCTGAGGTCAAGTCCCACATCAGGCTCTGCAGGGAGTCTGCTTTTCCCTCTGCCCCTCCCACTCATTCTCTCAATCTCCTTCTCAAATAAATGAAATTAAAAAAAAAAAAAAAAAAAAGCCCATCGTAAGCATGAGGCAGAGTTAATGGAATATTTTTTTTCCTCATCACACACTCTAGGGGTAATAACTGCTAAGATGATTTTGGTGCCTCTGTACACAACTGTTGCAGGTGTGGAGATGGTCATAGCATGGGCACGTGTGTGAAACTATCCCCATTTACTTCCGTGTAGAGATTCTTGGCGTCTTAAAAGTTTTGTTTTGCAACTTAATACGTCTCCTGCAGAATCATCTTTGCTTCATGTACTAATACTACCTTACATTTGTACATATTTTCACATGCATTATCTCACTGAATTCTTACAACAGCCTTGTCAAGTAGGCCATCATTACACCCATTCTGCAGAAAGGAAACTGAGTCTGGGCTAGGCTAAATGGCTTGCCTGAGGTCAGCACAGCATGACAGGAGTGGTAGAGCCCACCTCAGATGCAGGGTTTCCCACTCTGCATTACACTATTTCAAAGCAGTCTTTTCATATCGGTTACTTCTGAAACAACAGAATACTGTATTCCAAATGGGGCCTCGTGATTTTCTAAACTCTAAAGACAAACTTCCTAGTCGCCTTTAGGAAAAGATTTCAGAACTCTGTTAGTAAGAGGATTTCAAACCATAGACACCAGATAGTGAGTGCTTTGATAACAAATAACATTAACGTTGGTTTTGCAGGATCTAACTTCTGTGGAAGAAAACTCGGTAGTGCACCATATTGTGTGGAGCAAAAGAAGCACAATGCACAATGAACACACGCGTGTGTCACGCGTGTGTCGACGTTTTCTTCCCAAATGTGGCTACAAAAGAAAGTGTGAAGCATACTGAAACAAGACAATATTTATGGCTCAAGAAATTCGGCTTCACATAACAGTAATTATGTACAAGATATTTTCCCTAATAAAATTACTGCAAGACAAAATCTGGAGGAACTAAGTGTTTCCCTATGTCCTCTTTATTTTATTCTATGTGCTCAAGAATGGTTGAGGGAAAGAAAGGGAGAGAAGAATAAAAAAGAGCAGAAAGAGAAAGAGAGTCATAGCAAGACGGCCTCTGCTAAGGGTTGGTTTTGCTTTAGAAACTGGAATGTGTCCAGGCTTGATTTTTATTTTCAATTCACATTTCAGATCCAGCTCCCCAAACTCTTTGATCTTTCTCCCTGTCTCCTTACCCGGAAGAGAACCCTTGGCCTTCTCAGCTGGGAGCTGGGAGCACACGTGGAAAGACTGGCTCGGATCCATATTCTTGCCAAATTTAGTCACACAAAGGGGCCTGCAAGGGAAAAAGAAAGGATGAAAGCTGCTGCCGCCAGGACTTCAAAGGCCATGCCGCCGAGCCGGGGCCTGCGCAGGCGCCGCCCTCCGAGGATATAAGGCGCGGCTCGCGCGCGCGGGGCGGCCTGTCTGCGCCGCTGCCCCGCGCGCGTCCCCGGCCCGAGAGCGGGTGAAGGGCAACCAGCGGTGGAAGGAGGGGCCGAAGGGGCGGGCCGCCGCGTCGCTGGTACCCGCCGGCTGCCGGAGGCTGGTCCCCACGCCAACTTAAGGCTGCTGAGAAAAGTTTTCAGACAGAAGGCTAAGAATTTTACGTCCAGCCCATTAGGCGAGCTGCCCTGGGCCTGCACAGTTATCCCGGGTCGCCCCTCCATTCCACTCCATTCTGGGGATTCCCCCTTCCAGACGTAGCGCCGAAGCCGGGGTCCCCGCGGCGGGGGGAGGGAGCGTTGACAGAGGTTCCCGTCGCGGAGCCCAGCCGCGAGGGTGCGAGGCGGGGCTCCTTCTGGCCCATCCGGCTCCCCCGAACGCGCTGCCCTCTTCGTCCCCTCGTTCCAGTCCGCGATCGTCCCGGCTTGACTCCTCTCGGGCTGGGAGGCCCCAGGATGGGAGCCCTCGCTTCCCGGCTGACCGAGAATCGGCTGGCCCCAGACGGGTTGGGATGTGGCCCTCCTTCGCGGGCCTTGGGGGGACACAGCCCCCTGGACGGGCGCGCCTCGGGCCCCCAACCGGCGAGCGGCGGACGCCGAGCTCGGCCCGCACCCGCAGGGGCGCGGGAGAGGCCACCGGAGGGCTGGAGGGGCGGGCGGCCGCGGGGTCTCCGCGGGCGGACCCTGCGAGGCTGTGCAGAGCCGCGGATGCCAAGCGGCGCCCGCCCCGCGGAAGCCCGGCGTCTGCACGCGGCGGAATTTGGGAACGACATTTTCACGGTGCTACGAGTTCTGTTACCCCGGCGAGTAGGGGGTTGAGTTTGTTTGTCTTAGAAGGCGACAAGAAGAGGCGGAAGAACCCCTGGGACACAAACTGCCATTTACCTCGCCACCCCCCTCTTCTCTTTTCTGCGAAGTCCGTTAAACTGAAGGTGCCCACAGCTTTAGTCTCCTGGCGAAGCTGGGGTGGGAAATCGAGGGTGCCGGAGTGCCCTCCGTCTCCACAGTCAACATTATTCGTTGTTCTAGTTCTTCATCCTTCTCGCTCCCTCTTCCAGCATCCTCTTGCGTAGGCCCCCGCCACCTCCTTCCTTTGGGATCCCACCAAAGTTGTAGCTGGAGGAGAGTCCCGGCCACACAAAGGGGAAGACCCGGAGTCTGGGCTGGGGGTTAGGACCCAGGGGGCGGAGAGGGCTCTGAAGGGCACCGCGCTTTTCTCTCCTCCCTGTAATTAAGGACTCACTGGAGTGTCTGTAGCTGAGTCGACTTGGCAGCAAAACCGCCGGGGGGAGGGGTCTCTGCTGGGGGCGGGGGGGTCATTCTCCTCGTTCCCCTGCCCGCACCCGCGGGGGGCTGGGTACCCTGTGGACAGCGAGGTCAGGCGCCGCTCCCCCCCCACCTCGGTTCCGGCTCGGGGTGGGCGCCTCGTCCCCCACGCGCGGCGACGGCGACGGCGCCCGGCACTGAAGGAAATGTTGATATGAAACAAGTCACTGTTCGCTCCCAAACTAAACCCAAACCAACCAAAGCCACCAAGAGGGGAAAAACCAACAGCAATCCCGCCAGCCCCTAGCAATTGTTTCACGGTCGGAATTAAATCACATCAAAACGCCCCCTGAAACCCACATCCTGAAGGAGTGAACCTGCAACAGCCAACCTCCCGTCGTTCGCTCGAGTTCACACGAACAACCCGCCTCTACATCCGAGGGAAGGGGGCGGCGGGCGGCGGCGTTTCTCCCGCGCCGCACCCACCACATCCCGGACTGGGCACCCAAAGAGGCGGCTGCATATGTAATAGCAGCCCCCACACGATTTCAAAACGACCTCCCGGCGACAGAGTTGCCTTTGCCTAGAACATCTCCGAACCTGTCAGAGGAGAAGGAACGTCTTCCCAAGGTTACTTCACCCCTCCCGAGAGCTCCTGCTTCCCAACCACCCTCCCCCGCCCCCCCCCCCCGACCCTGGTAAAGGCAGACTTCACGTGGAAATGTCGACCTCCTTCCCAGACAAAGCTCTAAATAAACTTCGGTGAATGTTTTCTCGTCTCGTAAAGTCCCCTTTAAGTTCAGCCCATCTCAAGATTTGCAGCAAAGCTGGGGACAATCAGTCAATACCCGCACGCCACGAGGAGGACAAACAGCCGCAGAAACAGAGCAAAGCGCTGGTAATTTCGTTAGAAACAGTGTTTCCACAGGAGAGGGGTACCGAAAAATACCAAACATAGCCACCTACCCTCCGCCCTTCTGGTGAACAATTCCTACTAGGTATTATCCCCCCAAATTCCTATCTTCTCGAGCTCCTAATCTCCAGGACACCTGGAGTTGAGTTCCAAAAGGCTCCGGGAGTCCAGATAATTAACATGCAGGAGAAAATGGGATTCGAATTAGTTGTAACACTTAAACAGGGAGATGTAGGAGCTGTCATTTAATCTCTTTTTGGCTTCCAGAAAATATTGTCTGACAATTCTGTGTGCTCCCCCCATCCTGCTCAACATTTTGAGGAAAAGGAACCTCCACTCTGGTTACTTTGGTGAAACTGCATTTCCCAGTTCTTTTCCTATCAGCCAAATTGGCACATTTATGGGAGGACTTTTGACTTTGCTTTCATGTTTTTTTTTATAACAGAGGGTATTAATGTCTAACATAGCTACATGTTCACATCACTAGTACTTTACACTCACATTGATGCATAATTTCAAGGGAAGTTGACTACTGCCACCAATAAACATTGGTTTCTTTCCAGTCTTTTCAGTGTTGTCTTACAAACACATTGTAGCAGAATATCTTTTTGTTTTTCTTCTCTAAGGCATTGCATTTGTGGGCTATTTAAAATGTATTTAATGTTTTACTCTTCCTGGCTTCCATCACCAGATCCTTAATTTTGCTTCAATCTCCCAAATAGAATATGTGTGACAACTGACCATGCTGTATGTGACCAACTGATAGTTTTTAATATTGCTTTTTAGTAAATTTCCCATCTCTAACCGAAGTTTTAAGTGCTCATTTGGAGCACTGTTGAGGTCTTTACTTATATAATGCCCAGCCACATGCACTTTTTTCCTTAGGAAAAGAGGGATCTTTGCATGACTAGTCCTACAAAATGGAGTTAAGGTGTGATTCTGTAGAATTTTCCTTATTTTCAATTTAAGGTAGATGGAGACACATTTTTCCTGCCTCTTGTTTACTGTTCTGAGGTTTTACAGATGGCTAGTGTATTAGGTATAATAATTTTGCCTGGATTTTTAACTGAGGGGGTTTGAGAGCCAAGGAACAAAATGTAATGTGTTTTCAAACTTCACCTTCCCTTATACTGTAACTTTCACAAAGCATCTCCTTAAAAGTCCTGTCCTTGTACAAAATGCATCAAAGACATGGTGGAGGCTGGGGAATTTTTGAGGTTGGATTCGGATTTGCATCTTCAAGGGTCCCTTTGAGTGCGCAGTCCGAGGTGCCAGAGACTTCCTGGTCCTCCCTCCCTCTACTGGCATCCCTCTCCTGTATCCCTTTGCCTTCTCTCTCTCTCCTTGGGTTGAGTTTTCATTCTCTATGAGGTTCCCATACATTGTGGTGTATATCTCCTAAAATCCAAGAGAGACTTAGAGCAACTTTCTCTGTACATCCCATGATGAGGATGCACAGAAAAAGATCTTGTTTAAAAAGGCAGTAATTAATATCCAGTCTTCAGTTTTTTCTTCTTTGTCCTATTTTTCTCAGTAAGACTGGAGATTTAATTTTTGGCTAGCATATGCTTCCTTGTCCTTTGACATTGGATTTTAGGAAAGCCACAACTCTCTTCCTTGTCCTTCTTGGTTCCGTTTTCTCAGTTTAGCGATCTCTATTTTCCCCTTTTCCTACTCTCTGTCCCCAATTCCCGCCTCATCCGCTCTGTCAGAGCATCTATCAATGTGGTGTCGATCACAGTTGCGGCGGCTTCTCTTTCATCTTCGTTGCCCTGCCAAAGGGAGGGAGGTTGGGAGGGAGAGAGAGGGAGGAGGGAAGGGGGGGAGGCTGGAAGAAGAAGGTGTGTGTGGGGGGGTACAGGAGAACAGATACTTAGATGATGAAGTTAAACCATTCCGGCAGAGTTTCTTGTCAATTTCACGCGAGGAAAGAGAGCTTCTCGGTGGGTTACAGGAAGCGCCGGGTCCTTCCTTCTCTCAACGAGTTGCTTGATCCTTTCCTCTAGGCGCGCGCGCGCGCGCACACACACACACACACACACACACACACACACACACACACACAATTAGGACTCGTCCTACAGGCTCTGGGAAAAGAAAAAAAAGTCCTCAATCACCACCTCCTTCTCGCCGCCCCCCCCACCCCGCAGCGGGCGGCCAAGGAGAGCTGGAGGCGGGGGAGGGGAGGGGGAGGAGAAGCGACGCAAGTGGGTAGCTTTTCAGCGCCAGCGAGGCGCGGGAGGAGGAGAAGCGGTGGGGAGGCGCAGCCGCTCACCTGCGGGGCAGGGTGCGGAGGAGGGACCTGGGCTGAACACTCACCATCCGTGGAGCCGGGACGCGCCCGGAGACTCGAACGCGGCCAAGCTCGGGGCAGCCCCCCCCTTCCCTTCGACCAGGCGAACCCGAAGGGTGCAGCTCTTTGCTTTGACAGAGCGGCCCGGCGGAGGCGTGGAGAGCGGCGAGCAAGAGCGCCAGGCTGAGAAACTCGAGCCGGGAACAAAGAGGGGTCGGGCTGTGTGTGTGTGTCGGCTCGAGCTCCCCGCAGAAGCATTTGGGTCCGAGGCCCCCGCTGTGACTCCCCGAGACCCCGCCGTACCCTACACTGCCGACTCCCAGCGCTCCCCGGCACAAACTTTATTCTTGGCAAACTTCTTCTCTTTCTCTTCCCTCCTCCTCCCCCCCCCCCAACCTTCTCCTCCTCCTAGTCCTCCAGCAGATTAAATACGCCTGGAGAAGGAAAACTGAAGCGGAAGGGAAGGAAATAAGAAGCTCTAAAACGGACATCTCAACCCGGGTGGCTCTTCAATTTTTTTTTTCTTTTTTTTTTTTACCCTCCAGGAAGTGGACATTTCGTTATTTTCTGATTCTCCTTGCACCTTCTCTGCTGGGGCAAACGGAGCCTTTTTGCCCAGCTTGCTTCCTTTCTCGGAAAACAAACTCCCAAATCGGCCACCGGGGAAGCTAGGGTGGAGAGGTTTGCGTAGAGACACGCCGACGGACCCTCCTCTGCACTAGGGAGAGTCTTGCCTCCTACGGAACCGGCGTCCTCTGTGCGCAGACCCTGGAGACGCTGGGGGCGTGGGGTGGCCGCCGGGGCAGCCTAGCCTAGCACGCGCCACGCCGGTCAGACGCCCCCAGAGGCGCCGGCTGCGGCGGCCTTAGCAGCCCGGTGCCCTTCGGCCTCGAGGGCGGGCGCCGGCGCCGGTCTCCGCGGAGCGGGAAGGCGCGGGCGGCTGCCGGGGCTCGGGCACCGCCGCAGCTGCTCGGGCCGCGGGCTGCCGGCCCGGTTTCCGCCTGCTCTTCTCCCTCACGCATCCTTCCAGTTCTCCCTTTCCTCCTCCCTCTGTCGTTGATTCCCTGTCTTTCCTGCTGTCGCCGCGGGTGCTCCTCCAGCGGAGCGGAGATTATAGAGTGGTCGGGATGCCCCAACTCTCCGGGGCCGGAGGTGGCGGCGGGGGAGACCCGGAACTCTGCGCCACGGACGAGATGATCCCCTTCAAAGATGAGGGCGATCCTCAGAAGGAGAAAATCTTCGCAGAAATCAGTCACCCCGAAGAGGAAGGCGATTTAGCCGACATTAAGTCCTCCTTGGTTAACGAGTCTGAAATCATCCCGGCCAGCAACGGACACGAGGTGAGCGGGCCGCTGCCCGGAGGTCCGAGAGGCGTGGCGGGTCCCGGGGAAGAGCAGAGAAGGGGGTAAGGCGCCGAGGAGCAGCGACTGACGGGTCCCGAGGAGGTCCCTCGTTTGCGGGGGTGGGGGGGGGGTTGCATGGGCCCTCGGTCAACATTCTTCCTGTGTGTGTGCCTGCGTCTGTGTGTGTGTGCGCGCGTGTGTTGGTGTCGGTGGGAGGTGGGTGTGCAGGGAAGGTTATTCCGAGTGGATCAGTTCTGAGGTTCGATGACTAAATTGTTGGTTTGTGGGTCGGAGAAGCTGCGCTTAACCCATAACGTTTCGCCTGCGGACTTTTTAGTGGGGTTGACAGGGTGCGCCGCATTAAAGCCAGGATGTCTGCACAAACTGAGTTCTTCCGCGGAACGGAAAACAAAGTGCACCCGCTATCTCTCGCGGTAGATGTCTCTGCAAAAGTGCGTTAAACCACCAAAGGCTTAAGTAGAGATGAGCAGAGCGGCTGGCTGAGAGGAAGGGGAGGCGGGCGTGGGCCGGGGACAGGCGTGGCGGTCCCAACCGCCGCGGAGTGGGGTTCGCGCGGAGCCGGCCAGCCGAGAGGGCACGCGCTTGGGTTTCTGAGGCTACCGGGGTCCCAGCGCCCGGGCCGGCTTCCAGCAGCGGTGGGCGCGCCGACCCCCCCCCCTGGGGGGGGCCGCCCTCCGGGTATTGCCGGCAACGCTAGTTCTCTCCAACCCCGGCAAAGTAAAAAATCGCTTATATTTGGGGTAAGTTTGGGCCCGGATCAGGCCTTAAATCTTTGTAGAAGAAAGAGTCAGAGTCGAGATGTGGCGGAAGCCAGGGCACCCACTCAGGGGAGGGTGGAAAGCGCTTTATCTGATCTCCTGGGCCGCGGCGGGCGATAGCGCAGGTAACCCAAGTAAAGTAAATAGAGACACGTGCATGCCGGCGAGAGAAAGCCGCAAGCGGGACCGCGAGGAAGGGCTATTTCAGGCGGTGGAGAGTTTCAGAAAGGGGAGTGGGGTGGGGTGGGCGGATGGACCCTGATACCTGACACTCCACTGGCCACAATCCTTTACCAACTGGGAAACGCTTTGGAGGAAATCCGGTAGAAAAGCCCTGACACTCAATTTCACTAACGCTTTTTCCCTCCAAAGAAACTTGGAAAGTATACCCTTTTCCCTTAAATGGCATCCTTCTGCCCCCAAAAAGAAAGCGTGTGGTTTTGGGGGCGGGGACATTTTGGGTTTTAAACAAGTTTAGAACACTTGAGAGTTACCTTCTTTATACCAATGGCAGGGGTGAGTACGCATTTGGAAGGCTGGGGGCCTGGGTTCTAAAGGAGATACACGCGGGTGTTCGTTATCCCCGAATCTTTCATCCCAACCTGCCAATTTGAAGGAGGCCGGGGGGTGGGGGCTAGGGTGTACCCACACTCACTTGAAAGGTTTGTGAAGATATATTGGGGAGAGAAGGTTACCTGGAGGACGTTTGTCCAACGAACCAAATAACATCCAAACACTTAAGAGGCCAAACTCTTATATTTGCAGAGCGGTCTCTCTTTCTGCTCATTTTGCTTGTTCTTCCTTAATCTGTAAATCCATAAATAAATCCTAAATCCATAAACAAATTTGCCACCCACTTCACATTTTCCATTTTTGCTCTGGAAGAAGGGTCCTGCAGCTTGAAGCATGGAATCCAGGGATTAGGGCTTTGTTAATCTTTGCGGAGGTGGTAAGGGGGCATGGGGCAGACCAGGGAAGATAGTGAATGGGTAATACCACTGATTTGCACGTGGTTGAGTCTGGGTGGATGGTGGTTACCAGAATTGATATTAGCTGGGCTACCTTTTAGATGTTTATAACCCAACTTTCAAATTTTCCTCCCTTTAACCACAGAATAGTTTACTCTTTTTTTTTTTTTTGTCAGCTTAGGCTCAGCCAGCCATGGTAGGTTATAAAGAGGGGGGCTCCTGCAGGGACTGGCTTGGGACAGTTGCCTTAAGACCCCTAAATGTGGGTGCCTAGTTTTTTATTTAAAATGTCCTTATAGCTTCAACGTGATATTTCTTCCCGACTTTAATCAGTTGACCACGAACAGTGGTTTAAAGGAGCTAGCAAAATGATGAACCCCATTAAATCAGACTCCTATCATACTAGGTAGCCTTGATGCATTGTAGCAATCAGCAGTCAGAGCAGCATGTGGATCTTTCCCAAATTTATTATACTGTTGTTGTTATTTATGCTTTCGAGTCCCGGGTACATGATAATCCCTCAAAAATACGTGTTGAAAAGAAAAAGCAAAAGATTTCCAGATTCTCAACCCTAGCTTACCCCTCTTAGATTGATAAACTAGGTACATTGAGTTGCACCCAGTCCTCCTCTTTTGAATTACACTTAATCACAAACTCAAAGTTGATTTTCTTTCTCTCTGGGGGGTGGGGGTTCTTGCTGTTAGGTGGCCAGACAAGCGCAAACCTCTCAGGAGTCCTACCACGACAAGGCCAGAGAACACCCTGATGACGGTAAGACACTAATTCTACTTCTCCCAAGTTTGTCACCTAATATGTGCAATTGGTGGATATAGGTATATTTGTGATTTTTATTTGAATCCAAGAAAGGGGATCAGGTGGGATCCGACTGTGCCCATTATGTTAACAAAATGGGAAAGAAAACCCACGAAACTTACTGCCTATTTCTCATACCTAGTAACATAATTTAAAAACTGTCTTTGAATGAGTTAGGGGCCTTGGGATTTTAGTTGGCTTCCAGATTCTATGTGGAAGAGGAAATGTCTGTCCTAAGTTTTCCTCTTTTCCTTCTTTTAACCCGAGTTCATATTGGCTTAGACCTTTAGTATTTTTTCTGCCTTTTTCCAGAGTGACAGTCTACACCGACTTATTTTCCAACAAGAATATTTTCAAGTGGATTTTCATTTGTAAAATTGCTGTTTCTTATTGTAGTGAGAAGCCAGGCAGTGAATGCACAGACTAAATATGACTCAATAAATCAATCTAGTTTGTAAAAATATAAAACTTTATTCTTAAAATTAGGAACTTTGCACATGGAAAATGACAGACTTTCTCCCCACATCTAATTCTTGCTCAAAACTTTAAAAATTGTTTATATTTTTTTAGATTTAACTAGAACTCCTTGTAACTGTAAAATAATCAAATAATCTGTAGGGTTTTCGTGTCGAATAGTCTGCATTTCTGTTCTCTTTACTTATAATTGGCTTGACCAGAATGAAGTGTTGATATATACAATATGTCAGCCAGGAGAAGAAGGGAAGAGAACTATATCAGATTTCCTTCTGAGCTACAAAGTAGTTGTACAGATTAAAGAGAAGAAAGGTACATATTAAACACACAAATTTCTTTGGCAGAATGGTGTAGTATGTAAAATTAAGTCTCCTGGAGTTAATCCTTCATAAATTTTGGTAGTTGCCCATATATGCTAGGTACAACTATTTCCTTCAGTAGAGTCTAGAAATTTTCTAGAAATCTAGAAGCACAGGTAGAATTTTTGAGTTTGCTGATAAGGTGGAGCCTAACTTCAGGTGTGTAAATATTTACGCGCGTGTGTGTGTATAGCTAGATGGCCTAATATGTTTATAATGCAGCTTTAGGTTTGTGTGTGTTCTTTCATGTCTCTGTATTTCTTGGTCCAGTTTGTTAGTTTTAGAACAAATTAAGTTAGATGACTAACACTTATTTTTGTAAGAACACTAGTCAGTAGTGGAAGTAAATTGAACCACATGTTTTTAAAACATCTGTTTCACTGCTAAGCCATTTAAGAGAATAAATACTGTCAATCTAAAATAGAGCATATAATTCAGTTACAGTATTTTGTAAACAAATCTTTTATGTAAGGTCTGATTAGGTTTTCGGATGAAAAATATAGTGATATAAAAAGGAACTCAATCCATCATTGATTGTTATTTGGATTCTCCCAGGAAAGCATCCAGATGGAGGCCTGTACAATAAGGGACCCACCTACTCGAGTTATTCCGGGTACATAATGATGCCAAATATGAATAATGACCCATACATGTCAAATGGATCTCTTTCTCCACCCATCCCAAGAACAGTGAGTAACACGCTGATGTTGGCAAATTATTTTCAGAAATGCAAGTTAATTTGTATTTTAGCAAAATTGTTGTTTTTTTAAAACACATCGGAAATACTTTCATTATATGCGACCAGTCACTACTAAACAAGAGCTGCTGTGAGGAAGGGCTGCCTTAAAAGAGTGCTGCCTTTGATGTCTTACACTTGGGAGTTAGCTTTTGGCTTATTGGTTAAGATTAATAAATAACATCACCATTTATGAAGTCAAGTTAAATCAACAAATTCATGATCTTACGAGTATTGTGCTGTTGATGCTGATGAGAGGAAATAATTGATTTAATTTTTTAGTTACCTCAGTACTGTATAGCTTTCACTGCCCACAAGCTATCTAGAATCAGAACTACTTTACCTCATTTGGGGCTAGATTTAGAATGTTACTTCAGCTTTTAAGACCCTGTCTTGTTTTATTGTATTACCTGATGTTTTTTAAAAATCAGTTGCTGGGGGGGGGGGGGCGGGCTGCACCTGGGTGGCTCAGTTAGTTAAGAGACTGAGCGTTGGTTTCAGTTCAGGTCATGATCTCAGGGTCATGAGATGGAGCCCCAGGTTGGCCTCTGGGCTTAGCAGGGAATCTGCTTGGGACTCTCTCTCTCCCTCGGCCCCTTCCCCCTGCTTTCTCTCTCTCTCTCTCTCCCTCTCAAATAAATCTTTTAAAATAAGTCAGTTGTGGGGCGTCTGGATGGCTCAGTGGGTTGAAGCCTCTGTCTTCGGCTCAGGTCATTGATCTCAGGGTTCTGGGATCGAGCCCCACATCGGGCTCTTCGTTTAGCAGGGAGGCTGCTTCCTTCTCTCTCTCTCTGCCTGCCTCTCTGCCTACTTGTGATCTCTCTCTCTCTCTGTCAAATAAATAAATAAAATCTTAAAAAAAAAAATAAGTCAGTTGAGGGGAGGTGCGGATGAGTTATTTTTACTTTATTGTCAATTGTTGAGAAAATATCACTTGAAGATAACTCTAAAGAAAATTGCTCTTTTTATATCATGGCTTCGTTAACTTTTAAAGTTCTAAAAATGCAGTGGCAATGTAACTGCATCATTCAAATGTTTAGCACTGTGAAGAATTTCAGATATATTATTTGATGATATTTCTCTTTTGTTGGGAAGTGGAAACATCATTTATATAGTAGGAAGACGTGTAAAGGGTAACTTATGTAGTATGTGAATGTGAAATGTGCTAGTGGTGGAGTTCTCCCTGACAGTCGTCCCTCCTGTGGTAGTGATGTATTTCACTATCAAGGTATTTACCCTGTTTCAGCCTTTTTCTCCCTCTACCACCTAACCCCCAATGAAGAACATGTATGTCTGCAGGGTCTTGGGGATTAGGGTTTCAGTCTGACTGACCCCTTAGGGAGACAAATCCAGGTTTGTGCAAATGGAACCTGTAGTCTTTGCCTTATTAGCCCAGTGCTTCTACTAAGTGAAAAAAAAAACACCAAAAAAAAACCAGTCACGTACATCTGGGGAAAGTACTGTTGTTAATATCAGTGAACAGAATCTGGGATCTAAAAGATTCACCAAAGTAGCAGAGAGGAATCAATGATGAACAAGAGTATTTGTGCGATTATTTGTAGTCTTCAGTTGTTAGAATGATAGGCACATGAAATATAACCACTTTGTGTGGGCACTATGATTTAGAAGTTCCTGTAATTATTTTTCCATAAATTTCAAAAAAATATTTGCACTTTCAATAGGGAATGAGATAGTTCTGATTTTCATATAGTACTTAAAATGGTGATCTTGGAGATCTTACGACAGTTGTTATAGGAAATAGCTTTTTCACATTTTATTTTAAAAGGCTTTTCAGATATTTAATGATAGAGATGTCTGTATGGTACATACAAATCTCCTGCCTAAAAAGTGATTAACTAATCAAAGCGAATACAGTTTAGTGTTTAGAGACCACCCCCAAATAAATGTTTCTGAGTCTTAAAATTTGTAGATTTTTATATTTGTTGAACTAAATGCAAACAGATTCTTCTATAGTTGGGCTATTTTGTTGGTTTTTTTTTTCCTTAATGGTGAGGAGGAAAATATCTTTTAGATAAAGAATAATTGAAGATTTCTGTTGAAAGACTTTTGAGAACAACAAATAATCTTTCTGACAAATCTAAATTATAATCTCTGACTTGGTAACAATAGAAAATAACCCCTAAAACGATCTTAACCACTTTTCAGCTGTAAACACAGTTAATGCTTAATAAGTATTTGTGGGATTTATTCCTTAGTTCAGCCACTTCTCCTTTCAAAGCAATCATTTATTAAAAGTCAATGTAATAAAAATCTGCTCGTATTCATATATTATTCCTAAGCGTCTTGAAAATTAAGCATCTCTTCTTTAAATCAGCATTTTCTGCTTTAGGTCTCTCTAGCCACCTCGCCCCTTCCCCCAATACTAATCATTTTGAAATTTTGATAGAATAGAAGGTATTTATTATTAGTACCTGTATTAAAATTTTGAGGTCGGTGAATTGAACAGTCATTCATTGTTTAGGAAAGATTTGTGGCCAGAATAAATGTCGGTGGGTGTAGACTGAAGGAAAGGGGTGGTCAGGAAACAGTTACCTTACCCTGTTATCTTCTGCTTTGGTTTATTCTGTTACATTTTTAAGATGTATTTATTTTCGGCACATTTTCTTGTGATATTCTGCAGTTTGCACAATTACAGAAGCTTTTCAGTTTTTAACCACAAGGCTGTGTCCATTTTGTTTTTTAAGGGGTCCGACCGAGGTGAGTGGCAGTCTTTGGTTTTTATACCCAACAGCTGTTTTTAATGTGTCTGAGATCCAAAACACTTTAACCGGAAGGCAGCCTCTCTTATTCACCCCTAACCATGCTTGTGCCTTCTCGCTCTTTAACTCTGTCCTTAGCAGGACTTAGAGTTTGTGTAACTGCCATCCTCAGTGATCAGTTTTCGTCTAGGGTGTCAGGAGCAGCCCGGGTGACCATTTGTGTTTGAGCCTAAGGTGGGAGCAGCCTGGAGGAATCCTGGTTACTTGAATTTGCATCACAAACAACTGCTTGTTGACTGCATCTGCGGCCCGCCGGTGTTAGAACTAGAAGAACATCTGGGGTGGGGGAGGGGCCTGACCGCCCCTTCCTCACAAAGAATCTTCCATTTGTATGTAACTGCGCATTAATTCAGCTATACGCAGCTAGGGCCCATTGGCATGCCCAGAAATGTTTCTGTTGGTAGCTCACTTTGACAGTTCCACGTGCTTTTGCTCTGCTTTGGACAAACATTGACTTAGGTATGCTTGCACAGCTTTGACGTATAACCTAAGTACAGAATTATCTACTCAAGGGAGCTGAAACACCTCTGCCACCCCAGCTTTTTTCCTTTTGAAGGGACATTTTAATTGGCTAATTACATCCTTCGAACTGGAATTCTTAGAGGTGTGTTTATGCCAGAAATCTTACGGAGTGTCCCACAGAATTTTAAATGAGAATTCTTAGTGCAGATAAATCAGGCCCAACACGGAGCGCCTATGATCGTAACACATTAGGTGTCAGTCCCTAAAGCCCAGTGAACCTCGGCTCGAGTGGGTGATTTTCACAGAGGGTAAGAAGACGCCGAAGCTTGTTAAACAGTTCAGAGCAAGGACCCTAGAGAATTTACTAAATCATACTCCCAAGCCTGTCTTTCTAC
Organism: Nasua narica; assembly: GCA_028533885.1. Classification (NCBI taxonomy): domain Eukaryota; kingdom Metazoa; phylum Chordata; class Mammalia; order Carnivora; family Procyonidae; genus Nasua; species Nasua narica. The sequence continues at coordinate 80,080,661 of CM052800.1, read as the reverse complement.
GAGTCTTATTTATGGCAGTCCCCGTAGGCCAATGGTAAAGTATGGAAAGAAAAGAATAGTTTGCTGCCCCCACTGGGTCCTGGCACTGGGGCGCCTGAATACACACGGTGAGAGTGTGAGCACAGTGAAAGTTCCCACTGGCCAGATAGGCTGTGGTTGTTCATCTTAGGTGTCAAACTTACATCTGTCCTTCAGGCAACCCAAGTTTTTAACGCCTTCAGAGAGAAAGCTCTCATTTCTCTTCAGATGCTCAGTGAGGGCCGAGCAGCAGCCTCCGTGCAGGAAGCTACAGCAAACGTCGCAGCTGGGTCTCCGCGACCGCGGTGACACCTGGTCAGCCCTGTGCTGCCGACTTCATTGTGTTTGTTTCTTTGTGCTCTTTCTGAGGATGGGTTTTTAGGTGGGAAAGGAAGACACTTGTATTTCATCTTTCTTTTTTTCCTTATTTTTAGTAGACATTGCTCTTAAGATGTTTCGAGGGATCTTTTTTCATTATTTTGAGCATCTCAGTGTCTGGTTTTTACCTTAAGGGAATCATCATTTTGATTTCTGATGAAGAATTGTACCTGTTATGACTTCATCTTAACCTACCCCCGCATTTGGATTTGCTTACAAACAGCTTTAAATTTGATTTTTGTCATTGTCACATCTCGAATTAGAAACTAAGTATGGGGGCGCCTGGGTGGCTCAGTGGGTTAAAGTCTCTGCCTTCGGCTCAGGTCAAGATCTCAGGGTTCTGAGATCAAGCCCCACATCAGGCTCTCTGCTCAACAGGGAGCCTGCTTCCCCCCCTCTCTCTGCCTGCCTCTCTGCCTACTTGTGATCTCTCTCTCTCTGTCAAATAAATAAATAAAATCTTAAAAAAAAAAAGAAACTAAGTATGCTTACGCTTATCAGTAAGATTATTTTTATACCACTCTACATCACATTGTTGCATAGCTTTGAGAATACAGAAATAATAATTCAAGAGTAGAGGGAGACTATGGCTTATATTTTGAGCAAGATTTTTAAGATGGAGTGTGTTCATCTTACTGCAAGAAGGTACTTAATTTGACTTAGTGATAAATTATTATAAATTTTCTAATCTAAGTTGCATACTTCCTGAAGCTAAATATAGTAAATTTTCCTCTTTACCCCAGGTGCAGGAGAAGCTAAATTTTGGAAAGTACGTTTTATCTCACATTTGAATGTGGATATCAGGAGATGTGTGGGGAAATTCCTCAGGGTCCTCAAACTCTTCCGTTTGATTCATTTTTAATTGTGCTGGTATAAAGCTGAGAAGGAACTCAGTGAGAATAATTGGAAGCTGTTGGCACCCCTCCCACCAACTTCATGTATCGTAGATATCTCATGACGAAACAGTTTGCTTACTCATGTGTCCCGGGGAGCCATACTATCTGCATATGACCTTTTAGGAGCTAATACTGTACTTGCATGACTTGTGCTGCCAAAGTATGATCCTTATTTCAGCTATGTTTTTTTTTTTAAATGACTCTAGAAATTTCTTGTTCATTCGTAAAAACATGAGAATAACCCAGTTTCACGGAAACAAGAGCATTGAGCCAACCAGCAGAAAATCTTACTTTTTGAAGTACCCCTGTCCCTGGCCCATATAGGTCCTGAACTTGCTCTCAGCAGCTCCAGTGTTTTCATCCTTTGTGGTCAAAGACTCCTGTGATTTAACAGGACAGAAATAGGACCTCACAAACAGGTTCGTCACAATTATGCTTTCATAACATCAATGGAGAAAAATGTCCAGCTTTGGAGTTTTGTTTTGTTGTTGTATCTGTTTTTAACTAATCCCGTTAGTTCTTTAAGCAGAACCATTTTTGGTTTATGTGACTGACATTTCTTTAGTCAGATCATTCCATTCCTGTCTGACTCCTTTGTTCCTCACTTATGTGTTATAGACATGATTGGAATTTTATAAAACTGGTTTCCCTTTGATTTCAAGATAGACTCAGCATTTAAAGAGAAAATAAGCCAGCCCTATCCATAGGTTAGCAGAAAAGCACATGTTTAATTTCCAGGCAAAAGTAGACCCCAGCATATATAGGTGCTACTGTCATGAGAGTGAAGTTTATTAAAAAGAAGATATTCATCTAAAACTTATGTATCTTTAAAATTATTACTTAAGGGGCACCGGGGTGGCTTAGTCGATTAAGCAACCTACTCCTGATCTCAGCTCAGGTCTTGATCTCAGAGTCCTGAGATAAGCCCCACGCTACTTAAATAAAATAAAATAAAAAACATAAAATGATTATTTAAGTGATTATGCCAAACTGAGAGAGTCTATAGGAAGCTAATACTTTAGTAATCAAGAGACTTGTACTGCTTTGTACTGTCCCTGACAGGTCCTTAGTCATTTGGAAAAGACAGCCATTGCACTTTAAATAATTTAAAAAATATATTTTAGATCATGAGTCCTTTTTCAATATTAAGACCAAATGAAGTCAGAGTATAAGACCTGTAGACTTTGCTACAAGCTCTTAAGTCATTTGAGGCATATAAATGATTCAGTCTTTGCCAAGTTTGGAGATGCAAAGCCAGAAAACCTAGAGACCAGCCACAAAGGTTGGGTGGGAAATAGGGGTAGACAGGTAGGGGCATTAAATACACTGAAGGGGAGTTGAGTAGAGAATGGGTTGGAAATACGGTTTGTTAATTCAAGAGATCTCCTAATGTAGCCAATCTAGCTGGTATTATTTGCAGAGTATTTAACAGGATGTTCAGGGGATTTTCAAGTCTCTGTGAAATGACACATTTACGTAAACACAATACCCACTCTAGCTAAATTTGTCAACCTGCTGAAATTAACTACTTGTTGTATGTAGATCAGTCACAAAGCTCACTGAGAATTTGCGTGGGGAATGTTGCAAGGGTACTACAGAGCAAAGAAGAATTTTGCTTACCTGTCCCATTTTTCCCATCTTAGGAGAAATATGACTGGAAGAGATGTCGCATCACAGAGTCTAGAAATGTCTTCTATTTTTGTAGCCAACTAGGGGCAGGCAGACTCTAAAAAAGTTTTGATTGTTGACCATTGTTTCTAATTATCCTCACAGATAATTCTGTATGAAACTTGATAGTTTTTCAGAATCAAGTGTTGATCTTTGTCAGACTAATTTATTGTTGATGTTACGTTCACTTTAAGAAAGAGACCTATTGTTTCTTTACTCAACATAGAGAAAGGGTTGCATGAGGGGTAAAGGGAAGGGTCTATAATGTAAAAAGAGGAGTGACTCTGGTGTAGCTTTGATTTTCCTTTATTATCGTCAGCTTTTGAATGAAACAGTCACCAAAACAAAACAACACAAAATTTCTTAAGTAGGCTCCATGCTATAGAGGGCTTGAACTCAAGACCCTGAGATCAAGATCTGAGCTGAGATCAGGGGTCAGACCCTTACCCGACTGCGCCAGCCAGGTGCCCCCCAAAACAAATTTTAAAATACTGACATACTAAGATATTCTTATAAGTCCTTTTTTTCCCAATCTTGAAAAGTTTTACAGTAAAACCTATCAACTGTTGATGATAGTTGATTATCTGATCGGTTGATCAGGGACTACTGATGAATGATGAGATAGTTTCATTCAGCCTAGCATAGAAGGGACATTTCAGTGGATTTGCTGAGTAAAAAATGTACTAGAAATTTTTCATGTATGTTTTTTGGATATTTCCAAGTGATCTGTCTTTATCAACCAAATGCTATGTGAAAAGCAAAATCTGGCAGTGTCTGCTAAATAATCCTTAGTGTTTTATTATTTTACTTTTTCTCTGATTTGTTGCATCAGTGACAAGAGAGAGAACACATTAGACGAGCGTCTTTAATGAAAAAGTCAAAGTTGCTCCTTACAGACTGTTAAGTTTCCAAATAATGGGTAAAAACAGTCAGTCAGGAGCTCGCTGCAATAATGAAAAAAGAATGGGACTGCACCCTCCTATGAGGACTGGGCATAAGAAGCACTTTCTTACTTAGTTCTAGAACCTTAACTGAAGAAAAGGAGGTGATAGAAACGCTTTCTTCCCAAGGGTGCTTGAGTTGCAAATAGAATAGTAATAAAAAGAAAACCAGGGGCACCTGGGTGGCTCAGTTGGTTAAGCAACTGCCTTCGGCTCGGGTCATGATCCCAGAGTCCCGGGATCGAGTCCCACATCAGGCTCCCAGCTCCATGGGGAGTCTGCTTCTCACTCTGACCTTCTCCCCTCTCATGTTCTCTCTCACTCTCTCTCTTTCCTAATGGATAAATAAAATCTTTAAAAAAAAAAAAGAAAACCACCTTCAATTATGTTTTAGTATCATATGGTTAATGCTTTTCAGTTTATTTTTATTCTTTTCCAGGTAGAAAGGACATTTTTTTTTTTTTTTCAGTAACACTTGAGGTACTAAAAACTTCTGTGTGTTCTTTCTAAATAGATGTGGCAATATCAGTGCTGACTTTTCTAGGCCAGGGAGTACTATGACTTGTGTGGGTCTGCAGTGTTTGAGAGCCTGTTTGAGTGCTGGGCAGGAGGGAGGTAGGCAGTTCCCGGTGAAGGGGAGCCCATGGAGAAGAGCGGTACTGGCCCCGATGTCAGAGACCTGGGGGCTGGTCCCAAGTCCATCATTCTTCCTTAAAGCAGTGGGGAGGTAGATATTTAGCTTCCACCAGCCTTTGTTTTGTCATTTACAAGATGGCCTATTAATAGCTTGCTTGCATACTCTACAGTGTTGATGTGAGATTCAGACAGCCCAAAGCCTGTAAAAGTACTCTGTTTTCTTAGGGAGCAAAGCACGAGTGTCAGGCGGTGTGAGCCAATGTGTGGCCCCCACGTGGTGGGAATTGTGTAGCCACAAGAGGTGTTTGGCTGTACTCAGGAAGCTACTGAGGAAGGGAAGGGGGTTGTGGGTTTTACTGTGCCGTCATGCTGACCAGGGATTTGGATGCTGTGTGAAGGCCTTACATTCCCCTGGAGAAAATACTTGCACAAATAAGTTTGGGGATCGTCATTATGTCCTATATAGAGGTGGCTTTCTTCTCTGGGGCTCCTTTTTCTCTCCAGTCATGTTATGAGAGACCTGATTTTTCTCTCTAGCACCTTAGGGAATGAGATGTGTGAAGGAACAGATTTCTAAATCTCATATTTGTGAAAAATCTCATCTCATTCTAATACTTGCTATGAAATTGCCAGATAACTCTGAACTCCTTGGCTGGAGGTAAGAATATTTTTTTTGGTTAGGAGACTTCTCCTTAATCCTTTAGGAGCCAAGTCTCTTCTCTCCACTGCACCAGTTATATAGACAGGAGATCCAAGAGCCATGTGAATGTAGAGGATGACAGGCAAGTTATTCCCCCCCCCACCCCCGCTTTGAATTTTCTTCTAACTTAAATCTTTCCAGCTTTCCTGGCACCTACAAGGATCAGGTCCAAGGGGTATGTTGGCCCAGCAGCAAGGAGAAATCAGTGGTTTCCTAGCCTCATGGAAAATTCCAGCTTCCATCCTTTCAAGATGTTACTCTTTCTCTCAGTAAAACCCAGTTAATGTTAAATATATTTTAACATGGAGTCAGCTTTCTTGGCAAAGAATTCTTCCATTTTTAACAGTATGTATTATATCTCATAATAATTATGATCGCGTGTCATCTTGGTGTGCTGCTTCAGATGACTTGGATCAAGAAAAAGATACTGTAATCTTATCTCAAGTGTGTTGGGCTTTGTCTTTGACTCCGACAATTAGATTTTTTAAAAGTCTGGAATAAACCTAAAAGTACTGAAGTAAAAAATTGTTTACTGTTTACTGTTTATTGCAATTGGGCTAGCCAGTTAGCTAGCAAGCAGCGTTGAGAAAAGAATTCAGTTTCCAATACATTGCTTGAATTGGCTTTTGCTCATTTGTGTATATACGTTAAAACTCAAGATTTTGTTTTTTTGAAAGGGAAAAAAATCTACCTTTTTTTTTTTTAGAAACTACTACTTTGAGGTAGACACTGTTCCTTAATTTAATCCTAACTGAAAACTGTGGGTGAGTTTTGTAGTCCCTGTGTTAGAGAGAAGAGGCCCTCCTCAGGGACAGCAGTAACCTGCCTCAGTTTAATAAGTTGTAGAGTCAGTGCCCCCCCGTAAGGTATAAAGACGTGTTTATTTTCATTAAAAACTACATTTGCCATTCAGAACATGAAACACTTATTAAATGAATCACCATATTGATTAAAATGTAAAACAGAAAAATAGTCATTATTTTGATGATTTTGTTGGAAATTTCAGTAATGCTTAACTATTTTTTGTGAAAATAGAATGCTTTTATTTAAAAAAGTAATATATGGCTACTAGAAAAATTAGAAAACTCAGATAAGCAAGAGGAAAAACTGTCAGAGATGATCACTCTTAAAACCAGCTATGTAGCCTTTTAGGCCTCTTCCTATGTAGAAATATACATAAGTATATATTTTATACATTCATAGCCATGGGAACATAGTATACCATTATATAACTTGCTTTTTCTCACCAAGATACTCTTCTGTAACATTTTTAGTGATTGCCTAATTTATGTAATCAGTCTTTTATTGAAGACATTCAGATGAAGTCACATTTTTCCATCTTAGGCAACATTGTGAGAAAATGCATATTTTATAACTAAATCTTTGCACAGATTCTATTTGCTTGAAATAAATTGCTAGTAGAATTTGCAAAGTGCAAGGTAGTGAATGCACCTTATTTCTAAGTTGAGATTACCCAACATTGCAATTGAACCTTAAAAAAACACACACACACATTTATTTAAAGTCAGTGTTTAAAAGTATGTACTTGATTATGTTCAAGTTTGGTTATGGTTGGTGTTTTGAGGCTGATAATTTTCATGCCTCCCCGGTCAAGAATCAGTCCGGTACTAGTGAAGAAGTCAGACAGATGGAGAACAGAGTATCAGTTTATTTATTAAGGCTGGGTTGGAGAATGTGGCTTGAACCATAACATGAATTTGGACTTCCTTTGACTTCCCCAAAATGAACACATCATTAAGCCACAGACTTTCCCAACAGAGGCAGGGAGCTCACCTCCCGTAGAACTGGAGGTAAGAACAGATCCGTGCTTGGGCAAGCTGGCCCCCAAAGAGAGAACAAAGAGTCAGTCCATCCCAGCTCATTTTCATCGCCAATCACCGGAGATGGGTGCCTGTCCCTTGTGGAGAGTGAATGAGGGGAGGGGAGAGGAAAAGGCTACAGCAGCCGCCCAGAGACCAGAAGTTCTTCCTTTATTGGCCAAGCTAGGGAGGAGGGAAGAAGGACAGAGTGGGTATGCCCTTAGTCATAATCCTTGATAGACTGATCAGACTGTGGGCCAGAGACAGTAATGGTAACATACTTACACACATCTGATGGGAGCCGCAGCACGGTGCTGCTGGCGGAGTCCGAAGGTCTAGATCCCAGCGCTCTGTTACTTACTCACTGTGTAAGCCAGTTTCTTACTCTTTCCGGACCTTGGTTTCTTTACCTATAATATAGATTGCCACCTGTTCTCTTCGCAAAAACATATAGTACTCTGTGTTAGTGACGGTGTCTCTAGAACAGGGACTGACTGCATCGGAATTACTAGTGTTCCTGTTAAAAAGGCAGATACCTGGGCCCCTTTGCAGGTGTCCTAAACCAGAAGCTACATGCAGGTCATGCGTGTGCACTTGTAACATGCTACTTTATTGATTCTTACCTTAAGTTTTGGAAAAACACTAACCCTGTAGATGCTTAATAATTTAACTGGGTTTCAGGGGCGCCTGGGTGGCTCAGTCGGTTTAGCGTCTGTCTTCAGCTCAGGTCATGATCCCAGGGTCCTAGGATAGAGCCCCACATCAGGCTCTCTGCTCAGTGGGGAGCCTGCTTCTCCCTCTCCCTCTGCCTGCCGCTCTGCCTACTTGTGCTCAGTCGCTCCCTGTCTCCGTCAAATAATTAAAAAATAATCAAAAAAATAATTTAACTGGGTTTCAGAATACCTAAGTGACTTGCACAGGTCTCAAACCAGGAAAGCAGCAGAGCACTCTGAGCACCTCAGCGCCAGAGCTTACATTCTCTCCGCTCAGTCCTCTCCAGCCTTATCCTACATAGAGACCACTGGCACTCAGTTCATGTCTAGTCAGCTCAGGTTTCCCCCTCGAGTGCCCTGCTCCATTGGCAACAGAATAAAACCCACATTCTTTAGCATTATTTTCAAAGCTCTCCAAGGTATGGAACCATCTACCTTTCAAAGCTTGTCTCCTCACCGCCCTACCCTGCCGCTTGCCATTCAGCTCCATTTCCAGACCTGAACCCTAAACCCTTTCCGAAATCCCCATCTTTACTCTCTTATCTTGGTCTCCCTGAAATGCCCTCCTCCCTCTTCCCTGCCAGCACAATCTTGTTCATCCTGAAAGGTTCAGGCTAAATGGTACCTCCCTTCTTGAAGTCCCTCCTGATTCTACCACCAGATAAAACGAAGTGCTGTCTCCTGAGAGTTCCCACAGGACTTTCCTGTTACCATGTCTTACAATAGTTGGTTGTCTCTGTGTCTGTATTTCTCACTAAGTTGTTAGTTCCTTCAGAGTAGGGCACATGTTTTATTCGTCTCTATTGCCCAGAACCTGTTACACTACCTGGCATAGAGCAGGCTACTTCTCCCATGTTTGTGGAATAAATTCAGAAAATTTTAATTTTCACCAATACAGGGCAATAATATCAGATGTCATTCCATATTTAAATGGAGACTCTTAGAAAAAAATAAGCTCATACATATCACAAAGCTGAAACTGCGCTTAGAAATTCTCTGAGCGTTCAGCATGGAGTTCACGGACTAGACATTAGCTATCAGTTTTGAGGACATCCTACATAGGAACTGTTCTAAGAACCTTGTATGTATTTGCTCACTACATCCTCAGAATAACCTGATAATATCCCTAATATCCCAATTTTATAGATGAGACTGGGGCATAAAGAGCACTGAGAAACTGCAGCATAGAGGCCATAGAAAGGATTAAGGACCACTGTAAAACAGATCAAGAAGTGGGAGGTCAAATAAAGTAGGTCATTTGTTCCGATCACACAGCTAGTAAGCAGTGGTACCATAATTGGGCCCAAGTCTTGACTCTTACTGCTGGGGGCTTTCTGCACCGTCAGGGTCTTATTGTCGTCACTGCCAGTGGCACACAGAAGATGCCAGGTGACCGTGAAATCAGTTAGCTTCTCACCAGTGAGACGTAGCTGATTCTTATAGAGGTTTTGTGAGTATAACATGAAATAGTATATGAAATTATAAATTTCTTTAACATTATATTTAGTAGAAATAGCTGTTGTGCTAATGGACAATATGGAGTTCAAAGGCAAACCAGTTAGATGCCCAGGGAAGGGAGATGTATAAAAGATGAGGGGACAGCATTAGTGGAAATAATGAATTTAGAAAGAGGAGCAAGTTTCAGGACAGACATTCGTAAGTTTGGCTTAAGGATGATCCTATTCTCTTTCATGCTAAGAAAATAAAAATTAACCAATATCTGGAACCAAACATTTTATATTATGGCCATCATTTTGGTCCATGATTGATTGATTTTTTTAAAAAAGATTTATTTATCTGACAGAAAGAGAGAGAGCTCGCTGTAGTGAGAGGGGCAGGGGTGGGGGATGAGAGAATCTCAGGCAGACTCCAAGCTGAACGCTGAGCCCGACGTGGGGCTCAATGCCAGGACCCTGAGATCATGACCTGAGCCGAAACCAAGAGACGGATGCTTAACCCACAGTGCCACCCAGGCGTCCCTTGGTCCATGATGTGTTTGGATCAGTAGTGCCTCACAAAATCATTTCATTTACTCTGAAGCTGCCTGGATTTTGACCAGAAGCCTCTGTATGATTATGAGACGGAGAACTGCATTTTGCCCAGAGATGACGGGAGTAATAGTATTAATGTGCTAGTATGTATGTAATATCTAATGAATGCATTTACATGCATTTTTCTTATAAATCTTTGAAGCGACTATTACCATTCTTTCCACGTTTTCAATAAAGAAATTGGAGCATAGAGAAGTTATTTGATTGCTGGAGTCCCAAAGTTTAGTAAGTCGTAGAACTTGGATGCAAAGCCAGGTATCTCTGATTCAGGATCCGGGACCCAATCCATAAATTAGTTCCTCCCTTGGAAAGGTATTGAGACGAATCCTTAGTCAATGTCAGTAAACTACTTTGAGGATTAAAATGTCTGTTATATGTGTGTTTTATTAAACAATGGAAACGGTTCAGCTTTAGGGGTGGCTTAAATAACAGGTTCTCAGAATACTTAGAAATTGTCTTCTGTTTCATTCAACACATAACCATGTGATTGCTTTAATGTGTTCTTGAAAATTCCTGGGAAATATTTGTTCTTTGGGTGTATCAGACTCATTTTGGTAAATGTCTAATTTTTATGGGAATCCTTATTGCTCACCTCTAGGGCCCAGTATCCCCAAGTCTTATGGACTAAATTAAATAGATTAATCAATAGCTGGGTGGCCAAAGGTTTTGTGACTCTTGGAATCTCTTTAATAAATGATGTTGCCTCTTTATTGCATAAGAACTGAGCATTTACAGGCAAAAATCTACTGCCAAAATGTTCTTTGCACAATAAGCAATTAAAATGTGGTATGTGCTTCATTTCTAGGAGCTGTTAGTGGTGATTTTTGTGATATCATGATGTTAGGTTAAGAGAAATTAGTTTAGAATTAACTGGAATGGTGATCATTCCTGAGAAGTTGCAACAGTGGGTTTCCTTTAAAAAGTGAAGAAACTTTTCTTATTATTATGGAGATACTTATTAGGAGTAATCTTCTTACTCTCAAAAAAAATGTCTTTTATATTTTGGTTGTTTTTTAAAAAGTAATATATATATATATTTTAATTGTGGGAACTCATTAAAGAATAGAAAAAAATAAAAATATCTGTATTTTCTATCACTCAGATATAATGGTTTCATTTATCTATGTGCATACACATATACATATATTCAGATTTCTTTCCACATCTATACTTAGAATATAAGCATTTTTATAGGGGCGCCTGGGTGGCTCACTCTTTAAGCGTTTGCTTTTGGCTCAGGTCATGATCACAGGGTCCTGGGATCCAACCCCACCTCATGCTCCCTCTTCAACGGGAAGCCTGCTTCTCCCTCTCCCCCTCCCCCTGCTTGTATTCCCTCTCTCACTGTCTCTCTCTCTCTCTCTCTCTGTCAAATAAATAAATAATCTTTAGGGGGGAAGAAACATTTTTATAAATGGGCTCATAAGATTTTTTTATTGTAATCATGTGCTCATCTTTTCATGTGAACAAATATAGGTTTGTATCATCAGTTGTTATGGTTGGATACTATCCAGTTATAAGAATATTTCAATTTTTATTATATCCTCAGTTATGAATGTTAAAATATTTTTTGTTTGAAACAATGCTAAAATGAAGCCCTGTTAAAAATACACGTAACTGGGTGCCTGGGTGGCTCAATCCGTTAAGCGTCTGCCTTTGGCTCCGGTCATGATCCCAGGGTCCTGAGACTGAGTCCCACATTAGGCTCCCTGCTCGGTGGGGAGTCTGCTTCTCCCTCTACCTTTCCCCCTCTGCTCTCTCTCTCTATATCACTTCTCTCTCAAATAAATAAATAAAATCTTAAAAAAAAATACACATAACCTATAATCTACTTTTTATAGGTTATATTGATTTAAGTAGATTTCTGAGGTTAATTTTTCTCTGGTTATATAGATTTAAATAGAAATCTAATTAAATAGATTGTAGATAAATATGTTTTACATGTTTATGTTTATGTATTTGTGTGGTTTACATGTTCATGTGAACTGCTTGCTCATATCCTTATGGATTTATTGGAACTTTTTTTTTTTTTTAAAGATTTTATTTATTTATTTGAGAGAGTGAGAAAGCTTGAGAGAGGGGAGGGTCAGAGGAAGAAGCAGACTCCCTGCTGAGCAGGAAGCCTGATGTGGGACTCGATCCTGGGACTCCAAGATCATGACCTGAGCCGAAGGCAGTAGCTTAACCACTGAGCCACCCAGGTGCCCCGGAACTTTTTATATATAAAGCATGTTGATCATTTTGATCAACTATTCTTGAAATAAAAATGGTTCAAAATAATTCACCAAAATTATGAATATTTTTCTGTTTCTTCATAACAATACAATTAAGATCTACCTGCTGGTTATTGTGTAAACAACTAACTACTTCATTAAAGAAAATGCTTCCCAGCATTAGCTTGGCTCATTTCTTGTATTTTATTTCAGGAAAGAAGATGCTAGTAAAACTCCTTTGTCCCTGGTAGAATGGTATAATAACCAGAAAGGACACTTTATCTCGTTTCACTGTTCAGAAGAAGATATCCGTTGTTATACCTGTCTCCGTTGTCTTTGAACTAACCCTAAAATTCAGGGCTAAGCAAGTATCCCGGTAGAATGAAGACAGACACCAGAGAACATTTATTTCAGGAATGATTTTATCATTCATCCTATAAATATTCATTGAAGGTACACTGATTTTGAAAGTCATTGTGCCGAGCCATATTGTGGATGTATGTCCAGGAAGACGGTCAGCCGCCTCAGGGAGCTTAGGGTTTAAACTTGCTTACCGCAGGGAGTGACAGGAGCTGCGTGAGAGTAGAGAGCCTGGGGTGCGAGCGGGGCAGAGATGAGCCCGGTCTCCTGGAGGAGTGGAGACTGTTCAGCCGCTCCACAGGGCTGCAGTGTCTACTGTTTGCCGTCCTCTCCTTACCTGCTTGCGGTTCAACGTGGCCCATTCCAAGGATGACAGTATTTGGTTTACTTATTTAAAAATGGCCAGATGGCTCTGTTCTGATCAGGCCAGGAACGTTGCTTAATAAATACCTTTTTTAAATAAAAGGTCACACTTCTTAAGTAACCTAGACAAAGAAGTATTTCTAGAGCATCTTATTTTTTTAATTTATTTTTAAAATAAAGTTAGTTTAACACATCCATCCTAAAACATTTTAAAGGCAAAGGTTTATAAACATAGCTGCCAAGGGAACTGGTGGTGGTTGGCGAGATCGAAGGCTTGGGGTTAGACCTTCTTCTGTTCCATGATTTGGTGCTCTGGCGCCCTTTTGTTAGTTAGCACAGACACCAGAAACCTTCACTTGTAAGACATTTGCTCTGTGTGCTCTTTAACCATATTTTAAGTAGCAGTTGTCAGATTTGACTACAATTAGAAATAGGCAAACAGAATCTCATGGAGATAGACAAGTTCCCATTTATTTATATCATGTAGTGGCTTGAGCCCGAATCCAAGAGCAGTTGCTTGCTAGGTGTCTAATGGGAGAATTACTCTTAAGTTTTGTGTCCGTTTCTTTACTCACAGTTTGAAACATTGCATGATGGTTGCAAACACAGCTTTGAAAATGGTGTCACCTAGTTAACATGGGCAATATTTGGCGAAATCCATAGTGGGGAATCACTGCCTTCTAGGAATAAGGTACTAAGAGCTGTGCATTGTAGGCCTAAGGATGTTTGCTTTCATGCCTTATATACCATTCAAATAATTCGAAGCTAAAACCCAAGTTAAATAATGCCAGATCACGTGAACTAGATTTTATGAGAGATTCTTATGTATCTAATTGGGGAAATTAGTCAGAGATTAATTTTTTCAAAAAGAAACGTTTCTTCCCAAGATGGCTGGGTATCAGGAAAGAACAGAGATCTCTGTGTAGTGGCCAGAGAAATAAGACTGTTAACCTATAAATGAGAAAACCTTCGAAAATACAAGGACAGCTGAGATGTTTATTTTGTTTAATAGTTTTGTTTTTTTAAGATTTTTTCATTTAGGGGCTCCTGGGTGACTCAGATGGTTGAGTGCCTACCTTTGGTTCAGGTCATGATCTCAGGGGCCTAGGATTGAGCCCCACATTGAGCTCCCTGCTTAGCAGGGAGTCTGTTTCTCCCTCCCCCCTCTGCTGCTCCCCCTGCTGTGCTCTCATTCTCTGTCAAAGACAATTTAAAAAGAAAAGAAAAGAAAAATCCTTTAAAAAAAAAAAGTTGTTTTTTTTTTTTCATTTATTTATTTGACAAAGAGCATGGGCACAAGCAGGGGGAGCAGCAGGCAGAGGTGGGGGAGAAGGAGGCTCCCTGTTGAGCAGGACCCTGAGATTGTGACCTGAGCCAGAGGTAGGCAGATGCTTAACTGACTGAGCTACCCAGGCGCCCCTGTTTAATAGTTGAGTGACTCAATAATGTGTTTGCAATGTGAAGTTTGAAAATACTTGGCTACCTGAGGAAAAATGAATTTTAGAAGACTTTTTATTTTATTTTATTTCAAGTTGATAATTGCACGATGGGGCAAAATTACTGATGTGGAGTTAGACAAGTCATTCACCAACTCTGTGTCTTTAAACATGTTCCTAATTGGTTCAAGCGTAGTTTTCGTATCTGGAAGTGGTAATAACAAATCGTTGTGAGGACTAAAGGACTAAAGTCTTGTTAGTGTGCTTTGCTGGTTTAAAAGCTGCGGGGCCTCTTGGTGCCAGACCTTTGAGCTGGATCAGAGACGAAACACATTTGCATTTCTCTCTAGTTGTTTTATCAGTACTGAAAGCATCAGAATTGACTTCGGAGCTTTGGCAGAGGAGGTTTTTTTGCTGTAGGAGTAAAGCAAGGTCTGATGGTATGAGAAGGGTAGAAAATTAGCCCATTACTACTTTTGCCTGGCCCTGGGAGGGCATCTTGTGTGATAGTAACGTTCGGGGGGCACCAAATGTGCAAACTTAATAACCAGGTGAGATCTGGACATGTAACTTGAGTAAACCATTGGGTTGAACTGCTTACCATTATCGGGCTGTCTACAAAGAACCAGCCCATATCTGTTTTTTGCTTTCTTCTCTTCTCACACCCCAATAGATTTCTAAATTCCTTTCACACAGTTGTCATCCAGATGCTGCATTTTCATGAGTAAACATTTTGTTGTTTTAAAGTCACAAGGTACCTCTGTGGACAAGGATTAAGCCACACAGTAGTTTTACTTGGGGAGGTCACATCCAGGAGGTTTTCCCCCCTTGGCTTTTTTTTTTTTTTAAATTGGGGAAGGAGGAATTTTTTTACTTTTTCAGCAAACATCTATTCAGTGGTCACCTGTTTTTTAAATGGCTTTATTGAGCTATAACTCATGTTACCGTACAGTCCTCCCATTTAAAATGTATAGTTCAGTGGTTTTTCGTACATTCATGGATGTGTGCAGCCCTAACCACAGTCAGTTTTGGAACATTTTCATCACCTCAGAGAGTAACCTCCTATCCTTGGGCTCTCACCCCTGTAACTCCCCCTTTCCTCACTTCCACCCCAGATCTGAGCACCTTCTGATCTATTGTTTGTCTCAGTAGATTTACCTGTTTAAGACATTTTATAAGAATGGAATCATAATATGTGGTCCTACACAACTGACTTCTTTCATTTAGCTTACTATTTTCAAGGTTCCTCCGTGTATGTATGTATGTATCACTACTTCATTCCTTCTTCCTTCTGGCTTTTCATAGGTCTATGATCTTCCCTCCCTAAGGTTAGATCCTTCCCCTGAAGCAGATGTTATGTATCGGTGCAGTGATAAAAGGAGTTGGTTGAGTCTATTTGGAGAGGAAGGAAAGTCAATGTTAATTGATAATTCAGATATATAAGTCAGTGGTGAGAATTTTTTTAATTGTATATCCCTATCAGCTAAAAAAGTTGACCATTTTGTAATTATTTATGGATTAAATACCCAAATTACATAATTATCTACTAACTTAGATTACTGTTATACACTTAGGGTGATGTTTGTGGTCATTGGTGGAAGCTACAAATCCTTATATCAAATAAAATTGATAATGTCTTATTATTTTGGGCAGCTTCCTATTGGATATTAAAGATTTTAGCTCTGATGCAAGCTCTTAAAGAGTTGATATTAGAAGTAGGATAACTGTTCGCTTTGCCATTTTCTTGATGTTTCCTCGTGCTTGCATTCAGACCACTTGGTACTCTTGCCTATCTGACATACAGAGCAAATGGGGGGAGGGGTCCCAGTGACAATCTATAAATTAAATATTTTTGTAAAGCTTAAACTTTTCAATATAAAAACACGTATTGATGCTATAGTGTTTTCATCCTATACCCCAATGGATGATGCTATGTACGCTTCATATAATACACTGGAACCCACTGCTCTAGGTGGATGGGGAGAGTAAACTGGAACTCCATTCCTATTTGTTTCAGTAAGATACTTCTGACAATCTGGCCGCTGTGTGTTTCACGTGCAGGTTTTTATGAGACCAGTAGATTACGCAGCACTGTGAAAATCCCTCTCATTTTGTCTGGTTGTGTCAGTTCTTTGCTATGTAGGCTACTCGCAGACTGTTCAGAATCACCTGGATTTGCTGCACACCCGGCCGGGCTGCGGCTGTGTGTGACCCTCGGGTGGCCCAGCTAAATTACATCATTTGAGGTTGTGCTTCATGCTGACCTTGTGTCATCTCCTGCTTCCCCTTCTTGTGGCCCTGCCCTCCAGCAGCTGTGTGGGAATTCTGCTGCCTTCCTTTCCCTAGATTAGATGTCTGTGCTAGGGTGTTTGCTATTTTAAACCAAAAAGGCACTGTGTGTGTCAGTGATGAAACCGCTTGGAAAGAGAGCCCTGTACTCTCAGAGACAGTTCTCAGGCCTGACAAGCAGGTTGAAAATTGGGCACTGTCCAAATCTTGACAAATTCTTGTGGAGCTTGATGGCAGAACTCTTTGCTAGTCCCCACAGAGATCTGCCCGATAAGGGGATGGTCATTTGACTTGGAGAAGGCAGGAGGGCCATTTGAAACATCTCTTAGTGTAAGACTGTTTCTTCAGCCCAAGTTTGTGACCAGCTTTGTTCTTTGCTGAAGAAATATCCAAAGGAAATGGGCTTAAATTGTTGAAAGAATTTAGGTTGGAAGAATTACTTCAGAGGGAGGGATTAATAAACATTGGAATGGTTTATCAAAGGAAAGCATGGAATCTGATTATTTAAGGTTTGAAAAATAAATGTTTATTTGAATGAAGTGATTTAAATGCCTCACCTGGAGGGATCCCAGCCCTTGGGCCTTGCCTGTTGGTCCTGTTTCTTACCCAGCTCCCTCCACCCTCCCAAGTCCTCACCTCAGAGGCAGTTTTATTTTCTTTTCAGTAAGCAGCATATAAACCCTCCAGGTCCTCTAAGAGATTATATTCCTTCTGAAGGGAAAAATAAATAGGCCAGCATATAGATTATGCTATATAACGAGTCTCCTGTGTATTATTATAGTGTTGTCACCGCTATCCTCAATTATGGCAATTTTTGTGAGGGGTAGTCTTAGGAGTATGTGGGGCCCAGGGCTAGTGAGGCTGCTGAGATTCCATGTGCTTTCCGTGTGTCTCTGTGTCACCACCGTGTGTTGGTCTTGAGGTTGGTGGCTGAGCACATGGGGCTGCTGTGCCACCTCATATGCAGTTCAAGTGATGAAAATTCTAAATTCAGGTTTTTCTGAGGAGAATCTTGAAGAATACTCAACTCACTGGAAAGAACTGAGCAAAAGTGGAATTCTTGTTTGTGAGCAGGGGGCCTGGGTTCAGTTAGCCTCCACTGTACTGACTCGCTTAGGTATGAATGAAAAGCCTGGGATTCGACCAGTGATTATTTTGCTTGTTACTTTGCTGGAGAAGGCTAATGATAGAATCATAAAAGAAAGGGGTTTTGCCTGATAATCTGAAATTAGATTGGGGCCTCGGGATATGGAAAATGTGATAAGCTTATTAGGAATGCAACCTAGAGAAAAATATTTAATAACTGGAACTTATTTCTGGCGTTTTCTGAAAATGGTAAAATTAAGGAAAGACGGTGTTTTTCTAAAAGAAAAAAAAAATCTAGACTTTGTAATGTTACTATTCGTATTTTCTTGCTGAATTTTGCTCTTGCAATTCTAAATTCATGTAGTTTGCACCTCTTGCTCCAAAAACAAAAAAATGAATCCTTAATGAAACAGACATCGGCACTGTGACGCACTAGAATGAGGTAGACAAGCTATTAAGAATCTTCCAGATCAGCACAGTTTCAGACAAATTTTTCAGAGAAAATGTACAGTTTGGTACCTGACAATCAGGTCTGTTGATTCAAAATCCTATCGAACAGACAAAGGCAGCTTTTGTTCACCAATTACTTGGTGTTTCAGAACTAAGAGATTTTGTACAAAATGAAGGGAGGCAGTATTTTCAGAGTCATTTCTTCGATGTCCGTGAATTTCAGAACTTCGTAGACTAGGACAAGTGAAAAACTAATAGTTCATTGACTAATATTTACATAAGCAGTGTTAAATCTTTGTGAAAAGGGCTTTAATAAGTGGGATGCATTTAATTTTTTAAATTCTTTAAAAATTCTTCTGCTTTCCCAGTCTCTTCACCTTAAAGCCTTATCTATTAATTTGGAGTTTCTTATAGAACTACATATATTAATGGGGGCAGACATTTCAAAAATAGCAATTTAAGTATTGGAATTGAAATATCAGAGGGTTCTCTGATAACTAAGGAGCGCAGATTGACATACGTAGCACTATGTGTAACCCTAGAGATGCGGTATAATGATATATAGTTGACCTTGTTTTCTATGATTTTAAATGCAGTATTGGATATATTTACCCAATGTGCTTAATCATAGCAATCACAATGACTTCTTTTTTTTTTTTTTTAAGAAATCAGAAATACCTTCACTCTTATTTGCTGTTTTAAGAAATAGTAGTGTACTGGCGTTGACATATTTCAGTTATGGTAGCCTTAATTTTTCTGCCTTGTTTGGTGACTTCAGGTTTTGATTCAGATACCATGGCAGACTGAGTTGTGCCTGTGTGTCTGGAGCTGGAATTGAAAGCCTCTTTTGACTCTTACTAATAAGTAAGGAATTATGCATTTACAATTTCCCAAATAGCCTGTGATTTATTACAAATGCAAATTTTAGCTCTGCTGAATTGAGGGGGAGGGGCCGTTCTTGAGCGGCGGCCCCAGTGGTTCACCTGGCATCAGGTGTCCGCAGAGTCTTCAGGCTGAAAGCATGTTAGAGTCCCTTTCCCAATTGGAATCACTTACCCCATCATTTTCGTTTTACCCTTTGGGCTTGAAAAAGTGTGTATTTAACCATCAGTTCATTTTGTGTGGTCTGAGTTATAAAAATTGCCCCTGCTGGTTTTTCCATATGAAAGACATGTTTTTCATTTGTGGAAACTTATATAATTTTTTTTTTTTTTTTTTTTTTTTTGCTGGCTTTCTTTTGTGCTGCTTTAAATTAAAAGCAAATGTACTTCCCTCCCCTTCATTCTGGCTTCCCCGCCCCCATCTTTGCATGTTCCAATTACAGAGTTGTGAAAATAAGTCATCTTTCGGCTTTTGTTACTTTAAAACAGCTATCGGTGATGTCAGAGTCAATACTAAAAGCATTAAGAATGCTGGCAGAATGTAATGCAGCTGCAATCCAACATGATGCTGGAAATGGGGTTGAGAGCATAAAGGCTTTCCATATTCCCAGGGCGCACAACTGCTTGCGGCCTTGGCTTTGATCTCTTCAAAGGCTGCTGCCTCCTCCTAGATGGAGAGACTTGGCTGCCACTCGCATGCATTGAAAAAAGGCAGAGGTCTCTATTCAGGCAGAAATCAATCACTGTGCAGAAACAATTATGTGTAATTCAACCATCATGAAAACAGGACGAGATTACGGGTTTGTTACCTGAGTGACTGTGTGGAGACGGGGAGCAGAGAACACTGGAGTCCTGCTGACACGCCGCATCTCGATGACAATTATAGACATGTGAATGATGTGGCAGGCGGGGGAGGCGTGATGACAAATGCTGGTCACGCTGTCCAGCAGAGCAGAAAATGAGGTTACAATTGGGAGATAATGTTTGCATATGTAACCATATTTCAGCAAGCTGAACAACTTCAGGGAACAGACCCTCAAAAACTCTTGTGGGTATTTGTGTCTGTGTATACTAGCATTTGAATTTGATATTACTGAATTAAGGCAAAAATAAGCCTAGTGATTTGAGAATTATGCTGGAAGAGAGAAAGAAAGTGAACTTCGGGTTAGCACATCTGCTAAGTTGGAGTATATATCCTCTGACACCACGCAGAAAACACCACCAAAGTTTCTACCCTCATGTATATGAGTCTTTTCAAACATCTTCTGGTTCAAAAGTAACGTTTTTGTCTTGAGTTCATTATTCTGCCTCAAAAAGGCGTTATGTTTTTTCATCTTGATTTAAGCCCTTTGGGAAAATGATTTTGTCAGTTGTACTATCTTCCCTTGTTTTCAACTGTTATTTTTCTAAAGCAACCTTCTGAAATGCGTTGAAGTTTCCTTTCATTGTGCATAAAAGCAGGGCCTTTTTTCTAGGTAGGAAATAACTTTTTGCTTTAAGTAGAAGTATATTTAATCTCGGAGCCCTGGCACGCAAAGCTGTCGAGGCATTTATTTTTATTTTAACTTGCTCTTGTCACCTAACAAAGGCATAGGAGTAACCTCACACTTTGCCAGCTAGCCTGGCTACGGGGGGCGGGGGGGGGGCAGGCAAAATAAGATGAAAACCTAGATGGCTGATTATAAAATGGTATTGCTGCTGCTCAGCTTGCTACCCAGGCCCGGGTTTACCTTTTATGCCGCTCCAGCTTAGACATCAGAGGCGTGAGAGCTGCTTTGAGTTACGGATCTTCAAACAATAAGTCAAAACAAAAAATCAATCCCCTCCGGTCCCTGGGTGCAGTTATCGAAAGATAAAAGAGAAAAATAAAGTCATGCTAAAGCAGATAGAGGAAAGGAGCAGAGATGCCAAGGAAACTCAGAGGACAAGTGCAGAGTCGAAGTGGGCCTCATGTGAGCCAACATCAATGGATTTTTATCTTATCAAAAAGTTTTAGGGTTGCCAGTTCTTTTCAGACTGGATCCAGTCTGCTCCAGGGCTGCCTGGAGCATGGGCTTCAATAAAGTTGGCCCCCCGCTCCAAATATAACCACAGAGGAATTAGACTGCATTTCACTTAAGGTATAAAACTTGCCACAGACTTCAACAGCAAATTAGAGGTTTCAATAATCCCTCGATATTTTGAATATAAATTGAGGAGAGGTTTTTTTTTTTTTTAATGTTTATTGAAAGCTGTAGATTTACATGAAACGTAAGGCAAATCTCAATAGCGTGTGTTCTTTCTTCAAGCCAAATTTTTAAGGAGAGCAGGAAAGCCCCCAGGAATTCTTTTTGAGGTAAGAAATCTGTGTTTTTCCTGTTTCTTGTGGGTAATGTCAGATATTTTTGAAGATTAACTTTATCTGTCTGAGGCATTTTTGTTAGCATTTTGATATATGAGCCAGCGAGCATGTTTATGAATCTGAGTCACAGAAAAAAATGGGGGTGGGGGCGCTTTATGCTTTTAGATATCTGTCACTGTAAACATTTTTGAGATTATTCAAGATCTACTTCCTTCTTCCATCATTAGCTACCCTAAGGATCTTTCATAAAATGGCAGCACAGCTTTCATTCTTACCCTTCCCTTGGTTTTTCCTTATTTTCCTCTCTGATCGGGTACCTGAGCTTGTATCAGGGGAGGCCGGCTCAATATCCATCTCCCTAACCACTGTGGAGCCCAGCCTGCCCCTCGCTGGGCAATCAGTTTCCAGATTTTAAGGGGGAAAGGGTAGTTAGCTTGGCATTGTAGAGCTGGATACCCTGCTATTTAAAGAAACTTGTTTTATGTATAAACTACAGTTAATCATTTGAGTAAAACCAATCATAGCTTTCATTTGCATAGTTCAGATGACTCACTGTTTTGAAAATTAAATAAACTCAAATGGAAAACAACCACACACGGCGGGTTGCAACTTTTATTTCCTAGGAGAGAGTTAATGAGCAGAAAGATGGCAGGACCATTTCCACACATCTAAGGCTAAATTTTTTTTTTTTGAACTATTAATGAGTGTACTTTATTATAAACATTGAAGCTTGGAGTATGTGCTGTAGGCGCTGAGAGAAGTGGAATGAAGATTCTTTCTAGTTTCTTGTAATTAAGCAACGGTAGAAAATCACAATCTGTATTTTTAGGTCTTTGTCCTCTGACTCTCCTTCAGGCTGGGTTCAGCTAGCATTTCCACTTCAGTCTCTCTCTACCATTTCCTATCTTTAATCCCTTCTTGTCATCCTTCCAGGCTCCTTAGAGGATGTAGTTAGAAGTGGCTTCATGTTTACATCCGAGGAAGGAAAGAAGGCAGGGGAGTAAAATGGGGCAAGGCAGTGAATGCCACCCAGAGGTTCCATGCCCCAGCAAGCTCCCGTCTGGCCTGGAAGAACCCTTGAATTCCTGGCATCCCAGCCCTACCTTCTGAACTATTTTACTCTCATACAGCCCCCAGCAGCTGTGAGGGATTGGTTGGGAAGTGGGGTGGCCGGGCGGGGGGGTTGGCAGGGAGGGTGGTAGCCTCCGTAATCTCCAGCAATGATATCCTTAACCACCCTCAATAAACGCCTATGCTAAGTGAAACATTCTTCAGGATAGAACCTTTAATCTCTTCTTCCAACCAGATTGCTGTTCCTAAACCCCTTTAACGTAGAAATGTATATGCTGGGTAAACTGTCAGGCGTATTCACCAGTGTGTGGATACCTGGCTGAATGATGCGGTGTCTCCAGCTCATGAATCTGATCACCGTACTTGAATCCTAGGTCTGCTGCTTCATGGCTGTGGGACCCTAAGCACACTACTTAAGTATTCCAATCCTCCTCTTCCTTATCTGTATAGTGAGAGTAATAGTAGTAGCTACCGATGGGCTCTGTGTAAAGGCAATGCCAATGCAAAGCATACTGGACATTTAGGTGCTAATAAATGTTAACTCTTATTGTTGCTAGAAAAGAATAGTCTGTTCTGCACTAAATTAAAACATCATTTGCATTTTCTTACTGTTAAGATGTCCTGTCTTACGTATTTATATACTTTTGATATTTTAATTTCTTCACGTCCCATTCTCGGAGTAGACCCCAGGCTCTGGAGGGAAATGTTGAGTCCGGCCGTTTTATCTAAGCCTGAGTTTCTATTGAAGATGCAAAAACAGGAGGTTTTGGTGTGGTGGTCTTAAGGGCTGCATAATCATGGGAGAAAATATATGGTTAATAATTCCTTAAACTCTAGGTTTCGGTAATTTGGAATTTAAGGAAAAACTAATTCATATTTTTCTGGCCTTTTTAATATACTCAAGGAAAAAGCTTATCTCTTCCAAAGGAAGAAACTTCTTAAATTCCGTGAGTGGCGTATCATATTTAGTTGGGTATATTCTGTAGGACAATATTAAGTTCTTATTATAGAGTATGTGTATATGTAATCCACTACATTTGGAATGGTAAAAAGGAAAGCCATATTTCAAATATTTTGAATCAAAATGTGGGCTAAGGATCTAACATTTATAATATTCAGGGATATGGCGGATGACACAAGCAGGATTCAGGTTACTAGGTTGTTAACAGTCCTTCAGGCTAAAAGCAGACCGTGGGCAGCACATAAGTTACTACTCTCTGTCCTTCCTACTCTGTCTGCCCCCTTTGCCTGCCAGCACCCCCGCCTCACGCCGTCAGACAGGCTGCCCTGCTTTACCTTTCTCTCCTCAGCCCTTCGAGGGCACTTTTAGCACGTGCAGATTCTGAATGGAAAATCCGAGTAGTAGCGTGACAATAACTTTATGTGATATAAAATATTACTTGGCCCTTCTGTCGTCACAGGAAATCTCTAACTTTGAGATGCTCTGTGTCGTTTTTGTAAAAATATGCTAAAAACCCCTTATTTAATTAATTTGCCCC
Source organism: Nasua narica (assembly GCA_028533885.1). NCBI lineage: Eukaryota > Metazoa > Chordata > Mammalia > Carnivora > Procyonidae > Nasua > Nasua narica. The sequence continues at coordinate 80,056,851 of CM052800.1, read as the reverse complement.
TTTCCGCACCATTCGAAGAATAATTATTTAGGGGAGGGACACCAAAATACATTTTGATTAGTATTAATTAAAGTTAATTTAAAAGTATTTAAAATGAAAACACTGAAATTTTGACAAGCCAAAAGAAACTCCTGAGTTAAATAGCTTTTTTCTTAGCAGAAATGATCAGATAACTTTTTCAGATTTTTTTTCCAGCTTTACGGAGGTAGAATTTGACAAATAAAAACTATACATATTGAAGGTGTACAATGTGATATTTTGACCAACCTTTTAGAACTTAAAGGAACACACAGAGCTCTTATTGGGGGTTGTTTAATTTTCAGTTATTACATACCTCTGGATAAATAACTTCATAAAAATTATTGGCAGGTGCCTCTCATTTTACTCTTGGCTATTTAGAGTTAGAACATTATTTCAAAATCTTACAAGCATAGCGAATAATCACAAATGTCCATGCTTTCAAAAAAAATCTTATTGTAGGGCACATGGCTATAAATGATTTTCAAGCATGATTAAATGTATTTCATAAAATATGTAAATCGTAAGTCTGACTCTAGGTATGAGTCCTAAAAGGCACACTCTGGCATTCCGTCCTTTGTGCATTGCTGAACTCATGTGATTTGTGTGGGGTATGGAAACCTAGAATGTTACTACATAGCATAAGTATTTAAAGATTAAAAACAAAAACGGGTACGAGCTGGCTCAGTAGCTAGAGCATGTGACGCTTGATCTCAGGGTTGTGAGTTTGAGCCCCATGTTGGGTGTAGAAATAGGTAGAGAGATTACATAAAAATAAAATCTTTAAAAATAAATAAATAATGCTTATAAAAGCAAAACCAAAAAAAAAAAAGGAAATTCAAGGAGATGTATTATTTCATTAGAAGTATTTGAACTGGCGATTTAGCATAGGCACGTTTCCATAAAGATTAATGCTTTGATTTTGGAATACTTGGTTGAATGCCCAGTGCAACTGAAGTATTGAAGGCTCGGGGGGAATATAAACAGTAGAGGAACAAAGCAGAAATGGTGGAAAGATAGAAATTTTGTAAAGCGCTAACCTAACATCATAGGGAAATTTTAAAGAGTTCTTCCTAGAATTTGTAGTACTTATGCATCTTAGAAAAGATGAACTATGCTTTATAATTTTTAAGTTTTTAATATAATCCTCAGGAAAGTATCTTGCATTTCAGTTCAGAGGGTTTTTTTCCCCTCCTCTTGTCTAGCATGTCTTGTCTTTCTACCTGAATTTTAACCTCTGAAAGATTTAATTAAGTGTTTTTGCCTCAGATCCTCACTTTCCTATGAACAGTTGCCCTGCTCCTAGGTAAAATGAGGCCAGTTTTTGTTCAGTTTTCCTGTTTGTCTAATAATTTTGTGGCTGGTTTTCTTTATGAATGGGTAAAGAAGAAGTCAGCCTAAGAATTTTAAAGGATGTATTTAATCACACATATTGTTTTGATGTACATTTGGGGGTGAGAGGTGGCTTGTGATGAAGCCAAAAAGAAGAGATTCCTTGGAGCCAGCCCATGGGGTGAGTGGGAGGAGGGCAGAAGGAATTGCAGGCTCCAAGCTGGGTTAGCCCCTGAAGGATTCAGAGTGGATAATTACCTACACTGTAGGGCTTGAGGAGGGCTACAAGTCAGTGCTTGCCTAAAAATCTCTCCCCTGCTGGCAGTCCATTGAAGTGTCACTCAGCCAGCCTACTCGTTCCCAGTTCCCTCTGTTAGAGGTTTTCTACAGACAAAGCAGGGGCGTTGTTGCCTACAGGCCCCTGTTCAAGGCCTGTAACCTAGACACTGGGAAAGGGAGGGGCCATGGAGGGGGCTGGCCTCACTTTCTGGCTGTCAGACACAGCGTTGTAGCTTTCCCCAGGTGAGGCCAACCTTCTGTGGAAGTAATTCCCTCACTTCTCAAGCTCCCACCATCCTCCAACCCAGATGGGAGGAGCACCAGCAATTAAGGGCCATCCCTGAAAATAAATGGAATCACTCTTTCATATGTATTCGAGACTGCTGTGGTAGCCTTCCTAGCCTTCCTCCGACCCCTTTTCACTCTTCCAGGTGACCCAAAGGTACCACGTTCTTTAGGCCTCTGGTTTTGAGAGTTTTGCCCTTCTGATCCCCCTCCTGTTACATGTTTTGCTTTGATTCCATAAAGACTTGAGGTTTGACTACTACAGCATAGGGATGATCTGTTGTAGCATCTTTCATTCTGAACATTAGAATTCTATCAATGTAGGCACAGGTTTTAGAGTTTTAATCACCTCTTGACACCTGGACTCAAAGTTAATTTTGGGCAACTGAAACTCTGTCTTCTTCCAACATGTTGGTGTGTGAACCTATCAACTTGCAAAGATTTACATTAAATCTCCTCAATGTCACTTGAACATTTTTAGCCATTTTGGATCAAGTGATCCCATCCTTTTTTTTTTTTAAGATTTTATGTATGTATTTGTCAGAGAGAGGGAGAAAAAGAGAGCACACAAACACGGGGAGTGGCAGGGAGTGGGAGAAGCAGGTTCCCAGCTGAGCAAAGAGCCTGATGGAGGGCTCAATCCCAAGACCGCAAGATCATGACGTGAGCCGAAGCCGGATGCTTAACCAACTGAGCCACCAAGGTGCCCCAGATTCCGTCTTTTTTACTCTTCCGATTTTCTTGTTCTACTGGAATATGCAAGGCAGGCATCTTCATCCTCTCTGAAGTCATTGTTTAAAATGTATGTAGAAGCAAGGCTAAGAACAGAGTTATTGAGCAGTTCATCATCAGTACCCTTTGGGTATTTTGGAAGTATCTTGTTTAGACTTGGAATCTTGGTTTTCCTGTTGGCTTGCTGTATGACCTTGAGTAATTCAACTTCTCCAGGTGTTAATTCCTTCATATATAAAATGATGATACCCCCTACTTTGTAGAGCATTGTAAGGATTGGAGATCAGGTATGTAAATCCTCAAAAATAGTGCCCAACACGTAAGTTGTGATCAACAAAGATAAGTTCTCTTCTTTGCTTTGGAATCACAGAGGTAAAATTTAATCCTTCATGCCATGCCTTCAATTAACTGAATCATCTCGCCCATCAGCTTTAGAAGTCTGTTCTTTTCTAAGATTGAGTACCACTTCTTTTGACTGCTCCTCCTATGTTCTCCATGACTGTGCATTGGGTTGACTTTTTCCCTAGTCCTCTTTCATTACACTGAATTGATTTATCAGTTGATAGTTTAGAAGATGGTGACATGGAGGAGGAGGAGGCACACTAGGTAAGGGGAATGGGATAGTGGTCTTCAGATCATTGAAGGACTATTAGTGTGGAAGAAGAAGTAGATGTACTCTGTGTAATCACAGAGAACAAAATTATACAGGTCTACAGTCCTTTATTCATAAAGTTGGAATTGAAAAATATCTGAAAATTGAGCTTTTTGGTAACAAAATCTGACCCTAATGTGAAGTTATTTATAGACTTTAATTCAATAAGCATGAATATTCATGTGCCTCACTAAAAAAAAAAAAATGTGTTTGATTACAGAATACTGTCCTGGATACCACTGAAGGAAATATGTAATATATAGTATGTGTCCTCTATTGTTTTTCTACTTCTGAAAAACTAAGTTATAAAATATATGGCCCCAAGAGATTGTAGGTCTCTACCAATGGGTAAATAGAAGTCTTGGAAAGAAAAAAAACAGCCTAGTTTAAGGAAGACTTTCTCACATACTTGATGATAAAGTGAGATTATTTCTCACCATGATGACATCTCAAACACAGACCATTCATGGTGGGGTTAGGGAGGTGCTATGCTACCATCTCTTAAGGATGTTGTCAAAGGAGTTTTTTGACTAGAAGACTGGGCCTCTAAAGTCTCTCAACTCTCCATTAACTCTGCTTTTGTTAACTTAAAAAACACAGTTGAGGAGGGCCAGGCCCGCTCAGTCAGAAGAGCATGCAACTCTTGATCTCAGGGTTGTGAGTTTGAGCTCCATGCTGGGTGTAGAGATTACTACAGAAGATAAACTTAAAAAAGAAGACAGTTGATTTAGCCTTAGGAGGATGAGTTCCCGCAGAAGTTTCTCTGCGAGAATGAGCCCACAGGCCAAGCTCTTTCTGTGAATTAGGATGTCAGCTAATGGGGTGCCATGCCAAGAGCGCAGGCACTGATGATGGGGAGACTGATTGCTTTACATTTATTACTTACGTCTCATGATTACATAGAGCAGTATAGTCATTGTAAGGTTTAAATTCTAAATAAAAGTTGTATGATAAACTTCTTTTTCATGAGGTTGAGCTAACCTAGAGGTTTCCAGTGTGGGCCCTGCATCAGCAGCATCAGCCTCACTTGTGAACTTTTTAGAAATGTTAAATTTCTACTCCTGTCCCAGATCTACTGAGAACTCTGTACATGAGGTCCAGAAACCTGTTTTTATTAAGCCCTCCAAGAGATTCAGATGCATGCTAACCAGTAAACATTATCGAGTACTTTTCATAAAACACGTGGAGGAGCGCATGGTGCTTGCACTCTAGGCCCTCGAGGTTGATAGATCCAGGTTAGTCTATGCCAAGGTGCTATTTGAGCAGGGCTGTACGTAAAACTCATAATGCAGAAGGAAGAGAAGAGTGGAAGAGTAAAGGGATTCTAACTGGGACAATGAGAAAGTCTCATTGGGAAGAGTGTGCTTTAAGACGTATATAAGACTTTGGGGGCTACAGAATGGGATAACATTCCTGGCTCAGGGGAAAGAACAGTTAACCTCCCCACTGAGGAACTCATTTGTCTCTAGAATGTCAGTGGAGATATAGCACCCACAAAGAATTAAGACAATACTATCAGCCAGACTACTGGATTACATTTTTCAGATACTTTGGATATGAAATAAATTCTCTTTGGACCCAAATGCCTTACCTTATTTATCCTTGTTAAATTTCATCTTGCTTGAATGGGCACATCAGTCTAGTCCTATAATGTTTTGGATTCCTGAATCTGTCAACCCCATTACCTAATTAAATCATCATCCAAGTCATCGATAAAAATTTGAGACTCGCATTTGAAATTTTCCTCCTGTTTGACCTAAATCCTAACACTATTTCATTGCGCTTTCTGAACTAGAAAGAAATAATCCTGATTTCTTGTGTGGTTTGTAAAAAAAAAAAAAAAAGTCTCACTCTTATCATCATACCATATACAACACACACCTTTATTTTTTACTGGGAACTTTTTACATTTTAAGCTTTTTATAAGATATGCTTTATACGATAAACTGCACAAAGGCAGGATTTGTCTAATTTTTATCCTGTCAGAAATTTTAAAGTTATGTTTATGTTCCCAAAGAGCCCATGCTCACAGAATCCATAATTGTGACTAGTAGCATATGTTGGCTTTTGCCAGAATACCACCCAAAACAAAGGCTCAGTCTTCAACAATCTCCTTTTTTAGACCACTCTGGCAGTTTGTGGAGATGGACTTTTATGCTGTTGCTTGAGAAATCAGTGTGTCCAAATGTCTTTCTTTCAACCAAAGTTATGTCTAATGATATATGGAAATCTATTTTTATGATAGCCTCATACATAATTATGTAGGCATGGCCTGGAGACTTCTGAATGGTTTAAATTAGGGAAAGCAATTTCTATGTAGCACCCGCCACCACCATGTAATACTTTAATATTGTTTAAGATTTTTAAAAGTATACTTTATTCATTTTATTTTCTTCATTAGTTTGAGACAAGGCTAAGTTCCAGGAAGCAACTTGGGAAGGATGAGGAAGGGAACATGTTATTTTTACTTCATAGAAAATTAACTGGACAGCCTTTTTGATGAACTGTAAAGAGTTAATATAATCCTAGGACAGCATTATAGGACTGTCGAGTAGCATAAAAGAGTGTTCTTTGCCTTCAAGATCATCAACATTATCCAGATAGATAGTTGTCTTTCAAGCTCTTAATGGCTTCATTTAAAGAGAATCATATAAGCAGTCTTAATAATTGGTTCTGGTCACCTGTGTTTCGGTCTGTTCTTCCTCTTTTCTTAACCTGAATTCCAGCTGTGCTCTAAAAATCCTTGTATGAAGGGAGAGATTTGACGGACTATTTCAACTCATCCTTAAACTCAAAGGGAAGTGTGTGTGAAGTACTGGTTTTCTGTAAATGATCATCGGGACTGATGGTGTTATGGAGGAAAGAAATGGAAAATGGGATCACTGTTGAATAAATTGGTGACTACTCACTCTGGAAATAGCATTACCTCTCCTAACATGGCTTACAAGAACCATATTTCTTTCCTAAATAGGTACTATTTTTTACTGGTACTTCAGACAGGCTAAGAAAATTATTCACAATGAACACAGTGTTGACTACTAGGGTTATACCCTAGTAAGTACTCAATACTGATACTCCGTTTTTGTGCCTTGGTTTTGCAACTAGCTTTTACTAACAAAATTAAGTATATTTCTGAGAATTAGAATACCAAGATATGACCTGAATTAATTGGGAATATTTTGGTGTTGACTAGGCTTATGGAGAATGGGGAGAAAAGCTATACATAATTTTGTTGTTTGTTTTTTAGGTAGAACACCCAACAGGGTGTGTTCTATATCTGGAATTTCCTCAGAATCCAGAAAAATGCTGTTTTAGTTGGATTATTCTCTCTCCTTCTGCCTCTCTATTATTCATGATTGACCGTGTTTCTCAGAACAGAGCATTCAAAATTCATGCAGTCCATACATGGTTTGAGCTTCTAACTACCTCTTACCAAAAAAGTATGATTCTGAGGCTTAGAGGAATTATAATTCAGAGATATTTTTTCCTCCAAAAATTATATAATTTTCTTTGGAATTCTAGTGCTCTTAGAATATTAGAGGCTAAGAGAGCGTTTTAATTGACCACTGGTCCTTGGGCATGGAAAGGATTTGTATGGTACTGTGTCTTTCTAGTGAGCTGGTTGGGTAATCTAAACAATTTGGAATTGACCAGAGTTCCATATAATCAGCAAGACTCTACGTGGCCAGAATCCTGTAAAGGTGTTCAAGAAACTTGTTTTTTCTGAATTCCCTTGTTCTTCCCTTAGGAGGAGCAGGTTTAGTAATGTCAGGAATTAGAGAAAGAGCAGAAACAGAATAAATGTCCTAGTTCCCTTTTGAGGGGTTGAGGGAGGACGGAGTGGCGAAGATGGAATCCAGGTTTTACCTGGCCTCATTTTTCAAAATGAAAGTGTTGTGTATGATTTAATAGTTTTAGCAGTGTTTATTTATCTATTTCTGTGATAATATTTATGTGATTACTACAAGCAGCCTTTAATGATAGGCATTTTTATTAATTCTTTTCCTCTTTTTATTTTTACTCTGTATTAAAGCAACAACAAAAGAAATAAATGAGCTAAGTTATACACAGTCTTACCACCCTAATAAATAACTCTTTTCATTATTCATGATCTTTTCTAGTCCTTGCCCATACACATATATATCTTTTACATTTTCGTAATCTCATTTGTGTAGATATTTATAAGTATAGGTGCTGTATCTTAACTGTGTATTTTCTATTTAAAGTGAACATACGTCATAATTTATAAAAGGACTTCTTTAGAGTCAGCTTTAAAATAAGTAATATCTTTCCAAAGGGTAGAAAAAAGTCTTTACTTTCAGTCATCAGTTTATCCTTTAAAAAAAAAAATCCTCTTGGGGCGCCTGGGTGTCTCAGTGGGTTAAAGCCTCTGCCTTCGGCTCAGGTCATGATCTCAGAGTCCTGGGATCTAGCCCCGCGTTGGGCTCTCTGCTCGGCAGGGAGCCTGCTTCCCCTCTCTCTCCGCCTGCCTCTCTGCCTACTTGTGATCTATCTATCTCCCTCTCCCCCCCTTCTCTGTTAAATAAATAAATAAAATCTTAAAAAAAAAAAAAAACCTCTTTCTTTAATCCTTCCTTGATTTTCTAATAGTAACCGATCTCTTGCCAAGCTTTAATGATAGTTTTTTAAATGACAACTAAATAATTTTGCTTATATGGTAAACATTGATATTTAGAGGTCCTGCTCCAGTTTCGTTCATCTTTTTGTTGTTTTTCTTGAACTTCTAACTTGTCTTTGGAGAGCAAGACCGCAGGTCTTTGTGAAGGTCCTGACTTCTGGACTCTCTCCATTAGTAGAATCTTTTTTGTAGGAAGTCCACAACAGGTGAATACTCTCACTTTTGTAATATGGTCTGCATAAGTATTGACTTTTGAAAGTAGTACTTCCTCCTGAGAATGGTACATAATTTATTTGCTGTCCTCCCCCCCACAATCATATATCATGAGAATGTTCTTTGCAGGTGTTATGTTAGCAAACCTCCAACGAAGGTTAGAGAAATAAGGTTTGTGGAATTGAAATATCCTGTAGAGACCCCACAGAGAAGATTCAGGGCCATGGTGGAAGGTTCCAGAAAAAAGAGACAAAAGGATAGACACCCAGACTTTGAGTTGGTTCTCTTTGCTTGACTCAAAACACTTGAAACCTTAAATTCTGTTTCCTACCAGGCTGCCTTTACTATCTCATACAGGTTATACTCCCTACATCCATAAGTTCTCTGTGCTTACTTTTTCCCACTATTTATATTCCTGAAATATCTGGTTCCTTATAGTGACAGAGTGCTATAATTTTCTGCTCAAATAGGTGAGATATGCTGCAAGACCAGTTGGGGAGACTACCTATAGTCCCAGTGAGGTGGTTTGACAGGTGGTTTTCAAATACATGGAAAGAAAGAGAACAAAAAAATTGTGACAACACAATAATAATCATAAATAATGTGTTATCATGAGTGAACTCCTGATCTTGCTTCTTTCTCGCCACTATTCCCTTCTCTGCAGCCTGCTTCTCTCTGGAGGGTCACATAAGATTTAGCTTCAGCGATTTACATAGCAATCTTCAAGTAGTCAATATTTGCTTAGGAACACAGCTTTATAAGTGAAATAAGTAAGTTTTAGAAATCTCCCATTTCTTTAATAGTCCCTCAAAGTTAGAGGGCTTTGAAATAACATGAGGATAGGATAAGATATCCCCCAAAAATGGATTTGTCAGGTGGGAAGTCCCAAGGGCAGTTGTGAGTCTATCCTTGGTTTCAACATGCTGTTCTGGACTCTGGGCCCTTTCTTGTGCTATTCTTTCTGTCAAAATGCTCCCCCCACCGGCAAAACTTTTACTGGGCCTCTGACCCAACTTATATGTCACCTCCCCAAAAAGCCCTCTTCTATTCCTAGTTGGCCTTATTTACTCCTGTAGTATTTTTCTCATGCCTCAATTAATAGCATTTTCCACATCGTGTTAAAAGTGACTAATGTACATCTCCTCCTCCTCCTCATTAGACTGTGCACAGGTTCTTCATGGACTGGGGCCATCTTATATGAAGATGACCTTTTATAAACAAAATCAGTGAATAATGGAGTAAATAAATAGCACTTTCTACCTCTTTTTTTTAAAGGTTAAAAAATCAGGAGATAAGTATGTTAAGAAACTTAAAATGCAGTCATGATTACCTGTTTGTGATTTATCTTAAGTTTGATCTTTTTGCCCACTTTGCTTCATCCCTATCATACCTGTATATATATACCAAAGACACAGGAAGGTCAAATTCAAACTAATCCATTTAAATCCTGCTTAAGAACTTGGATGAAAAATATTGACCGGGGGAATTGACATATTGACTAAAATAACTTCTGAATACTTACTAGAAATATTCATGATATCTGGGGTTTTTTTATTGTCAGAATTCCAGAATTCTTAGTGGAAATGAGAGAGTTTCAGAACACAGTTAAGACCAGTTGACTAATGGAATAGAACCATTACTTAAAACAAACAACAAAAACTACCCTATTCTAGTAAGATTGTTTCATGTCCATCCAAGAACTTAAACATTCAAAATTGGTAGATTATGTGTAGTCTTGTGGGTTTTGGTGGTAAAAATAAATGATCAGGTTTCACACTGTTATAATTAGTAACTTTTTGAACTTACAGTTTTAAGTAATACAACATAATACATTTGGGCTCATCTCACACATGAATCACGATGGATTTGACCAACCTTTATGAATTACATTACATTGAAGTCTGACAAGTTATGTTCTCTCTTCTTTGGTGGTAAGACTGCACATTCACACTGCTGTACCTAGACCATCTGTTGTGAGTCAGTTGTTTCCAAAATTTGACAACTATTTTCTTTCTTTTTTTTTTTTTAAGATTTTATTTATTTATTTGACAGAGAGCACAAACAGGGGAGCTGTAGGCAGAGGGAGAGGGAGAAGCAGGCTCCCCAGGGAACCTGATGTGGGGCTCAATCCCAGGACCTTGGGATCATGACCCGAGACGAAGGCAGACAGTCAACCAACTGAGCCACCCAGGTGCCCCAGACTACTATTTTCTAAACTCATGTGCTTAAAAAAAACAAAAAGGAAACAAGAGTCTAATGTGGTATGCAGTAGTAAACAAATGATTTTTTTCGAAAACCTCAAAGTTGCAAAATCTCACTCATACCGTATGAATTATCAATAATGTCTACATATCTCCTTAACTTCCACAAATTTTCACTAGTTTATCAAGTAAATTCTAAGACTAGATGTTTCACCTGTAACTGGGAAATTTAAAAATGATAATGTGTGGAGGGACATATTTAAAAGCATTGTAGTCTTACCATTGTAAGTAATATTGGCCTGATAATAGTTGAGTTATATTGTATTGATAAGTACAATGAATACTCAGTGAAGTAGTCCAGAGAAAAATACATGCCAGTCTATAATGAGAAAGTAAGTTAGTGTGTTTTAATTCAGATTTAACAAGTAAAAATTAATGTTTCCCACAGCGTGGTGCCAGTAATTCTACATTAAAGTATATGGGAAAATCTGGTGATACCTAAAAAGGTATCACCTAAAAAGGTAAAAAACCTAGTTTTTAATCCTAGGTCCAAGTTGGACCCTGGACTCTAGATGAGCTCACAGATAAAAAAGTGTGGAAATCCAAAAAAGATCTGAACTCTGAAAATGTTTTCATAACTTTTTTGATAGCCAAAGCTGAACAAAATTGATGTGAGACTTTTTATAGCCTTCATCTACCCACTCAGTATGATTCTTGTTGAGTTTTGCTGAAGAAGAAAATGTTCGTATCTGGTTAAAGGCTGCTGCCCCAGACTCTGCTGGGGGTGTTACATATTGTGCAGTGCACATCCTACATTACTTTTCATGTATACGAAAATTCTGAAGACTCAAAAGTGCTTGACCCCACAGGTTTTATATAACTAGTACATTGTGGACCAGAACCTTTATTACCTCATGTATATTAGGGTAACGATACCATACAATTTTGCGAACAGAACAGATTTTGATGTTAGACCCAGATTTGAATCTAGTTTGCCTCTTACTGTGAGACCAGGGACAGGTTATTTAACCTCTAAAAGGGTAATTCTTAGTTTGTAGGGTCGTTTTGAAAGTTTCTAAGACAATCTGTTTGATAGGTGATAAATCAGGATACTCCATAAGTGGTGGCTTTGGTTATTAGTGTTATATTTAAAACTGATGTTAGGCATCTTCAAAATTGGTGTAGTCTTCTAATTCTAGCATCATGGTAGATGAGACACACCAACCAACCCTTCTATGAAATGAGCTGAAATTACAAAGGTATGTTTTACTTAAACACACTCATATACACAAATATGTGTACATTCATAATATATGCACACAAACATGCACACACACATCCAATCTGTAAATGTTTTTAAAAGTATACATTTTAGGGACACCAGGGTGGCTCAGTTGGTTGAGCGGCTGCCTTTGACTCGGGTCATGATCCCGGCATCTTGGGATCGAGTCCCGCATCGGGCCCCTTGCTCCGCAGGGAGCCTGCTCCTCTCTCTGCCTCTGCCTGCCTCTCTGCCTGCTGTGTTCTCTCTCTGTTAAATAAATAAATAAAATCTTTAATGAAAAAAAAAGTATACATTTTGAATGCATCCATGAATGACCAGAAACTTAGGAGATACTGTGAGACCAATTAAAAGTATAAGCATGATGGGAACCAGTGATGTAAGAGGCTCATGGAAGTTGGCTTTTGTTGAATGTAGTGAATCAAAGCTTCATTTTACATCTTGCAAGGTTCACAGGACAAAGAGTAGAGTCTAACGGAAGAAAAATCCCAACCATAGCAGAAAGCTGGATCCCAAAGGCTATATCTTCAGTGCGTAGTTGAACTAGAAATAATCCCACTTTCTCAGAGAACTGCAAAGAAAACTGATTGTCTCAAATACTGGCACTGATTAGAAGAGGAAACACTGTCTGAGAATTATAACTACAGCTGGTTTTCACTGAGTTCACATTATCCAGGTGAACTAAAAGATCTTAAATAGGGAATTTTCTATAAAGGAGTCCTGATACAGTGCTTCCCAATACATGGCAGAAACAAAGACTGATCCCCTCTGGAAGCACTTACCTTCAGTATAGGCCTCAAAGAATTTCCGTAGATAAACTTGCAAGAAAAAGATAAACTGACAAGAGATTTCTGTAGCTAAACTTAAAAGAAAGAAAGTCACAACACTCAAGGAAACATGGCTCCATAAGCCATAGTCAACAGATTCAGTTGAGTCAGATACCAGTCTTTAAATCAGTCTTGTTGTATGTGTTATCCAGTGTGGTAGTCACTTGGCCATATGTGGCTTTTGAGCATTTAACTAGTGCAATTGAGAAACTGGATTTTTCCTTTAATGTGAGTAGCCACATATAAGTCTATGTGGTACTATATACTTACACTATATTAGACAGTACAGCTTTAGAAAATAGAATTATTACACACTTAGTTTAATATATTTAAGAAATAGGAAAGGGAACTAAAAAATATGAGTAAAGATCAAGAGACTATATAAAAATGATAACATTTTTTTTAAGATTTTGATTCTTTTGAGAGAGCATGTGCATGAGCCTGTGGGGGGGGGGGGGAAGAGGGAGAGAGAAAACCCCAAGCCGACTCCATGCTGAGCATGGAGCCCAGTGTGGGTTCAGTCCCACAGTCCTGAGATCATCACCTAAGCCAAAATCAAGAGTTGGTCGCTTAACTGACTGAACCACACAGGCATCCTGATGACATAGTTTTGAAAAAGAATCACATGATTTCTAGAAAGGAAAAAATATTTTAAGTCAAAAATCTAAAATGGAGGGGCACCTGGGTGGTCAGTCAGTTGAGTGTCTGCCTTGGACTCAGGTCATGACTTCAGGGTCCTGGGATTGAGCCCCATGTCAGGCTCTCTGCTCAGCAGGGAATCTGCTTCTCCCTCTCACTCTCCCTCTGTACTTGCTCTTTTTCTTTCTCTCTCTCAAATAAATAAAAACTTTAAAAAAAAAAAGCTAAAATGGATGTATGTAAGAGCAACTTAGACTTAGGTGCAGGTGGAATTAATGAAATGGAAGAACGATCTGAAGAAATTTTACAGAATATATATAGAAAGACAAAAAAAAAAAAAGGAAAATTATGATAGTGAAGGTATGAAAAATACATGCAAAGACCAGTCCAGAATAAGTTGATGGAACTATGATAATGTCAGACAAAAGAAAGTATAATTCTAAACTGTTATGCTTATAATATGACTTCAAAATCTATAAAAGAAAAACAGAACCACAAGGAAACATAAACAAACTTACATTCTAGTAAGAGATTTCAACATATCTCATTAATCGATGAATCAGTAGACACTTCCCTTCCCCCCAAAATAATTAATCTATAAGATATTTGAATAACACAATTAACAAGCTTGATCAAATGGATTATGTGGATTATATTCAACAACTCCAGGTTTTAAAATATTGGGCCAAGAATCAAGTGTTACCAAACTTCAGAGGATTAGTTATCATACAAATGTGTTCTCTGATTACAAACCCATTAATTTAGAGGAAGATAAATAAGAAAAACCCTCTTTTATCAATAAGGAAAACTTTAAAATTCCTCAAAGGTCAAAGAAAGTTTTAGGACTGAATAGTAATGAAAAGTTTACATATCGAAATCAGTCGTGTGCAGCCAAAGGGACACATAGAGGGAACCTTATGGCCTTAAATGTTAATAGTAGCAAAGAAAAACTAAAGATACAGTCAGCGCGTGGTGGATCAAAGAGAATGAGGCATGAGAAATGATTGTTAACACAGTGTAGGCAGAAGACTACTCTTTGCTGCTAGCAGTCATCAGTCTCCCTGCTCACTGGGGAGCCTGCTTCTCCCTCTCCCTCTGCTTGCCGCTCCCTCTGCTTGTGCTCTCTCTCTCAAATAAATAAATGGAATCTTTTTTTTTTAAAGATTTTTTTATTTATTCATTTAACAGAGAGAGAACATAGCAGGCAGAGAGGCAGGCAGAGGCAGAGAGAGAGGAGCAGGCTCCCTGCCGAGCAAGGAGCCCGATGCGGGACTCAATCCCAGGACGCTGGGATCATGACCTGAGCCGAAGGCAGCTGCTCAACCAGCTGAGCCACCCAGGCGTCCCAATAAATGGAATCTTTAAAAAAAATAAACATATTACAGATTTTATGTAGAAGCAGATATGAGAATGCAGCTGTTTTCTACTAAAAGCCAGATGTTAAAAGGGTTTTCAAAAATGGAGAATAGTGCCACTAATTTTCCATAAAAATATGTGATTTATATTCACATGTAATGAGTTTACTACTGTTGTTTTTTTTTTGTTAATAAATAAATGTTTTCAGTTTTAATTTCTAATATGGTAAGTGTTGATATATTCCATATAAGCAAAAGCTCTTTGGGATTCTCAGTAATTTTTAAAAGTATAGGGACCCTGAAACCAAAAGGTTTGAGAACCATTTACTTGTTAGTAAGTCAAAATTTTAGTCTCTTTCAAAGGAAAGACTTGAGGCTGTCAAATGGAGAGCACAGATATATATATATATATACACATAGTGTTTTTGTAACAGAGGCTATTAATGATGAGCCACACCATTCAACATAATCCCAGATACAATATGTGAAAAAGACTGTAAGATCTTTTATTAAGCATTTGAGCTATTTGTGTGTGTGTTATGGTGGGATTTTGTTTAAAAGTATGGGTAATTCTCAGTATCATTTTGTACGTGACTGTAATATTCTCTTTTTTTTTAATATTTTATTTATTTATTTGACACAGAGAGAGAGCACAAGTAGGCAGAGAGGCAGGCAGAGAGAGAGGGGGAAGCAGGCTCCCTGCTGAGCAGAGAGCCCGATGCGGGGCTCGATCCCTGCACCCTGAGATCATGACTTGAGCTGAAGGCAGAGGCTTTAACCCACTGAGCCACCCAGGTGCCCCAACGTGACTGTAATATTCTTAAATGACATCTGAACGTTACAACATATTTAAAGGAAATTCAACTTCCCCAAGTGAAAGTTGATGATGAGAATTGGTCATGTCCTTAGCTTTTACTTATTTAAAACAAAACAAAACTTCGGTATATGTGTTCAAAGTAGAAATAGAAATGAACTATTCTAAATGAAAGTAAAAGGAAACTTTGCCCACGATAACAGAAAACAGAGACAAATGATTTAGAACCCAAACACTTGCTTTTTTCCTCAGTATGTGGCGTCTGAGCCTTCATCCTTAATGTAGGAGTTGGCCTTCACCTCTGTTCGACAGAGCTGTGATCACAAACTTACCTCTTGGCCTTTAGACCTCAGAATTCCACAAGCACAACTAAGAGAGAGATCGGAGGAGCAGGAGAGCAAGAAATCATCTTGTCACATATCCACATAGTAGTCCAGAAAGTGAAGAAAAGAAGCTCACCTTTCTGCAGTTTGCTCCTGTAAACTACGTAGCTGACCTCCTGGGAAGGCAGTGACATTGAATAAAGTCCTCCTTTTAAAAAAAAAGTCTACTTTTATCTTTGCTTGATAGAGGTTACTTGAATGTACTCGGCCACAGACCCCATGCCATGAAGCAGACCCATAATCCTGTATGTGTTTGGAAAATACAGAGTTACAGTTTCCTTCAACCAGAGAGAAGCTCCAGAACGAATCAGGCCATCGCAACAAATGTGTGTCAAACAAAACCCAAAGACAGGTCGGGTGGATGTTGTGTTACACTGTCTCATTAAAGAAAATGAGGCGAGATTGATCTAATTAACTCACACGGATTCAGCACGTTTCCCCACCAGCCGGGGCTGCAGGGGCCGCGCTCCTGCCACAGCTGTTTGTTTAAATTGCTCACGTGAGTCATTCGGAGAAGAGACTCTGCCTTTTAAAAAATAAGTAAACAAACTATTTGAAATGTTTGTCTCCCACCTGATAATCATCTGAGAGAAGCATTGTAATTATGTACTTGGGAGAGTCCCTGGCCTGAGGCCTTTCCAAGCTTGAAATGTCCTCACGGAGAAATTTAGAAGAAATGGCTTTTTATTCGTCATTGGCTGGAGCCACAGTGTTTATCAGGTCTGTCACCTTCCTGCCAGTTCACAGGAGCGACAGAGTTGGCACTTCCTATTTAGCCTAAACTTGACTCTCAAGCGGTGATCAAAACCATTAGCCCATGAACTGTGTGGAGGTTGACTACCAGCAAATTGATCTGTTGAGTATTTCTTTGTCACTGTTTAGCAAATGCAGAAAGTAGGTTTGTAAAAAGATGACTAGAGAGATGAAAACATGAATTCTTTGCCACCTTCTGAGTTAGCAGGGAGTACTAATAAGCCCATCTTTGAAAAGACTGTGCGCTGGAACTAAAAATCCTCATTCACTCTTAGAGCAGGCTTGCAAGGAACCTGCCCTGTGGGGTCAGATGTAGATTTGACTCCTACCTCTACCACTTAGCTGTGGGATCTTGAACAACTAATTTAGCCTTTCTAACCCTCATCATTCCCGCCCCCCCAAGATGAGGATAATTATAGCAATCTCACAGGGTTGTCGTTGGGATTAAACATTTGTTTAGCACAGAACTCGGTGCACAGTAAATGTTCCAACTGTTAGTAATTGTGGCTGTTATCGTTACTAATATTGTTGTATTTCACAAGTCTAATTAAGTCCTGTTATCTTCTTGAGCTTTGGTTCTCTTATCTCTAAAATGGGGAGTTGGTAGGTAAGCTCCAAGAGTCTTCCAGCTAGACGTTGTGAGTTGTGTTCTGGAGGTTGGCAAGCTGCCCAGGGGAGAGTCCTCCCCTCCGCCCCTGCCCCCCTCCCCCCCTCTTCCTTTCCCTCCCTGCGGCCACCCTGGCCAGTTAGCGCCTGGCAGGAGGTTGCTAGATCAAAGCCCTGGGAAAGGTCAGGCATTCCTGGAGCGGAGAGACACTCAGTTGGCTGCAGGACTGCCCTTTCCTAATCTAGCACTGCAATACTCCAGCCCCTAAATGGAGAGGCTTTTCCAGAAGCCACTTTCTGAACATGGGGGCTCTGCTGAGCTGGGAAGAAACTTAAAGGAGAATGCATGTTTCGGGGTTGCTATCAAAAGCTTTCATTGTTGTGCTTTTGTTTTCTTTTGGGAGACGTGAAAGGTGAGAATAGGAAGGTGAAGGTCAAGGCTTTTGATGAAGATGCTAGCAAGTGGTCAGTTACAGTATCGTGATACAGTGCGACCATTGATAAATGGTGTCATAAAACATATAAGCAACAAGGAGAAATAGTCCCGATATATTGAGTAAAAAACTGGATTACAAACATCATGGGGTTTTTTTTGTTGTTGTTTTTTGTTTTTTAAATAAAGGTATATGTGTGAAACTGTAATAGAGAAAAAGATTGGAAAGAAATCCATCTCAGTTTTTTTCTGGGTGGCCGTTAGACCAGGTAGTTTTTGGTTTAGCTTTTATTTGGATTTTCTGAATGTTTTACGTGAGTTAAGAAGTCTAATAAGGAGAAACAAAGCTGATTTATTTTCAAGAAAGAAACCAAATTGTCTTTCACACGAAAAGGTTAACCTTTTCAGAGAAAAGAGGATGTGTGAATGTGAATTGTGTGTAGCGACGCCTTGAAGCGACTGTACCCTGTGTTCGCATGTTGCCTCCCTCGGAGGCGTGTGGGCTCAGGCCAGGTCCTTTGTTGGTGAACACGTGCACGGTGCTTACTGTGTGCCCGGCACTGCTCCCGGCGCTCTCGGTCCGTCCTGGCGTCCCCCTTTCACGGGAAGCTGAGGCTCGAGCAGGCTCATGCAGCCGAGCTCTCACGGACAGTGGGAAGGAAAGCCAACACTCAGAGTCAGAACCCACACGTCAGCCACACACTGTGCGGAGTCACCCTGAGCCGAGACTCTGACAGCAACCCTGGCAAGCAGGTTTCAAGTTGGAGTTTCCACGTGGAGCCGTGGTGAGGTGTGAATTGCCGTGCTGTGGGCAATTTCATTTATAGGTGGATGCAGGGGGTTCCCTGGACATTTTTCTCTTGCTGATTCTGTCTCCCGTCAGCGGGGGTCCCTCTGCCCTCCTCACTGAGTCCCAATCTTAATCCCTCACAACCCCGATTATCAGATTCTACTACTTATTTTTACCTGAGAGTCAAAATTTTACCTGACTGGGTGTGAACTAGCCGTGAGTCTGTAGCTTCACTCAGAATGGAAACCGCCATTTCTTTGCCTTCTGTCATAGTGGCTTCTATTCTCCTTACAAAATAACTTCTCCATAACTGCTGCTCCGTAGAGGGAGGAAAACCAAGGGAAAGAGGAAAGTGCGGGTGCCTGGGTGGCTCAGTTGGTTAAGTGACTGCTTCTGGCTCAGGTCCTGATCCCAGAGTCCCAGGAATGAGTCCTACATCGGGCTCCCTGCTCAGCAGGGAGTCTGTTTCTCCCTCTGACCCTCCCTCTTCTCATGCTCTCTCTCTCTTTCAAATAAATAAAATCTTAAAAAAAAAAAAAAAAAGAATAAAGTGCACCTTAGCCTGGAGTCTTCAAACCATAGGAATACCTAAGCCATCTCTGTGTGTGTAATAGACCTCTTAACCTCTCTCAGCCCCAGTTTCCCCGATTGGACAAGTGCAAAGACAGAATTAAAGTAATTTCAAGGTCTCTCACTGCTATGATTCTTTGAAAAGCCTCTGTGCAGGCTTGCAACATTTTTGTGTTACAGATTGTTTTTTTCTAGCATATTCTAGAAGCCGAGAGAGATTAGAGTCATAGTGCATTAGTACCTCAGCTGTGTCCTATCGACTTGATAGCGATTATCTGTACTGTCGCATCTGTTACTAATTCACTTTTCATCGAAGAACTCAGAGTCACCAATTCTTGGGTTAGTAGCAAAACTGTTTCTAGAAAGATCGTTATCTCTTTGCAGTGAGTCACTTTAAAATAATATTTAAATATTATTTAGGATAATATCTAAATAAATATCAATTTAGTAGATAACTATTATTCTAAATAATATTTAAGTAGGTTGTAAGGCAGAGGAATGACACAGACTCCACCATAGCCACTAAGAGAGGAGGTAGTTTCTTAATATTAAACCAAATTCTGTCTGAGTTCTCTTTATCAGGTCAGCATACTGTTTCTCCTTGCTCCCGGTTCTCATGCTCAGGTTGGCCCTTGTGTTCAGCTGTGCCCATTGGTCTGATGTATTTGGACAGCTCATTGCTAATATATAAAACCGGCTGTTCCCCCGGCCAGCCACGACCTTCTGGCCGCAGCCGAGCCGTGTACTGGTCACAGCAGCGTATTTACGTGTGCGTAGCACCCACTCCACTCAGACCGTAGACGGCGTTTCTCTCGAATATTGCAGATGTGCTTCCGTTTCATGTCATTCGATGGTGACAAATTATATGTCTCACAGGACATGTGCCTCTGACAGTGGTCCTAACTTCTCCCCTTTTCTATTTTTTTTTTTTTAAGATTTTATTGATTTATTTGAGCAAGAGAGAGAGAGAGAGCACAAGGAGCGAAGCCGCAGAGGGAGAGGGAGACACAGGCTCCCTGCTGAGCAGGGAACCGGATGTGGGGCTCTATCCCGGGGCCCCGGGATCCTGTCCAGAACCAAAGACTGATGCTTACCGGACTGAGCCACCCAGGCACCCCATTTCTCTCCTTTTCTAGAATGCAAGGTGTTTTCCTTCGGCTCCTGGTCCTATATCCCGTTTTCCCCCTTAATGCTAAATCTCACCTCTTCAGCTCATGATGTTTGCTCACCAAAATCATCTCCACTTTTCATATTACTTTGCACTCACTGTCCATCCAAACTGCATATCTTTTCACCTCTGTACCTTTGCTGTTCTCCTCATTTGGACCTTTCCCCTTCAGCACAGGGACCCTGAGGGGGATAGTGGTAATGAAAGTCGTCTTTCTGCAATAACCACTTTCTGGAAGGGCTCAGTCGATACTACTTTTCATCCTGCTGTATCAACAACAGGGATGAAGATGATTTGTATGGCTCTTTGTACACAAAATGCTCTAGACTCTATCATTGAGGCAAGCCTGGTCCCTCTCCTTGGCTTATTTTTACAGATTTCTTTACGTAACTCTGAAAATATTTTTTTTAAGATTTTATTTATTTATCTAACAGAGAGAGAACACAAGCAGGCAGAGAGGCAGGCAGAGGCAGAGAGAGGAGCAGGCTCCCCACGGAGCAAGGAGCCCGATGCGGGACTCGATCCCAAGACGCTGGGATCATGACCTGAGTGAAAGGCAGCCGCTCAACCAACTGAGCCACCCAGGCGTCCCTCTGAAAATATTTTTTTAGGTTAGTTTCCTTACCAAATGGGTAAAGGAGAGAAGAACTCTGCGAAGGACAGTTCTTCTCTGTGTTTCTTGTCTTGCTCAAATGTTAACTACTCTGCGCTATTTCAGAGTCCAGAGTCCTTGAATGCTTGTGACTACTTAAATATGCTAAATTTCTACAATGAAAAAATGGCATTTTGATAACTTTTAATGAAATAGGTAAAGTTTTGTGTAATTGTAACTTCCTAAAGCTTTCCTAATATATTTGCCTTATAAAACAAAAAAATTCAGATTGCTTTAAACTTACTCGCCCGCCGCCTTTCACTTATTCTTTGTCTTCACATAGTTGTCTTTAATGAGTTTAGTGTCCAGAGCTAAATATTTTATAGCTGAAAGTAGAATAAACCAACTTTCAACTTGAATCTGTCCTTGTATTCAAAATGATTATTGTAAGCCATGATGACAGTGGCTGGCCAAATGGTAGAAAGAGCTATATTATCTCTTCTTCCCCGCCTCCCCTTCTCTCTCAACACACATACCTACAGTTTATTCGTGGCCCCAACCTCCCACGTGGTTATTACTGCTTGTATTTGCCCTTCCTCCCATTTTAAAGAGTGCCAAGGAAATCTTGTTGAATTCTTCGAAGAGCAGATTTGTAGATGTCTTATGTTTTGATATTTTGAGAGCACTAGGCGCAGGGTTGGGCTTAAGGTGCTTGTGATCTGCGGCAAAAACAGGATGTTTTAGGTGAGCCTGACTCTACAGGCGGTAGGCTTGTGGCAGGGTGGGTGCTCCCTGACTTTGGTGCCTATTTCCCCCTCTACGCCCACAACAATTCAGTTTCTTTGTGTGCATATTAGTTTCAGGGACCTGTCAAGGGGCAGTCATTCAGCAGATGTTCCCTTCTCCCCTTTAACACAGTTCCACTGGTTTCCCTGATGCAAACCTGAATGGCTCTTTTCCCCTGCTCTTGGTCAACGAAAGCAACACTGACGCTGAACCCTGTGGACCTCTTTTACCTGCCTCCTTTCTACCTTCATCAGAACCTCTCTGGCCCATGTACTTTCTCTCTGATTTTCAAATTGAAAATTCTTGGTTACTGGATTTACTGGCTTAATGTATTTTTAAAAAAGATTTTGTTTATTTGACAATAAGAGAAAGAGAGCATAAGCAAGGGGAGCGGGAGAGGGAGAACCAAGCTCCCCGCAGCAGGGAGCCCTAAGACAGTGCAGGGCTCGATCGCAGGACTCCGGGATCATGATCTGAGTTGAAGTTAGTCGCTTAACCGACTGAGCCACCCAGGCATCCCTGGCTTAATGTTTTATTCCTCTTTGGTCATGTATGACATGAAACAAAGAGCATGGTTTCCCTTGATACCATTAATTTAACACATATTTTTCACTTCAATAATATCTCAACTTTGGATAGCATTCTCTGGTTATAGAATCTAGGCTATGGCAGCACCATGGTTCCATCTCTGGGCTCCTGCCTCTTCTAGTGTTGTTTCCAGTCCCAACAAGGCAGTTTTTGACCATGCTTTCTTGACATTACCTAATGATGTACTTTATGAGTTGCTGAGGGACATCTTAGGGACAGGTAGGACTTTACTCGGTGGAGTGAGACCCTGGCTTGACTCTGCCTTTTCTGAGAGGGCTGTTTCTCTAGAAGGATTTAGGTTTAAAATGAGGAGCACATACTAGTCATATTCATGCTAAGACATTTATACAGGGTACAGATGACATTTTGTGACTATGAAGCAGCTATTGATTTATTTTTACATTTTTATGAGCAAGGAACTGATCCAGAAAACTTAACTAATGGTAGCTCCCTTAATCCTTAACTCTATGAACGAGAACCTGTTATCACGATCCTTATTTTCAAATGAGGCACAGAAAGACAAGTAACTTGCTCAGAGTCATAGCGTAAGTGGCAGGGTTGAGAGTCAGACTTGGGCATTCTGTCTAGACACCGTCCCTTTCCCACCATCCCATGGCTGTGAGCCACCAGGTGGTAGGGCGGCCAGCGCAGTCCTGGGTACCATTTCCAGAGACACATTCTCTTTGCCTGTGAAAAGCCAAGATCAGAATACTCTACTCAGAGGATTGAGGCACATGGTGAAAAACTGGCCCTCGGTCCAAGGAGCCCCTTGTACTGGCACTGGCCCTTCTCGAGCCACTCCTAGTGGAGTAGGTATCCCAGGCTGTCGTCCGAGCACAGCAAGACTACCACAGGCTCACACAGGGTGCTAGAGACGAGAGCTTCTGAAGCCCCAGCAGCCTCACTGTGTCTACCGGTTCCTGGCAGGTCAACACGGGCCCGGTTGGCTCAGCCGATCCACCGGTCCGGCACCACTGAACCACCGTTTCTGTCTGTCACCAGACAACCGAGCTCTGTGCCAATCTGACCACTGGCCGCCGACCTCTGAAGGGGGAGTTAGGGCACTGCTTGATGTCACAGATGAGAAAATACAGCATGAGTAGTCCTCTTTAAGCCATCAGCCACTGTTGTATGCCAACAAGTCTCTTGCTCATCTAGTTTTCTTCTACTTCATCCTTTCTTCACATACCTTGTTTTAAAGTAGCTGATGGGGATGGCTAATAATTTTTATGGTGGCTGCAAAAGGGAAGGAATCTCTTTTTGTAGCCCCTCTTGTTTTTCCCTCCTCTTCTCCCCTCCCAGGCAGGAGTTTGGGGAGTCTACAGCAGGGCCTGGGTGATGCGGGGTGACTTAGCCAACAGTGCAGTTCACTGGCTGGGTCCCCAAACACACTCAGCAGGTAGTGCTTTCAGAAATTAGTTATAGGCCAGTGTGCTGGGAATTGTGATGAAGATACATTTCTTGTGAGGTCATTAAAGCTTTTGATACATTCAGGAAAAAACAGCGAGAATGGAAGAAAGAGAATCAAGTCTGCATGAGTGCATCTCACAGGTGAGCACTCTTCATTTACCTTCATAGGGGTTCTATTCAAGATTACCATCATGAATAATCTTTTCTTCTTCCTTTTGTGACTCACGTGTTCTTTTTTTTTTTTTAAGATTTTATTTGAGAGAGGGAGAAGGAGACTCTCTGCTGAGCAGGGAGCCCAGTGCAGGGCTCGATCCCAGACCCTGGGATCATCACCTGAGCTGAAGGCAGACGCTTAGCCAACTGAGCCACCCAGGCGTCCCACGACGCACATGTTCTTTGGTGTATTATGAGGAAATATTGGGGTGAGAGGGAGATGAGGTGTTAACAAGCCCTATATTCTGCTTAGGAGAAACTTGGAAGAAATTACTTGACTGAATTTGTTCAATTGTTAGGAAACTCGGAATATAGAAAGATGACCCACCTTTCTCTCAGTTTAAGAACTGCTCAATCCAGAAACATTTCAGAGACCATATGGTTGGAGGACCCATCCAAGGTTTGAAACAATGTGAAAGATGGCCATGTGCTTACGGAGCAGCTGCTAGGACCATGAAATCTATATATTTTTCCCTAAGCCTTCCCATAACACTGTAGGGTGGATATTAACATTTCCATTTGATAGTGGAAGAACAGAGAGGTTAAGCAAGTAGACAAGAATTATGAAAGTTTGCAGAGTCAGGATTCGAATCCGGATCTGTCAGTCTTGCACTATACCAGGAGGTCTGCATGGAGAGAGCCTGTGCTGGAGGAGGGGCACAGATTAGCCAGGATGATTTCCTGAGAGAAGTGGAAAGGGGAGGGTTCTTACGAGGGTGAAGACATAAAGGACACTGATGTGTCTGTCTCTTTGTTGGAAAATAGCCTTCTGTGTTGTTTTGTTAAAAAATGTCGGTAGCACCAGTGTCAATCTCAAAGACAATTATAATCATCCTATTAGCAACCTTCTAGGCAACAAACAAATCCTTGTATCACCAGGGACAGATTGAAGCTATTAAACTGTAGAGATAGCAAATGCCTACACTATATGATGTTTGGAAGAAATTCTGACTTCAGAGAAATGAGTACAAAATAATGAAATGTGTTAATTTTAGAAATTGAAAACGGACCCCATAAGGAAATGATTATAATGCTTAGTGACTCCTGTTGCTGTACTCAAAATAGCGGACAGAAAAATTTAACAAGTATTGTTTGGAGGATGTTAATTTTCTACCTGGAAAACTGTTTAGCCAACATTGCCATCTGCCTTTCTTCCCCATCTCCCCTCCCCGTTGGAGGCTACTTGCCCTTGCTGAATATAAACAATTGAAGGGAAAACAGTTCTAATACAAATCCTCATTACTTTCCCTTTCACACCCCTCCCCCACGAGACTTTAAAAGTGATAATTGCTTGAAATACTGGGAGAAAGTAATTTGTATTGTTAAAGCTGCGGTGAACTTCAAACAGATCTGTATTCTGTAATGGTGACTTCTTTTTAATTATGGGGCCGGGCAGATGGGTATTCTGTGGACCTGCTGTACCTGACCCCTCACCCCATCCCAAGAGCTTGGGACCTGATGATGGAAAACTAACTTGTCTGGATTTTTAAAAATCTGTGTGCATACAACAGGAGATCATCGTTTAGAACCTCTGGGAATGTCTTGGCATTCAAGACCCTAAATGTTTGGGCTCTGTTTTCTCGATTAAGATTTACGTCAAATAAGAGGAGTAATAGCGAATGTTTACTGGCCACCGTTCTAAGCATGTCACACACATTTATTCTTGTTTACCATTTTCATAGTACTTACAGTGTGCCAAGCACTCCTCTGAGTGGTTTGCAGATGTTAACACCTGTGCTCCTCACATAGTCCTTCAAGGGTGCTCCTATTCTTCCCCATTTTCCAAAAGAGGAATCTAGGGCACGTGGAGATGGAGGGAACTTGCCGAAGTCACCTAGCTGGTAAGTGGGTAGGAGTGACGTTCAAACCCAGGCATCCCAGGCAGTCTGGCTCCAGAGTTCATGCCGAATCACCTGATTCTCCTGGAGGACAACTTGTGCCCTCTTCATTTTGGGAGATGGGTCTAGATGACGGCCTCCAGCAAGTCAGCAGCATTTAGTTTTCATCTGTTAATCATCGAAACAAATTGAGGAAGTGCTCAGGCTAAAACAGTGGATGGTCTTACAGGGAATGGATTTTTCTTTCCTCAAATTTAATTAGTTCTTCCACACAGGTGCTAACGCAAATATGCCAAAAGATGGCATGCCCACAGCAGATAAGTAGCTTCTCGAAGATTTGACAAATTTCCCTTTGTCTGCCAAGCTCCTTTGTTATCAAAACATCCCTGGGTAGAAATGTAAGTTTGTACAGATCAAAGTCTGCCGCCTCAACTGGGGACAGGAGGGACCTATTGAATTCAATACTCAGTCTGGATCCAATCCTGTATTCTTGGTTGCAGATAGAAAATGAAAAACACACATAAGTCAGCTCTAATTATTAGTAAGATCTTTACTCAGATCCTTTTAATGTAATTAAGAGGGTTAATAGGGGCATGAGTGCAGCTCCACAGGAAGGGCTTGTTTGCTTGTTTTCTGTTTATTTTTAAACCTAATATTTAATTGCTAATCCTAACCTCATGAGAGTGTACCTTATAAATAAGGAAATTGAGAAGGTAGTGATTTGTATGGGTTTCATGGGTGATCCTGTTTACCTCCTAGAAATGATCTGGTAGGATGAAGTGGGACACCTTTCCAGCCCTTGACCTCAGTTTCTCCTGACCATGTGGCTACTTGTGTTTTGCTAGAAGTGTCCCCAGTTCCAAGGCCATTGGGTATTCCTGTGTTTTGATAGGATTGATTATACACATTTAGAAGGAAAATACCCATTTTTATGCTTGTCATTGCTTTAATTTGGATAGGAAGAAAACCAGGTCCAGTAAAACATCAGTGCTGCATCTCTTAACCAGGTCAGTTGCAAGGAGAAAGGGTATACTGCGAGTGAGTCAAATCTAGAAGAAGCTGAAAGTAAGAAAGAGGTGCTATGGCAAACTGATCACAGATAAGATGATGATAAACTGAGACCTTTTAATTACCAGCACAATGTTATGGCTTGTTACCAAACTGTCATCTCTTGCAAAGCACCTGAAGGTTGATGTGGAAAATCTGAGCCATTTGGAGAGGAAACCTCAAAGTTGAAGCACACTGTTATAAAGCCACATATCAAGGTTGAGGTCCCTTGCAGCTGTACACTTTCCAGAATGACTGAAGATACGGTTGGGTCTCACTGATACGTCCCCTCTGTCTCTTGAATTCAACTGAAGAAGAGTTTCACTTCATGGCTTTCTCTGTCTTACCCACCTCTGCCCAGAGGACCTGCCCCTTTCTAGCCAGCTTGGCACTGGGGGTGTCTGGCTGTGGGTCATCAGAGTGCTGTTTTCTGAGGATATCCTGGCTCCTGTTTTAAGACCTTCATGCGGTAATTATCCCCAACGAGATATGTGCCTGTACTAGGTTTTCTGTGTCTGGTTCTCAATGGAGCAGTGGCACTGAGATGGCAGAGTGGGCTTGGGTAAGGAGTGTTGCACTCCCTGATGGGGGGCATGACGCTCAGATGTTCTCCTTTGGTGGACATAATAAAATGTTACCAAAGTGTGTGTGTGTGTGTGTGAGAGAGAGAGAGAGAGAAGATGATCATTTACTTCATAGAAACATAGGGGGGAATTGTGTAAAAAAGCCTAAAAATTTCTGTATGAGGCTGACTTCAGTGGCTACCTGAAATAAAATTCAGAGTATACAGTTTCCTTCATACTAGAAAGCCCAAGTAGCACTAAAATTTCCCTTTTTTATAGAATAAAATTTTTCTTTGATTATAAGGCTCATGCATAATATTCTTGGTAAAAATTTCGGAACATACGGAAAAGTACAAGAGACAAAAAGCACCTCCAGTCTTACAAGTTAACATTGTGGTTAACATTTCAGTGCATATCTTTACATTCTTTTCTGTTTCTACACATTATATGAAATTTCATTTTTCCCAGAACTGAGACTGCTACACCTGTGTGATCTTTTCAAAAAACCCTTTTCCCTTTCTGTGCCTGTGAACGCCGTCGTGTTTACCTGCAGAGGTCGCTGACCTCAGTCCTTCTTCCAGGCATGAGTCTGTACATTCATGCAGAATATAAAAAGGGTGAAAGACAGAGAGAGGAGGCTGTTGAAAGACCCAGTCAGCCTGTCCACTTTTATCTTAAGAGGCATGAGAAGTGTGGGGTTGGTATTTTTCATGCTTTCCATTAGGACTCCAGTTCCCGGCCCACTGGTGGGCTCTGGGTGTCACATTGTCTCCGGGGGCCTGCTGTCTGATTTCTACTTATCCCTTTGCCATTACCCATTTCTCAGCCAGTCTACTTCTGTGTGTTTCCTCTTGGCATTCACAAAAATCGAAAGAGAATAGAAATATATATAAGCTGACTTTCATCGTTGAGTGTTTTTTGATGATCATGTGATGTCACTTTTTCTTATATACTTTTTACCAATATGACTGGGCTTTGGAAAAATAATTTCTCTTTATGCAACTGATGTTTAGAACTTACCCATGATAAGAGGTAGCATTATGGGGACGTCTGGGTGGCTCAGTGGGTTAAGCCTCTGCCTTCTGCTCAGGTCATGATCCCAGGGTCCTGGGATCGAGTCCCACATCGGGCTCCTTGCTCAGTGAGGAGCGTGCTCTTCCCTCTGCCTGCCGCTCCCCCTGCTTGTGCGCTTTCTCACTTTCTCTGAGAAATAAATGAAAACTAAAAGAATAAAATAAAATAAATTAAAAAAAAAAAGGGAGATAGCAATATGGAGTCTGTAGGATGGCTAGGGACGAGAGGAAGTCGGGCCTTGGAATTGGCATGGGCTCTGCCACTTTCTAGCCCAGTAACCTCATGCAGATCGTTTTGTTAGTTGTGTGTTTTTTTTTTTTTTTTTAAGATTTTATTTATTTATTTGAGAGACAGAGAAAGTGAGAGAAAGCGTGAGAGGAGAGAAGTTTAGAGGCAGAAGCAGACTCCCTGTGGAGCTGGGAGCCCGATGTGGGACTCGATCCTGGAACTCAAGGATTATGACCTGAGCTGGAGGCAGTCTCTCAACCAACTGAGCCACCCAGGTGCCCCGTTAGTTGTGTTTTTTAATGAAACAACAACTACAAAACACACACACACACACACACACACACACACACACAAACAACCCTGGTCCATATATGAATGTGTGCCATTATCACTGTTGCGGTTGTTTTCAGCGAATGCTGGAAACCTGGCCTGTTAGCATCGCTCATCTACCTCGCTTTCCCACGCTGGTCCACTGAGGCAGCCTCATGAGGATTCTGTAGTTTAGAAGTGTCTGAGTGTTTTTCTCCTGGCCCTTCCCTTCGCCACCACACTCAGTCTGTCACCCCGTCAGCTCATTGTCCTCTGCCTCCTCTACGGCGCTCACATTGGTGACTGTTCCCTCTGTCACTGCCATCCCCCCACCCTAATTCCTGCCGCTGGACTGGGTCCTCTCCCGTCTGGTGCGGTTTGGCTTTGGACATTCCATGCTCTAGTTACTTGCATGTGTGTGTGACGTCCTTGAGTTAGATACTAAGTTCCTTGAGAACAGTGATGAGGTTTTACTTATCATTGTCCCCATTCCCCTGCTTCCTGGCCTGGCCCTGTGCCAGCAAGGGAGATGCTTACCCGGAAGTTTAATGAAGAGAACTGAACTGATTGGATTGTTTAATCTCCCTGAACAAGATTTGGGCTCACTTTTGAGCACTTCTGGTGAATCTGGTAGTAGCACTGTGTCCTAGGGGGGATCCCACTAGGGATCCCCGCACTGGATCCCAGAGCGGGCAGATCTGGAGTCTGGCTGCAAATGACCCAGTACCTAACTTCTCCGGAAGTCGCTGCCCTCATCGGACCCTGAGGGTAGTCAGACTCATGGGTCCTCAGGCTCCTTCCAGCTCTCAAATTCCACTTTAATAAACTGCTTTGCACTCGATCACTTTGAAGTGGCAATTTTCCCCCTCTTATGTGAGATAAAATGAATATTTCATCTCAAGCCCAGAAGTCATTTTGCACATATCCTATGATGGAAGACTAATGAAACCCTGATAGAGACTTTTCAAGAGATGGGATCGTTTTCACTGCTCTAGCATAAGAATTTGACCAGATCTTCTATAGCAAATGAAATAGAGGGCTTAAAAATTTCATTCATGACAGTAAAAATCATCTTTTGAAACATTATTGAAGTTCGTTTTGAAACCTGTTGGGAAAATGGAGATGTTTGGAGTAAAAACAATGTTTAAAATTCTGAGAGAGTAGCCTTTAAGCTTTTCATTCCAACCCTTGTAGTTCTCTTTAAGGAGTAGATATCACATCGAAGTGGATTCTTCACATACTTCTAAGTTTTTAAAAATTGTTGCATTTTTAAATATAGGAAAAAAATATCAAGTGCAGTAGCACTCCAAGTTAAAAATGTATAGTATTCAGGTTATTGGTGACTAAAACCTGGCTTGGTGACTGGGCCAGGAGAATGCCCTTGAGCCTTTCTGTGCTTGCCTTCCTTCAGGGTCTGCAAGGTACGCGCGCTTTAGCTCCCATGGCTCTTGACCATCTGTCCACCGGGCAGCTGAGAGCAAGCTCCCAGAAGGAGCCAGTTCCCAAAAGGTTTGCACACACCCTCGCCGTTCTCCCACAGCTTGGAGAATACCCAGAAAGGCGCATCTCCACAGTTCACAACTGTCTGTGCCCACTTTGTGGGCAGTGCCCACAAAGAATCAGACCGATGCGGTTTATGGAACAACTCCGGAGAGCACTCCTGGAAGGGGAAGGGCAGAGAAGGGCTAATGACAGCCTAGGTGCCATCACCATGAGGCCCAGGCTCTGTGTCTGTGTGGGAAAGCGCGAGGCTAGCTGCTAGTTAGGTCTTAATATGGTAATGTGGGTATCATCCCTGCCCCTAAATAAACACAGTATGTCAGGCTTTTGCTGGGGGCTCTGCTTTGGTTATATATAACCCCAAGTTTGGCCTTCTGAGATTCCCCCGTCATAGCTGCAGCTAAAATTACTAGGTTCAAAGATACAAAAGACATGCACAGTAGAATTTCACTTCAGTTGGCCTTACATGTAAAGTAAAATTAGCTCTCATTCAGTGCAAATCAGTTTTTGTGCCTTTAGTTTGTTTTTAAAAAGTAAAGGCATAATTCAGATAACATAAAATTCAACATTTAAATTGTACAGTTCAGTGGGGGTTTTTTGTATATTCACTGAGTTGTGGAACGGTCATCCATAATTCCAGAAATTTTCTATCACTTCCAAAAGAAACCCTTTACCTATTAGCAGTTAGTCCCAAATTTCCCTCTCCCATCAGGTTCTTATCTATTTTCTCTCTTTATGGATTTGCTCTATTCTGGACATTTCATATAAATGGAATCCTACAATATGTTACCCTTTTTGTCTGGTTTATTTCACTTTAGCATAGCTTTTAAGGTTCATCCGTGTTCTAGCAGGTATCAGAAATTCATTCCTTTTTGTGGCTGGATAATGTTCCATTGTAGGGATATACCACAGTTTGTTTATCCATTGATCAGTTGATAGGCATTTGGGTTGTTTTTGGCTTGGGGCTATTATGAAAAATGCTGCTGTGAACATTTGTGTGCAAGTTTTTATGTGAACACATAAATACTTTCCGTTCTCTTGGGTTTAATATTCAGGAGTGGCATTGCTAGGTCATATGATAGTTCTCTGTTTAACTTTTTGAGGAACTGAAAAGCTATTTTCCTATTTCTTTTAAATATTTTTAAAGCCCTGTTTTACCTAGTTAAAAATTTTAAAAAGAGGTAGCAGTTAAACAAAACATAGTGAAAACACAAATGAATTAGTAATAAGCTGAGGAGGAAAATTCCAGGTTTTGCTAAACAAAAGAAAATGTCTTGTTTATAATGATTTATGTTATCTGCACATTTAGATATTAAAATGGACTTAAGTAGGGTCGGAGGAAATAGAAATGACCATTATTCACATAAACTGGAAAATTAAAGGGAAAGTAAAAAATAGGTCTGTGATGAGGCCTATGATGATTTCTTTGTCCTATGGATAAGAATTCTCTAAGTGGAATGATAGCTTTACATTCCTTCTTGACATTTCATTCATCAGCTTTGCTTGGGAATCCTGAGGCTTGTGAATAATTTATTGGTTATACGATTCGTTAGCCTGTTAAGATGATTTAAAAACACGAACACAGATGACGATAGCAATGATAGCATTTGAAGAGGAAGGGAATGTTCTGGAGTGGTCTCTTGTTTGGCTGTGCATTTCTAGTTTGACATTTCTCATGCCTGCCTCTGAGACTCTGTTGGCTGCTCCAGGTCAACTTTTCAGACCAACCTCAGAGGGTGAGAAAATGGGCCACATCAAGGTTTGGTAAAAGAAAACAGGACTGAGTCCAGCCTTTTCTACTTCCTGTGTGGTGTTGGACTTTCCAGAGCTTTTGTGTCCTTACCTAAAACAAGGGGATGTTGACAATACTTTCCTTACAAGGGGTGCTGAGTTCCAAATGAGATTAGGAACATGAAAACACTTTGTGAACTAAGGTCAATTTGCTTGTTTTGTTATAGTTCAATTCTGGCTTTCCCCCCAAGACCTCAGCCTTTTCTCAGAGTGGCTTATTCATAGCTGGACCAAACTGCCAAAGCGTGTCCTCTTGGGAATAATGTACTCTGAGACCTGGAAGTGAGACTCCTGAAATAAAGCTGACTCTTCCACGTTCACTGTTATGTAGGACAATAGCTCTGGAATCACACAATTCTAGAGCCAGGGTCGCCTGGGTGGCTCAGTCAGTTAAGTGTCTGCCTTCAGCTCCGGTCATGATCCTGGGGTCCTGGGATGGAACCTCACATTGGGCTCCCTGCTCAGCAGCAAGTCTGCTTCTCTCTTTCTCTTTCTCTCAAAGAAATAAAATCTTTAAGAATTCGTAGAGCCTACCACTACTAAGGGTTAGCTTACTTTGTCAGTGGAGACTTCTGCCTGTGCAGTAAACTCTAGGCGGCTGCTGTCTTCCTGCCCTTCTGGCGGGGGAGTGCCACCTCCCTGATCACAGACTTGTCCAGTTGGGTTTGTTTCTGAAGATTAATTTCGTGTTGGAGATTCAAGGTAGATTTAGGGTGCAGGAATACCCAGCATATCCAGGCTTTGCTGCAGAAAGGAAGAAGCCCTTAATGGAATTTTGGCAGTATGCGAACCACCACCTCACCTGCGGGTTCTGTCCTGAGATCATGATTAGCACAGCCTTACAGGTGCTTGAACTGGGAGAAAGGTTTAATGACAACTTAAATGCTCCTGCTTTCTATTATATGTCTGTCCTGTAAGCTTTATTGGTGTTCCTTGACAATGCCAGTCCACGCTGCCGTTGAGTCTGTGCCCCGTCAGCAGTGTGGCAGCCTTCCATCTTTAAAGTGACTTTCAAATGTTCAGGTAAATAAGTCGTCTCTCACTGTACGCAGTTCTTTTTTTGTTCTGTTTTCTTTTGTTTTTTGCCTTGCTAACTTTCTTTTTCTGTAGCTGCTACTAGAAAAGTCATAAGTACAGGATATTACACTATTGGAATTCAAAGCTTTAGACCCCTTTGGGATCACAGGGTCATCCCTGCTGGAAAGGGCATTGAGTATATTGAGGCCCACATGTTTACCATTTGTTGATGGCGGGAATCCAACCCTCAAAGTCACATTCACGTTGTTATACCCTCGGTTCTAGCCTACCCACTCCTCTTTCTTGCGTTTACCTTTCTCCCTACCTCTTGTGTTTGTGGATCATCTGGGGTGCTTCTCGGCCCCCCAGGAGATACATTTCCATTTTCTGTGTTGTCTTACCCAGCCAGTTATGCCTTCATCTACCTTCACTCAAACATCATTAAAATACTGGTATTCAGATGGAGTAGGGGATACATATTAAAGAGGTGAATTAAAATATCCTCCATGAGGCGCCTGGGTGGCTCAGTTGGTTAACCGTCTACCTTCAGCTCAGATCATGATCTCTGGGTCCTGGGATCCAGAACCGCTTTTGGCTTCCTGCTCAGCAGGGAGTCTGCTTCTCTCTCTCTCTCTCTCTCTCTCTCTCTCTCTCTCTCTCTCCTTCTACCTTTACTGCTCCCAGCTGCTTGTTCTCTCTCTCTCAAATTCATAAAATCTTTAAAAAATATATATTATCCAGGCATTTAGATGGACCATATAAAAACATTCTTAGGTGAAGACATCATCTTAGGAGGGCTACAAGTAGAGGCTACAAATCAGTAGTGAAACAGTAATTGTGAGAGGATGCTTTGAGGCCATTACTGTTTCAGCAAATTTTGTCAAAGTTAGCTTTATTTGGTTTTCACCAAACTTTTATATTGTTGATTCAGGTAATAACTTTCTCAGTGTAGGAAATGAGTGTAATGACTTTGTTTTTCTAAAGTGGAATTCGTATGGTGTTTACATGATGTTTTACTATTTGCAAAGTGTTTTTCTATGCATGATCTCATCTGATCTTTACACAAACTTAGCAAGGGAAATATTAGCCTCATTTAATAAGGAATCTGAAACGTAGAAGGGGTAAGTCATTTGCCTAAGTTCACACAGCAAATAGCAGGTAGGACCAGGAATAGTAAGTAGCTAGGTCTTCTGACTTCAAATCCAATATGCTATTATTTTTGCCCAAGAACTGGCCCCGACTGACAACCTTGGTATCAAAACCTGGGCAAACGGATTGTTGAAGCAAAAAGTTGAGTGTCTTAAAAGATCTTCTTTAGCCCTTAAATTATTTTTGCTTCTTTATATTCTCCCTAAAATTCATAATTATTTTTAGATATCCCTGCAAGAATTTTTTACATGTCCTGAATGGATGTGCTGCAAGGATGACAGCCTCTCATCTCCTTTTTTAGTTTTTAGTCCCATGCCTGATTCTGTGCAGACCTGAGTCTATGCGGATGGCCTGGATAATTGCACTCTGATATACCACCCTCATGTCGAAAGCTGCATTCTTTGATGCATATATGGCATAGTTTCAATTATTTCCTTTTTTGCATAAGATTCATTTGTTAGAACTGTAAAAGATAATTACATTAAGCATTTTTACATTTTTTTTTAATACATTAGTTATTTCCTTGAGAAGAAAGGGGGAAATACCCATGAATCTTCTGCAAGTCTCTTCTCATTTCTGTGCAGTGGGGCTCCTTCGATCTAGTGACTCAGCCCTTGTGTTGTTGAGGCCCAGATGGAACCAGGCAGAGTAATTAATAACCACAGGACGGCCACACATTCCTCTGGTGTTAACAGGACCTGGGAGCATGGATCAGGTCATTCTAGACCCTGTCAGATGATGATATTTGAAATTTCTTATCCTGGAATGGTTTCAGACAAAGATCAAAATTATGTTCCTGTTGCTTGTCAAAGAGAAATAAAGGAAGAAAAGTTTATTTCACCCAGTAAGTTAGGAAGGGTTTCAGTGTTTGCTAGAGATTTGCTGTTACATGGTTAACAACCAGCTTCAGGGGAAGTGACACTGACTTTTCACATTTGCCAATTTCCATGGTGTAAATAATCACACCTCGGCCAGTCCCTAGCTGGCCTGTTAATATGCTGGGACCAGCATATTAACAGGCTCCCCCAATTCCTGAAAATGTAGCGATTCACTCTAGAGAGCTAGTACAAGCCAGCTCCAACATAAATTAAAGGCAACCTAGGTTGCTCTTAGGAAGGATTTATAGATGAGGCTTTCAGTATCTGCCTTGAGTTCATCAGCATGTCCTCCCTTCCCCAAAAAGAGGCAAAAAAAAAAAAAAAAAAAAAAATTCAGGGAGGAAATTTCCTCTTCACAATAAATGGTACAAAATAGAGTTTATCTTTGATTTTATGTTTGCAGAAGTATCCTTTTTCACCAGCAGAAAACAGCTATTTCCATCTTTGGGCTGCTATGATTCCTCTGTTGCTATAGAACGCTTCTCTTTCATAATATATAAGTAGAACTGAGAGTCTTTGAAAAGGGCTCTACATTTTGCTTCCTCTCTTTATACCATTGAAGCGGAAGTTTTCAAGGAAGGTTTTCTATTCTAGTTTGACCTTCTTGGGGGCTTTAAAGATGAATCAGAATGTGCAAAATTACATAAAACCTAATTTGTGTGATCTACTGTATTTGTCATTTAAGTTTTCTGCCTCAACTCATTTCAGGATTTTGTGTTTAAATCCAAAACAAGAGGTTCTTTTTCCTTGACTCATACAAGTATATCCTATGAATAGTGATGTCTACGGCATCATTTTCACTCAAGATAAGCTGGGTTTTTTTTTTTTTTTGCTTCAGGCAGTATACTCTGATGTGAGTTGGAAAAGATGGTTACCCATCAAGGAATGAGTCGATCATTACCTTGTAATGAGTCTGAAAACGCGTATTAGGTGTTTTTAACAGTGATCTGAGCTTGCCTGACAAGCCGAAGAAGTTACATATAACTGCTGTGCAATAAAACCATGCATTCAGAAGACTCACTCTAACCTACGAAAGATAGATATCATTTAGTAATTTTTGCCATACCATTATATGAAATGTTAGAGTTTTATGCGACTTATTGTGTAAATATTTGGTTTTAAACTTCACTTGGCCCTGAGTGTGGGATATTGAAATCTAATGTTTGCCAGCTCCGCCACTAAACTTTTCTGATTTTCAGTTTCCTTATCTATAAGCTTCCTTTTCCAGAAGGAACTTTTCTCGGTAAATATGCCTACTTTGTTGTTGTTGTTTAAGTCAAGTTGGAGTATAGTAGGGAAAAGGGCCATCTTAGGTAAAGATTTTCAAACGGTAAAGCAGACCCACCTTATAGAAATATAATGGGAGTCACAAATGCAACTGATACATATAATTTTAAATTTTCTAGTAGCCACATGAAAAAAGTAAAGAGAAAGAGGTAAAATTAATTTTACCTTTAATGCTCTACAGACCAAATGGTATTTCAACCGGTAGTCAGTATTAAAAAAAAAAATGCTGAGATTTTTTTACATTCTTTCACGTTGTTTGAAATTCAGTGTGTATTTCACACATACAGCAGTTACAGCCGTATTTCAAGGGCTCAAAAGCTGATGACTAATGGCTATTGGATTGGACAGCCCAGCTCTTTGGACTAGCTTAGTGCTTATATCACAGTGCAAATACCATATTTATACAGTCATAGAAAATGGCTTGAATTTCCTAATCAACTTTAGCTCAGAGTTTTAATGTTAGTAGCTGAATGCAAAATAATTTGTTCATTATATTTTTCTTTTCATTTCTGAAAGACTCTTAAATAAAATCTGTAGGAAAATGAGGATCCCCACAGACATAAATGTTACTCCTTTCACTTTTTAGAACAACCAGTTTTTTGTTTTAGTTTTTTTAGAGAGAGTGTGAGCGGGAGGTGGGGGGTGGGGTGGGTAGGGAGAGAATCCCAAGCAGACACCATGCCCAGTGCAGAGACCCATGTAGGGCTGGATTCCACGACCCTAAGATCAAGATCTGAGCCAAAACCAAGAGTTGGACAGTCAACTGACTGAACCACCCATGAGCCTCTAAAACACCCAGTTTTATGCAGAGAATCTTTTTCACTTACAACAGTTATTAAAAAGAGTGGAAGCTTGCTGGGACAAAATTGGCACGGAAGCCTTCTTATTATGGTTTTGTAAATGCTTCTTCACGCCTGATCTTAAAAGTCAATTTTATTGGGGCGCCTGGGTGGCTCAGTGGGTTAAGCTTCTGTCTTCGGCTCAGGTCATGATCTCGGGGTCCTGGGATCGAGTCCCGCATCAGGCTCTCTGCTCAGCGGGGAGCCTGCTTCCGCCTCTCTCTCTGCCTGCCTCTCTGCCTACTTGTGATCTCTCTCTCTCTGTCAAATAAATAAATAAAATCTTTTTAAAAAATCAGTTTTATTTAAAATAAGGCAGATTCTTTGCAGTTACTTAAGTGTGAAAGATGCCTTTCCAAAATGAAATTACTAGGTTTAAGTCTGTTGCCTTTGCCCTGCAGAATTGTGCACCATGCATTTGCAGTCTGAACATACAAGCTCATCCACACTCCCCTTCTGGGTAGCTGTGGGACCTCCCTGATCTTGACCCCATGCAGGCTCCAGTCACCCTCCCACTCCAAGGGGAGAGCTACATTCATCCAGTTTCTTAGGCCATTGAACATCCTGAGTGCCGTGGGGAGATCTCCCAGCCCTCTGAAACTGGATGACAGAGAGGTGCTGCTGTGGCGGCCACGGGAAGACTTGTGTTCCCTTCAAGCATGCCATCCCTGGGCAGTGGGTTGAGAGAGCCTTTTATTACCAACATGTGCCCAGACCGGCACCAGGAAATCTGATGGAATCTTTTTAGGAATAATGGCCGATAAGGTCCAGAGGAGAATGTCTGGGCATTCATTCAGCCCAGAGCGGTGGACCCCCTCTCTTGTTCTGGAGCTCCTGGGGAGACCTCATCCCGTCCTTTTCTGTTGCCCATTGTCAGCACACAGCCTCGTCACTGGGCTCCAGAGGGAGATGGAGCCTGCCGCCTCTGCTCGCAGCTCCTCGAGGCTAGATGGAGAAGGCTCTTGCTGCTGACCTCTCTCCCAGCTGCGCTGACTTGTTTATCATCGATTATTTTCCAGTGACTTACACAAATACTACTTTGGACAAGCTGATTAAAATCCAGCTTATTAGTAATAATATTATGCAGTGATTGCTAAAGCTCTTCTCTCTTGGAAAATGGCAGCCAAATCTAGAGTCCATAGGCCTTGTCCTCCCCTATGCATACTGCGACCCCCTGCCATAATCCACTGATGTGTGATTGTATTTGTGTATAAAAACATTTCTACGCAGCTTTCCTCAGATCAGTGTCTGTGATCCAGAAAATATTAGGAACATTGGAATCTTGCCCTATGCCATGTCCTCCCGCTGTGAAATTTTACCTACGTGGGGCCCTGGGTGACAACAGTCAGTTAAACCTCCGACTCTTGGTTTCGGCTGGGGTCGTGATCTCAGGGTTGTGAGATCGAGCCCTGCTTTGGGCTCGGTGCTCAGCGGGGAGTCTGCTTGAGACCCTCTGCTCCTCCTCCTCCCATTTTCTTTCTCTCTTTCTTTCTCTCTCAAAATAAATGAATCTTAAAAAAATTTTTTTACATACGTGCGTGCACCACATAAAACCTACACTTGGACAGCTAGTAGTGTAGGTGGGTCCATCCCCCTCCTTATCCTGCCTCCTTAGTGTCTAGTGATCCTTTCTTTCACTTAGGCCTTTATTTGACTTCTGAATTTGCCACTGTATGGCCTTATTTTTAATATTTCACCACTAGCACGGTGAATCTCACACCTATTTTGTTCTTTGGTTTGTTTGTTGATCTTGAATCGCTCCAGTTCTTTCTCTTCATTTTCAAAGGACTATCTTAACATGGACAAAGGAAGTCTTTAACACAAAAAATAAATGCATGGATTCAGGGGATTAGAGATGTCGTAAAGGTAGGCTATCAATCAAATAATAGGACGTGATTTACATAATTAGAAGTCCTTTTCCCTTTTATTCTCATCTTCTCTCAGCTTCCAGCCTCAACCCCAGTCCCTCTATCTTGCGACTCCAGTTACTGAAAAGTGTAAGTCCCCTTTTGGCTCCCAGAATGAATTATTCCCTTTTGGTACCATTCTTTGTAGCCATTCAGCTTTTTGGGATAAAACAACTCTGTATTTGATCCACATTCAACCATCACAGGCTAGCTGGGTGACCTGGGGCAAAACTTAGCCTGTCTGAGCCTTGGTTTGTGTCCTCACTTGAAAATGGGGAAATAAATTGGAGCACAAGTGTAAAAACATCGCTCACGATTTCTAGAATATAGTAAGTACTCAGTGCACGTCCCTTCTCTTGTTCTTCTCACTCAAGCATCCAGGTTTCACCTGTTGCAACCTATACTTTCTCTCTTTTTAATGATCTTTCCTTGATTTATTTCACTTCTACCATGTTTGTTTCATTCAGCTTTTAGTGCATTATAAATGATTAATGGTAAAACAATTATATGACTCTTTAGTCACCCTAAAGGGTGAGATAATTAAGTTAAAATAAAGCTATATAACCTTGTAACAGAAGAGGTAAATTTAAATATAAAGGCATTTTTCTAAAAGTTTTCTTAGAAGGTAAATGATTGGCCAAAATCTGACCTGTTGATGATAGAGAGAAAACCAAATAAATCTCTTTTAAATTTCTTCAAAATAAATTTATTTACACCCTCAACCCTGTTTAGTGATTGCCCTTTTCCATTTCTTAAGCCGCGACCCTGTAGTTAATGCACAACTTTCCTTGCACATAGTTCTCTCTCATTTCCCTGCTGTTAGGAGGAGGAAAGGAGAGGGTGTGCTAATCCTAACTCTTGTCCCTTCCCTGCTGAACCACAGCGCCTGTCAATTCTACTATGTGTGAGTAACATACTCTTGACACTGTGTCTCCTGGATTAAAAAAAAGAAAGAAAGAAAAACACAAAACTAACTGAACCTCAGAACTTGGCAGTGTAATCAGAATAGCTATAACACCAGATACTGTTTGTAAAGGCCCTTCCATCTTTATCTGCTGAAGATTGATTGGAGATAATGTTTTGTAAACAAGAAGAAAAATGAGGTTAAATGGGTTATCTTTGTCTTAACGGATGACCCAGGCCTGGCAGCACCCTGAGCTTATCCTAGCTGCCCCTTCAGCCTCTCCCCCTCTCACTGGCCACTTGAGGAAAGAGAGATTGCGAGATAGGCCCGACGTGGTCACATGAGCCCTTAAAGAGCAGGAAGGTTTCTCCACTGCATAGAAGAGGAAGTCAGAGATTCAAAACAAGAAACATTTGGGGCTCCCGGGCGGCTCGGTCGGTTAAGCCTCTGCCTTTGGCTCAGGTCATGATCCCAGGGTCCTGGGATCGAGTCCTTCCTCGGTGTCCTTGTTCAGCAGGAGGCCTGCTTCTCTCTCTGCCTCTGCTTCTTCCCTTGCTTATTTCTCTCTCTCCCTCTCTCTGACAAATAAATAAATAAAACCTTTTAAAAAAGAAAGAAAGGAAAAAAGGAAGGAACGAGAAAGGAAGGAGAGAGAAAGAAAGAAAAGAAAGAAAGGAAGAGAAAAGAGAAAAAAGAAAAACATTTGATGCACCATTGCTGGCTTGAAGTTGGAGGGAGTACTGGCCAGGGAATGTGAGTGGTGGTCCCCACCTGACGACTAGCAAGGAAATGAGGACAACCAGAAGGAACTGAAGTCTACTACACACAAGAGTGAGCTTGCAGAGCCCGCAGACAGGAGTTCAGCCTAGCCTGAACGATGATTGCCTGAGCCGAGAACCCAGTCGCACCATTCTGGAACCCTGCCCCGCGGAAGCTGTGAGAGAAGAAATTGCAGTAGGTCACGCTGCTGATAACTTGGTGGTAATTTTTTATGCAGCAATAGGAAATGCAAGGATCCATCCCTGTTTAAAATGTAAGGGTATGAATTCTTTCTTGAAAGGAGTTGGCTTCTTAGTGTTGAAATGCCTCATTCAGACAATTAGTTCCAGGAAGTAGATATTGACTGTCTCCGCTTTGCTGGGACCTGCACTAGATGCTGGGGATAAGTCACCGAGGTATGGCCTCCAGTGAGAGAAAACAAATGCACAACAGTGACACCACAGGGTGATAAATACATAGAGTCAGGTCCCCGGGGGGCCGTACGTAGAGTGTGGACAATTGACTGCGTGGAACTGAGGCACTTGAAGAAGGCTTCTTAGCATCAAAGGGTGCAAATCCGTATTCTCGGCTACTGTAGATCTAGAATCCCTTTGAAGACAGTAATTCAAACTTGATGAAAGAGCCCAAGTCTGGGGTTCTATACTGACTACAATTAAGGGAGTCAAAGGAGTTTAAAAACTTCTAAATACCATTTAAAAGGATGTGACATACCTTATTTTTGTTTGCTTTTCAAATCTCTCTTGATATGGTACATTTAGAATACTAGCGAATAGGAGGGAAAAAATGATAGCTTAGTATGTCACAAAAACATT
The DNA here is from genome assembly GCA_028533885.1 of Nasua narica. NCBI lineage: Eukaryota > Metazoa > Chordata > Mammalia > Carnivora > Procyonidae > Nasua > Nasua narica. The sequence continues at coordinate 80,015,368 of CM052800.1, read as the reverse complement.
CTGTATTTATAACCCATAAATCAATCGCTCTCTGAATTCAGCTTAATTGAAATAATACTCTTCACTTTATTAGCCTCCATTGTCTACAATCAACAACTATTTCCGTAGTATTCTTCACTGTGGGCAGCAGTTCTCAAAGGGTAGTCTGCAGGCCCTTGGGGCTTCCTGAGATAGTTTGACACATAAGCACTGACACATTATTTGTCTTTTCCACTGTGTTGACATTTGCACTGACGGTGCAGAAGCGATGGCGGGTAACACTAGTACTTGTAACCATTGAATCCTGTATCACAACGCCCTCCCATGGGGGAAAAAATGACAGTGTCACCTAAGACTATCCTGATGAAGCAGTAAAAATTATGGATTTTATTAAATCTTGACCCTTGACTACACATACCTGACACACTATGGTTCTTCCGACTTTGGTATTTGGCAGGTATTTTCTCACAAATGAGGCAAGTGAGTCTCTCTTTAGTGAAAATAATTGACTGTTTGTTGCCAGTGATAGAATTTGAGCTTTGGAGCAAGAATTAGAATTTTAGAAAACTTGTATTCACTACCGTGGGCCAGATAGCTTCCCAAATCCTTAAAGCTTTTCTAATGAGATCGGTGATGATACTAATGAATGTGATTTTTATATTATATAACAAAATATGTCAACTCAGTTAACCAGTATTTTCCAAACAACCAATGAGTGATGTTGCAAAATCATGCATGGTTAAATTCAAAATTCGAGCTAGATAAGTGATTTTAATGTAGGAGTTGGAAAAGTATCTTGATACGGTTTTTGACTCTACACTGCAACTAGCCTCTTTTTTAAAAAAAAAAAAGATTTTATTTTTTAATAATCTTTATATCCAGCATGGGGCTCAAACTTATAACCCCAAGATCAAGGATCACCTTTCCACCAACTAAGCCAGCCAAGAGCCCCAACATTGCAACTAGCTTTTAGGAAATTACCGCTTATCAAGTTTTGGTATAGTATCAAAGAAGTTCCATAATAATCTGAAAAAATTACTAAAATAATCCTCCCCTTTCAACAACACATCAGTGTGAGGTTGGATTTTCTTCATGTACTTGAAACAAAATAACATAACAGAATGGAGATGTGAATGCAAAAGCAGATAAAAGAATCCAATTGTCTTCTGTTAAACCGAACACTAAAGATATTTGCAAAAAAATGTAAAACAATGCCACCCCTACTTTTTATTTTTTTTTAAAGATTTTATCTATTTATTTGACAGAGAGAGAGAGACAATGAGAGAGGGAACACAAGCAGGGGGAGTGGGAGTGGGAGAAGCAGGTTCCCCGTCAAGCAGGGAGCCCGATGTGAGGTTCAATCCCAGGACCCTGAGATCATGACCTGAGAAAAGGCAGATACTCAACAACTGAGCCACTCAGGTGCCCCTAATTATTTTTATTTGGAAAATGGTCACTTTTCATACGAGTGCTTTTTATGTTAACATGCAACAAACATAGGTTTGTTGTTTTTAAATGAATTCATAAATACTTATAAATTTCTCATTTTAATTTCTAATGTGATAAGTATAGATAAACCCACACAAACAAAAACTCAGTCGGATCCTAAGTGATTTTTAAGAGTGTTAAGTGCCCTGAAAGCGAAAAGTTTGAGAACTCCTGCTGTAAAAGATTTTTCAAAGGAATGAACTAAGATTGTATTGTCTAGTAAATCATACTCTGAAAGGGGAAACAAGGCAAGTACATAGAAAACCTGTGTGGACATGTATGTCACAACAAGGTCCAAGCCAGTCTAAACTCTGAAGTTCCTGGGTCGTAGAGGTGAGCATTTTGCACCTTTGGGAGCCAGAGTAGTTCATTTATTGGGCCCCTTTTTCCTTTCTTCTTTCCTTTATCCGTTCTACAGATATTTACCGAACATATATTCCAGGATCTGATGTTTTATTCACATCGTTCACTAATCCTCACCTTAATTCTGTGAGGTATTATTTCCACCCATTTTACTCTGTGAGGGAACTGAGTTTCTGGATAATGAAGTTAGTTACCCAAGCATGGCAACTAAGTGGATATGAATGTTCGGGATCTGAACCCTGCGCCTCCACTGCCCGTGTACTTGAATGTTAAGCTGTAGAGTTCTCATCTCTCCCACTTGGAAAGCAGAGGACGTCAGAATGGCCCGCTTGTGGGTCCTTAGGATACGAGCTGTGGACTTGAGAGTTACCGCCTCGGGCTCCAGTCCTATCTCTGCTACTTGACATCTTCTGTGATCTTGTACAGATTACCTCCCCTCTCAGAAGCTCAGTTTTCTTCTCGGTAAAACAGAAATTATAACGAATGACTTCGGGGAGATTTCAGGATTGCATGATGGAATGTGTGGAAATCCTCCCTGTAAGGAGAACTAGGAAAACAGCGAAGCCCTGCTCGTGACATCCGGGTTCCCCCCAGGGGCAGCAGCACCTGTCCGGATGCTTCAGTGCGGTGGGGCCCATGGCAAGGCCACACTCCCCTGGCAGAGCGGTTTGGAGCAGGGGTGGAGAGAGGAGCTGAGGAGGGAGCAGGGTGGAGCAGGAGGAGCAGGGACTTGGGTGTCAAATGAATGCCAGCACAAGTCCTTTCTCGGCTAATTATTACTTAGCCCTCTGTCTGAAAGAACTCTGCCTTCTCAGCCATAAATACAGAGGTGATGCTGCCCACGTATGTGGGCGAGTGCCAGAGAATATAAAAGCATGGCCATAATGATTAGCACTTACTGGGCGTCTAATCTGTATTAATTCCTTTCCCTAGGACATGTTGCTTCTGCTCTTAGGAGAACATTCTGGGTGTCCAATAGAGACCATCCCTTTGCTTCCAGACTTAGGCTCGGAATATTTGTCCGGCAAACCTTAGGATCTTATCGGTTCCTGCTCAAGAAGTCTTCAGAGCCTAGGCGCTAATTGTTATCTTAAAAAGCGGCTACCTCACAGCCAGTAGTGGTCTCCGATCTGAAGGCCACATCAGGCCAGAATCGGGTATTTAGCTTTGGTGGATCTTAGGAGATTGCCAGTACAAAATATTACTTTTGAGGTCGAGTTGGTACAAGAACCATTGTGTCTTTTTGGAGTAAATTAAATCTGCTCCTCTTTGTGGGAAGGCTTGAGAAGCTCAGATTCTCAGAAGAAGAGGGGAAGACACAATATAAAATTACACGGCTTCTCTTTCATGAGTACCAGATTTCCTAAGAGTTTAATAAAAAGTAAAATGGCACCATAAAAATTGAGGCCAGATGAAATTCCTCATCTCAGTAAGTTGGTGGAGTGTTAATATTCCCTGGATTTGGTTATTACTAGGAGGATTATTGATAAAACGCACAGTCAGTCGAAATGGCACTCAGGGCCTTTATGCACAGCTGGACCCCGCACTGCGGGTTGAGTTGAAATCTGGAGCTGTGCGGGGTGGGATCTAGCTACCAGACCAGCAGGTTTCTCCCTCAGCTAGTGCACTTACCAGCAAGCCCATGGCCTGAGCCAGGAGGGCGCTGAACCACTTTTTAGTCCTTCCCAGAACCACATCCTTGGAGGCCGACAGCATTCATGACAGGCGGGGTTCCTGCCAGTGGTGAGTGGGTCATTTCTGGGAATGCCGCTTTGGGGGTGGCTCTCAGGATCCCTAAGTGGCACCCACTTCGTGTCCACAGGAGGTGTGGGTTTTATTGGCTGTGATGCCAAAGAGGTCCTTACCTGCAGGGACCAGCCTGGGTGGCAGCCAAGCTAGCCTCCTTGGAATGTTTTCCAGTCCCGGAGAGAAAGGCATCAGTGGAGCCTCTGTAGCTCTAACCACTTCTGCTGAGGTGCCTCTTTGTCTGATGTGATCCCTTGCCTGGGACAGAGACCACACGGTCATTTCATCTCTGTCACATACTGTCAGGTGCGGCCCAGATGGCCAGCTCCGTGGCCCAGACTTTATGAACTCGGCCCTTGGTGTGCTGGAAACGAACGTGGTCTCCAGAGCCAGACCTTTCTGCCTCCGAACCCTGCTTGGCCACCTAACCACCTCTGTGCCTTCGGGGAGGTTCCCTGACTTTTCCATGCCTCAGTGTCCTCATCTAAAAAGGACACTAGTAGTACCTGCCTCAGAGGTACTATAAAATGCTTAGCACACACTAAGCACTTGGTAAATGTTAGTTGCTGTAATTATTATGTGCTATGTGGGTAGGATGGCCTGATGATTTTTCAAGCTTGGGAAAAGATTGCAGGCTTCCTACTGAACAGCCATGTGTGGGTGCTGAGTGTAGGTGAGAGGGTGGCCTCTGGCATCCCCTCCCCCCTTATATTTTCTCTCCCTTTTCGAGTACCTGCCCTTTCCATCCTTCTTACTTTTCCTTGGCTCACCTGCCTGAGATTGAAGAATATATAGTTGGGAGAAGAACATCCGTGGCCTGGCTCACTTACTGCCATGTGGGCTCAGGTAAGTTTCTGAACCTCCCTGAGCAGCAGTGGAGGGTTTGGGATGTCTCAAAGCTGCCAGGTAGCTCATAAAAGGGGAATTCTAGCAGGTGCTGTTACCCTGGGGTAACGAAACAAGGGACACGCATTGGGGATTGCTCATGATTCTCCACGGAAAGCTAGGACTTCACTATAAATGTACCTGTATACCAATGACTGCACCTGTGAATGTACTCGACTGGATGTATGAATGAAAAAAAGAATCAGTGTGATTTTTACCCTTCCTCTGTCCCTCACGGGGCGATGTGTAGTAGGGAAAGCACGACAATGGGAGTCAGGAGATTTGGGTTCTGTTAAGTGAGATACTGGGTGTCCAGGAGCTGACACAGAGTAGGAGCCAAAAAGATGGTATTTCTTTCCTATTTGATTCCACCGTATCGTGTCACTGCCAGGGGCTTTCATTCCCATTTTATTCACGGTGACCCTGTATCACTGGAGTTGTGTCATGAGCAAGGCCGTGTTACTAGCAGTGCTGACCGTCACGGCTCAGTCGTCCATTTCCTGGTGGCCTCTGTTTCTCAGCTTCCTGTCTTAGGAAATAAGAATCTTAAATTAAATGAGATTTCGGTTTCTTAGAGCTTTAATGGGATATGAAAGCATATAATTAGATATACACGGTCTCTCTTATCAACCAGTTCCTTTTCTTCGTAGTACTTGATGCCATCTTTTTGTTTTGGTGTTTGTTTTTCCACATACTTACTCTTCGTCTCCAATGCCCCCATCCCAGTTCCAGGCCCCTAGAAAGGAAACTGCATGAGAATAGGGACCTTGTCTGTTTGGGCCTCCAGTGCTGGAAGAGTGCTTGGCACGTTTTCGATTTCGATGTTTAGTAAATATACGCGTATGGCCTCATACACAGGTATAATCGTGCATTATAGTATAATTACATAAATTTGTCATGTGGTGGACGAATTTTGACCAGGTAGTCAGTCAGCTGGTTTTCTTCCCCTCCCCTGCTCCCCACCACCACATATACCACACTGTTATTTGGAGATTAAAGGACTAGCATTAAGAATGGTTACATTGTCTGTCATAAAAATTGCTACATGAAGTAGCAGTGCCTGGGTTCTTGCCTTGTGAGCGCATATAATCTCAAAGGACAGTAACTCCGGATGTCAGAGGAAGCCCACAGTTTAGTGGGCTGCGGCCACTGGGCCACGTGACCGGGATGGCGACGTGTGTGTGGCACAGGGCTGGGTACGTTTATAAGCATAGAGGAGGTGGTCGGCAGGAGGCAAAATAGAAACCTCAGAACTGTGCGCACACATATTATTGAGATTTCATATTGCTTTTATTATTTGGCCACAAAAATGGACATAATCCTTGTTGGCTTTAGCACACCTACTAGTACTGCTTTCAGTATCCATCTTGCAAAATATAAGACAAGGCCAGAGCTTAAATTAAAATCCTCAGCTTCTTATCTCCTTCCCACAGGAAAGCAAATCTGTGTTGAAAACCGTAAAATTAAGAGGAGAGCAAGGATAGCATAATTTAGCAAAAATTCATGGTACCAGATTCTGAGCTATATGACTGGAGGGATAGGTCAGACATTAAGAAGATGCCGCCTGCTAATGCAGGTTCCTTAAGGTGGTGCTCTGGAAATAAGAAAGGCATGCAAAATATATATATACACATTTCCAGAAGGTTTCTGCAATGCTTACTTTTTAGAAGCACTCTAAGAAAATACCTTTGTAGATTGCTTGGCAATTAGGCTTCTTGTGAGACTTCTGAAATGAAACTCAAAGCAATTTAGTGGAGTTGAAATATATTCATCTTAGCATCTGGGTGTTGAGATTTTTGTTTCCATTTTAAAAAGGGTTTGTAATAATACCCTCCTATCCCTGCACCCACCCCCACCTCCTCTAACATTCTAAATTCCTTGTATTTAAGACGCTCATTCCCTGTGTTTGGCAAACTGCATCATTAACACTTGAAAAGCACTGAAACATTTTTTTAAGCTTTTACACATTTATATGCATAGATGTCTGTGCTGAGGTATATAGAGAAAAGGCATGGGGCTTTGATAATGGTGCTCTATTTAATAAATGCCCAGGGCTATATGAGTTGTGCAAGTTCTGCCATTAGAGACAAGCTGATCATTATAAAACAGGGAAAATCTAGTATGGAAATTATATCATTGTTTAAAAAATGGTGATTTTTTTCCCCTTCCTTTTTTTTTTTAAATAAGTTTTTTGGGGTAGAGGTTGTAATGATAGGGTATTGAGAATTAGTATTACTAGCTGTAAAGAGAAGTTAGTGTTACTAGGATAATTGTTCCTAATTTTCCTGAGGGTAGTCGTCCTACCCATTAGAGCAACATAGTTTTTATATCTAATTTGTAAAGAAAAAAAAAACATCGAATTTAAATTAGCATGTATGTCATAGGTGCCACCACCATCCACAACAAGCATGTTACAGGGCCCTCTACCATTCAGATACGGACCTACATTTTAAGCAGTTTATATTGTGCAGATGTCAGGTACTTCCTCAATTGTTTTTTTAAAAAATACTGATACTTGCTTCTGGAGAAACAGATTTGACAAGCATTTTAGATTATAGCACAGTAAAAATCTTACTAATTCAAACTAATTATGGGGAAGGCATGTCTGAACTAGTTAATTAGTGAATATTCAAAATTCATTGTATTTTATTCCTCTTAAATTCACAAGTTACTTATTATATAGTGTTTGTAAATAGAGATCTGGGACTGCTGTAATTAGATGAGTTTAAAATCAGATATATATTTTGCATGTATATAATTGTGTTAAATTTACTTTCGTTTTGGGGGGAGAGGGTATAGAATTTATAAAAAACAATTTTCCTAATCAGGTTAAACTGCCCGAGTCTTGTTTACATTACGTGATTTGCTTAGCAACCACTTTTAGGGGCTAGAGGGGAGAAAAAAATTCAACTTTAACCAAATAGATCCCAGATTTCAAATTGATAAAGTCTAAAAAATAACCTGAACCTTTAAAAGTATTATTGTTATGTAATTTTAGACTTCCAGATTCAATAATAAAATTTGTTTTTAAACTAATATAAGACATATAAAATGTCAAAGTATATAAAATGTTAACAATTTAAAGTGTTCTTACAAACCATATTTCATATTATGCAGTTAAACTCAAGATTAGAAATTCCCTTTTATCAGTTAAGACTTCTAGAAACTAGAGAACCTGAAGATGAACTAAGCGCTAAAGCATAATGGACAGCCATTTTTGATTGACAAAGCTATACAACATGAAAAAAAAAATGCCGTAACGTGGTTCTTAAAGATGCGCAACTATAGAATTACAAATGCTGTAAACTAAGGGGATATCAGTACAGCAAATTTATCTTTACTGGGTTGTTAAAAAATTTGATCTTCAAATTGGTAATATTTATTCATTCCTTCATTGAACAGTTGAGTGCTTTTTCATTGCTAGACATATGTAATGAATAAAAAGAGCTTATAAAATATTTGTAACTTTTGCTCCAGTAACTCCTGGTTGAACATAACCTAAGGAGGTAATCCAAAAGGGAGTATAAATATGTGCATACAGAAATTCATGTCATATGAAATAGTAGTAATCAACCTAAATCTCCAAAGGACACTAATTAAATAACTGATAATCTCTTGATGGGATATTCATGTACTTGAGGAGTATTTAACATGGAAAATTTCTGAAAATGTAATGAGGACAGCAGAGGAGTTCAGTTATCCAGGTTTAGAGACGATTCTTGGGTTATGCTGATGTCCCGTTACTGCTACTGTGTGACTCTTTCTTTGAGAGAGGAGACAGGCCCTGGGTGTTCCTATTAACCATTGACCTTGTGGTTACTTTGCAGTCAAATAAGGTGCCCGTGGTGCAGCCATCACACGCGGTCCATCCTCTCACCCCCCTCATCACGTACAGCGACGAGCACTTTTCTCCAGGATCACACCCCTCACACCTCCCATCAGATGTCAACTCCAAACAAGGTGAGAGACGCTGCCTTCCTAGGCCTTTCTCAGTAAGTGAGGAGCCACATCTCAGCAGTCCAGTGCCTTTACAGGTGTCTTTGCTCTATGTCACTGTATGGATCAAAATGTCTTTGTAGGAGATGAGTAATTAACTTGATAGCAGTTTATTATAAGCCCACAAGAATTTGTTGTTGGTTCTCTTATTTCTCAGGATTTAAAAAAGAAGAAAAACACAGAAAGATTATTTTCAAAGTTACAGCTTTGAAAATATAGGATCCACAGTATAAACCAGTATGTTATATAGATATACTAAAAATTCAATCCTCAGTGCCCCCTTCAGTCTTCAGTTATTGTATGTACAAAGTGTTGATGGTAGTGTTAGAAAAAATGTTAGAAAAGGGACAACATAGGAGATTTTTACTTCAATTGGTATCTTTTTAAGTCTTTTGTGATATCTTTTCATTTCAGTCCTTATGTTTTATCCTCTTTTTTTATTTACCAGCACCAACTTAGATAGAACAATAAAGGACAAAACCATCTCTGCTTGAAGTCAAAGTAACATGATTCCCATTTTACTTCTCTTCATTATTACCCAGTTCTGCTTCTTTATCATTTACAGAGGCACGTAAAGCATGAGAGGTCTGAAAAATCAAAATGCCCAGTTTCTCTAACCTGATGGGTATAAGTGTGTGTTGGTTGTAGGAATCAGAGCTCTGGTTCTCCAAGCCTTCTGGTTCAGTCTGCTGAGAGCACACTTTGAGGATGAATTTGTTCACAGGATGGCCCTTTTTCTCTCCCATGTACATACACACTTGGACCTCAACAGGATCTTCAGAAGTTCAAAATAAAAATCCTATAGAACCGTGTGAAGGCAGAGAATGTAAAGGTATAAAATCTGCCATCACCGGCATTTCACCCCTTTGTCCAGCCCAATCGTTGGCCCACAGTGGACAATAAAATTTTTTTAAGTGTAAAAAAAAGAGTGGAGTTCAGAGGCTGGGTGTTTTTTCCACTACTATGAGCTCTTGTTAAATCTATAATGCATTCATTTCCATCCATTGTTGAAACAGACCACTTATTTGAGGAATTAGTCACTGTTGAACTTTGGCTTGAGTGAAGCTATGTACCTAGGGAAGGTAAGAATCACCTATGCAGATGTGTCTAGGTTTGCCTCTGTTTTTTTTTTTTAAGATTTTATTTATTTATAACAGATAGCGAGAGAGGGAAAGAGGAAACACAAGCATAGGGGAGCTGGAGAGGGAGAAGCAGGCTCCCTGCTGAGGAGGGAGCCCTATATGGGGCTCGATCCCAGGACGCTGGGATCATGACCGAGCTGAAGGCAGACACTCAACAACTGAGCCACCCAGGTGCCCCCAGGTTTGCCTCTGTTTTATTCCTCACTTCCAGTCCTTCCTCTACTTCCCTTTTATCGAGGACCTCCAAAGAATAAGAAACATCCAAGACAGATCAGAGGACATTTGATGAGAAAGGGAACCTAATATAAGGTATTTTAGGAAGAAGATGGAGTTTAAGTGGGAAGATCATGACCTCGGTCATGGTGATTTCAAGTGCCTTATGGATATCTGGAGAGGGAGAGAAGGAATAGATAATTTATGGGTCACCATCCCAGAGCAGTATCTGAGCTAGAGATACATATCTGGGAACCTTAAAGCTGTAGATGACAGTTAAAGATAGATGTAAAAGCCTCAAACAAGCTACTAGCAAAAAGAATTTAAGAATTTTTTTTACTTGTTTTTAAACTATTTATCTAATAATTGCATAGTGCTTACTATGTTCTAGGTTCTGTTTTGAGCACTTTTGAAATAAACTTATTTAAAACAATAACACATGATGGTTCAGTAGTTTTTTCTTTCAAGAAGTCTTGGACAGTTTTGTTTTTAAAAAAGACAAGTTTTTGACTAGCTACCGATTACATTTATATTTTCTCTTCTGTTTCCATCTCTTCCGCTGCCCTACGTTGTTTTGCCTTACTAATTGTAATTTATATCATTGCTTCTCAAAAAAAAATTTTTTTTTAATTTTTAAACTCTCTAGAACTAGAGAAAGAACAAGTGGGCACGATCAGAAAATGGCATATTCTTTGAAGTCCTTATTTTGGCCTAAAAATTTGTATGATTTTTGCATTCTAGTCCATACACTTTATTTGTTTTAATATAAAGTCCTGTTTTGAAATACTTTTTTGTAAACAAAGACGTCACATACCTTGTCATCATTTATCTCTGGGGATATGTAAACTTTGGTTTGGAAAGAACTAATTTGCATGATTTGGGGTTTGTATCATTCCACCTGGTCATATTCATCACCAAAAAAAAATAAGTAAAAAGCTCAGTAGGTCTCTTGCTGTTACTCTCTTTCTGCTAGCCTTTTTAGTTATATCATGTAGCTAAACGAGTTAGAACGTGGTGGTACTGAGGTCAGAGTTACTAATTTCCAAGTTCCTAGGAGGCTAGTTAGTTTCATTTAAAAGGAAAAAAAAAAGTATCATGTGCATACTCTACCACTAGCTAGAACTATTGAATAAATATAAACGGTTTGTCAGCAGAACTCATTCTCATTTGTAGGAAAACAACTAGGTTAATTTCACAGTAGGAGCACATTCATTTTTTATCCTCCTCCCAGTGCGTTGGTGTGAGGTTATGTGTGCGCGTGTAGGAAAAGGAAAGGAAGCTAATGCCAGCCATTTTCTTCTCATTATGTCTGGTAAAAATGTTAAAAAAGAAAGATTTGGGGAAATCCCGGGTTTGTTTACCTGTTTATATCTTTGTATTACCCACTGTGTCCTTAGAAATAACCACAAACACTCACATAACACTTTTCTGTATTACATGTATTCATGCATTTATTCCTCACAACAACCCCTATTCCATTTTTATCCTGATTTTCAAGGACAATAACGATTAAGTAGCTTTCTCAAAGATATGTAGCTCGTGAGCAGCAGAACTGATAGATCCCTACGAGTCCGAGTCCAGAATCATTTCATCCATAATTATCAAAGTTACTCACAAAAGTTTAAAAACCGTTAAGGCCATGCAGTGTCTAGCCTCTAGTACACAGTAAGTATTCAATAAATACCAGTTAAAGGAATGATGTGAAACGTGTGTTCAGGAGCATAGCAGTTGGTGGAGAGGCACAGACTTCTAGGATCGTAACGTAACAACAGGCCAAATAAAAAACACAGATCCATTTTCTGCTCGTGTAATGACCCAGGCTACATCACGTGCTTGTATATCCATGAAGTATATACATGCAAAATGATTGGTAATATTGACCCAGAAAGAAGAGTGGGTCTGTTTAAACATTTTTAATTTACTAGTTCGTTTGTTCAGTCATTCAGAAGTATTCATTGAGAGCCTCTTCTGGAGACAACCATAGTTTGTTACCTAGATCGGTTTCTTTTTTCCAAGCAGTATATAAGCTCATGCAGGAAATCATTTGCCCAAACCAACTATAAAATAAAATGAAGAACATCTTAAGTACCATGTTAAAAGTACAAATAAAACATTGTAGATTCAGACAAGGAAGGAGGATTTCCCAGAGCTATGCACATTAGAGAGGCGTATCGGAAATGTGAGTAGGAATTTATTTAGTAGAAACCATCAAACTAAATACCAGCACAGAACTAGAATATAGCAGGTGCTAGTAAGCAGATGTAGTTTCTTCTTTCCTCCTTTGAGCAGTAGACCCAATCCAACTAATTTGTACTGTGTTTGGTTGCAATCCTCCTCCTCCTCCTCCTCCTACACAGAATCACTGCTGCAGGGTGCCAGGCTTACCTGGACCATGGACGAGAGTGGAGAGCAAGATTTTAGGCTTGTCTGCATAGATAATGTGCTTGCAAGCAGGTTACCCATCTGTGTCCCGGTGATAAAATTCCAAGAAAATACATATTTTCTATGTACCCGAACAGGATGCCTGAGTAACCAATAATCATTCCAGACCTTGGTTTCCCCATTTGCAAAACAAAGGGACTAAAGTAGATAATTCTGGTAGTCTGTGACGTGTAGTCATGATTTTCAAGCTCAAATTTCCACAAAGTTTCCAAAGTTCTTCTGAGTTAGTCTGGTTGGTTTGTTTGTTTTAAACTGAGCAGTCCCCCGGCACACCCTGAGGTTTGGGGAGGTTTCTGAATCTCGAAGGTAGAGGTTGGCCCAGTGATTCTGATATGTCAAGAATCATCATTGTAGGCTCCCTTAGATTGACCCCTACTGCCCAAACCTCCCCAGACCCAAGGGGAAAAAAAATCCAGGAGTATGAAATTTAGGGTCCACTGTGACCCAAAAGTAGTGGTATTTCTAGCCAAAAGGTGGGAGGGATTTGAGACAATCTTTTAAAGACAGCAAATAAATAAATAAATAAATAAATAAATAAATAAATAAAGACAGCAAAACATGAGATAATCTCATGTAAACTCTCTATAGAGGGATTAAAAACCCTCTTCCTGCCTGCTTCTTGTAAATGTTGAGTAATAGTTTATCCTAACTTCAGAGTCGAATTAGCACCAACTTTGAAGGCCACGATTCTTAAGTCATTCCCAAATGTTCAAGACCTTAAATATCTTACAAGACCCAAATGAAACCCATAGGCATTTTAAACAGAGCAGAATAGGGGCGCCTGGGTGGCTCAGTTGGTTAAGCAACTGCTTTCGGCTCAGGTCGTGATCCTGGAGTCCCAGGATCAAGTCCCACATCAGGCTCCCTGCTCTGAGAGGAACCTGCTTCTCCCTCTGACCTCTCCCCTTTCTCTCTCTCTCTCTCTCTCTGTCTGTCTCAAATAAGACAAATCATTAAAAAATAAAATAAACAGAGCAGAATAACTAAAGAAATCTTTCATAGGCTCCCCTGATTCCACACACTGGTCAGTATACAACCACTGAATGCACATTCTGGGTGTTAAACCTGGAAATGCGTGCTCATATACGGAGGTGGCCTTTTAAGGCCAGATTAGCTAGTTAAAGAAACTTTTGTAGCTTTTTTCCAATCAGAATCACTTTCCCCCGAAAACACTGAATCTAAGTTTTTATATTTTGCATTTTTATGCGTGTGTCCCTTCTTTTCTGTACCCAAGGTAAAATATAAACAAAGAGATGCCATTTGGGACTAGGATTAGGTATAATCTTTAGGTGGTTTTTACAGCTATAGGGCAGTGTGCCCCAGGGAGTGTGAGCTCGAGAAACAGTTTGGTGGCATTCTCATTTTCTGTGGCATACACTAATCCAGAACAGCTTGAACTTGGAGCCCAGAGGACTCAAGTTGATGAAGAGCTTAGTTGGAGCTGAAGTGGCAGAGACCAAATGAATCATATCAAGTGTGACCATTATGGGGCTGAAGATGATTCCTAATTAATCTTTGATCCTCTGAGGTATCACATTTCCCAAATCTATGTGTCCATAAGGGAGCCACTGAAAATACAAAAGTGGCAATTTACCTAATCCTTGAGCACCATGGCAGGCCATCTACTTAACGAAGGCTGACATTTTCCATTCTACACAAAAACAACTGTTCTACCATTATCTTAACCAAAGTGGAATAATGAGGGCAAACAAATTTCAAAATATTACTACGATCACTGTTTTACTAGCAGCATATTTATTCTTTAAAAGAGTGCCTCAAGATGTCCTGTTTTAGGACCTATCTTTTTCAGATTTTGAAATCTTGAGAAAGGCTAACAAACCGACTACAGTTAAATGCATCCAATAAGCATTGTTTCATGCTAGACCTTAAGTATTAATGGCATAAAGCATTTTATTACTTTTCTTTTATTCTTGTAATCTGATATCCTGTGAATCTGAAAACACTACTTCTCCATTGTTCTTTTGAACAGGCATGTCCAGACATCCTCCAGCTCCTGAGATCCCTACCTTTTATCCCCTGTCTCCAGGTGGTGTTGGACAGATTACCCCACCTCTTGGCTGGTAAGATCCTTCCTGCAGCCTTCAGTCAGGCATTTGAGCCTATGTTCTTCTTTCCATTCATGGAAATTAGCTTTATGAATGATAGCACTTGTGGAGTTGAAGAAATTTCATATCAACAATCAAGGTGCTAACTTTATTTCATTTCAATTGGAAAGATTAAAAAATATATAGGCTCTGAAATGGATTGAATCCCTTTGCTAATACGTGTAGAAAATGACTGTAGCATTTCCTTTGAAGCTTATAGTCTTATGGATTCAATTTGTGGCTTTGGGCATTTGCTATGCCTATACACAGTGCTCAGTGTGGTTCTTCTTGTCTAGTTTCTTATGAACAACTTATTTTTGAAACAAACTTAGACGCACTGGATATCAGTCTTTGCTTATAAAATGAGCAAGTGAATGAAATGGTAACTCAAAATTCAAAAATACAAAAGCATCTTTGGGATGTTAATAAACTAAGCACCAGTTTGAGTTCAGACAAGTGAAAAACTGATGTTTGGGCTTCCTTTCTTCAGAATCCAAACACTCTCTATTTTGTTGTTTATATCTAAAAAATTCTTACTGCTGTTTTCAAAATTCTTTAAATTATAAAGGTAAAAGAAAGGAAATATATTTTTGGAAGAAAGACTTTTACATAGTACAGCCCATTTTTATGGTCTTATTGTTAGCACATAGCTTACCCCACCCCACTCTCATTCCTCCTCCTCCCTCCCTCCCCACTGCTCACTCCATGGAAACACTGCTTCAACTTCAACTTCAAACTGAGGAACCCTCTCCTTTCTTTATCTGACCTTCTGTCCCCAAATCCCTCTATCACTTCCCCAAAGTGATAGGTTAACATCCTTAGGTTATCTCTTCTTCAGCAAGAAGGGGTCATCCTGCCTTGGAAATTCCAGCTGTCTCTCTCTCTCTCTAGCACTAAATCTCCCAGTCAACTGTTTGAGTTTAATTGATTATGCATACCCTTTCAAACCTACATCAATTATTCTGTCTGAACTTACTACTTAGGGGCAGTAATCCTGTGCTGAGCGGCAGCTGGAAATAAAGATTGTGTAAATGAGAAATGTGAGATGTAGGGAAAAACAGAGAGAGATGGAATTTTCAAGAGTGGAGAGGGAATAATTCCAATGAATTGATCTTTTATTTCTTGACTATAGCATGGGTATATGGGAAGGAGGGGGAGTGCGGTGTTTTTAAAGTATTTGTTCATTTTTATATAAATTTTCCCCCTCTTTCTTTCCTTCCCTGAAGTTCTCAAAGATTCTGAAAGGAATATTTCACCATTCTCACGGTTCTGTTATATTTAGTAAACGTGTTATATGTCGATTTTGTTCACAGCGTTATTGGGGTCTCGAGAGTCCAGGAGGGGGTAAAAGGCAATCCATGATGGTTTGCTTTTCAAGCTGAGGGTGGGAGACTTTCTTCGAGTAAATGGTGCTTTGATTGGGTGGAGGGTAATAAGGGAAGCAGCCCGATAACTGAAGAAATGCTGTGCTCTGTAATTACCCCTCCCCCCACCTGGTTCTTTTTGAATACCTCCCTCTTCTCCCCCATCAAACTCTTATTGCTGGTTGGTAACTCGTGTTTTGTCATTGATGGGTTCCTTTCTTCTGTGACCTCAGGCAAGGTCAGCCTGTATATCCCATCACGGGAGGATTCAGGCAACCCTATCCGTCCTCACTGTCAGTCGACACTTCCATGTCCAGGTAGGTGGAGGTGGAAACCGGGCCCCCCAGGACAAGTTGCTCCTCTTGCGCTTGCATTGCGTGCGCCTCTGCTTGCCTCTCGGTCGGCTAGGAGGGTGCGTACCTCAGCCCCGCGTCTGTCCGCTCAGTGTGCCTGGCTCCCACACTAGGTGTCGCAGAGATTCCTGGGTAGGAGCCACACGCTGCAGCCCCCCCAGCACCAGCCACACCCCTCGGGGAGATGGACACGGCCACACCTGGGAAACTGTGCATCCGAAAGAGTTCACTGCCACCCGACTGTGGGACGTGAAACTCCCTGAGAGCAGACATTCTACGAAGAGCTTGTTTGATTCAAAATATGCTGGGACTGGGGTAGCGGGGAGGAGAAACACCGGTCTGGTCAGAGTTCTGTCATTCGCTTTCTTGGAGGAAAGTTGTATCCATTTAATGCGACAGTGTCTGAAAATGCCCAGAAAGTCGAGAGCCTTCCTGGACCAAGGCTGTCCGAAGAGATAGAAGGGTGCGTGTTGGCTGTCAGGCCACGCGGGGTGTGTGTCCTAGTGTGTGACTCAGGCCCTGTGTGGACATGTTGTAGTTGAAGCCAAGCTCTGTGAGGTCTGCCATGCCACACCGCTCTGTGTACTGCTTTTGCTTCCAGAAAGGATGGTGTCTGCGCTTGATGTGCACACACATTCGTTGTGCATCATCTGTGTGTCCCACGTGGCTTGTTCAGGGGAGCTAGCATCATCGCGCTGGAAGTCACACTGGGGGGCCGGTAATTGTTTGGGAATCTTCACTTTCGATTGTATAGGTATGAAATTCACAGTTTCTGTGGTGAATTTCAGCTTTTTAAAAAAACATCATTTGCTCAGCAAATTGCACATCTAGCTGGTCGGAGGGGATGAAATTAGTCTCTTTCCCCCAAAATATATTTTTACACCTTTTAACGTTGTGGGAACTCTGTGGTTACGAGATTTCCTCCCATGCGACTAACCAGCATCATGTACCTTTGCAAAGGGTACACGTAGCAGAGCATCACTACTTAAGTCAAAATATTTGTATTTTTCCCATGCCTCCTTAAATTTTAAAAATTTGTTTCTGATCCAAGCAGAGTTCCTTTTTTGCTTCCCAGATGCAGGGATTAATCGTGCTGGCTGCAATAAAAGACCTGAGAACACTGTTCTTGTTGAATTAGATGTTCACTTTAAAACAGTTGGAAAAGCGGGGCCCCTGGTCGGCCCCACCAGTAGAGCGTGCAGCGCTTGACCTCAGGGTCGCGTCAAGCCCCTCGTTGTGTGTGGAGCCTGCAAATGGGTCAGTCCATCCATTTGAAACACACACATTTCTAAAGCCTATCCAAATTCATCCAAAGCCTTTATTTTTTTTAATTTTTTCTTGCATGGCAGTTGCCCTTCTTTGTGCTGTATGGTGGGGGATTAGTGTAAGGATTCTTTTTATGCTCTACCAGGTGTACTTGGGAGAAAAAAAAGCCTTTAGCGCGTGCAGTTTTTACCTGGTGCAGAACTGTACCCCTTCCCTTAATTTTATTATCAGTTTTCCATGAGACTAGATCTTTCAAATAGTACTTTCTTTCTGTATAGCAGATGCTGATGGCAGCTTTATTAAATTAGGGACTAAACACAAACTTCCTGTGCCTTATTTTCTCAGTTCTCCAGATATCAATAAGGAAGCCAACCATCTGAGAAGACTTAATGTGACAGTTTGCTTAGGCAGAGACATTTTAATGTGGTGTCTTTAGCTTTCATTTAAAAATCAGTTGAAAAGCTAAACCTTAATAAAGTGTTAACGTTTCCAGCAGTTACTGAAATTCTTCTCTGAAAACTGCTTTGCAAGAAAATTGACTTTTTTTGATTCTACGACCTAGAACCCTCCGAGGAAAAATGTCTGATTCTGTTAGTTTGAAAAAGATTCTGTCATGCAAGGAATAAGTATAAATGTTTCCACTTGAGTACAGAGAGAAACTAATTATTGGCCTACTCTGATGCGTAGGTAATTCTCCTGTGTCTAAAGGTGTGTTTTCACTTTCAGCCAATAGCAGTTAGTGGACTGTTTCGGAATTCTGCCCCCTTTCTGCTGCACCAGCCACTAGTCCCTATGTTTTCCTTTCTTTCCTTCTGGCAGGTTTTCCCATCACATGATTCCTGGTCCTCCTGGTCCCCACACAACTGGCATCCCTCATCCAGCTATTGTAACACCTCAGGTCAAACAGGAGCACCCCCACACTGACAGCGACCTAATGCACGTGTGAGTACGCCTCCGGGTTCCCCTGCGCGCGCTCAGCCGCCTGAGGACTTCAACACAGCTTCCCTCGCTGCTGTTGAACGCTTCCTCCCGCTCTCTTCTTAGGGAAATCGGTATCTCTCTGCCTCCACAGTTCTGCCCCTGAGGACTTTAAGCAGCTTGATTCTCACTGCACCGATTTTAAGATTGGAATGGAGCACAGACCCCAAAAGATCAAGGGACCCTCACCGAAACAGAGTAGGCTTCCAAGTGTGGGCGCCAAATAACCTTGAGCCGTTTAGCAGTTCACTGCCAGGTTTTATTTGGGTTCTGATTGTCGCGCCTGGTGGTACCTGAGGGCAGTAGACTGGACGGCTCCGTGCATTTCCTCCTGGACATGCGCTTAACCCTGCTCTAGGCTTCAGAAGCACAGAAGTCAAGGGAAAGGGGCAGACCAAGGCCGGGATCCCCTGACAGGCCAGGGTTGTCTCAGGCTGTTACCACAGGACTAAATTCCCCGAAGAGATCAGTAATTGAATTCCTTAATCTAGGGTCTGTAGACCGGGGCGGGAGGACGGGGTTGCAGGGGGCATCTGATAATGCAGAGAACTCCTGCACCTGCAGGCAGAGCCAACGTGCATTCGTTTAGGGGAGACTGTCTAAAGTTTCAGTAGCTTCTCAGAGGGGCCCTCGACCCAAGAAGGTAAGAATATCAGTTCTGAAAGAGGAACAACCACCCATAGTAGGTGTTGAGCTTTTCTTGAGGTAACTAACCCAGGAGCTCAGGCTCAGGGCCCATTTGGCGTCGAACACTTGTATAGCTATAGGTCCACTTCCCCAGACCAGAGGATTCTTACTCCTCCTGAGTTGTTTTTCTCAGCTGATACTGTCCTGGGTGCTTGTAGAGCTCCCAGAGAACTGTCCCCGGCCCGAGGTTATGACTGGTGACATGAACAGATGCTCTGCTTCTCTCCTCCCCTGTCTTCCTTTCCCCTGTCCCTCCCCCCCCCCACCCCGCACCCCTGCACCCCCTGCACCATCCCAACCACCTTTTAGGAAGCCTCAGCATGAACAGAGAAAGGAACAGGAGCCAAAAAGACCTCACATTAAGAAGCCTCTGAATGCTTTTATGTTATACATGAAAGAAATGAGAGCGAATGTTGTAGCTGAGTGTACCTTAAAAGAAAGCGCAGCTATCAACCAGATTCTAGGCAGAAGGGTAAGTAGCAGGGTGGGAGGTAAATGTTGATGGTGACCTTGGAACTGTTGCGTTAAAGGCGGTCATAGAATGCGTTTGTATAATCACAGCCACTTTGGGAAGTAATAGACGATAGGATAATAACCTTGAGGAGGATTGCACGGTAGAATGCATGGTTAGCAACTTAGATTGTACCGAGCACCTAGAAAACCTCCCGTAGTAAAAGTTAACTGTTTTCCCTGTTATCATTTATTGGGCGTCTTTTATGTGCCAGGTACTCTGGTAGGCACTAGATAATAACTGCTGAATAAAATAGACCGGGTCCTTGTCTTCATGGAGCTGAACGTTTTGTGAGGGTGCAGATGCCAGACCCATCGTTGCCCGATGCACAATGAAAATTGTGCGAAATACTGTGAACGGAAAGAGTAAGATTCTGTGAGAAAGAATAAGAGGGGGCTAGGGAAGTGCCCCTCTAGGAAAGTGGTATTTAAGCTGAGGCCTGAATGGGGAGTAGAAATGAACCACGTGATCAGTGAAGAGAGGCGGGCCCTCCCCAGATGGAGTGACAGGTGTGTGCATCCTGTGTCTGAAGCAAGAAAGCACTTACCCCTCCTAGGGAACTGTGGAAGGGCCTTGCAGTACCAGCCACGCTTCGGGAATAACCCGGGCAAACACAGGTGGCCGCTCCTTCCAAGACAGACGTAGATCTGTTCTACTCAGAAGCTTTAATGAAAAATTTATATGGGCCAGAGAAGTCTTTACTCTAGGAAAATTGCTCTCTGGGTCTTAAACTGTATATGTGCATGGTTTCTGCATTGCCCCTTTTCTTTTCATTCCTTCTTTGATTCATGCCAAGATACTTTTCTGATCACCTGCTGTATACCAGGCACTAGGCTACAACTAGGACAGAACTCTTAAAATTTCTTTACCTAACCACCAACCCAGAGGCTATTAAGTCTTTCCAGGTGCTTTTCTTGGGATTGAAATGGTTTTAAAATGTCAGGTATCTGAGGAGTGGTGGGAAAAATTGGAATTTTTGTAATCTTACGTTACTGTTTTAGAAATGCTTCATTTTAATTTGTTGATGCTCTTCATATGTGTGTGATAGTTACTTAAATTATGACCTTATGTATTTGTTTTTGCAACCTTTCAAGAAATTCATGGTTTGTAAATGAACATTTCGGCAAGGAAGGCCTAACAACCTTTGTAAAACTTAGATGATCGTGTTTTAGCTGTTGTTGTGGTTAACTTTTACCATGTTTGATAAAACCTAATAAATTTCAACATTCATAATGGAAGACATGCAGGAGATTTCCAGGCCATGTGAACAGATGGAGGGAAGTAAGCTTTCTTGCATTATTGATTCCTGTTGGATAGAATGAAAATGCAGTTATTTCCAATCTGCAAGACACCAGGGTTTCAGGGGTAGGGTTTGGTGGCAGATTATAGCTCTCTTGGTGCCCCATGTACAATACCCTCCCTCCCTGTGGATTCTTAAACACTTAATAACAATAATTACAGTGATTTCCCAAGCCAGAGCGTAGCAGATAAATGATTCCCATCATCTTTGAGGAACTTGGCCTTAAAAGCTTAAAGCTTAAAAGCTTGATGACCATTCGGCCTGACCCTTTACAAGAAGAAACCAGAGAAAACCCTCTTTTACAAAAAGATGGGTCGATGTTCTTTTTTCAGTTTATATAAAACCCCTAGTTTTTTTTTCTGCTTTTGAGTTAAAGGTCCCCTGACCCTCCAGTGGGAATTACTTTCCTGCTCAAGAGAGTAAGGAATGATATGATACAGAGGTATGCTTCCTATTTTTTTTTAATGCTTCCTATTTTTAATGCACATTTCCAACAATTGCTACTTTCTCAGCTCCCTTAATGATCCCCAGATCAGAACGTGTGTCCTCAAAGATGGTTCTCATTTGGGATCTCTCTCTGTCTTTGATTTGGACACCTGTTTCTATTTATAGGTCTCCGAGATCTTTGATTAAGATCAGGTTTTCTATCCTTTCATAACTCCCCTCTGGCAGGGTAGTCCTTGCTAGTTCTTTAAAGTTCCTGCTTTAAAATCATGAAGTTTTACACTGGGATAATTAGAATTCTTAAAAGTAGAACTTAAATCCATTCTGGAACATTTTTTTTTATTTTATTCATCTATACTGTATCTCTAAAAAGAAATGTTCAGTCATATGAAGTAAAGTTTTCTTCATCATGTTAATAAATAATAATAGCACAAATCTTACTTTAAAAGAAGGTTTTCAGAACTTCCAGGCTGTTGAGGAAAGTCCAGTTGTTGCAAATTTATTGTCACAATTTTTTTTTTTTAATCTTGGACTATATGTTTTCTACAGTTAAATTGGTATTTCCCAACAACTTGGGAAATGTTGACAATGAAGTCTGATTTTTTTTAATTAATTCAGTTTTTTCACAAGCAAAAGATAGAAAAGTGTTTTTAGCCCATTGTGTTTCAGAAATTCCTATAAAGAAAGACCATCTCTCTAGTTTGCGCTAGACTTTTTGTTTTCATTTACGAGACTTTAATACCGTTGTTTTACCTACTGTTTTACTCTGGCAAATGGTCTTTTATTTGTGGGTAGATTTTGTGCATTAGAAATATCAGGGAACTAAAAGCAATTGAAAATTCAAGTAAATAGTTTGTGGCCTGTTTTTTCTCCTTGCATTTTGCTCAGTTTTGTTAGCTGGGATCGTTTTGTCAACCTAAATGTCCTGTTTTAAGTAAAAAATAATTGATTGTTTGGTTAGAAGACCTAACCTCCATATGTATTTTCAGAGATAAGTTTTATAAAACTTACATAAAACTTATCCCAGGTTTTCTCAGCAAGTTACAAAGTTGCCAGAAACTATGCAAAATTATACCGATGTATATTGCATTAGTTGAAGAGAGCTCTGACTTGTCAAATGAAGAAACAAATTTACAAAAGTTATAATTTTACATGTTTTTCTTTTTGTCTCTCTGGTAACATTTTGCCTCTTGCCAATCACATTTAGCACCAGAGCTGTATTAAATATTAATGACCAGTCTTTTCTTAAAAAAAAAAAAACCAAACAGATAATCCAAGTGGATCTTTTCCACTGTGTGCAGTTTGTTTTCTGCCCTGTGCAAGTCTCTAGTACTGGGCCAGTGTTCCAGATTTAGGAGGGCCAGGGCTTGGCAGAAGCCTGGTTTAAACTCGCAGTTCTGCCGCAGACATGCCTCCTTCTTAGGCTTGATTTCACGAATCGTGTTCACTCTGCGGGTACAAAGAACTCTGTCTTGGGTAACTTTTTTCTACCACCTCCCCAGTGTCCCAGCTCCCCGACCCGCCATCATTTTTTCAAAGAAAAGCAAATTACCTGGTTTGCCTTCAGGTTCGGACCCAAGCCCTGCTGTGTGTGTCTTGCTTCTTAACTACTTGACACTCTGCACTTCTAAAGTGACTGACAAAGAAGCCATCTGTCCTATCCCAACACAGAGGCCCAGGTGGTTCAGGGGCTTCTGGAGGAACTGAATCTGGGCCCTGCCCTAGGGCAGGGCAGGGGTGGGGGGGGAGGAGGGGAGCCAGAGGAGGACGCTGAGGTGAGGCGAGGCGAGGCGAGGCAAGGCAGAAGGTGCTTCAGCGTCCTTGTTCTTCTGGAGATCAGGTCCCTGGTCCTGGAACAAACAGGAGCCCAGGGGTTTTCCTGAGGAAAGCTGCCTAGCCGTACCTCAGGAGCCTCCCCCCGGAGCGCTTTTTCTCTCTCATTGCCTCTCTCCCTCACTCCTCTGTCCATTCCCCACCCCAGTTCAGCCACACCTTTACTTTTTTTTTTTTTTTTTTGGTCCTTGTTGTTTAAAACTAGGACAGGGAAATTAAAATCAGTTAGGCAGGGCAGCCGTGAATGAGGAAGAATCCCCAGTCCCTAGAGCTGAGGCGAGGGAGAGCGGGCCAGTGGCAGCTGAGCCACAGCCTGGGTGCCTGCGGTGCCGGTCGTGTCCTCTCCTGCTGTGGCTTTGCCTCCTTGCCATCCTCTCCAGCTAGCTGGTCCCCCACAGTCCAGCTGGTTCTCCTGGGAGGTCCCATGGGCAGACCCTACCACCGTATGAGAAAACCGCCTGCTGGGGCACCTTGAGCAAGTGGTGTGCAAACACATGCAAAGCAATATGCACGTGGCAGCTGCTCACATTCCCGAACAATGCCTCCTTGCGTACATGAGCTATTTTGCTGTATATGACACAGAATTATGTCTGTTATTAAAAGGGAAATGGGAAGTTGGCAGGATATCAGCCATTACATTCTCCAGGTTAGATACTACAGTCTCAGGTGTCAGATGGCAAAATTAAATCTAGACAGTGCTCCTTGCTTTCCATCAGAAGGAAGCCCAAAACCACAGCCATCAAGAGCGCACGTGTGATGGGACAGCATTGTCCGCGAGCTCCCACCAGACAGGTAGTGCGAGGAGAGGGCGACGGGCCAGAGACAGACTGACTTGAGGTCTTAGGAAGGAGGTTTCAGACTCTTCATGTGACAGAGTGGGAGAGTGCCCTAGTGAGGTGAGGTGAGGACGCATCTGTGTGGAAAAGACATCTGGGAATGACCACATTTTGCATAAATAAATGGTACGTGGTCTCAAATACCAGAATATGGTACAGCCTGGAAAAGCAGTAAGTCGGGTGTTGAGGTTCACCAGTGAAAGTTCTTTCTAATTTATACTGGAAAAGAGGAAGGGGGGGGTGACAGATCATTTTACTTTGGATATTTAATTGCCTTTGATGTGTTTCACGTGAGGCAGGAGACCAGCATGGAGACCAAAGTTTGCGTTTCTCTCTGGCCGCCAGACTCCCGGTGCATTTCTGCAGCACTTGCCGTTCTGCCACCTAAAAATAAATCAGAGTTTAGGTGCTTAGTGTTTTCATTCTTTAATGTTTGAAACATGAAATATGTAATATCATTGCTCTTTTGTTTACTTTGATTTGATGTGTTTTCCTTTTTGTTTTGTTTTAGTGGCATGCCCTCTCCCGCGAAGAGCAGGCTAAATATTATGAATTAGCGCGGAAGGAAAGACAGCTACATATGCAGCTCTATCCAGGCTGGTCTGCAAGAGACAATTATGTAAGCTCCTTCTGCGTACCAACAGATCTCTGCCTTCACTCATTCTTCCTTTCTGTTACTTTTGTTTTATTTTTAAGATTTTATTTATTAATTTGACAGCGAGAGAGAGAGAGAGAGCTGCACAAGCAGGAGGAGCGGCAGGCAGAGAGGGAGAGGGAGAAGCAGGCTCCCGGCTGAGCAGGGAGCCCCATGCGGGGCTCCATCCCTGGCCCCTGGGATCATGACCTGAGCCGAAAGCAGACACTTAACTGACTGAGCCACCCAGGCGCCCCTCTTTCTGTTACTTTTGTGATGGAAATATGTTTTAGAGTATAGTAGCTCCCCCCATCCTCCTTCATTCACAGCGGATTCCTGAATCCACCAATAGTACTGAACCCTATATGTACCATGTTTTCTCCTGTTCATACATACCTATGATAAAGTTTATAAAGGAGACGCAGTAAGCAATTAACAACAATAATATAAGCAAAAACATAACAGTATACTCTAGTGAAACTTACGTCAATGTAGTCTGTCTCTCTCAAAATATCTTTTGTACCGTCCTCCCTGCTCTCCTTATAATGTGAGATGATAACATGATAACACGAAGTGCGTTGACTGACGTAGGCACTGTGAAGCTGGGTTAGGCTCTCGGCTTGCTGACGCCATGTTAGAAGGAGGATTGTCTGCTTCCAGACCCTGGTTGACCAGGGGTAACTGAAATTGTGGAAAGCTTTGAGCTGTCATAGCTTTTTCCCCTCTGGTTATATAATACATTTTTTAGGTAAAACTTCAAAAAAAATCCATAAAAATGTTGGTGAAAAATGATTTTTTTAAAAAAGCTTGTAATCTCAGGGTGCCTGGGTGGTCCAGTCAGTTAAGCAGCGAAGTCTTGATTTCACCTCAGGTCATGGTCTCAAGGTCATGGGTTCAAGTCCTGCCTTGGGCTCTGCGCTGAGCAGGGAGTCTGCTTGAGATTCTCCCTCTCCTCCCTCTGCCCCATCTGCCTGCTCATTCTCTCTCTCTCTCTCTCTAAAAGAAATACATCTTTAAAATAAAAATTAAAAGCCCATGATCTCATCATGTAAAGGTGACATTAGTAATAACAAGTTACATTATCTTCCAGGTATTTTTTTGTGTGTATATGGTTTTTTAACTTGGATGTGTGTGTGTGTGTGTGTACATACACTTTGATGTCATGCTCTTATATATAATAAGCATTTTTCTGTTACAGCATAGGGTTTCTATGTATCAATTTTAATGGCTCTACTAATAGTATTTTCAGTGAATGTCACAATTAACCATTTTTTTTGTTTTTTATACATTTACTTTTTTTTTTTTTTACAATTGGAAATCTACAATGAAGATACCTATACATAACAATTTTTTTTCTGTATTTAGGGCTATTTGTGTAGGATAGATTCACAAGAGTGGAATTGTTGAGTTAAAGGATATAAACATTATAAAGGCTCTTTGATACTTATTGTCAAATTTCTTTCCAAAAGGATATTATCTAATTCTTTTTTTATTATGTTAGTCACCAGATATTATCTAATTAATTCTTAAGAAAGAATGTTCAGGGGCGCCTGGGTGGCTCAGTTGGTTGAGCTGCTGACTTCGGCTCGGGTCGTGATCTCAGAGTCCTGAGATCGAGCCCCACATCGGGCTCTCTGCTTGGCAGGGAGCCTGCTTCCTCCTCTCTCTCTGCCTGCCTCTCTGCCTACTTGTGATCGCTCTCTCTGTATCAAATAAATAAATAAAATCTTTAAAAAAAAAAAAAAGAAAGAAAGAATGTTCAAATGACTGTTTTGCCACAGACTAATTAAAGCTGGATTTAAAAAATGTTTTGTTTTTTATTACTGTACCTTGATGTCTATTATGTATTTTATTCAGTTGGAGTAGGTATTATATTTTTTAAGTTGTACTAATTGGCCAGTTTATAAGGCCTGTTACTACTTTAGAATTTGTAGATTTTACTAACGTGGTTTTGATAAAGTAAAGACTATTACTGAGAAAGTATATTATAAATTATATATTTCAGTTTTATATTTTATGGAAAGGAGCAATTTTGATTATTTAAGCTCCTAATTTAAAATTTTTGAAGATCAATGTTCCGTGTGAGCCCGGCATTCGAAAAGCCAACGAGGACAGCCTTACTGTTAGGTAGAATTGTCCCTTTTCAAAAGGGTGAGGGTGAAGTCATTAGTCAAGATATAAGTTAATGTGTGACCATTGCTGCGGATGGTTCTGTGGGGCCCCATGTCTGAGGTCTGACATCCCATGTAACGGAACACCAGGACTTCTGGAACACGTTGGTTTCCTGTAACGTGCTCCGACAAACGTCACCGCGGGTCGGGATCTGAAGCGCAGACGTTGGCTACAGCTGTGCCACAGGAAGGAAGCGTCGTGGTGCGTCCTGCTCAGGAGCAGGAGCTCGACGGCCTCGCCTGAGCTCTTGTGTGGCTGTTTGAATAACTACCATATGCCTGTTGTCAAGAACTGTCTTAAATGTTTGCTGTGATATTTTCTAATCCGTATAGTAATTTAGTGTCATGGATAGTGTTATTGCATTTTAATGCAGTATGGGGGAAACGGAGGGGTCACACAGGTTGAGTAATTAGTCCAAGACCATGTAGTGGCTAAATCGCAGTTACACCCAGGTCTCCCTGACTTTCAGAATCTGTGCAGTTCGCCTTCCCCGCAGGAGACTAGCATAGTCTTTCCAATGCCTTCTTAAGTAGACTTCTTTAGTTCGAGAGTTTTTTCCCCTGGGCTGCGCTTCTGTTCTCTAGGCAATAATTAGCATCTTTCTGGACAGATTTGACCCATGGAAGAGCTATGCTGTGCTGTGACTGTGTATAGATTTAGCATTGCTTGTTGAACGTCTTTGAGGGAAGTTTCTGTGTCTGAATCTTAGGTAAAGGATAAAACTTTAAAAAGAGATAAACACATATTCTGTCCCTCTCTCCTTTTCTCCATGTGGGGAGATGAGAAGAAAGTAGTTATTTATTTGTAAAGATTTTACTTACTTATTTGTTTATGAGAGAGAGCGCACGAGCGGGGAGAAGGTCAGAGGGAGAAGCAGACTCGCAGTGGAGCTGGGAGCCTGATGCGGGACTCGATCCCAGGACTCCGGGATCATGACCTGAGCCGAAGGCAGTCGCTTAACCAACTGAGCCACCCAGACACCCCGAGAAGAAAGTAGTTTTGAAAAAGCCAGTGCAATGTGAATTTACCTTTAAAGATGTTTTTTCTGCACAATTTTTAAAGGAAATTGGTTGGCATAACTTGATTGTGGGATTCCCCTGGAATGAAGAGAAAATGCAGCTTTGTTCCATTTAATTTTTATAACAATCAATATAGGCCTTTTAATTACTAAGGCAAACAAGTCAAGCGATAGCGCTTTAGCTAGAGATTCTTAAAATAGCAGCATAAGAATGGAGTCTAAACAAGATACATGCCTAGTATCTTAGCAGTAGCATCAGATGGCTATCCTTATCCTCATATTAAATATATCTCAATTATTTAATATTAAAATACTCTATTCTGTGGCATCATAGATTTTATAACTTCAGTTCTTACCATTTTTATTTTTTATGATTTTTTTTTTAAAGATTTTATTTATTAGAGAGAGAGAGACTGAGAATGAGAAGGGAGAACGTCAGAGGGAGAAGCAGATTCCCGCAGAGCTGGGAGTCTGATATGGGACTCGATCCTAGGACTCCGGGATCATGACCTGAACTGAAGGCAGTCGCCTAACCAGCTGAGCCACCCAGGCGCCCTATTTTTTATGATTTTTATAACCAAAGTTTTCATAAATCAACAGTGCACATATTTCTTAGGCGAGATCAGCCAGATATTTGTATTGTTAGAGCTTTTTAAAATTTAATGCTTAATACCCCAGGATTATATATAATTTTCATGAAGAATATTTTTACACTAACCACATGCAAATGAGTTTTTTGCGTAAGCTGACATCAGTACATCCAAACTACTTAAGTCCTTTTTGTCTGCGTAAAATGTTGGTTCTCTTGAAACAGTGCTTCGTACCTAGAATCTAATACAGGTCATTTCACAAAGGCACTAGCGGTCTGACACCTCAGGCTGTGGTCATGGATGCTGGGCCTGCATAAGCAGAGATGTGCTGAGATGCTCAGGTGGTGCTCTTGGGAGCCCAGAGCCCTGTGTTGAGGGGCTGAGGGACACAGGCCACTGCAGCCACCGGAAGGAGCGGGGTTCCTGCGGTGAGGTCCGCCTGGGGGAGGGGTGCGGAGCGACCAGACCGAAGGAGGCGGGAGGCGAGTGGGGCTGAGAAGGTTCCTGGAAGAACTGGCACTTGACATGAGTGTTGAAGCGTAAATGGCAGCCCGGAGGAGAGAGTGAGAAGTTCCTGACACATGAAACAGCCTCATAGCATCTTCTGAAAACCACAGTTACGCCATTTGAAAGGAAAATAGGGGAAGCCCACGAGAAGCATGCTCTGCCTCTGTCTGCTCCCCTCCTCCCAGAGGGCTTTTAATAACAGCGTTAAAGACAACTCCATTATTTTTGGTAGGCCATTTCCCAGAGTCACGAATATCTGCTGTTTGGGAGGATAGTTTGAGTCAAGCTTCCAAAGCTTTAAAGCTTCAGTGGTAGGTCATGGGACGTGTAGAAAAACTATCCTGAGGAGCATACAAATACAGCCTTTTACATATTCACACAGTCTGTTCAACGTAATGTTACAGTTTTATGTTGTTAATGTGATTATCACAGCAGACAGAAGCTAAAACTATTGGATGTGATGTGTGTTCTGTATAGTTATGTGAAAATACCATACTAACCCAGGGTGGCCATTTGCTGTACATATAAACTGCATATGTACTGTGTCTATTCCCTATTATAATTATTTTTTAGGGGAAATTATGAAGAAAAACAGAAAATTAGACCGCTATAAGTGGGACTTAAAATTGTAAATCTGTGCTGAAGTTGATTTCGGGATGTATTTAAGATTGCCTGAGTATTTGTGTTATTGTGTCTATTTTAGGAAACAAGTTCCAAATTTGCCGGAAATATTTTTGAAAATACCTTTCATTTTCTCAGGTTCAATCTTACCTTTGTGCCGTTGTCCTTGATGATGTCATGCCTGTGCCATGGGGGCTAAGGGTCTGCACCTAATATCGCAAATTTTTAATGACATGGTGGAATTGAGAGGAAGGCAGGTTTATCATGAACACTACCGGAAGTGGGTTCTAAGTGTGGTGGTTGGTGACAGAATGCCTCCCGTTAGTGGGCTTGGCTTGAATGGGCATCTGCGGCCACGGGCCTAGGACATCACTGCCCTAGTGCGTAAGCGGGAGACCGCTTCCATTGTCAGTATTGATAGTAAAGTACAAAGCAGTGGAGACAGAGGTCACAAAGAGGTAAGACCTTTCTCTTGCTCGCTGTTTCTAGATATAGATGGTAAATTAGCGAGAATGAGGCACTTTTGTCTCTTTGTTGCCTGCCTGCCTTGTGTACTGTTGTGTCCCTTCACGTGTGTGTTCCCCGTCCAGTCTCCAATGTGACCGTGTGCCCGTCTTCTTCCAGGGTAAGAAGAAGAAGAGGAAGAGAGAGAAGCTCCAGGAATCGACATCAGGTAGGCGGACTGTGGGACCTCCCAAGCCTGTTCTGCTTAGGACCAACCTTCCAGAGCAGTCTGCCTCTTCTGTACCTGTACCCTGTGGTTTTCTAAACTCCGCTTCCCTTCCTGAGAGTCTTTAAAAATGTCTAAGAGACCTTTCTTTTAAATGTGACTATGTGAAGGTACATCGGGGCGCTCCTTTCCCGAACCCCGTCCCCCAGAATCCTGGTGGTTAACCGTGGCGGCCTGTGTCTTGTTTTTGCTCTCGCTGTCGCTGTGTCCGTCCTCTCCAACACCTCCGCTCAGCTTCTGTCCGCCCCTCCTCACCGTCGCAGTGTGCGTTCTGATTTTCTAACACGCTCCCTTATGTGTCCTCGAGAGTCTTTTCTGTGGTTTGGGTTTTCTGAGAAGAGAAAACATGACAACAGGGGTTATCACTGCTGGACATTGATTCAAGGCATCAACCAGTGGAGGTCCTATTTATTTCCCCCTTTTTCTTTCATTAAAAGTAAGGCCACTACTTGTACTGCACAAATAAAAAACGGCTGGTATAAGAACCATAGAAAGTAAAGCAAACGAGTCCACACGGTGTTGTAGCTACTGCGTATTTGGAAATGTACGAAAACCTCTTCAATAAAAATTTGTTAAAGACACAATTTTCTGCAGGTACAGGTCCAAGAATGACAGCTGCCTACATCTGAAACATGGTAAGAACGACTCTCTGGTCCTACTGCTGACGTTAGTTATAAACAGAGGCAACTTGCTTGTGAATCTTCTTGCTCGTGCTGACGCCTCCAACACTGCTCCTTTAAAGAGAAAATTCCATCAAAATCAAATGAGTGCTTTAAAAAAAGTCTGATGGTTTTTATACCGGCTATGTTTTTGCAATATAGTACGCGTTTCTCTCTTCTTTTCTTCCTTCCCCTTTTGCCCCTTTAATCTTCCTTCTTTCCCTCTCCCCTAACTCTCCTCAGCCGTTCCTTACTGACCAGTGGCAAATCTGCCTGCTGAAGAAAAAAAAAAAAACGACACAACGGGCAAGGCCTCTTACTCTGCAGGCCCCGGGCTGCGCGTGAGGCGCCCAGACCCACTCCAGCCCAGGACTCGGAAAGGTTTGCTCCGTAGAGACGTCTTCTCAGTGGAGAAGACATGTAGATACTTAAAAGTAATCTATTTCTAGTGAGAAAGAGGGGCTTGATGTACTCTTTCCGTTGTTTAAAAATACGGCCTGGAGACTTGGTTAACTGTATCCTGCTGTCGGGCTCTCTTCTCTATGGGTGACCACTGCTGGATCCCGGTCAAGTATTCATAGGTGATGTTTAGCTGCCGTTGTTGTTGTTTTACTGTAGTGACCGTATTTTTGACCAACTGGCCATCAGCCCTGGTGGCCGCCTGGCTTTGTAAGTCGACTTGGTTGTGCTGAGCTCTGAATTCACAGTGCGTTGACATACTTGCCAGGGACAGCCTGTTCCCTGAGGAGCTCCCTTCAGTTCTGCTCCCTCTCCGGCAGCCCACATGCGGGTCCCCCTGGGTCTGTCCTCGTGCCTGTGTTGGTTGAGTCCTTCCTCTCATCATGGCCACAGCCCCCATTCAGATGTTCAGACGTTCTGTCTGGATTGTTGGAATCACCTTTGGATGAGTTTCTCACCTCCAGCTTCTTTGCTGCCGGTCGAGCCTCCACGTTGCTCCCAGAGGGATTTCCTAAAACACAAATCGATTGTGCCACCTCCCAACTTAAGACCAGTGGGTGCTCTTGTTGAAAATAAAGTGCAAACTGCTTAGTGTGGCCCTGCCTACCCGTACCCTCCCCCGGGCCCTCCCTTGGGTCTCTCTTGCTCGCCTCCATCCCAGCCCTCACGAGTCCCGGGCTCGGTCCAAACAAGACTATTAGCGGTTCCCCACACACACGGCGGCTGCCGCACACGCCATCCCTTGCTCGCAAAGCCCGCTTCCTCTGCCGAGGCAGGAAGGGTAGGTCTGTGTGTTTCTCGGGAGAGACCAGTAGCCTGCAGATCACTGGATTCTTGGCTGGAGCCAGGTGACCCCTGCTTAATCTTTTAGAACTTCATCTTGGTGCTGAAATTCCAGCGGACTTTCCCTGAGAAGCTTGCAGGAGTTTTCGCACCAGATAGGTAGGAGTTTCCAGTGAGCTGTCTGAACCGTCTGCTTGAGCTCCTCACTCTTCGCTTTCCTCAGCTGTGGGACGGGAGTGGCACCCCCCCCCCCCCCCCGCCGACAGTTGCTCGTGGATCATACACGCTTTCCTTCTTCCCTCCGTCGCTCACTGGGACCTAACCCAGTTGCCCTCTCCTCTGTGAAACTTTCCTGGTGTTTATTCAGATTCCCCAGGTTCTTCAAAATGCCGTCGTTACAGTTTTATGATACCAAAACTCTTCTAAACTGAGGGGCAGCCGTTTCTCTGACCGAAAAGAGGATCTTCCCTCCATACAGATGACCAAATAAGATACCTGAAAACTGGTATCGCAGACAATGTCTATGTTTAATTCCGTTTAGTGGCTATTAATGGAGGACCTCTTCTGAGCTGGCCTCCCGGCTGGGTCATTACAAACCCCGAGGGGACGGTCCCAGGCCCTGCGTTATAGTATAGGTAATTCTAGTAGCAAGCATGTACACATGCTTTTGTACTCCATTTTTGCATTTTTTTTTAAAGAATGTCCTTTTAATTACTGAACACTTAGGTATGGGCAGCAGCCGTCCCATGCTCTGCTTCTCAGCAGACGACCCTCCCAAGTACAGGGTCCTGAGGACCCACAGTCACTGATCTGCTCTGTCCTCCGCTTACTCCAAAATCTTTAACACTATTTCTGTTAAAAATCATGCAGAAACAGGTTTCTATACTTCAGAGTTTGGTATTTGGTTTTGTGCTCGCTTCGGCAGCACATATACTAAAATTGGTATTTGGTTTTGTATCCTTAATCAACATTATATAGTATTTTAGACTAGAAGATTAGGCAAAGGGTATTTTGTCCTCTAATGTATCTCAGACATCTTTTTTTTTTAATGTCACAGCTGTCACTGTGCTCTCTTGTCACTTATGTATTTTTTTTCTAAAAGTGAAGGTGCTCCTTCTACCCTATCCCGGAAAGACAAAGTGCCTCCCCTGTGCAACCCCCCCAACCCCCCAGTCTCAGCAGCTGCTCCAGTTGGTTGGTGTTCTTCACGTTACCGTAGTCGGTAGTGTTTCTCTTGCTGCTGGTGCCGGGCTGATCCTGCAGCCTTTGAAGTCACTGGCCTCCTTTCAGAGAGCAGCACTGGCAGCCATTTGATAAGAACGTCAGGGAGGGGAGCTCCTGATTTACATTCATACCAATTTCAGTATCAGGAATGATATTGTTCCTGCGATCGCCCCTCCCCTTTGTTTGGGGAATTCAGAAACTTGTCTACATACAGTGGTTGACCTGTCTCGTCAGTGGTCAGCACTTCCCAAGCATCGAACAGAGGCCAGACAGCGCCCTAAGCTGGAAACACCGCGCCGCCGAGTGAGGCTCTTGGAGTGCTTACGTGGCCGAGGGCGGTTATAGCCTAAACAGGACAGTACGAGCGCCGTCACAAAAATAAAACAGGGATTGACTTGGGGCCTGTTGAGCTGGAGTGGTCAGGAAAGGCCCTTCTGAGAAGGTGATACTCAGTAACGGTTGGTTATCCCTGAAAAGCGGAAGGTATTCTGTGAATGGTTCTGGAACAGAGCAGTGGCAGAGAAAGGAGCGATGTGGGGAGCCGAGCACGGTGCCGTGGAAAGCGCTCAGACTTGGGAACGAGGCCACCCAGGCTCTTGGGTGCCCCCCCACCCCCCCACAGGAGGCCTGGGGTCGAGGCCTGGGGTTGGTCCCTGAAAGCTGGCAGACCTGGGTTCCTGGCTGGGTCCGGAGGCCTCTGAGGCCCAGCTGCCTGGTCTGTTGAGCTCTGCCGTGGTCTACACTGCCTCCCAGTGTTGTCGGAGAGACTCGGGTCTCTTGCATTTACTGACTTGCCGTCCTCATTCTGTGAGTGGATCTGCGGAACCATCGAAGCAGCGGTCTGATCTGGAAGACGGCGGCGGCGTGTAGACAGTGTGGCTGCTTCTCAGTTCCGTGTAGGTCACCTCCTGCCTCCCCCTCCCCGCCACGGGCGTCTCACAAGCACGGCCTCTAGTTCGGGGATTGCATTCCCCACTAATGTGAGCCTCTGGTTCCTTGTTTGCCAGACTACAGCCACGCTAGTGCTGGCTTCCCCGTCGAAGCCAGCCAACCCCAGATCGAATGTTCGGTTAGAGCTGATCCTGCCAACAGTGGGGACCGAAAGCTCCCGCGACTGGTTTCGGTTCTGGAGGGAAGTTGCTGAGCATTACTAGCTAAATGTCCTCGTCCGTGAGGTAGAGCCGATGGAACCTGACGCCCAGGAGGGGACCCTACCATGACTCCGACACAAAGAGATTTTGTGAGAGGGTTTCTTTCTCTACCTACACGATGAAACTTAACACTGTCTTGGTGTCCTAAAAGAACAGTCCTCTTGCACTAGCTCTGAGCTCGGATGGACACGCGTGTCGCACAAAGGCTAGAGAATTCTCACTCTTCTCCACTAGTGCAGGACTAGTCACAGTAAGGAAAACACCCCCACTTAATAAGCAAAGGCTCTCCTCAGGGAACAGAAATGCCTCCCCCAAAACTTGTATTTCTGCCCCTTAAAAGATACATGTTTCATCTAACGCTTTCATTTTCTGGTGGGAAATACCACTGCAGGTGTCTCAAGCCGCCCACCACGTAGAAGCTAGCCTGTCAGCAGGTCCGCATACAGCCACCGTGTTCCCGTGTCTCCATACATTTCTAATTCCGTGCTTTATACACACATCCACGCTGGTGAAGTCCGGCCGAAACAAATGAGTATCAACCTAGTCTCAGCACTCTGCAACAACTTTTAGGATAATCAGAAATGGGCTCCATAAAAGACATTCTTTCAGGTTAGAGGTTAGAGATTTCCAAGCTGTGCAGTCTTTCAAGAAAGCCAAATTCATCCTTAGCTTTTTAGGACTAACTTGTCACCTGTCAGAATGCCGGAAGCCCAGGGCCCTGGGGGAAGAGGCTGCACACGTCCCCTGTGCCCACCTGGAAGGCCGCTGTCGTAAATGCCAGTCGCTGCTTCATTCTGCAAACAGCTGTGAGGACCACTTGTGAGGCAGGAACTGCACTAGGCAGTGGGGGTACTTGCTAAATGGACTCGGTCCGTGGCCTCTTCCTGGAGGAGCTTTCAGTTTAAGAAGAGGATAAAGACATAAAGATAGGGAATTATAAAATAATACATTTTACGCTGTAAAGGAGAGGGATGCATTATGTTAAAATAGAACAAGAAGTATCTAAATCAGAGTGAGGTCAAGGAAGGCTTCCTCGAGTAAATAACACTTGAGCTGTCTGGTCATGAGGGGAATTCTTGGGTTTGACAGAACAGCGATCAAGTTGCTGGGAGTTTCCAGTGTTTCGGCACAAGTTTATTTGGCATATGTAACATCTCAAGAGTTTATCAGAAGTCCGAGATCATCATCGAATACTGAACTTCCCTTTCTTCCTGACTTAAGATTCATAAGGAGTGGAAGAAGCAAAGAATTTGCATTTTTGGAAAGCTGGAGAGAGAACTATCACTCCCATGTTTACTAACTTTATTTTTTTTTATTTTTTATTTTTTTAAAGATTTTATTTATTCATTTAACAGAGAGAGAACACAAGCAGGCAGAGAGGCAGGCAGAGGCAGAGAGAGGAGCAGGCTCCCTGCGGAGCAAGGAGCCCGATGCGGGACTCGATCCCAAGATGCCGGGATCATGACCTGAGCCAAAGGCAGCTGCTCAACCAACTGAGCCCCCCAGGCGTCCCCCCATGTTTACTAACTTTAAAAACGTAACTGGCTTATTAATATTTGCTTTAACAAAACAAATACAAAAATCCCATCTTAAAATTACAGAGACCGAAAAGATATTTTTTTTTTAAGATTTTATTTATTTATTTATTAGGAAAGAGAGAGAGTAGGTCAGAGTGAGAAGCGGACTCCCCACGGAGCTGGGAGCCCGATGTGGGACTCGATCCCAGGACTACGGGATCATGACCTGAGCCGAAGGCAGTCGCTCAACCAACTGCGCCACCCAGGGGCCCCGAAAAGATATTTTTATGAGACCTCGACATACTTGATTCTATAACACCAGTGAACTAGTTGAAGAGAAAGAACGAGCTATAAAATAGGCACCTGTGGTTCAGCGCACACGGATGCACACAGGCACCTGTATACAGACATACTTGCAGAAACATAGCTTTTTCACTTTGGTGTAATCTCTACCTTGTATACTTGACAAACTGAGAAAAGTGGGTTTTTTACTTCTGCCTTCATTTCCCTGGGGCCACGAGGTGTGTGGGAGAGGTCATTTCTAGTGCGGTGGACAACGCAGCAGTTCATTATGCAGAGCTTGGATTTCTGTCTTCTACAAACTCTAACTTTCCATTGGCGGGTGATGCTGGGGAAACTGGGGAGCTGTTAACGGAGGGCTGCGGCCCCGGGGGCTGGAGCGCCCCCTCAGGACCGGCCATGGGGCTGAGGCCTGAGGAGGCCCTTCCAGAGCCCGTGCCCTCTCGGGGTCAGGGAGCGGTCTGTGCTCAGTGGTCTCGCTGAGAAGGTTTCATCTGATGCTCACCCTGGTGAGTTTGCCACTTCGGCCTCACCTCTGCTCCGAGTTCTGGGCCCGAGAGCAGATGTCGTCATTAGGTATCAACAAGCCTCCAGGTAGTTTTCTGGTTGACCCGTCAGTTAGGAAGCAAAGCCAAGCTCCTACAAAGTAATAAGGTCAGAAACAGAGGAATGTTAGCCTTGTCCAAAGTCTCGACGTAAAAATTAAGGCATTGAAAATGAGAAAGTGCAAAAAGGGCCCCCTGCTTTCCATTCTTCATCTTTTTGTCACGTGTGTGGCGCTAGGTCTGTCAAGCACTTAGAATTGTCACTGAACAAGCAGGAGACGTGCGGGGGGATTCAGGGCTCTGGGGGAAGGGAGCTGAAGGCCTGGAGGCAGGTGGCCGTCAGATGGGGGGACGCCGCAGGACACAGCAGCAGGGGCAGGCATGGCTGTGCCACCTCCATCGGGCACCAGGCGGCACCCTGCTCACACGGGCCCAACGCTCCCCTGCCGCAGGCCGGCCCCGCTGAGGGGCAGACGGGGAGCTGGGGGGGACCTCCTCCCCGGCATCTTGCCAAGTGGCCGCTGGTGTGACATTTGTCTCTTCAGGGTCGGCAGGCTGCTCTCCGAGGAGAAGGAGATCTCGGCAGCCTGGAGAGGCTCCCACATGGCACCTTCTCAGTCTGAGGCAGCGGCCTTCTCCTGACCTCCTTCCTTGTATGTTTGTCCACAGGTTCATAGAAACCCTGTAGAGGAGTCACAGGGTAATGACACTTGATTACAAGGTCTCCACCTAGGCACTCCATAGTACGAACATTCAGGAAGGGACATCCAGACGTCTGGCAGGAAGGGCCCGCGTGAGCACACTGTGCTGCAGGGAGAGGTGGCCGCATCACGACACTGTGGGGCTAGACTCTGGTGCGTGCAGCGCAGGTTTTCCAATTCTGACCGTTCTCTGGGACGCTTTACACTGACTCATGCGACCGGAGTCTCTGATGGCGAGAAGAGACAGTCCGCGCTGGGGTAAGGAGAAAGGGAAGTCCGCCGTAAGGTGCAGGGGCATCCTGTGGGAGCCAGGACAGCAGTGCCCGCGGCCCCAGGAGAGGACCGGAAGGTGGCCTCTTCTTACATCTGTCCTCCAGAATTGCTTCCTTCTCCCTTCTGTGGACTGACTTTCTCAGCTCTCTGATCCACATGTCCAGAACTCCCAAGCTTACACAGTGTTAGCCCCTGGGTCCCAAAGAGATGATTCAAGTTCGAGGGAAGGGACTGCGCTCAGCCCAGCACGGGTCACGCTTCGGCCTTAGCCTATAAACAGCGGTAGCCACAGGGGACGGTCGCACTGCACAGAATCGCCGTTGGGGCGCATCGCTCTCATCGCCACCGTGTTGGAGTTGGGACGGTCGAGGGGGGAGCTAGGCAGCAACCCCACAGGCGTCTCCTACCGCTCACCGGGCGGCGGCTGGCTGGGGTCGCTGGAGCCGCGGACAGGGTGACTGTCTCCAGCCAGCCCGGCCTTAGCAAAGACACAGGTGAAGGTAAAATCTCTCCTGCGCTGCTGCAGCGTCCTTTCTGTCAGTTGCCTTCCCCTCTCCAGTGGTCGGAAGAGCTAGAATTGGGTGTACGTTGCCTGGGGCAACTGAAACAGGGAACCGGACCCTTGGCTACCAAGGTTGATCACCTGCCATTAACAAATAATAGGAGCGGGAGAGGCTCATTCAAACCCTGTCTCTTGAGACATGTAATATTTCGTATTGTTCCTGAAAGAGCATGCAATTGCTTTAAGATCAATGCACTTAAGAATAGTTTATAGAATACGAAAATTATTTTGGACCAAGTTGGTTTAAAAAGAACGGTTTTCTCAAGGAGCCATCTGGAACTGTCGAGGAAATGAGCCCTTCTGGATAAGGGTTTCCCAGAGAACTCTAGGTTTACTTCTCTAAGTATGAAAACACGTAATTTAACTCTTGAGCACAGCCTCGATTTCTTTCAACAGAGTACACGGAAATGAAATATTTCTCAACACTCCCTGCTTTATTCTGCAGAGCGCGTAGCGTATGCTAACAAGGAACGGGTGCTGTTTGCCGCTATGCTAAGTGACCGCGAGTAAGGTGGGATTTTAAGAAATCTGCTCTTTATACTTTGCGTGTCGTCTTCGTTGTCGGGGACTCTGCCCTCCCCTAAAGTAATAGGTTCCTCTGGTCTATTCTGTAGACTCAGGAACCAGGAAAAGACGCTTATTGGAATAATTTGCGAGTTAAAAGTAGATGGGCTCTGCGTTGGTTTATGAGGGGCGCTCCTTCAAGGAAGGGTAAAGCGCCGGCTTTGTGCCTGCGTTTCGGGATAGCACCGTGACAGCTTGAGGCTTTCGTTTGCTTTCTTCTCCTCAGCGGTCTTCTATAGACCCGAGGCTGTCAGCTAACTGAGACCCAGAGGAGTGAGGGGGATCCCGCTTTACCCGTGAGCAGTGTTGTTTTTGACGGAGCAAGTGGAAAATGAGAGCATTTCAGTGGGGCAGTACTGCTCACCTTTTTGCTTAAGTTTTAATTCATACTAACCTGACACTGTCTAAAATTTTAGATGTGTTCTTCGAGAATATAACACATTTTTGCTGCCCTTTCGGGATTACTTTTCTCGGGTACTGTGTTGCCGGAGATACTCTGTTCCATGAGAGAGATTTTGTATTTCCTATGAGACATTTTGCAGAATTCTTCTACTGGTCTTCTTAATTTTCCCCCCGAAGTTCTATAAACAGTATGAATCTTGCTCACTCCCCCGAACACGTCGAGGTTGGGAGCCGCAGGCCCAGAATGGACATTTCTGGACCACATTCCGGGTCCCGGGTGCCCTGATACCTCCGCGTGGGGCCCCTCGTGCCGCTCTTAGGGCAGCCCTGGGCAGGGGGGACCCCGGGCCTGCCGGCGGGAGAGAAAGCCCCAGGACCTCGTGCGGGGCGACGCGGCTGCTGCCGTGCGGCAGGGTCGGGCTCCAGCCTGGGTCGTCCCCCCGCCCCCACCGGTCTCCATCTGCCGCTGTAAGGGACCTTTATTGGCCCCGCAGATGCCAGACACTTGCCCGCTCGCCACACACACGAGCTCCTTGCTGAAGGGGGAGCTCACGATTGCCGTTTTGCAGAGACGAAAACTGCTAGGTTCCGCTAGCCTGCCCGCTAGCTAGCACCGGAGAGCCGGCGTTCAGACCCGGCCCAGGGCTGGGAGCTCTGCTCGGAGCCCACGACGCACTGGTGCCTCCCCGGGCCCCCCGGGCCGAGACCCCTGCCCACATGCACAGGTGTTTAACAGGGCAGTCTGGGTCTGAAAAGAAACAAGGATGGGCTGACCCTGTGGCTTCATGCTTAGAAGGTGGGGTCAGCATCTTTGGGGGTGGGGGACGCGTGCGGAGAAGTGTGAATTGGATCAAGAAGTCAGTCGGAGATGGGAGGATCAGGTGGGTCTACCTAGTTACCGTCTCTCTCAAGCACTTCAATTTATACGACTCAGGTGAAGTTTTGAGGCTCTCTTACTCCACCCTTTCTTCGAGCAGCTCTGTGTATTGTTTCCAGAAGTAGCAAGGCTCTGGAGGACCTGCCCGGGGAGGCACAGCCCCCTGATGTGATCTGTGTGCCCACAGAGGCGGCGCAGAGGGAAACCAATGGCAGCAGCTGGAGACGGGAAATCCCCCCAGGGAAGCTCCTACTGGCTCCGGGCCCGGGGCCTGCCGCAGGGTCCTAGCACCACTGCAGAGTCTGCTTTTGCTGACAACTCACTTGGAATAGCCCTGAGGGCGCGGAAGGGGGCAGCTGCATGGATTCAGTACCCCTGCCTCCGTCTGTAGAACCTGGACCCAAGCACGGGGCCAAAGACCCATCCTGGTACTGCTCCCCTCCTCCCCCCCTTGGTCCCGGTTCTGGGGAGCAGCCCGCGTCCGAGCCGATGGCTAGCAGACTGGCTGGCCTCAGCCGCAGGAAGCAGACCCCGCGCCAGCCGTCCTCGCCATGCGCCGTCATTTGCCCTTTCTCCCAGATGCGGGCGGTGCTCACTTCCAGGGAGCTGGAGTTGGCTCCTGTAGGTTATGCGTTCCATCTTAGAGGGGATTTAAATTTCAGAGTTAACGTCTGGTGCCCTTTGTTCGCGTTAGCATCCCGCTTTCTAGCAGAGCGTAATGTCTCGGGCTGGGCAGTGAGCCCGATGCAGACCACCCCGCAGGGCTGTGGACTCGGGCCGGCCGGCTGGTTGGGAGGTAGGCCGGAGAGGAGAAAGTGAAGGACAACTTAGCTCCAGGATACGGTGCAGAAGCCGTACGTTGAGGGCTCAAGAGCGAATCCTGCCACCCAAGCATTGGGTGACCTTGGGCCAGCTGTTGCACCTCACACAGCACCCCGTTTCCTGATCTGTAAACGGGCAGGACCTCGGGGAGCCATCGTGATGACGGGATGCCGTGCACAGGGAG
Source organism: Nasua narica (assembly GCA_028533885.1). NCBI lineage: Eukaryota > Metazoa > Chordata > Mammalia > Carnivora > Procyonidae > Nasua > Nasua narica. The sequence goes on along the minus strand of CM052800.1, from coordinate 79,974,142 downwards.
TGCGTGTCCCGGTGCCTGGGCGCATCAGGGCTCAGCGGCCGTTGTTTTCCTCCCTTCTCCCTCACCAGCGTGCGGATGAGGTCAACCCTCCCCAAGTCACGAGGAAAGCCATAAGGCTGTGACCCCCGTGGGCCCAGGAGGCCTGGGTACTCTCGAGGGGCCACCTTGGACCGATTGTTTAATGACCACGTGCCTCAGTGTCGTCTGCGATGCCGGGGCCGGGCACGCTTGGTCCTGCAGCGTCCCCCCTCGAGTCCTCCGTGCTGCTCTCCTTCCGAGACGCGACGTTGCGCAACAGGAGAGTTCTCGCCCTGAAATAACAGGTTTCTGTCAGTTTGCCCCTGGGCCAGGCAGCAGGACTTAGGCAGTCAGCCTTAGGTGTGGGGAGTGCTGCTCTAAGGCAGTTTTTGCAATTAAAATCGGCCTCTATTCACCTCTTGCAAAACTTCTGATACTCTCTCCTTGAATTTCACATAATAACTAAAAACATTTTAAAGTTCTTGCTCCTTACTAGTAACACTTGGGAGGGGGAGGAAAAAAGGATCTATAATATCCCGCCCATCTTGATGGGGTCCTCAGCAATTCTGAACATGGACATGGTACCACCTGAATCACAGGGGTGGGGGGCGGTCTTCCCCTGTTCCTACGGGCCAGCTCTGCTGCCCCAGGCTTGGCCCCGACAGCTTGAGCTGACCCTTCTCTCCTGCACCGCAGCCTTGCTAAAGGGCTTGTTTCCTTGGCCCCTCCTGCGCGGGGACAGCCTGGGGCCAGGGGGCCTGGGCCACAGACCCCAAGGACCGGGCTGGTGGAGCACTCAGCTTCCAACAGCATCTCACCTTGGAGCTCCCAGAGAAGGAATCTCCCTCCTGCCCTTCCTTCCCTGCTTTTGCGTCAAGGCCTGGACATTCCTAAAGCCTCGGAGTTGGTGCTGTTTATGGCCCAGAAATCAAGCCACTTGGGCCATCCTCCTCAGCCGCGCCCTGACGGACTACTCGGGCTCTTCCTGGGCGGCTCTGCCCACTTGAGTCCCAGGTTCCATTGGGTTGGTGGCCTCTGTCAAGATTGGAGTTTGGTCCCAGAGAACTTAGGAGGCTTTAGCTGGCTGGCGGGGGCGGGTGGCAGAGGGGGGATCGTGTGCCGCCTCCAAACCCTGCCTAGGACTGGCCCGCGCAGGGACTCGGGGCTGAGGGAGCTCCAGCCCTAGCATCTGTGGGATGGGCCCTGCTGCGCCGCCTTTGAAGCGGGAGCGTGATTGCCGGCTTTGATGGCTCCGACTTCACTGGTGGGCTGGGCTGCGCTGGGGCTCGCCTGGCCCGGCCCAGCCACAGCCCCCCACTGAAGCCTTAGATGTGGGAAGTCTCCAGTCTCCGGAGCCTCATGCCTGTGGTTTCTTGAAAAGAATCTTGATTTGACCTGTTTTGTATCTGCAGAGCAGCTCTGCAAGGCCCCCGCGTCTCCCCTTCGGAGGTAAGACTGGGTCTGTCCCCGATGCTCCCGTGCCTCGAAGAAGCACCCACGTTCGGTCGGTCTTGTCTGACAGCCAGACAGATTCTTGGCCGATTTATTTCAGTACTAGTTATGAGGCTCGGGAAGAGGACACGGAAATAATGAAAGAACAGCGGGAAGTTGGGAGGCCGTAGAAAGAAATGGCTTTAGTAGGAGATGTTGGGATTCCTTCCAGGGAAGCGCCTAGCTTCCGTGCCGCTGAGGGCCGCTCTGGACAGCCCAGCTCGTCTTAGTAATCACGGGAGGGTGCTCCGCTCACGAGAGGGAGAGGGGAAGGCCCTGCGGGTCGGACGGGCAGGGGAAGGCTAGGGCGGCATGCTGGGGCCCAGAGTGCTGCCCCAGAAGGCGCTGGCCTGCCTGAGCGGGAGGCCACGGTCCTCAGCCCGCAGCTAGGGCCGGCCGGGATCCTGGCAGAGGGACATCCTGTCTCCTTCAGCGAGCAGTCCGTTCAGATCACCCCACTCGTCCCCAGTGGCCGGCAGCTCCTAGCCCAGTCCTGCAAGGCCGTTCCTCATCCGGAACAGCAGCCTGGACCAAACCTTTGAAAGCCTGTGCTGCAAAAGTACATGTGAATAGGGGTCTGGGGGCTGCCTTCCCCACGGGCCCCGGCTTTGCTCCTTTGTCCTTGGAAAGGTAGGGTCCTTCTTGGCTCTTTGATTCCCTCGGGTGCAGGCTCTGTAGCCTGCTGAAATTCCAGACCCCACAGTGCTGCAGCAGGCGCTGGCCTGCTAAGCCGGAAAAGGCTAGTTTGGCAGGAGAACGGGAACCGGAGTGGGCGGCAGGCCTCCGCAGTCGCCAGCATTCTGTGGCTGATTTGCGCCCGTTTTGTGTTTCTCGGTAGCAGCCTGCGTACATAGACCATTTCTTCACGGTTCCCATCAGTCCTCTTGAGGGACAGTGTGGATGAGCGCCGCGTTAATGATGAGAGCGGCCACCGGGTCACCGGCGTGCCGACGGCCCCAACACCGCTCGGCCCGCGTGCATCCCACGTCCCCATGCGCGTGGATCCAGAGCAAAACCCCGGTTGAGAAAGACTGACTCTCTCACGTAGCCCGAGGAGTTGGGGCTACCGTAGGGCTAACCGTTGTAGCCATCGCCAGACGAACCCAGTGGACTAACTAGTAAATGCAGAGATCTTAAGACACGTGCTGTACGCCACAGCGGCTAAATGCCTGTGACAGGTGCACGCTAACAACATCTCATCTGTTCCTTCTCGAGGTGGAAAACGAAGCTCCTTCCCGACGTGCAAAGCCAAGGCAGCGACCCCGGGACCTCTGCTGGAGATGGAAGCTTGTTGAAAACCCAGACTGTCTCCAGGTCTTGTCCAGTCGACCCCAATGGAGAATTGACACCACCTTCACCCTGAGGTCAATGCTAGAGACGCTGATCCATAAAGACAATCACTGCCAGACCCCCTTTCATCTACCGCAAGAGCCAAGTTCCAAAAGAGAGCATAAAAGGTTTCCTAAACGAGAAGTACAGAGCCCCCGAGAATGCGAGCAGGCCAGCAGCTGCCCTCCCTCCTCTCCGCGCGCACTTCCCAGAGCGTCTCGTGTCCATACCTGTAACCTTTGGGCAAGGACAGTAACTTGACCTCGTCCGCCTGCCCGGAGCGACTGGAGCCGGCAGCCAGCACCTCGTCATCAGCATCCCGGTGGGGGACTTCGAGCAAGAGTGCCCTCTTTGTTTCCGTCTTCATTTTCCGCCCCCACCCCCGCCCCCCCGTCCTTTCTCCTAAAGCTTTTATTTAACAGTGCAAAAGGATCAATCTTGTGTTTGCTTTTTTTTTTTAAACTTGAATTTTTTTTTTTTAATTTTCACTCTTTAGTTTAAACTTGTATATTTTGCTAGCTATGAGCTTTTGAGTAAAATTCAGAGATCTGGAAAAGTTTGAAATAAAAAAAACGAAAAGAAGCCGCCCTTTTCCGAGCGGCATCCTGTCGGACACGTGGCTTCTCTGTGAATTGCTTGTAACAAATAGTGGCCTCCCCGTCTTCGTAAGGTGTGTGATAGAGCTAAATAAATGGAGCAGCCAAACCCACCCCGTTGGTCGTCGGCAACCCCGTTTCATTTTCTTTTTCTTCTGATCGCCTTTGTTTAATGGTAAACCTTAACTGATACCTTCAGCAGGCCGGTTTGCAGTGAATTTTCATTTCTTTCCTTTTCACCCCCTTGTTGTAAAAAGCCCAGCACTTGAATTGTTATTACTTTAAATGTTCTGTATTTGTATCTGTTTTTATTAGCCAATTAGTGGGATTTTATGCCAGTTGTTAAAATGAGCATTGATGTACCCATTTTTTTTTTTAAGTAACAAGGCACAGCCTTTGCCCCAAACTGCCATCTAACGTTTGTCATTCCAGTTTGAGTTAACGTGCTGAGCATTTTTTAAAAGAAGCTTTGTAATAAAACATTTTAAAACAACGTGTCCTTTCCTTAAAGAGTGAGGTTCCTTGATACTCCGGAGCTGGTAGTGCCATACCGAGTCCGCGGGCCGGGCCCACGCTGGCCCGTGCACAGCCGAGGGGCGCCGCCACGCAGCCTCCTCCAGGGGCAGGCAGGCCTCACAGGCGTAGACAGAGAAGGGGGCCAGTGGGAAGACGGCCACCAGGATGCACCCAGGACTGATTCCCTTCTTCCCCGAACTCCGTACACCAGCCTCATGGGCTCCGGCCGTCGGCAAGCGCACAGGTCATTTTCCATCATCAGACCTCATCCGTTCTCAAAACAGGGCTCCTCAGCGCAAGGGGTCCCGTGCTGAAGGTAGGTTTTAACTCCCACTGATCTCCGAAAAGTCAACATTATCCCAGTTGTCAGTTTCTATTCCATAATTTTCTCTCAAGCTTTTACGAGGCTAGCATAGGGGTCGGTATCTGATGTAGCAAAAACTGTATTTAAAGTTTAAAACCCAGTATCTCCCGGGTTTCCATCTCTTGAACTAGTTAGAGAACCACCGATAGCCCTGGTCTAACTTAAATCTCCTGCTGAAAGTGTCGTCGGTTTCCCTCTCCCAGGCTCCAGGGCAGCTGGGGAACAGGTGGCGGCCGGGCTGCGCTAGCTAGCCCTCCACGGGCTGTACTTGAAGACTGCCATTAAATCACCCCTCCAATTTCTCTTCTCCAGGCTAAGTGATCCCAACTCCTTGAACCTTTCATCATCAGTCCTTTAATCATTTTCATTACTATCCTCTGGAACCTCTCCAATTCCTCATCATTTAGTCCTAAACTGGAGCCAGGGAAAACTCCATTACGTTCAGGAGACCTACTTGTCGGAAAGGTTTCGTATTCATTTGAAAATCAACTGACTTTTCTTAATAACATGAACCCAGCGGTCTAATGCTGCCATTCAAGCTCCTTCTGGGAGTTAACCAGAAAATCTAAACAAAATGGTGCAGGAGGTGATGGTTTAGGGTTACTTTTTGGGGGGGAGGGAGTAGAAAAAACTTACACCAACACAGTGACTGCCTCCCCCTGGATCTTACAAGGAAACTGATTAATAATAGTCTCTTAAAAAAATAACAGTCTGTTCCCCAAACTCAAGTATGAGCAAGGACGCGAAGCTGAAAATGGACCGCCACCGAAGCCCACTCAAGTCCTCTCTCCTTCAGTGGTTCGTCTCCATTTTTATGACCGAAAACGGTAAACAATGCTGAAGGAATGGTTGGTTTGGGTCGTCTGCACCAACTTGGTTCCCTTCTGGTTTTCTGTGTTCCTTCTAGAATAACCTGTTTCTCCCAGATCTCCTCGATGTCACAGCTCAGTGCTCATTCCTGGCCCGCACTACCAAAGCCCTGCTTTCTGCAGGGAGCGGCCTGGGCAAGGAGACCTGGGGGTCTCCGAGGGGTACGGCCCAAGGGAGGTCATCCCGGGGCAGCTGTGGGCAGAGGGACGCGCTGCCGACTCTGCCTCTGTTTGATCTGGGAGTGTCCTGGCCCCACTCCCTGCGAGCTCAGAGCTGCCGTGTGTGCCAAGAGGAGGAGGATGGGTCAGCCTCTCTGTGAGCCCTGCCTTCCTCTGAGCTCACAGCTGGCATGCTGGTCCGTACGAAGGGGTGTTTTCCTCCTGGTTTTAGTTTGTGCGGTTGCTAAGGTTGCTGGCAACTACCTCTTGAGCTGTTCGAAGGGGCCTTTGAACTGTTTCCTGACTACAGCTGTCCTAAGTACAATAATTTTTTCCTCCAGAGTTTGGTCTCAGGCTGCGACAACATGGAAACCTCTAATCAAGGGCCTGTGAGCAATAACAAGACGCCTGTGTGGCTTTCCTTTTAAAGGAGAAAAATCCCGAGGGAGTAATGCATGGTTCTGACAGAGAAGAGAAACTTAGATGTTTCACATGACATAGTAGTTGTTCTACAAATTACACTTACTACTTCTGCCACAGGATATTATCTTTCATACATACAAACCTGGGGAATGTCAAGAGCTGCCCTGTGAAAATTTCGGAGTTCTTCTGAAGGGTTAATATCCAAACTATATAAAGAACTCCTACAATGCCATGGGGGGGGGGGGGAGAAAAACACAACCAAACACTCTGTTAAAAAAACAGCAGAGTATCTGAATAGGCATTTTCCAAAGAAGACACACAAATGGCCGACAGGGCCACAAGATGCCCTGTATCCTAAATTATCAGGGAAATGCAAATCCAACCACAAAGAGACCGCCTCACACCTGTTAGAATGGTTAGTAACAAAAAGATAAGAAATCACACGTTGGGAAGGATATGGAAATCCTTGTGCACTGTGCACTGTTGGTGGGAATGTAAACTGGGGCAGACACCATGGAAAATTGTGTGGAAGCTCCTCAAAAAATTGGAAGAACTACCATATTGGATCCAGCAGTTCTGTTTCTGGGAACAAAAACACTAATTCAAAAAAATACATGCACCCCCATATTCATTGCAGGACTATTTATAACCACCAAGATAGGAAAGCAACCAGAGTATCCATTGATGGAGAAATGCATAAAGAAAATAGAGTGTGATGTGCACAGTGGAATACTATTCAACCCTGAGAAAAAATGAAATTTGCAACGACTTGGATAGAACTTGTCAGGGCATTATGCTAACTGACGTAAGTCCAACAGAGGCAAATACTGCATAATCTCACTTAGAAGTGGAATCTAAAACAAAACCAAGAGCTCACAGATACAGAGAATAGACTGGGGGTTGCCTGAGGATGGGGGGGCGGTGGGGTGGTGGCAAGAACGGATGAAGAGGGTCAAAAGGTACAAACTTACAGTTATAAAATAAGGGGTCCCGGGGTCCTGGGATCGAGTCCCACATCGGGCTCCATGCTCAGCGGGGAGCCTGATTCTCCCTCTCCCTGCAGCTCCCGTTTGTGCTAATAAATAAAGTCTTTAAAAAAAATACGTCCCGAGGATGCACTGTTCAGCATGGTGACTACAGTAAATAATACTGCAGTACATATTTGGAAGTTGCTAAGAGAATCTTAAAAGTTACCATAAAAGAAAAAAACTTTTGCAACTATGGGGATGGTGATGTGAACTAGGCATATGGGGATCATTTCACAATACCTACAAATATCAAATCATTATATTATACACACACCAATAATCTGTTATACGGTAATTATACTTTAGAAAATACCACCTAAGTTCTAGGGATACATACATACACAAAAATATGAACTGCTTTTTAGTAGAAGCTGAATGATTTGACTACAACTGAGCATTTTTTTTAAAGATTTTAAGATTTTATTTTTTTATTTGACAGAGAGAAAGAGAGAGACAGCAAGAGAGGGAACACAAGCAGGGGGCGTGGGAGTGGGAGAAGCAGGCTCCCAGGACCCTGGGATTATGACCCAAACCGAAGGCAGACACTTAACGACTGAGCCACCCAGGTGCCCCATACAGCTGAGCATCTTAATAGGAACAAAAAGATGTGATTCTAAATGTATTGCAGGCAAAAGATCCTTGGCGGGTGGGCCACAACATAGCAGGTACCGTTTTCGAAGCGGCTGTTCCAAACTTGCAAAACGCTCTACTGGAAAGACTTGCACGACCTCACTCTGCAACCAGAAGTCATCCAGATGGAGAGCAGAAGGGCAGGCACGCAAAAGCTGCTACTTGGGACAAACATTGCTGGCAGGAATCAACCTACGTGAGTGCTTTCTACATGCTAGGTAATACAGAACTAATAACTTTTAGTGAGACTTGAAGAACTCAAGTCAAAACTGGCTGTTGACTTGGAAAGTCAATTGAAAACCTATTTCTTGGTTTTCAGCCAAGAAATAATGCGAATGGTGGGTGTCGTCAGCGGGCCCGTGGGCGACAGTACTGACCTGGTATGAAAAAGAAATGATCGATGTGCCCGTTGAAATACATTCTTCCCGAGCACCTGCCGACGGGCGAGACCCCAGAGAAAAGGTTTTCTGCTTCCTAAGGTGGTTCAGCATCTGTGAGCGTTCTCCTGTTCTCATGTACAAGCATCCTCTCCCTGAGTGGTAACCTGGACTTTAAAAGACTTTTAAAAAGTTCTTTTTTGCCTCTTCTGTTTGTTCTCAGACGTGAACACGCACAGATCTGCGTGATCATTTATCTCAGTGTCTGGTCCTCTTAACCTTCTTCGAGGAGTTAAGGAAGGCAGGGAAATGGAGGACATGGTGGCTGTCGGGGGCCCCCTCAGGCAACACGGAGGTGGCAGCTCGGAGGCGGCCCTGTCTTAACGGGGAAAGTCCCTGGTGACAACTGCCAGGCATTCCAGCAGCTCGAGCACGCCAGCTGGGCCTGCCCACGGCAAGGAAACGGGGTCTCCACCAGGACAGAGGGGGCCCGGCGGGGAAAGCCCAGGCGTGGGGTCCCGCGGAGGGGAACCTCCCAGCGCTGCTGGGCGCCGTGCACTTAACCCCCGTGAACACGCTTCCTCCCGGGCTGAACGGCTGGGCCACGGACCCCCACGGGGAGCAGGAAATGAGAGCGCTGCCTGGTCCGCACACAGGAAGGGACTCACAAATGCATTTCCCTTTGAATGGGCTTAGAGTTTGTTATTAAACATGCTTTGTGTGGTATGAAGCGAGTTGCTTTCGGATGACCTGTAGCCACAGAGCATTTGGGCATTAGGTCTTCTGCCCACGGAAGCAGTTGGTGACCAGGACTAACCAACCTGTTTCGGACCAAAGATCAAGAAAATACTTCGACCCAAAGGGCAGAATCTGGATCATAAGGGGTCATCAGCTCTGATGTGTTCATTCGCCATTTCTCGTAACCGATCCTGGCTGCAGATGCTACCGGCTACGCCAAGGTTCTGCTCTCCATTAAACGTGTGGAGGGAATCGGTAGGGAATGCAGTATTTGCCTGATGGAATGAGAACACCGCATCTAAGCGGCAGGTCGACTCTCACAACTGTTTTTCCTTCGTGGCCACAGTGGAGTTCGTAGATGAGCCACTCTTCTCCATCTTCGGCTTGTCTCAGTACTTGAACTCACGGCATCACTGAATTATGTTCTACGCTGTAATGATATTTTCTACCATAGAAGGAGGCATGAGACAAAGTAAAACGGAGTCCTACAAGTTGCCCTGTTTGTTACGTGTGTTTTTTTTTTCTCCAGGTTTTATTTGAGAGGGAGAGCGAGCGCGCGAGCGCACACGCGAGCCGGGGTGCGGGGGACAGAGGGAGAAGCAGACTCCCCGCTGAGCAGGGAGCCCCACTCGGGGCTCCAACCCAGGACCCTGGGACCATAACCTGAGCTGAAGGCAGACGCTTCACCAACGGAGCCACCGGGCGCTTCCAGGTCCTTTTTTTGGTCTGTTTGTGTTTTGTTTTGTTTTAAAGATTTTAAAGATTAAGTAATCTTGACACCCAACGTGGGGCTCAAACTCACAACCCCGAGACCAAGAGTCACACACTCCACCAACCGAGCCAGCCAAGCCCCTCTGTTAGGGGTCTTTCCAGTCCCCTCCATCGGAGAAGGGGTAACTGAGTTTTAAAATCAAGCCTGCCCTCCGTGCCCAGCTCTGGAGAGGCCCCCCGGTGCTCACCTAGGGGCGTGCAAAAGCCCCCACGTGCCCGAACAGCCCCATGGCTTTCCCACACGCCAGCGTCGTGTCCTAGGCCGGTGGTAGGTTCCCAGCTCGAAGACTCAATGAGCTGGGCCTCTTCTCTCCTCGGTGCCCGGTCCAAGGGGACGCAAACCCTTCAGGCAGCCCTTGCAGAAGGGGGCCTGTTTCCCGGCGCTTTCTGTCTGAATTCCACCCTATCACGGCCACTCCAACTTTGAGGCTTTGGGGTGACGGTCTCTATTCCCTCCTTCAGGCTTTCCACCCTACCCAGCGTCCCCGTCGGCAGGCTGGGGGACTTCCTGGGGTGATCAGAGACCCGGGAACGCAGAGGCCTGAGGAGGCTGCGGCTCACTGGGGAGGAGGTTGGGGGCCTGCAGACTACAAGGCCGGGGACGGGGCTGTGCTGTCCCTCACCGGCCTCCCAGCATTTGGGATCAGCTGTGAACTTGATAAAAGGGCACTGTGAACTAGTTCTCCCTCCCAGCAAAGACAACCCCCGACACGCACGAGACTTAACAAGAAAGGGAGAACAGAGAAGATAGAGCTGCAAGCATTAAGGACCCACCGCAGGCCTAGGCCTCGAGAGCCTGGTGCCAGCGCCTGGCCGAGTCCGCCCAGAGACAGGGTGCTGAAGGGGAGCAGGCGTCCCCAGGGCCTGCGCACACGCCGTCGGTTTTCGGCCTGGGCCGGGAGCCTGCACAGGGTCAAGCTGCTGGCAGCCACGAGGACTTTGTGGGGCGGGGGCAGCCCTCTGCTGTTTCCCTCCCCCCCGAGCCTCCCACCCCCACCTGACCCCAGTTAAGCGAGAGCGCCTCACCTGTTGCCGCCGCGGAGGGCAGACGGCCTGTCCCCCAGGACTCGAACTGGGAACTAGGGGGGCCCGGGCGGCAACGGGCCGTGGCTTCGCGCTCGGCCTGCCTGGCCCACCGCAGCTCCATGAGGAGGAGGGCACGCTAGCTCTGCACCCTCACCCTTCTCTAGAGCTTTAACACGGAGGCCAGAAGGTTCTGGAAGTCTACCTTCCCACAGTATAGGCCAAAACCCCCACGCAGCTCTGGGAGGAGGTACTGAAGGCTCAGTCCTTCAAACCGCCCCAGGCAGATCCCTTTGTTCACACACGGGCTTCCTTCCCCCACCCCCGGTTTTGGAGACTTCTGGGTTTCCTGGCTTCTCGACCTGGGATTTCAGAGTCCAGCGGCTGTTTACCAAAAAGGTAGCAGGAAGCCCTTCCCATTCCGGGCTTTCCTTCCTCATAAGGCCCACCTGCTCAAGAACAGCCGACATTTTCCGGTAGAACGTTCCGGTTTGTGCATCTACAGAAATGAGGCCGAGGGGTCACATGGAGGGCCGCCCAGGAAACAGATACCCGCCGCTCAGGTGACAGGTACAGTGGAGCTGAGCGCCAGACCCCGAGTCTGCTTAACCCCCAAACCCAGGGTGGCCATCATTTATGTGGATTCTTTCTGCAACAGATGTGGGTGGTGAGACCCACGGCCTGCCTCATTCCTCTGGCCGCCAAAGGGGCTCTGCCTGCACAGAGTTAGGGTAAAATGGAGTTTACGGCTTCTCCTGTTTGCACACCGCTACTTCTCTACCGCACGTGTTAGAACCTTGGGCACGTCTCTCCGGGGCGCTTGCTTTTTTCCGGAGCTCTTGAGGCACCGGCAACATATCGCTTATTCGATAAAACAGAACTTACCTGAGCAACGGCCGTCTCCCCCGTCCGCTGGACGCCTCCCCACGCGCTCCTGCCACCCTCGAAGCAGAGACCAGGGGACCGGCACTTCTCCCGGGGCCTGGAAAGGCCTCCCCGGCGTGGCTGAGGCTGGAGCACGGGGCTCAGGCCCTCGCCTTCTCACCCACACAGCCCAAAGCTTAACCGCCAAGCCTCTTTTAGAAGGCTGGGGCCTGTTCTCAATCTTCAGCCCTCTCCCGTCAGGTGTAAAATGTTCAGGACTCTGCAAGCCAATAGGTTTTCAGGAACTTTCCCTTCCAAATCAGCCAGAGAGGACGGAGGTGGGGCACAATTAGCCTAATTGTCAGGCTGAGTGCTCGCCTTTTGCAATCCATCATCCCGTTTGGTCCTCCACAACCTCCCAAGATGGGCTCCATCCCTTTGTCCATCCTACTGGATGTCCCTGAGAGACACTCAGGGGACAAAATACCTTCCCCCACCGCGGACCTACACAGGGAAAGCAGGGGAGCACAGCACTAGAACCCAAGTTTAACCCCAAAGCCCACACTATTCATCATTTATACTGAGCGGTTCTGCAACAGATACGGTTGGTGAGTCTAAATAAAACCCTGAAAAGAATTAGTATGAGTGATGGGATTTTTCTTTCCGTAGTTGAAATTTCTTCTGCCATTGGCCAATTCTATGTATTTACTTACCTATGTATTTATTTTCACGGCAGGCACATGCGCACAAGCAGGGGGAGGGGCAGAGGCCCAGAGGGAAAAGCAGGCTCCCCGCTGAGCAGGGAGCCCCACGTGGAACCCGATCCCAGGATTCTGGGATCATGACCCGTGCTGAAGGCAGATCCCCAACGACTGAGCCACTCAGGCACCACCCCCCCCATAGACCGGTTTTAAAAAATAGAATTTACACAACCAGATGCACTGAGAATACAGCAATGCTTCCATTGTTCAAAGTGTTTTTCACATTACTATTTATGTCGCATCAATGCCCATTTCCCAGAGGAAAATGAGCCCCACGAAATTACAGCCGCACCTTGTACTTTTAGAGACTTAATTGGTTCCTTAGGCTGAAATGTTAGGGGCGTTAAAATCGAGGTGACACCAGACAAAAGCTGTTTTCCAGTGTGTGGCAAGTGTAACTGGAAACCAAGAGAGGAAGCACACTCCGCACGCGTCATTGGAGCCGGGGCTTCCGGAGCAGTGCGACCCTCTCCCATCGTGAGCGGCCGAGCCTCCAGTGAGCTTCCAGAAGCTGACGTTCGGCCCAGCCAGAGAACTCACCGCACGACGGCACCCAAGGGCCTCGTTTCGTACACTGGGATAAAAGACAGAAATTTCTCGGTTCCCAGATCCCGTCCCACCTTGCCCCCGTGCCTCGCCATTTAACAGTCCCAGACGGGAAATAACACCTCGGGATAGATGTCAAAAGGAGCGAGCCAACCGTCTGCCCCCCAACCCCACTGAAGAGAGAATCTTACAGACATTAAAGGGCCACCGCTTTGACTTTACAAAGCCTTCTACCCCATCCCGCTGGACAGAACGGCAGGCCAGGGGGATGGCTCGACTCAGAGCTTGGAGGCTTTTCTCGGCGAGCCATTTCATCCATTGTATGGTTTTCTTTCTCATTTCAGATGTTCCTTCCTTTCTATTCTAGGAATAAAAGTATCACTGGGGGGGGGGGGGAGTACAGAAGAGAGGGGGAAACAAGCATCCTCTTGACCTAAAAAGCCCGGTAGATCCTTTCTAGATCCTACCAAAAGTCCCCGCTCGCTGCATGGAGGAAGGGCCGGGCCCAGACGCTGCAGCCGGACTCACCGCCGAGCAGCCCCTGGCGGTCCCGCTGAGGCCCAGTCTATAAGCACAGGTGCACCCCGGGAGGCAGAGGCCCGAGCAGGTCCTGCTGGGCAGACTCAGGGGACGTGGAGATGAGGCGCACCTGACTGGGACGGCGGCCCTGCCTGCCAGGGGCGACAGCTGTTCACAGCTCCTGCCGGGCCCCAAACCTGGTGGAGGCAGCGGAGGCCAAGCCTGCGGACCTTTTGGTAGGCTAGGAGTGCACTTAAACACCTCTGCCAGGAAAAGACATCACAGCCGGGCGGCGGCCGCGTCGGGGAGTTCTCGCTCTCCGGGAATTCGATGGCCCAGAGCGAGCCCGGCAGCTCCCCGGACGAGCGCCCCAGTGCCCTGGGCCCGGCCCTGCCGTCGGAGCGGGAAGGAAATGAGGGCTCCTGGCCGAGGTCAAGGAGCAGCCCGAGCGCGGCAGGGCCCCGTGCAACCACAGGGGACTGGGGACTGCAACGGTGGTGGCGTCACAGGTGTTTCCTCTCTTTCGTTAGGAAATGTTTTATAAGAATACCCTAAAAGTTTCCTAAGCCAGGCTCTACGTGGGGTAGAAATGTTCCGTACTACTTTCCCAAGACGCTATAGTTAGAGTCAGGAAAGAGGTCCACCAGCTCCCTCTTATCAACCATGACACAGGGGAGGGGGAATCTTTCAACCATGAGAACCGTGACCCAGGACAGCAAACGAGGACAGCCGTGCTGGGGACGGTCCTGTGTGAAATGTTTGCATTTGAGATTTCCAGAAGTGCTCCTTTGCTGACCCGGTTCCGCGACCTTGGGCGCATCCCGTTAAGCGCTCTGTGACTGGAGCCGCTGGACTTCGGGGCCTCCGACGTCTTTCCCGTCTCAAAAGTCTATCTTGGAGGACTCCTTCTCAAGCCCATGATGAAAAGAAGCTTGTGTTACACTGTTTCTCTTTGTTGGCAAAGAAGAAACAGATGTTCCTTCAAGAATGTTTTCTGTGCCCTCACTACTGCTTTACTGGTAAGGACTCTGCGGAGTGACAGGGGCAGGCACCTGGGTGCCTTAATCAGCTGATAGTCTGCCCTCGGCTCTCAGGTCATGATCCTGGAGTCCCCGGTTCGAGCCCCGCATCGGGCTCCCCGCTCAGCCGGGGGTCTGCTTCTCCCTCTCCCACTCCCCCTGCCCGTGCTTTCTCTCCCTCTCTGACAAACAGATAAATAAAATCTTTTTTAAAAAAATTATAACAATAGGCCAAAGAAGATGGGGCAAGGCTTTTGGCTAAATCACCAACCTTTACTTCTGCAACCATTCAAGCATGTTACAATTTTAAATTATCCACCTTTATTTCAATTCGAGTTTTCACAGATTAAGAGATTTCATTTTATTAGAATCGATTTACAGGCAGTCTGCAGCAGTGATTTCTCACAGGGAAAAGAGAGAGACAGACAGACACCATCACTGAGATTCCGGATGTGAATGAAACCTCTGCCCGCAAACCAAGCACTTGGAGACAGGCCCACGGACAGCCCGAGGTGGGTAAAGACACGACGTCTCAGTCGTGCCCCAAACGTAGGGTAAGGCTTGAAGCCGCGGGGAGCGACTGTTCTCAGCAAGGCGAGACGCGGCTGCCGCTCACGGCAGCACCTCCCAGACACGCCACCGACGCGTCCCATGGCTCGCCAGGCTCCCGCGCGGCAGCGACACACATACACCAGCGCTCGGAGCGAGAGCCGGCCCCTCCACAAGTGAGTGATTCCGGGCAATTCTTTGTGAAAACGGCAAGGTTCAAAAGAAATGTTTGCTCCAAGGCACTGAGGGTATAAAGCTTTTTAGAAAATACACAGAAATGAACAGACTGGAGAAGAGAAATCAGTTCTCAACGGAGGAATCTGCCGTTATGACAACTAGTGTAAATAATTACTTCAGCTAGATTACCATCAAAATGCACATCGAACTGACTGTGCTGTGTGAGGGAACGTCTGACCCCAGAACATTCCCGTGGGCACTTGGGGAGCTGCTGGCGCGTGCTGACGGGCTTCCTCCCGGAGTCAGGCAAGCTGGGCCTCACTTGTACTTGTAATAGCCTTCGCCAGTCTTCTTGCCCAGCTTGTTCTCTGCTACCAGCTTATCCAAGGACGGGATGGGCTGAAACAAGGGGTTCTTTGCATCCATTTCATGCCACCCTATTGAGAGGAGGGAAAAGGGCTTAGGACGGAGCGCTGGGATTATCTTCACATCTCAGCATCCCCGGGGCAAGGTGGGCGGGCAGAGCTCGGGAGAAGGGGCCCCACTCCGCTGCCTTAGAGGCAGGAGGCCGCTGGGCGAACACAGCCGGATGCTACCACGTGGCTGCCACGGCCCGCTCCACCGTCTCCCCCTGGAAACAGCTGATGCCAGCGGTCTAGGACAAACACAGAAGCCGTGACTCTGCCGCCTGGACGCCTCTGTGGCACCATGGAACAACTCTGGAACACACGTTAAAAATGGGCATTTGCTGCCACTGGGATCTGGCATCCTCATAAAACCCAAAAGTTCATGCTTCACTTAGAACCCTCCTTGCTCCCCACAAATACTTAGGTATTCTTTGTGAGACATGGGAGCGTGAGCTACACTCAACGTCACGGGCCCAATCTCCAGAATTATCTTTACCGTCTTCAGAGGCACTAAATAGATACATTACTGTCTTTAAAGGGGTGTAGAGCTCCACTGAAGTGGAGATTACACAGATCAGCATTTATGATGGAACGACACAGCGTACCAGTGTCCGCTTCCAACGTGACCCTGTCCCGCAGAACCATCAGGGAAAACCGGGGAAGGGGGTGCACGGGCCCCAGCCGTGCTATATTTGAAACGTCCTGTGTATCTATAATTGTTTCAAAATGGAAAAATTTTAAAAATGAAAAATTTTAAAAATAAGTTGCCCTGTGAGGAGATGCTAGAAAGCACATTTTTCCTTTTCCTGCCATCTTTTAACTTGCATCTTTAACCTAGTGGGGGCAGAACTCTGGAAGGTCTAGTTATAAACAGGCATTGCAATTCATCGTTGAAAAAGACTACCTCAAGTGCATTACAGAAAGACAAGAGAGAAGTCCAATTCCTACCGTCCATGACGAACTTCACAGTGTCCAGCCCCACGTAATCGAGAAGCTCAAATGGGCCCATAGGGTACCCAGCTCCCAGCTTCATGGCGGTGTCGATGTCCTCCTTGGACGCATCACCTGAGGACAAGAGGGCAGCACTGAGCCATCACTGTCCTTCCCAGGGTTCTCCTTGCCATACTCTAAATCCCAGAATTCAGACTTTTACGAATTTGCACATTCAAAAAACATCCAGAGTCAGGATTTCTGGCTATGGCAAGACTTCATCGCAGAGGTACACGCCGAATATACCACAAGATTTCCAAAGCCATTCCACCGAGCTATTCTGTGAGGTCAATTCTAGAACACGCTGCAGGGAGAAGGCCCCGGGGGCCTGGAAACATTACTTATTTTTAATGGATTGGGATTTTCCAGTATCACGTAAAGCTAGAGCATAATATTTAGTGATAAACAGCACTTTTTTAAAACAGAAAAGAACCTTTGTATTTTTATATGTATTATACGCATATTTTTCTTGGTTTTACAAGTAATGAGTATTCCTCTGGAATTACACTCACACTAACCCTTTAGTCAAGATAAAGTTTAAAAAGAAGCCCATATCTGATTTAGAATTGCCACTCAACTTTGAAAGTTTGTTTGGTAGGCTAGGACAAGAGCCAGTGTGTTTTTTCCCTGGAATTTTACCCTTCACTCTTATGGTCCTCGGGCCACAAGAAGTCTCTCAGAGAACCTGGTTCCATTTTGCCAAAATCAGGAATGGGAATAGTCTATAACGAGCGATCATCTGGAATTTTGTTCCAAGGTATAAAGAAATGGTGAATTACACCAAAGCTAATTAAAAGAAAAAAGTTCAAATACTCCAGGAGAATTTTATACCTAAACATGTTTCAGATTTTTAGGCATGAAGAACTACTTAACTACTTAAACATCTATAGGGACCATAAAGACCATATATACATATATATACATATATATATACATATATATATTTAAGATTTATTTATTCACTTTAGAGAGAGCAAGAGTGCAGCGGGAGAGGGAGAGAGAATCCCAAGCAGACTCTGAGCTGAGCACAGAGCCCGAAGTGGGGCTCGATCTCATGATCCTGAGATCCTGCCCTTGGCTGAAACCAAGAGTTGGACACAACCGACTGTACCCCAGGAACCCCAAGACCGTATTTTTTAAAAAGCCTATGAAGTACAGTTGAAGGTGATTAAAATATCAACTGCTTATTTCTTATGGGTGACATCATTAGCGCTTAACTAATTAGTCAGCCAGAGGGTGCTGAGAATTTTGAGTTTTAGGCTGTAAGAAAGCAAAAAGAGCAAAATTCATCAAATACATCGGCCTCAGGCAGCATCCTTCCTTCCTTCAACTTGTATTTATATCTGTTCCATACCAGGCACCAGAGACTTAGAATGAGATAGAAAAACCAGACAAGCCCTCGAGTACTCATAGTATAGTGGGAGGACTCAGATATGTAAACCAAAAATTTTACCGAGCCATTGCTGAAGATTCATGAAGACTGACATGCCTCTGTCTGGGCAAAGGTAAGAGATTTAATCACAATGCCAACATTTCACCAAAACCCACCCACTGAGGCCCAGGTCCTAAAGAATGAAGAGAATCCCAAAGGATAAGCAGGCAGGAAGAGCATGCCAGGTAGAGGGAACAGCAGGGAGAACTGAGCAAGAACATAGCAGTTGATAAATGGATTCTGCTCAGAGGCCTTCATCGGACCTTGAGGCCCCTATGGCGTTAGAGCCAGAATGCTAGAAGACCACCTAGCATACCCCTCTCCTGGCCCAGCACCTTGCTGCTCCCTAGGCCTGGGGCCCTCCCAACTCCCACATTTGACATTTGCTTCCCATAGGCCTCTGCTCAAGTGTCCCTTCATCAGAGCACCCCACTCCTCCCTGCATATAAACTAGCAACTATAAGAACTCCAGGCTAGGACTCCCGCCAGCCTCGTCCCTTTATCTTTCTCGGATTACTGACCCGGCATCTACTGGTTCATTCACTGTGGACAGCCTCCCTTCATTAGAATATCGGCTCCTGGAGACAGAAATCTCATACGTTCCAACTCACCTAAAGCCATTTCATCAAATCTATATTCAAGGACAAATAATGAACCATAGAGGCAATTCTGTAGTTCCAGATTCAGCGACTCACTTGAAGACTCTTATTTCAAAAAATAATAGGAAGATAAAGCATATCACAAATCTAAGCGGTGCTACAAAATCAGCAACTCTAAAAATTCTTAGTAATAGAGAGCTAAAGGGGCAAAAAGAGGGAGAAATAAAGCACACAGACTGGTGTGCCACGTGGGAGTTAAACATGGAACTGTGCTTTAGACCCAGAATTCCTAAACTTGCAGAGAATCAAGAGCTTCACTGAGGACACCTGCCCCAAATAAAACACATACACAAAACTACATCAACTTCAGGAGGTTCGTGGGCCCTCCCACCTCTTCCTAGTTAAGAGCCCCTAACTCCAGACAAGACAACAATGGAAAGCTTCCTCAGTGGACCCCCGGATCTCCCACCAGACCTCCTGCTTGGTAGGGAGCTGGGAGTGGCCAGCCACGTTTCCTGTTTCCTAAACTGGCTCACCAGCGCCACCTACCAACCATTCTGGGCATGAACGAGGCCGGCGGCAGCCCTCACACCCTTCTCCATCAACAGCTCCCTAAGTTGTCTGGGGCAGCACCATTGGCAGTTTCTAAGGACACGTCCCCCGGGGCTCAGACACCCTCTCCCACCTCCCCTCATGGGGCAGGGGTTGGGGGGTGGAGAATGATGGGGAGGGTCAAGGGACCACCGCTAGTGGGAGGGGAGCAAAAGACAAGAAAACGCCTCTCCACTTACGATCAGATACAAGGTACATCTGAAAATATATCAAAGTGACAGTATGTTTCAGTGAGGAAAAAAAACATTAAGAGATGGATTACCCACATGCTACATTCTAAAACATTACACTAAAGAAAAAAACAACCCTGCCTTTCAAAGTAGGGTAAAACACTTCATGCATTCTTTGAGGTGTAATTAGGCATATTTGTTGATAGATAAACACAGAAGTGTTGGTTTGATCTTGGAGCAAAAGTGTGGCAAATGCTTCCATAAAACAGAAAAGTTTTAATATTTAAAGCAGATTTTGAGGAAGCAAATGTGCTTTCATCTCTCTGGATGAGCTTGGTGTAAACATTTTGTTTCAAAAATGACATTCTCAGGAGCGAGCATTTGTGAATGAAGTAATTGAAAACAATTACACTTGCTTTTTATCCAGTCCTATTATGGCCTATGTGCCTTTGAAGCCAACATGATAGTTATCTTTCCAGAAACATGGTGGGGAAAGGAGGCAGGAGGATGCACACCATTTTATAACCTTGGACCATGTCTCAAGTTCTATAATTTTACAACAGGGGAAATCTTTCTTTGTAAATCAGCAAGTATTAAGAAAAGCACTTGAGACCTTTCTTAAGGTTAAAAAAAAATCATAAAATCATCATGGCATCATTCAGTAAGACAGGGAGGGCTCTTAGAAACAGTCATCGTCCCGCATCAGCCTTGTCACTTACCTCCCATCACCTGTCCCAGAGTCACAAATTTTAGAACTTCAAGGAACATTAAAGGTCCGTTAGCCCAGTGATTTTTACATTATTATTATTTTTAGCAGGAAACTTTTCATCAGAAGCAGAGATCCAGGCTGTAAACCCGGGTTGGCCATGCGGTTGCAATGGCGAAGACTGTTATTGGGTGTGGGGGGGGGGGGGGGTAGGTTCCAGAGCCACATCTCAGCAGCTCAGAGGCCTCACGGGGAACGCAGGGGGACCGGGGAACCCAATGACAAGGGTCCTGGGGTCCAGGGGAGGCTGACTCACAGAGCTAAAGGAACAGACGCCCCTCCCGTAGCCTGCCCGGCTTCGCCACTCCACAGGGCCTGCTCGAGAACCGGGGAGCGGCGCAGGGAGCTAAGACCCGCTGCCCCCAGCCCGGCTCAGGATAGCTACCTCGTTCGTACAGCCTGATAGCTTCCATGAGGTATGGCACCAGCAGACGGTTCACAATAAACCCTGGAGTGTCCTGTTTCAGGAGAGAAAAATCAAAGACAGGTGAATTTTCACAGAACTCGATCTGCAGTCACCAGACTGCCCCTTCTCACTCCGCATCCCATGACCACGCTGACCACGCTGGGCATTTCAAGGTTTCCTTTGAACTCCCAGCACGGCCCTACTTCTATGGTACATGACAATTTGTAATATTTATAAAAAAATGAAGTAAGATCAAGCCTAGATGCCCCCACTGCAGGAATCCTGAAATAAAGGCAGACGGAGGCAGAGAGGTCACTGGAAAGAAAGCGGCTCTGAGGGCAGGCCTTCTGGGCTCGAATTCTAATAGTTTCTGACACCGGGACCCACTGACATCAGGTTCGGCGTGGGTGAAATGAGAGTAATAACTTCCAAAGTTGTGAAGACAACTCAGAAAACACACAACACACCGTGCACGTGGCCCGATCCTCAAACGGTAGCCTCTCCGCCCCTTTCAGGGCTCTGGAAAAAGCACGCTCCACCCTCAACAATCTTCACAGGAGTGCCACTACCCGGGCTGCCCAGGCCATCTTTGGGCTCCTTGGGCTGCTCTCGTGCCGTAATGCGCAGTGCCGGGCGGCCCAACTGGGGACGGGTGCCAGGGCAGAGAGGCCCCTGCACCCCGGGTGACCCCCACCCCCGGAATGCACACCCCTTTCATCGATTTTCCTCATTACCACGGCTAATCGTGTCTCCTGGAGGCCTCACGCAGGATTTGGATTCTACTGACTGGTCTCTGCGGGAACCTGTGAGGCAGGCTGGGTTGGTCATTTTTTTCGGTGGTATTTATGGGAAGGTGATTTCCACTAAGTAAATGGTATCAATTTTAACAAAAGGCCGCAATGTTCCTGCAGACACAACCCCTCACTCTCGCCCTGGGCCCTGTGTTCCCCTTCTAGCACGCACACACACTAGGCCCTCCATAAACATACGAATGAAAGCCAGCCTGCCGCCCTCATTAGTCTTACACTAGCCTAGCTGCGCGCTGTGTAAACGAGGCAGTAAAGCCACTGGATTTGTCCCTCCTGTAACCCCTGTAACTCTGCAGAAGCAGAAACCACGTGTCATGGCTGCTGCCGCAGAGCAGCTGTATCAGCTTAACCACAACTGGGTTAATGACACGATGCTGACTTTGTAACTAGGGCCAAAGGGCTTTTCAACCTCAGAAAGTTTGCTGTAGAAACTCAGGACAGGGTAGATGAAGCACACCTATGCAAGGTTAGAAGTCAGAAAGGACTCTGGGGAAAATGCTGGCTCCAATCAGAATACACGGAGTTTTCATCCAGAGCTCAACACCGTAAAAGTGCTACAACTCACAAAATACTCAAACTCACTAGCAATCAAAGAAGTACTCGTTAGAATAAAATAGCATTTTGCCACTAAGATTGCTGGCAAAAGGGTTTTTTTCCTCCTTATACTAACATTCAGTGTCACTGATGATTCAGAGACACATGTACTCTCACAGCATTGGTATGTAAATTGTACTGTAAAGAGACATAGTCCCTTAATAAAGCAATTTAATTTTATGTAACCGGATACCTTATACTTTTATACTCATTTATTAAATATGCTTTATCTACTATACTATGTGCCAAGCACTGTTCTATGTACTTTACAAATATTAATCCATTTTCTCCTTAGGATAACCCTGTGAGACAAGCACTATTATTACGAGGAGGAGAGAACACCGAGGGCCAGAGCGGTTAAGTAACTAGCCCAAGATCACACAGCTAACAAGTACTAGAGCCAGGATGTGATCCCAGTCATGCTGGCTCCAGAGTCCACGGTCTCACCCTTTTTATACCGCGCTCTCGAGAAGTCTCACTACGGAGACAGACGCGGTCCGGGCGCCTCACTGTCATCTGCTGTGTCGTGTGTTGGTCCGCCGCGGTCCCGCTGGCCAGATCCGGCCCCTGGCCCGCCTCTGTACCGTTCCCCGGCCGTGGCACAGCCACGGGCCCCGTGTGTACTGTCTAGGCTGCACCCCCCGCCCCGCCCACAGCAGAGCCGAGCAGTTAGAGCAGAGACCGCGTACCGGAAAATGCTCACTATCTGACCCTCTACAGGAGAGCGTGCTGACCCTTGTTCTTTGTGGTTGCCTTACAGTGTCCGGATACCTCACTGAGAGCCCGAGTAACTGACCCAGAAAACTGGAAGGTATCACCCAGGAAGGAGTTCTGAACGTGACGGAACAAGGCAGTTTTATGAGATCAGGGAATTCTCATTCCTGCACCTGCTGGGGCCACTCTGAGGGAAGAAGGGATCCTCACTCTCTGTGAATGAATGATTATGCTGCTAAGGACAATCACTGACCGTCCCCACATTTCCACTTTCTTATCCAGCTTTTCATTCGCTACACACCGATGCTCTTTCTCACACCGTTACTACTTTCTGCCACGAACAAAGCATAACCCAGTGAGAGAGTGCAACATCTGTTTAGTAATGTGACTTTTTAAAAAAGTCCAGGCAATTTAAAACCACTAAACAGGGGCGCCCGAGTGGCTTAGTCATTAGGCATCTACCTTCAGCTCAGGTCAGATCCCAGGGTCCTGGGATCCAGCCCCGCATTGGGCTCCCTGCTCAGCAGGAGGCCTGCTTCTCCCTCTCCCACTCCTCCTGCTTGTGTTCTCTCTCTGTGTCTCTCTGTCAAATAAATATATAAAATCTTTTAAAAAGTAAAAATAATTAAAAAATAAAACCACTAAACAAAGAATGAGTGCTAAAAAATGAGACTCCCTCACAAGACTACCCTGCTGGACTGGGGGGACAGGCACGTGAGGCTGTTCTCTCAAGCATCGGGGGCCCTGCCGACAAAGGACTTATTCAGAGGATTCATGAATAGGCCTTTCCACAGGTTACTACAATACTGTGAGTTCCATCTGGAGAATAGTTTAGAAAGCAAAAGCATTCTGTAAGAAGAATCACAATGATAGAAACGATTATGGTCAAAAAAGTAGATGCACGCTTATGAAACTTATATAACGGTGCGGCATAAGTGCCCATTTAGAAAAACTGCCAAGGCACGCAGAAGTGCAGTCCCGAGTAACGGGAGGACTCGAGCCAACAGAAACTGAAGGAGAACGACCCCGCAGGGGGACAGCAGCTGGGGTCACTTCACTTATGCCAAGAGAGTATCAGAGTGTGGCAAGAAGGGAAGAAAGGCGGGAGGCATGCTTCCCACAGTGCCTGGCTTCTTAATGAGAAACAAGACACAAAATCACAACGCCACACTCCCTGAGAAACAGCCTCATTAATCCCACCAGGGGAAGTGGGCTCTTCCCCTCTCTCATCATCTCCCAAAACACCTGTTGGGGCTCTTGCCCGAAGCGAGGCGCTGGTTTTCAGTTTGGGGACACACGTGTCTACCACGCTGTCACACGGGTTCCCTGGCTCTCCCAGGCCCAGCAGAAGCTAAAGCCGACGGAGTCACATAAGCCACTTATGGAAGAAACAAAGCAGCCCATCCACAAACAAAAGTGAAGACCCACAGAGAAGTTTTCTCCCCAGCTGAAGCCCTGGCTCTCCCCAGATCTCAAAGGATCCACCCGAGAGCCTCAGGCAAGGCTTCGGGTCGGGCTCCCCCGCCGGCAAACCAGAGAGGCCCAGCTTGCTCCCCCGCAACCCCCAGACAGGCCTGTCACGAGAGTGCCCCATCTCTCACATCCTTCTATAGACGAATTCTACCCCCAATGAGTCGGTTCTGAGGAAAACCACCCCCTTCCCAAGGTACCTATACTCTACCTTACAAGATACAGGATGCTTTCCCAGGGCTTTGGTGAAGTCTATCAGAGATTCGTAAGTCTTCTGGCTGGTCATTGGTGTTTTAATGACCTGGAAAAGCAAAGCAGAGAATTATGACCAGAGAGTCAGCAAACAATTGCAACAGAACGAATCAAGAAAACATTAAAAGTGTCTATATACAGAAGGGGGCAAAAATAGTTTTAGATCCAGAATATAAGACTCTAAAGCCAGAAACAAAGAGTTTACCAAAATGTCCACTTTAAGAAAGTGAAGTACTAGGGGCGCCTGGGTGGCTCAGTGGGTTAAGCGTCTGCCTTCCGCTCAGGTCATAATCTCAGGGCCCTGGGATCGAGCCCCGCGTTGGGCTCCCTGCTCAGCGGGGAGCCTGCTTCTCCCTCTACCCTCCCCCTGCTCGTATGTGCTTTCACACTCTCTCTCTCTAATAAATAAAATCTTTTAAAAAGGATAATGAAGTACTACAGAATGTACAAAATGAAGGCTTAAAACATAAATGTGTATGTGTGTAGGAGAGTTTTGCAGACTTTCTCCCTGAGACAGACCTGGGTTCGAATGCCCATCACACCACTTACTGGCTCTGTGACCCTGGGCACGTTTCTTGAAATGGAGATAACACTAAGTTCTCTCTCCCCACCTAGAGCAGCTGAGGTGAGGTGACAATGGAGTAGATCAGCAGGGAAAGCATTAAATGCAGCTGCTAGGAGGTAAAAAGTGCTCAGGAAATGTGAGCTTTGCTACTGTCACTACACTACCAGGAGGTAAATGGATATCTACTGAGCATGACAAGTGCCCTTACAGTACTCTGCCTGGAGTGCCATCTTCTCCTGGTCTAGATGAGGAGACTGCGTCCCTGGAAAACAGAGTGATTTGCCCAAGTCACAGGTCTCTTGGACACTGAGATGAGCATCCCCCGCCCCCTCCCACACAGATGCCTCAAGAACAGGCTTATCCCTCAGAGGAAGGTTTTCCTTTCCAGCACACAGGGGCCCCAGCAGGGCCCACCACCTGCCGCGCACCTGGGGAAGGCTCCTGGCAGCCCGCTGGACCCCAGAGGTGCAAGCAAGCAAGGGGCCAGCCGCCCCGCTCACAGAGGCCGCTGCCACTCCAGGAGGTCTCACCAGTCACCCTGCCCGGCAGCCAGCCCTGGGACACGGTTAGAGAGCGCACCTGCAGCAACTAGATCTGGGCAAATGGAGAGAGACCCAGGTGAATTTAAACTTAAATATATATATGTAATTTAAATGCCAGTTAAGGAACTTCAATGAGGGGCAAAGCAAACAGGCTTGGCTTCTACGTTAGACCCTTTATAGGAGGTGAGATGACTTTCAGTCAACACCCGTGCCTCACTCTCTACTATGAAATGCGGATAATGACCCTTGCCACGTCCTCCAGCTTGCGAGAGAGCCGCGTGGCTTAATGAGCTAGTGGCTGCGCAGGATGACAGGGGCTATATAAATGGGGAGAATTACCATCACCCGTCTTTTAATGTGATCACAGTTCGGGGTGTGGCTATACGTTATGACACTGAGGGAAGTGAATGAGAAGCACAGACAGAAGCACCAGGACGATGGGGATGAGGAATGGGAGGATATGGACCAGAAACTGTTCCGCAAACACCTTCAATCCAACAGCAATCTGAGAGGGATTCAAAAGGAAGTGCGGAAAGGTCTCCCACAGAATCCCACAGATTAAACTAGAGCAAAGGCTGCTAATTACACTGTTTTAAATATAATTCGTTGATTTAAAGGAGTCAATAGTAAAGGTTTTTTTAACAGGAGGATGCATATTTATTCATCCATTCAATAAACAGCAATGTGCTACAGATATTCCATTTATAGCTCCAACATACAGTCTGGGAACACACACACACACACACACACGTGTGAGTCCCACCCCACATAGAGGACAGCTCGTCACCTTAGGACACAATTCACTTTTGTGCTCGCCACCAGCAACACATATGTGAGCACCGAAGAATAAAAACTGAATAGAGAACACTTTTAGAAAACATTTATCTAGAAAACAGTAACATCTGCTGAGCATTAGCTGTTAACAGCCAACACCCTACCTTCCCAATTACATCAATGTAGTTGAAAACAGCATTAGAGTTTGAAGGAAATGTATACAATGTGCTTTAATCTCCAAACACACCTACCTGACACAGTAACTAAGGGAAGTCCTTCGTCCCTAAGCAGCCAAATGTTAAAAACTCCACCCCACTTCTTTGCTCTTTTCTGCAAAAGGACCAATGCAGTTTCTTTTATTACCCCCACCCCTCCCCTTCATTCCTCAGCTTCTCCCAAAACATCCTTAGGACGGGAGAGTGCACCGGAAGCAGCTGAGGACAATGTCAGCAGAACAGATAAATTCCTATCACCCACGGCGCAGAGCTGTCTTTGGGAGAAAACTAAGGAAATACAGTCATCATTAAATAGAGGCAAATGCTTGTGCAGGGGCACGCAGGAGTAAGGGCATGCGAGATGAAGGATGGAAAGGGCTGGCCGGAGAAGGCACCAGGGGAGAAGGCAAACCCCAAGACTCTCCCAGGGAGCCCCAGGCAACTCCCGGAGGTCTGCTGGCTCCACGTCCCCCACACTTCGCACGGCAATAACTCTTCAACCCCAGAACAAATGCTACTTTAACAGTGGCTGCTCCTCAGACCCTGTAATTAGCCCCCTGTAAAAGGCAAGTTACCACATTTCAGGTGCAAATTGTCTATTGTGACTCGTCTCCCTGTACCCAAGTCTCCAAGCAAGGAAGCGGAAGCGGAAGCGACCCAAACAGGATCACCAGGGGGCCCCCTTCCCCTCCATCTCAGAGGTCTAGGCTCAGGAGGTGCAGGCTAGGGGGAGCTGCCTGAACGGCTGCAATCAAAATACACAGGAGAGGGGCGCCTGGGTGGCTCAGTGGGTTAAAGCCTCTGCCTTTGGCTCGGGTCATGGTCCCAGGGTCCTGGGATCAAGCCCCACATCAGGCTCTCTGCTCAGCAGGGAGCCTGCTTCCCCTTCTCTCTCTGCCTGCCTCTCTGCCTACTTGTGATCTCTCTCTCTGTCAGGTGGATAAATGAAAGAAAAAAATCTTTAAAAAAAAAAAAAATACACAGGAGGTGGGCCTCACTTGGGGACGATAATAAGACCTGATTACCCGGGCCAGAATTCACCCCAGCGACAGTGGACAAGGGGGTACAGCGGCTCCCGCGTAAAACCAGGCTGATAAAATTCCATTTACAGCCTGGAGCACACTGACCTCAACTACATACAAACACGTGAGGCTCTGCCCTCTGTGGTCTCCGCGAGCCAGTGGTCCGCAGTGCTGTCCTCCCTGTCACACGCCTCTCCGTGCACTGCCCACCCCATACGGCACGAAAAAGTACACGACATTCCACAGAGTTAGCAGCACTCCGGGACATCACTGGTCAGACCGCTGGGCTGCAAAGAAACAAAGCACAGAGGCCTCCCTAGATAACAGGGGCTCTCTCTCCTGGCTCCGCGGCCCAAGAAACCCTCCACCCTCCTGATAAAATCCACCTGGAGCCCCGCCGCCCACCCCGATGGCAGAGGGGCATGAGTCAGAGGGCAGGACTGGCAGAGCTGGCGGGGCAAGCAGACACACACGAGCACACGCTCACCGACCTCCACCAGCTTCATCAGGGGCACCGGGTTGAAGAAGTGGAGCCCGGCGAATCGGTCCTGTCTCGTGGTGGCGTTGGCTATGTTTGTGATCTGCAGAGAGGAAGTGTTGCTGGCAAAGATCGTGTGTCTGCGGAGAGAAAGATGGTGGAGTGTCGAGATGAGTCCTGTCTCTGGAAATAAACAGGACTTCCCTCGATGCAATGCACAAGGCCGCTGCCCAAGGCCCGGACCTGCCGTCCTGAGCCCTGGAGGAAGTCGGGGAAGAGAGGTCTTCACGCAAGAAGCCCAAATCAAGTGACCAGTTTCATTTCAAGGTTGAATCTTTAAATTAGGTAATTTAAATTTACCTGTTTCAGAGGTGTAATCTTTAACAATCTTTCATTTGTTTTCGGGAGCAACATTTCTCTCTACTTATATTCATTAATTTTCATGGTATGTGGGGGAAAACCAAGGTTGATTAAGTAGCAGCCTTGGTCACAAAATGAAACCCCAAGTGAGCACAGACTAATGACAGAAAGGATAAATGCCAAAGACCCTCAAAGTCAACAAAAAACCCTGAAGAACTAAGATCTTTTCCCCTCAAGTGAAAAACTTTCACGTTCCACTGAATGGGAATTAAAATGAAAACAGAAGAAAACCAACATGGTCCAAAAACAGGTTTTTTTTTTTAAAGATTTTTATTTATTTATTTGACAGACAGAGAGAGAGAGATTACAAGTAGGCAGAGAGGCAGGCAGAGAGAGAGGGGGAAGCAGGCTCCCTGCTGAGCAGAGAGCCCGATGTGGGGCTCGATCCCAGGACCCTGAGATCATGACCTGGGCCGAAGGCAGAGGCTTTAACCCACTGAGCCACTCAGTGGCTCAAAACCCCAAAAACAGTTTTACGGTTCCACAGGCAGATCTGGAGAAAGAAGGACACAGGTACAACTACGAGAAATGTGATTCAAGGTATTCTGCTTATAAAATCTCCTTAAAAGGCAGGGGCGCCTGGGTGGCTCAGTCAGTTGAGCGTCTGACTCTTGATTTCAGCTCAGGTCATGATCTCAGGGTTGTGACACTGAGCCCCGCATGGGGGTTAAGATTCTCTCTCTCCCTCTGTCCCTTTCTCCCAGCCTCACTCACTCAAAAGAAAAAGGGCGGCACCTGGGTGGCTCAGTCGGTTAAGCGTCTGCCTTCAGCTCAGGTCATGATCCCGGGGTCCTGGGATCAGGCCCTGCATCGGGCTCCCCGTTTGGCGGGAAGCCTGCTTCTCCCTCTCCCATCCCCCTGCTTGTGTTCCCTCTCTCGCTCTCTTTCAAATAAATAAAATCTTAAAAAAAAAATCTTCTAAAAACAGCAGTACCATCTGTGTGTGTATATTAATTTTTAAAAATCCATATTGACTTACTCCAAATTCAATTTTTACTTTTTTATTATTTATTTTTCAAATTCAATTTTTAAAGACTACTGTAAAGTGGGGTGCCAAAAGCATTAAGGACAAATCTTTAAACAAAGACAAGCAAGACTTCTAGGCTTTCCTATAGCGCCACCTTGTGGGTACACAAACATAAAACAGCCTAATGCTAATGAGAACCAGGATGGCCCAGCCAATGGAGGAAGCAGAGTGGCCCCTTACCGACTAGATTTGGGGGCTCTAGCTTACCCAAAAGGCAATACTACCATCTGCCTGCAATCAGGGGTGAGTGGGGGAGGAGGGGTCAGGAGAAGAAACACAAGTGTGGCTGGCACAGGCACGAGGCTGCACACCACGACCATGGAGGCAGGGCCGTGGCGCCCCAAGGCTGTGCGGACAGGGGCTGCTACACTCATACTGGGGTATCGTCTTAGAGGACAACAGAAGGGTGACCTGCCATCTCTCCGTCGCAGAGAGGAGAGATGGAGGCACACTGGAGAGCACATTTCGTTAAAGGGTGAAGTTCCATCGGAGCCCAGTCCCCAGTGTCTCCAGTCCAAGGTGCTCCCAGTGAACCTTTTACCTGCAGAGGAAAGAAGCCTCTTCTTCACAGACCTCCACCTCCCGCCTTCCCCATCGGCTGGGCTGGCTCCACTCCTAACAGCTCTCACACTGCCTTCTTCCCACGCAAACACCATGTGTGGGCACGATCAACTCACAGGGGTGCCTTACCTTCCACACCCTCACATTTTCCTTGGGACACTGGACTCTTCGACGGTCTTCGGTTTTTCCCTTTCTGATACTCAGGGACCAAAAACACTACTTTCCTCTTAAATGTACTAACAGAAAATTGACAGCACAAACATGATGATCACTGGCAACACCCCAAGTCTTGCGGAGAAGACAAGAGGGGGCGGTGGGGACTGTGGAGGACCGGAGAGGGGAGGACAGGACTCAGCTGGGGCTCTCTGTGGGCTGTGGCCCCCCTCTCCGCCTGCACCTCCGCAGCCAAGGAAGTCGTGTTCTTTTCCAGGGTGCATCAGGGGTGCCACTGGGAACCTCACCACCGGAACACATTCTCCTCTCCTGTTATAGAACTCACTGCAGAACTCGACAGTCAAAGATACCTCAGTCAAACCGCTTAAAAAAACAAACCACAAAACTTAGTAGGGGTTTAATAAACGTGGTGATCTAAAATGAAAACAAGAGGGCACCTGGGTGGCTCAGTCAGTTAAGCAGCTACCTTCAGCTCAGGTCATGATCCCAGGGTCCTGGGATCAAGTCCCACATCAGGCTCCCCACTCAGCAGGGAGCCTGCTTCCCCCTCTGCCTCTGCCTTGCCTGCTGCTCTGCCTACTTGTGCTTTCTCTCTGTCTCTCTGTCAAATAAATAAATAAAATCTTAAAAAATAAATAAAATAAAATGAAAACAAAGAGTGCAGAGATGGCCAGCCACTGGCCAGAAGCAAGGTCACATCTAGGGTGTGCCTCTTCAGGTGTGCCCTTTCATGTGTCTCATCTGTGTGACACGAACCTACGTGAAAGAGCCTAGCACAGTGCCTGACACACAGGAGGTGCTCGGGAAATGGAGCCAAATTCAATGAATATCCTAAATGTGCGATAGGCAACCTCTGCCCCTATTTTGCAGATTACTAGGGAAACTAGTCTTCAGAGAGTTAGAACTGGGAAGGTCTTGGAAAGGATTTTCTCCTAACCCCTCAGTCAAATTACAGATGATAAACACTGAGGACCCGAAAGACTTCGTGACTATCCAAGGATAGAGAGGGAAGAGGTGGGGACACAGCCCCAGGCCACCTGACCTTCCCCTAACAGTCCTTACATTATTCACGCAGGCACGAGAGGGCAGTCAGACCTGTCACTGTTGCTGCGGAACAAACGGCATTTCAATAAAGGCCAAACTGCCTGGGGCCGGGGGTTTGTTATTTTCGAGGGCTCCCCGCTCAGCTGGGAGCCAGTACCTGCATCTCGGTCTTCTGCAGGCCCGAAATGTCGGCATGAGGAGCATGTGCACACTCAATAGCACAGTGACATACAGGCGACAGGCAGGACTCTCCTCTGCGTCAGGGGCCAGGCGCACATACCGCTACGAGGGCTGATGCTCCAGCAGGCTGCTATGCGAGTGCCCCTCTCCAGCCACTGCTCACTGGCTGAGAATTACCTCTGTCCTATAATCGTCTGACTTTTCAGTTCTAACCAGGAAGGGTGAAGTGTGGCTACACAAGCCCCAGGGAGAGCAGGGATAAATTCAGTCAGGTGTCACAACTGCCTAAAGCCAAAAGGCAAACACTTACGAAGGCTCCGGACTCTGAGAGAGCTGCCCGCGTGCGGAAGCTTGCTGGCGCTCGTTGGCACCGCTGGTCCCGAGCCCGTCAGCCGGACGCCTGACCTGCGTGGGGCTGACTCTCCCCTCCCGCCCTGTGCCGGGGAGCCTGGTGAGAACTCAGTGCTCCTGTAATGCTCCCAAGCGCTGTGACTTAATCCAGATAAAGCTCAAAACAGGAGAGCCCAGGGAACTCTGTGTAGACAGATGGGCACTCCCTTCAACTGCACCATTCTGTGTGTTCCACTCAAAAAAGGAGGACACACAAACGACTCTGAGGTTCCTCGGCAGACATCTGAGGACGTGCCCAAGACTCTTCACCCTCTGGCCCCGGAGGGCCCATGGCCCAGACACTACAAGAGACAGAGGACTGTCCCTGAAAGCACGTCCCACTTTACTGTGGGGAACCCCACCCTCCCTTGGGGACCGGGACAGGATGAAGGCAGCCCAAGCCCTGGGAAGCCGACTGCGGGTGGGAGGATGGAGGTCAGGGAAACAGCTGGGAGACTAGGTTTGGTGTCAAAAGACTCCCTCCTGGGAGCAGAGCCCGAGCCCGGGGAGGGAGCCCTCAGACCCAACAAGAACGCCCACAGGTCACGTACTCCGAGGCAAACTTGTCCAGCCTCTTGAAGAGCTCATTCTTCACCTTCAGATTCTCCACGACAGCCTCCACCACCAGGTCCGTGCTGTGGACTATGGATGCTGCGTCCGTGCTGGTCGATATGCTGCTCAGGGTCTTCTCCACGAATTCATCACCCGCCTAACGGTGGGAGGAAGGAGAGGAGAGCGTTCACTGGACTCACCGGAAAACGCGTGTGTGAGATCTGCGGCTAAGGCCGAAGGAGAGAGGCGAGTGAGGACAGGCGAACTTGCAACCTGAATGCGCCCGGGAATTCTAAGCAATAAAACTGCCTACACGTCCGCTTAGGGACGATGGCATCTCGGGTACTTGGAGACACCAGGGCAAGAACCGGCCTGGGAGCATGCCAGCTGCCGGTCAACGATCGCAGGGCTGTGCGGCCGGAACCATTCGCACCGTTCGGCGGCTCTGCCCGGTCACCACGCGGCCCTCTCGCGGCACCCGTCCGGGCCTGCTCTCTCTCCGTTCTCTCCGTGAACAGACTGCCACGCGCTGTTGCAGGAAACAGGTCCTGAAACAGGGCCTTCCGGAAAAGGGGACAGGCTTAGCTCAGCACCCGTCACTCGTCCGAGAGGTGGTGCTGACTGCTCATGGCTAACAGGGGCAGAGAAGAGCTGAGTGAGGGCAAGAGAGGGCCAGCGCGCCGGCTCCGAGGTCACTCCGCAACCAATCAGCGCCCATCGCAGGCCAGCTACTGGGGTTGCAGCAACGCGCCCGACACAGCCTCTGCGCACCGAGAGCTCACGGTCCCGCCGAGGTCCCATCCGGGACTCCAGGTTCCCACAAAGGGACCTCAGTGAGGGCCGAAGACGGCACCTCTATCAACTGCCATTTTATCTCAAGATGGACTCTGTCCCTGGGACATCAAAACGGTCGCCATCAGCAAAGGCATCCGGAACCATCACGAACAAACCAGCTCTCAGAGCTGGTCCACAGAAATACACCGTGAGGGCGCCTGGGTGGCTCAGTTGGTTGAGCGACTGCCTTCGGCTCAGGTCATGGTCCCGGAGTCCCGGGATCGAGACCCATGTCGGACTCCCGGCTCTGCGGGAAGTCTGCTTCTCCCTCTGACCTTCTCCCCTCTCATTCTCAGTCTCTCTCTCTCTCTAATAAATAATAAATAAAATCTTTAAAAAAAAAAAAAGAAATACACTGTGAGAGGGCAGGTGATTTTCAATTTTCTGTTGGCTGCATTATAAAGAGTGAACAGTAAAGTTAATTCTGTTTAAACCAATCCATCTAAGATATTATCACCTCAATATGTGATCAACATAAAAAGCACTGATGTTTTGGACTCTTTTCTCCTATTAAGTCTTTGAATTCTGGGCTCAGTCTCACGCATATAATGCACCCCACATCACGCGCTCCCGGCCCCTTGTGGCCAGCGGCAGACGTGCCCTAGTGACAAATACAACAAATGCCCCCCTTGCCCTCCTCTCCGTATATGAAGTGAAATTCCATCCAAGCCCCAAGGAGATCAATCTTTCTTTTTTGTTTTTATTAATATATAATGTATTATTTGCTTCAGAGGTACAGGTCTGTGAATCATCAGGCTTACCCAATTCACAGCACTCACCATAGCACATACGGTCCCCAATGTCCATAACCCAGCCACCCCTTCCCTCCCCCTCCTACCCCCCAGCCACCCTCAGTTTGTTTCCTGAGATTAAGAGTCTCTTATTGTCTGTCTCCCTCCCTGGTCCCATCTTGTTTCATTTTTTTCCTTCCCTAGCCCCCAAGACCCCCTGCCCTGCCTCTCAAATTCCTCATATCAGAGAGATATGATAATTGTCTTTCTCTGACTGACTTATTTCACTTAGCATAATACCCTCTAGTTCCATCCACGTCATTGCAAATGCAAGATTTCGGGGTTTTTTTTTTTTTTTGATGGCTGCATGGTATTCCAATGTGTGTGTATATATATAATATATATATATTATATATATATACTACATCTTCTTTATCCATTCATCTGTTGATGGACATCTAGGTTCTTTCCATAGTTTGGCTATCGTGGACATTGCTGCTATAAACATTGGGGCGTACGTACCCCTTCAGATCACTACATTTGTATCTTTAGGGTAAATACCTAGTAGTGCGATTGCTGGGTCGTAGGGTAGCTCTATTTTCAACTTTTTGAGGAACCTCCATCCTGTTTTCCAGAGTGACCAAGGAGATCAATCTTAAGCAACTTTACGAAAGTGGCAAAGGTAAGCAAAAATTCACTTGGGTGATTTCCACAGTATTCTGCAGTCCGATGAGAAAGGGTCAGTAAACCAGAGTTCCCAGCCTCCTAAGAGTTCCTCAAGCTTTCATATTTCCTCTGCTGCTGGGAAGTGTGAAGGATCCTCTCTATATTTTCCTCTCCAGTAACTACATTATTAATGTGGATAAGACATCACCCAAGCAAATCCAGATTCTCTATCTAAATGCAATGTTTCTTATTTCATTCTCTTTTTAATTTGTAAGTACCAAAATTCTCTTCCTGTTTCGCTCTCTTCCATCCATGACAAAATAGCTATTCTTCAATCCCAAATTCTCAGCGGACAGAATGAGTTCACTACCGGCAGAAACCTTCTCCCTTACCTCAAAACATACCCAACAATACTGTTGTTTACTTCTCTTGTTTTCTACTCTGTCCTCCCAGAATGTTCAGTGATCATGTTATTTATATTGGTCTAAAATTATGTGAAAATGAGCTTTACTCGACAAACAGAAAAAGCAAGCAAACGCCACCAAACGTGTTATGTACAGAGGATGGGTCTTGAGGTTACAGACAAAAAAATTACCTTGGGGTTTTCTGCGAACTTCTTCTTGGCCACTTTCCTAAGGTTTTCCTCAATCCCTTTTTTAGATTTCACCAGTATGTCCTCTGTCTGATCCACCAAGATGACCGTGTGGCCAGTTGCTGCAGCAACCTAGGGCAAAGAAAGAAAGGAACACAGAAGTTAAAAAAAAAAAAAAAAAAAAACAGAGTTTCACATTCCAGATGAACTCTGCCACCATTCTCTTCCAAATACTGAGCAAGCATTATAATAAGGCAACCTCAACTAAACACACACTTCTTGCCAGGCACTGCTCTGAAGCCTTTCCATGGACGATGAATTCTCAGAAACACCTTATAAGGTTAAGAAGGTGATACACCATCACTAACGACAGGTAGGCAGCAGAGCTGGGATGTGAATCAAGGCTCTGAAGGCCACACCAGAACTACTTCCCATCTGTCCCACAAGGGAGCCACGAGCCACAGGCGGCTATTTAAACAAAGGGAAATTGAATAAAATGCAAAATTCAGTTCCTCAGTTGCACTAGCCGTATTCCAAGTGCTCAACAGTCCACTCGCAGAGCATTTTCTCCCCACCCATCATCTTCTTCCTTAAAGTTGGAGCATTCTGTGTAGCTTGACTGCTTAGCTCATCTCTTCTAGTCCTTAAATCAGCAATAGGTAACTTTCATAATGGTGGCAAAAACATTCCAAGGGTCAGGACGCCTGGGGGGTTCAGTTGGTTAGGTGTCACTCTTGGTTTGGGGTCAGGTCATGATCTCAGGGTCGTGAGATCGAGCCCCGTGTAGGGCTTCACGTGGAGTCTGCCTGAGATTCTCTCTCTCCCCCATTCGTGTTTGTGCTCACCCTCACTCTATCGAATATTAAAAAAAAAAAAAATTCCAAAGGCTATGTAGTGATATGGCTCCCACGAAAGTAGGTCTCTGGTGACTGGGCAATTCCCCATTCCACCTTGGCTGAAGTCCGGAGGGTACGCTTAGTGCAGCTGCCCCGAAGTTCTCCTGCAGCCTGCTTAGTTTAGCCACATTCAGTGACAGGTCGATCCCTTTGTCATCACAATTTGCCGATAGCTTCTCCAAGGGCTGTGAAACAGGTAGTGTGGCTAAAAGTAGGTCGCTGGGTCACATTACAGGTAGACACTGCACTCCGTTCAAGCCACAGGTAAGAGGACGTGTGGCCTACCACAAACGTAAGTGATACAGGACACCGGCACAGCTGAGACGCCCCTCGGGGTCCGAGAAGGCGCCCGCAGAACCACAGCCCCGGAACGTCTGGATCAACAGCGTGTAGGAGAGGGGAAGGTCAGTGAAGCGAGCCTGCCCAGGGAGGACAGTAAAAAACAGCTCTAACTCGCCATCAGGATGTGAGGCTGCTGAAACTGGGCAACTCAAATTCCAAACTGAAAACCAGAGAGGAAAAGTAACAGAAGAGCACAACTCCAAGGCAAAGAGGTCCAAATCCCTGAGCCAAGATTTCCAAAGAACACATAAAAAATGGAAGTTAATTACAAGACCACCTCTGGCTTCTCCCTGGGCCTGCTCCCTGCAGAGGCCACAGGTGTGCGCGTGTGGGGCTTGCGGGCAGTGGAGTCAGGCTGCCGGCGCCCCGGAGCCCGCCTGGGCGCCGGGAAGCGCTGCCAGGACAGGAAGGTCTCATCAGCCCGGCCGGGCAACGGCGGGAAGGGGAGTTATCTTGATAAAAGGACAGAGGCAAGCGGTGAACTTGCCCTGTTGGCAGAAACACAGGCCTGCAGGAGGGCAGCGAACGGCCGTCCGTCGGGAGCAGGCTTTCTTCCCGAGTAACAGCACACCGGGGCTCAGCTTGCCAACACCTCAAATCACGTGACGCGACCTGGCACCCCACCCCCCCCCACACACACATGCAGAGTGAAGAAAGCAAGAGCACATTTGGAAACTGCGCGGAAAAGGCGACCCAGCAGGCCCGAGCCTGTTGTGGCCAGGAAGGCCCTTGGCTGGCCCCCGGAAGCTCAGACTCGGAGGGAGCGCCCATCCTTCCCGCAGCAGAGTGGCTCGCTGTGCCCAACCCGCGGGCGCACTGTGGCCTCTGCTGCACGCCCACCTTCCTTCCAGGGCTCAGGGATTTGGGTGTGTGCCAGGCAGAGAGGCACCTGTGCGACCAGCCCCAGTGAAAGCCCAGGGCCCTGGGTCTCCGACGAGCGTCCCCGACAGACGCTGCACATGTGCCATCACACCCTGTTGCTGGAGGAACTGCGTGTGTCCCGTGTGACTGCACAGGGAGAGGACTCTAGGAGCGGCCCCTGCTCTCCTCCGGACTTTGCCCCTTGCACCTTTCCCTTTGCTGCTTTTGTTTTGTATCCTTCTGCTGAAATAAACTGTAGCCCTGACTATCATCATACGCTGGATCCTGTGACTCAATCAGCAAACCAAAGGAGGGGGTGGATTCGGTGGAGAATCCTGACACAGGCACTAAGAAAATAAATCTCCAATTCCAGATGCAGTTGGAGATGAAATTAAATGACTCCGAGGCAGGCACCCCGGGGGAGCAACAGCTGAAGGGAGGCGTGATGACCACTGATGGGGGGCCTTGCCTGTAAGGCAGGAGAGAGCAGAGACGCTAGCTTTAGGGAACTTCCGTTTTCCTTCTGGCTCCTCTGAGAGTCCCTAGGGAATGACACAAATTATTTTCACTTTGTCCCTCTTAACCTCTGACCTAGATCATCCTCTGAACAGGCCAAGAAGGACCTCCCCCCCAGATTTCTACCTGACTAGGCCCCGATCCACTTTCCCCCCTCTTTACCTTCAGCAGGAATCACTCGGATTTTTTTGCTCCTCAAGGAGTTGGAGAAAAAAATTCAAGATTACATTTGGTACAAGATAATACAAAGCTGAAGGGAACAGAGATAAAGTAAGGGCAGTGTCCTTTTGCTTAGGGACTTTATAATCACACTGAGAATGCACTGGGGAGAAAACATAAGTATGTAAAGACTCCATACAGGGGAAGTCAAATAAAACAAAAACTGTCATCGTGAAGATCCTGTCAGGCAGCTGAACTCAAAAGGCTGGCTAAAAGGAGGACATCGACAATGGACCAACTTCCCAAGGAATAAAGGGTTAACCATAAAAAACTGAGGGGTGATTTCATACCTATTCTCTAGAAGCCCACTTTCAAAGGTATTATAGTCATTTTTTTTAAAGATTTATTTATTTATTTATTTATTTGACAGAGAGAGAGAGAGATCACAAATAGGCAGAGAGGCAGGCAGAGAGAGAGGTAGAAGCAGGCTCCATGCCGAGCAAAGAGCCCCACATGGGGCTCGATCCCGGAACCCTGGGATCATGACCTGAGCTGAAGGCAGAGGCTTTAACCCACTGAGCCACCCAGGCGCCCCATTATAGTCATGTTTGATTGGGATAATCATGGGGCATTTTTGGTTAAATAACAGGTAAGTCACAGTGCTTTCCTTAGACAGCTAACCCCTGAACAACTTGGGGTTAGGGCTGCTGACCCCCACCCCTGCACTGCCGAAAATCCACATACAACTTTTGACTCCCTCAAAACTTAACTATTAACAGCCTACTGTTGACCACAGGCCTTACTGATAATAATCAATTCACACATACTTTGTATGCTTCGTGTATTATATACTGTATTACTACAATAAAGCAATCTAAAGAAAATGTCAAGAAAATCATAAGGAAAATATATTTACAATATGGTAAAAAAAATACAGATGCCTGGGTGGTTCAGTCAGTTAAGTGTCTGACTCTTGATTTAAGCTCGGGTCATGATCTCAGGGTGATGGGGTCGAGCCCCACATCAGGCTCCACACTCAGCATGGAGTCTTCTGGAGATTCTTTCTTTCCCTCTGCCCCTCCCCCTGCTTACTCTCTCTCTCTCGAAATAAAATTTTTAAAAATATATATATATTGCAGGGGCACCCGGGGGGCTCGGTTGGTTAAGCGACTGACTGCCTTTGGTTGTCTTGGGGTCCTGGGATCGAGCCAGGGGTCAATGGGATCCCTGCTCTGCGGGGGAGCCTGCTTCTCCCTCTCTCTCTGCCTGCTGCTCCCCCTGCTTGTGCTCTCTCTCTGCCAAAAAAATAAAATCTTTAAAAAAAAAAAAACTGTAAAAAAAATCCATGTATAAGTGGATCCCCACAATTGAAACCCACGTTGGTCAAGGATCAACTATAACTGTTTTAAACTACAAGCAGAACCAAACCTAGAGGAGCAGTGCCCCCAAATATTCATGCCCCTAAATACTCAAGTAAACCGGAGATACGTGGATTACAAAAACACTAAAATTCAACCAGGAAAAACCATGGCCAGACAAGCATTTCAGGCCTTCCTGCCGACCTTCTTCTCTTATCCAAAGCCCTCTGATAAAGTCCCCCGGCCAGTCCCCGCCCCCACTGCAAGAAGACACGGGACAATCTGGTCCCTGCCTTGCTTCACCCGAGTCTCCGACGGAGCACACTGGAGACAACACGTGTGCAGACACTGAGCAATAACAGCTATTAAAACAAGGCTCTCCAGACGACGCGCCCGGACAGCCAAGTGCACACGTGTCAAAGAACCCTGTCGAAGGGACTGAGCGTGTAACATTTAGTTCCCTTCTCACCCAGAAGATGCAGGAGGTGCAAGGAGCGGCCACACCTGACAGGGAGGAAAAACTGACAGATCTTTCCCAGCGTGCTACTGGTCCCATTCTCGCTCTGCAAAGCTGCGCTCAGCTCCACACTGTGCCTGAATGGTCTCAAAAAGCGCAATGTTACCTCTCTTCCTCAAGTGACCGGAGCATTTGCTATGCTCCCAAATGCTGGTCCAGTAAGAAGGCCACAATGGTCTACCCGAAACGGCTATCCCCAGGAGTCTTGTTTTGTTTGTTTTTGTAAATACTTTCTACTTCAGCTTTCCTTTCTTCAATTAATTCATAAAACCTCAGGAAAAGTAGGAAGGAAATCTTACAGTAGAGACACAGGTAGAAAGGACGTTCCTATTTAAACCCAAAGTGGTTACGGTTAGGTCTGAATAAAGAAAATACAGGCAAAAAAGAGAAAATTAAATTCTCCTTGAAATAGTTTCCATTTTATGAAGACGTTCACTAGTGCAGGCCATAATTTATTTGTGTAGAAATAAATGAATGCTAAATTACAGCATAATCTCTGGTGATTGCAAGTTAGAACAATATTCACATTCGGCCCACCTACAGAGAGCAACCAACCCTAATGTTCTAGTTCCCTGCAATCATCTCTGGCAGAAATACCCTGAGGACACCAGGTCAGCAATATCTTGAGGGCAACTTCGCGCCCTATTTGCCTTTGCAACTCTAAGTTCCTGGCCCATAGTCAGCACTCAATGTTTACTTGTTAAATAAATATTTACTTGTTAAATAAATAAAACAAAACACAATATTAGATGCTTCATACAATTTCTACAGGATGAGTCTGGTGCTTTTTGACTGTATTTCGCTCCCCTCCTGTGCATCTCAACTGTCCAACACTGAGATGAGTCTGTCGCTTGCCCCCATGCGTTCCACGTCAGACGCTCATCCCGGCTGCACAACTCTCATCCCAGACGGGCTCAGTAAGCTGAGGCAGTATGAAGCACGGCTAGACAGCCACCACAGGCCACTTAATAAAGGCCAGCTTGTTTCCTTCTAAATTATCAATGCACTTGTCTTATTTCTCCTATGAGATCCCTGAGAGCTGGGAAAGCTCTCAGAAGTAGCAATTTCTACCCACAATTATCAGAAAGGACACAGGTCTTAAAATATACATATATTTCTTTTAATAAATAAGCCAAATGCAGCAAAATTAAGAGATGCAATGTACTGAGTATCTGCTATGTGCTAGGCACATGCTTTTTGCATTTTCCAAGACTATTTCCGATCAATTCAATAACCCTGCTGAAGTAGACACCATCCCTGTTTTGCAAACAAAAGGAATGAAAGAGGTTGAGTCACTTGGCCCAGTATCACCCAGCTGCTAAGCTGTGAAGCCAGAGTTCAAATGCCAAGGCTGTCTGGCTCCAGAACTTTTCTTGTAATCTAGTTAGAGGAGTACAATGAATGCTGTCTTATTTGTTGGGACAACCAGCTTTCAAGATAGTTAATAATATCTTTTTACAAAAATGTCATGCTATTGACTTTTTTGTATTCTTTTTCCCCCATGCCTTCCTTAGTAACTATTAATGGATTTCGTGACAGCTATAAAAATTCCTCTCAAATAACACATCAGTTCTTCCCCAAACTGGAGTCCTAATACTCGTTCACAGTCCTTATGAAACTGGCAGCCCCATTCCATTTTGTCGATGAGGTAAACTAGGGCTGAAACAGGTTCCATGCCTTGTACACCGTCCCGTGGTGCGGGTTACCAAGTGGTGTGACGGCACCCAGAAGCGGCCTTCGGTTCAATCAAACCACAGGCATGTTCACAGCAAATGTGACTTGATAACCAAGGACATCTATCCAGACAGATGACATCTGCCATGTGAGCGTGAAAGCCTCAAAAGACACCAGAAACACCCTGGGGTTCTAGGACAGCAGTTCTCCAAGTGCGGGGCCGGGACCAGCAGCATCAACCGCACCTGGGGACTTGCTGGAAATGCAAATTCTCAGACTCCACTCTCAACCCAGTGAATCAGAAACTACGGGTTGGGGCCAGGAGTTTAACCAACCCTTCCTGGTGATTCTGATGCTCTAAGATGTCCGCTCCAATCTGGCTGCGGATGAGAATCAGCTGGGGAACATTTAACCTCATCTGTAGATACTCTGATTTATGTAGTATGAAAGCGCTGGCATTTTAAAAACAGCCCAAGACAAGTTTTTCAAAGATTAATTTGAGAGAGAGAGAGCGGGGGGGGGGGGGGGGGGGGGGG